>CAVLGL010000083.1:37444243-38103528 GCA_963668995.1 Parnassius mnemosyne
CTTCTTTGTGGGAGGTTGAATCCTTTCAGAAGGTATTCTGTGAGGCGAAGTAATTGGTCATGGCAAGAGTGTTCAGGCCTGAAACCGAACTGCTCGTCTGGAAGAAGTTTGTTAGTGAAGACATGTTTACGAAGGCGATTCAATATAAGTCACTCGTAAACTTTTTCCAGTGTGCTGAGGAGACTAATTGGTCAGTAACTAGAAGCTAAGTTGCACGGTTTCACCGGTTTCGGAATTTATATTATGTCTGATTCTTTTCATGCAATCGGGAAGGATCAGCTGGAAAGAAGAGCGTTGAATATGCCTACTAGGAGACAAACGAGCGGCGCGGAGAGAGATTTCAACACCCTGTTGCTAATGTCATCGGGTCCGGGTGCTGATTTGATTACTTCTGTGACTTCGTCGGCAGTCACAGGATCTAAAGGGTCACCCGCAGGTGGTAGTGCAGACTTACGCTCGACCTCCGCTTTGACCTCTGCAAGGTGAGTGGGATCTGTAGGTTCGCTAGAGGGCTTTCTAAACTGTCCACGAGGCATTTGGCCTTTTTAGAATCGTCAAAGGCAAGATCGGGATTTCCTTGGCTGAAGAGAGGCGGCATAGATGAGGATTGTTCTGCTTTCAGAGCTCGGGTCAGTTGCCAGAAGGCAGTTCATGTCTAAACTCTTTGATGCGCTGTTTCCTGTTGATCTCGTTTTTGTTATCTAAAGTATGATCGTCATCGTAATATCTTCGGGCCGCGTTCTTCGCTCTAATCAGCTGTCGAATATCACTCGGAAGCTTCATGTGTCGATTGCTCGACACACGAACTCTACGAGAACATTCAACATTTTTTTTTTAAAGGATAAGGGTGACAAACGAGCACACAGTCCACCTGATGGTAAGTGGTTGCTATGGCCCATAGACATCTACATTTATCCTCGATTACGAATCAAAATGCAGATGCGTTGTCACCCGTGAGGACTAAGATGGAATGCCTCTACTAAGTGCTGGGAGGTCGTAGACTCGAGTTTGACCTTGAACTTACGCCAGTCTATAATGGTTTTGATCTGAAGGACCTCACCTGTGGGCTGGCCTAGTTAAAAGAGGACAGGTCTGTGGTACGAGTTGAGTTCTAAAATAGTTTCGATCGATACTATCGACAAACAGACATCTTTGAGTATTGCTACGACAAGGACGTCCGGTTGATGACTGGTAGCGAATGGGTAGCGGTTTTAAGTCTCAGGCACCATAAAGTCGAAGTTTTAGCACTCCGTGAGGTCGAACAATGCATTACTATTGGGATTGCTTATAAGTGAGTTCCAGGAGGAACGCTTACTGTTGAGGTCTCCAGATATTATAACACTGGACACTAGGTTGAGTAAATCTGCGATTTCAGATTCGATTACGCGTTTGAGTGGCGGTCGCCGAATGTATAGTGAGTGGCGGATGGCCAGAAAGCGCTACTTCTCGAGGGAAACTTCTGTTAGTTAACAGGGGGGGGGGCCGCGATCGGTACGCAGTGCAAGGATTTTTTGCAGTAGATCAAAGTGCCGCCTTTAGGGCTGGTCAGCCTATCATTTCTAACTGATAACACAGCAACGTTGATGTTTCTGATGTTTCAATGTTTCTGTTTCTGCTGAGGCCGTAGACTAGCGAGAAGTCAGCGCAGAAGGAAGACGAGCCTTGTCGGCTACGCTTTGATTTTCGGGCTTGGGGAGGGGGCACTGGCCTTGAGGCGACTAGTGCCGGCGGTTTCACCCAAGCGTTGGGCGCGGAAGGCGCGTGAAGGCTAGCACCTTGCTCAGCCGCCCCGATGACTGGGTTGGGCTTGGTGTCGAAATGAGGCAAGGGTGTGGGCACCGAAGACGGTGCGGGCTTGGAGCAGGCAGCCGAGAGCGAGACACACTGGCTTGACCCGCGCGTCCGGGACGGTTTCCACCTCCGCGCTGCTTTCTTCGCGGCGCTATGAAACATCCACGATAATTCGCTGGGTGTCCTTCTTCGCGGCTATAGACGCAGCTTAAGGAGTTTAACCCTCTTGGGCGTGCGAGGGCAGTCAGTGGTGCCGTGGTCACCTAGGCACTTGACGCACCTAGGCCTGGCGTAACAATTTCTGGACGAGTGGCCGTACAATTGGCATCGGTGGCAGTGGCCAACGATGCCCCTATTTCCGGGAGCTTCAACTGCAATCCCCGTGAGGTTGCAGATGCGTCGAACGTTAAAAATCTCCTTGCCTTCCGGAGACAGGTCCAAGATGACAAGGCACTTTCTAAGAACTACATCTATACTAATATTATAAAGATGAAAAGTTTGTAAATTTGTGAGTTTGTTTGTAGGAAGTAATCTCTAGAACTATATATATACATCATCATCCACGACCATGTTATTCCGATCCTGAGCGTGGGTGCTCAGGCTGCCCCGCGTATTCTGGGGGGGGGGGGGGGCAAAATTCCGCTCAAAAGCTGCTAGGGGCAAACTGAGCAAGAACACCAAGGCGACCCCTGCCACGCTATCCGTGAATTTCTGCAACATCAGGGGACTTCACTCTAACCTAAACGCCGTCCACTACCATCTCGAGACGGCGAAGCCGGCCTTGCTCTTTCTGACCGAGACGCAGGTTTCCTCTCCAGCTGATATTTCGTATCTCTCCTACCCGGGGTACAAATTGGAGCATTCCTTTGTGCCTCGGGCTGGAGTTTGCGTGTATGTCAGAGAGGACATCTGTTCTCGACGCCTCGGCAGTCTTGAAGATTCGGACCTATCCATCCTTTGGTTACGCGTAGACAGCGACGACCATCTGCGCGTCTACGGGTGCCTCTATAGGTCCCATAGCGGTAATGCCGAAACAGACCGACTCATCGACCACGTCCAAATGGCTACAGATTCCTTGCTACAACAGGTCCCATCCGCAGAGATCGTGATCCTTGGCGATTTTAACGCCCACCATGCCGAATGGCTCGGTTCACGTTTAACCGATCATGCGGGGAGATCTGTTTATGACTTTGCCTTGGCATATGGTCTGACACAACTGGTTCTGGTGCGTTCTGCAGGTTGCCGCCGTGTTTGGCATTACAGGTCGGCGGATTGGGACGGAATGCGGTCTTTCTTTGCATCCTACTCATGGGGGCGGGTTTGCTTCTCGCCGGGCGATCCCAGCGCTGTTGCTGACTCTGTCACTGATGTGGTGCTACAGGGAATGGAACTATTTATTCCATCATCTGTGGTACCCATCGGAGGCAAATCTCAGCCTTGGTTTGGTCGCTCCTGTAAGACTGCTTTACGCATTAAGCAGGAGTGTTATCAAGCCTGGGCTGCGGCTTTGGCGACTCGGGATGTAAACACCAGCACACTTAAAAAGAAGTATAACTTCGCCTCCAGGTCCTTCAAAAGAGTTATTGCCAGGGCAAAGTCAGAGCACATAGGCAGAATTGGCGAGAAACTAGTTCGCCTTCCTTCGGGAACCCGTGCATTCTGGTCTCTCGCCAAGGCTGTCCAAGGGAATTTCTGTAAGCCATCACTACCATCTCTGCACAGGGAGGATGACTCACTGGCCCATGACGCAAAAGACAAATCCGACCTTTTAGGCTCCCTTTTTGCGTCCAACTCGACTCTTGATGACGGGGGGAAAACACCGCCGACCATCCCGCGGTGTGAGTGCTCCATGCCGGATGTGCTGTTCTTACAGCGGTCGGTTCGCAAAGCACTGCTCTCCTTGGACATCCAGAAGTCGAGTGGGCCTGACGGAATCCCCCCAATTGTGCTGAGGACGTGTGCTCCGGAGTTGGCACCGGTCCTAACGCGTCTTTTCCGGTACTCCTACTCTCAAGGCGTAGTCCCGAATTCATGGAAGACAGCTTTTGTCCACCCGATCCCTAAAAAAGGCGACCGCTCAGACCCATCCAACTATAGGCCTATCGCGATCACCTCCTTGTTCTCCAAAATAATGGAATCCATTATTAACTGCCAGCTCATCAGGTACCTTGAGGATCACCAGCTGATTAGTGACCGCCAATACGGTTTTCGTCGGGGTCGATCAGCTGATGATCTTCTGGTCTACCTGACCCATAGATGGGCGGAAGCAGTAGAGTCTAAGGGGGAGGCGTTGGCCGTTAGTCTGGACATTGCGAAGGCCTTCGATCGGGTTTGGCACAAAGCGCTTCTTTCGAAGCTCCCTTCCTATGGGCTTCCCGAGAAATTGTGCAATTGGATCACCAGCTTCCTTGCAGATCGGAGCATCAAGGTCGTTGTAGACGGTGCATGCTCTGACTACAAGCCTATTAACGCTGGTGTTCCACAAGGCTGTGTGCTATCACCAACGCAGTTTCTTCTGCATATCAATGATATGTTGCTAACTGGTAACATTCATTGCTATGCGGATGACAGCACTGGTGATGGTCTATACACCGGCCGTGCCAATATTTCTCGGGAAAACGTCGCTGAGTACCGGAACAAACTTGTGTCTGAAGTCGAGTCTGTGCTGAGCAAAGTCTCGGATTGGGGGCGACTAAATCTAGTCCAGTTTAATCCTCAGAAGACACAAGTTTGCGCGTTTACCGCTAAAAAGAACCCCTTTGTCGTATCTCCTCAGTTTCAAGGCACTCCCCTTCTTGCCTCAGCCAGTATCGGTATCCTCGGAGTCGACATATCGAGTGACGTGCAGTTTCGTGGTCACTTGGAAGGGAAGGCCAAATTGGCCTCTAAAAAGCTTGGCGTGCTCAGCAGGGCGGGACAGTATTTCATGCCGGCACACCGCCTGCAAATTTACAAGGCGCAAGTTCGGCCTCACATGGAATACTGTTCCCATCTCTGGGGAGGGGCTCCCCAGTGCCAGCTCCTTCCACTTGACCGCATCCAACGCAGAGCTGCTCGAATCGTCGACGACCGAGCCCTTTTCGATCGGCTCGATTCATTGGCACTGCGAAGAGATGTTGCATCCCTTTGCGTTTTCTTTCGCATCTACCATGGGGAGTGCTCTGAGGAATTGTTCGGATTAATCCCAGCCGCCAAATTTCACGAACGCACATCGCGGCAGAACTCCCGATACCATCCAATCCATCTGGATGATTGGCGGTCCACCACTGTGCGATTTAGAAGATGTTTTCTTCCTCGCACGACCTCCTTGTGGAATCGATTACCATCAGCGATTTTTCCGGACCGATACGACTTAGGGACCTTCAAGAAAAGAGCGTACTCCTTTTTAAAAGGCCGGCAACGCATCTGCGATTCCCCTGGTGTTGCAGTTGTTCATGGGCGGCGGTAGTCACTTACCATCAGGTGAGCCGCATGCTCGTTTGCCCCCTCTCCTATAAAAAAAAATACACGCTCTCACAGAATACAAGCGTCAAATAGCAGCTTAACACTGCTGTGTTTCCTATGGTGAGTGTAGAGATCCGGAGACCCTTTTTACTGGAAACGAGGCATACCATCTTAGTCCTCACGGGTGGCAACGCATCTGCATTTTCATTCGCAAACGAGGATAAATGTAGATGTTTATGGGTCACAGCAACCACTTACCATCAGGTAGACTGTGTGCTCGTTTGTCACTATATACTATAAAAAACCCGATTTTAAAAATTCTTTCAGCACTAGAAAGCTATATTATTCATGAGTGTCATATGCTATATTTGACTGTAATTAATAATATTACTTATGGTTTGTCCTAAGTAATATTACAAATCTTGAGCCATTTCTCCATCGAATTTCTACATGGCTTACGGGTTTGCCATTCCATTTATTGGGACCCATCCTACACTCCGCCTGCTGGTACGAGGCTGCAGCTCTAGAAGCTTTCTTTCCCCATCAGTTGTTGAGCTACGTGACCGGCCCATTGCCACTTCACCCAACTGATCAGCTGAGTTACGCAGGTATCATTTTAAAGAATCGATTAGCAATTCCTGGTGGTTTCCCTTTTTCTTTAACGTTCAACGTTTTATAATATTGTATTTTAGTGACCAATAAGTGAACTGCCTAGCGAACCTTCGTTAAGCGAATAAGATTAATGTTTTATCATCATCGGGTACCAAGATAGATTAGATGTCTAAATAAAACTCTCACTGAAATAAATAAAAGGGACCAACCCTGATTGATTCCCGGAGAAAAGGTTCATATACAAATTTAAACTCAATGTGGTATAAAAATGCTTGAGTTATATATTTCAAACAGTCTAGCTGAGCGGGGTTATACTTGGAAAACTAAGACATAACTTGTCGTGATGATGTACTTCGAAATTTTTAAACAAAAGTGTTCTGTGCATTTTGTCACTAATAATTTGCGAAACCGAGATGTGATCCTTTACAGCTAGTGTTATGCGCCAGGTCAGTGATTCAGTTCACAGTCACAAAAGACAGGATTATTTATAAACCAGTCCTAAAACAGAAGGCTAGCCCTATAATATAATTGAAATGTCACAGGAGTTGATTCTTGATTTTAGAACACATTTCAAGCACTGCAATAATCGGACAACTACAAGCTATAGAACTAAAATGTCATGAACAATGTAAGTGAATTTAAAATACAAGGAAATGATCACTTTAAAATTATATTTAAGTACAACTATGAAGACGATGCTGTTAAATGTATTTACTGCATGAATAAAACTAAGAACACACAAAACATAAAAGAAAAGGTGGGTCTGCTTCTAGTCACTACATATGAATAACCCCTGTCAATTGACAAAAATAAACACAAAGACTTTATGGATCTTAGTAAAAGTCATGTCATATACCAAAAGAATATCACTTATTATATATAAGTCTGATTACAGGCAATATTAATAATGATGAGTCTGACTGTAGTTAAAAGAACCTAATTTATCTACTCGGATATTGTTTTTTCGTGAAGATATTTTATTTTATCGAATTTTACAAACAAAACAGATACTTCCAAAAAATTCATTGCATTCAGAAAAGAAATATGACGTTTTGTTTTGTTAATTAGTTTTAATATCTGATAAAAAGATTAAAATTTTGTTTTCTACCGCTATGCGTGTATTAAGTAATGTTTTATGGAAGGTATATATACTTTAACCGCTTGATTATGAATTGAATAGGTTTTAATAAATAATAAATGACAATAAATAAAGTTATTTTCTTTTAAATGAAAAATAAACAAGCCAAAAGCTTGATTGTTTTGCAGATATATCAATTTACTACTACTTCATTAAACCGATTGTGTACATTAAAATCAGTGTATAATGAGTCAACTAATTTATTTTTGTTTATATTGTATATACATCATCATCATCATCATTACAGCCCTTCACAAGTCCACTGCTGAACATAGGCCTCCCCCAAAGAATGCCACAAAGCACGGTCCTGAGCCACCTGCATCCATCGACTTCCTGCATGTCTTACCAGGTCGTCACTCCATCTCGTGGGAGGACGCCCTACACTTCGCCTACCGGTACGAGGCTGCCACTGGAGAACCTTTCTTCCCCATCGGTTGTCGGTTCTTCGAGCTATATGGCCGGCCCATTGCCACTTCAGCTTACTAATCCGTTGGGCTATGTCGGTTACTCTGGTTCATGACATTGTATATACAATGTCAGTAAATTAATCCAAGAAAATGAGATGTAATTCTGTATTTGTGATTTATAAACCTAATACTTTTTCTTAAAGATATGGTAAATATAGAAATACATTTTAAACCAGTGTATGTGGCAGTTAGCTCATTATAGGCCATAGTTAATACGATGTATACTAAGTCAACTACATTATCTTGGAAACTCACTAAAATAGGTCTACTTTTTTATTATCAACGGGTCTCAAATCTTAAAATAGTTCGAACTTAAAAAAATCAACATTCTAAGACCAAAACTGAAAAAGTTATAAACAATTAATCTATGACAGGCGCTCCTGTAAAATTTGAATTATATAGTTGACTCATTTTACTTAGAAGGTATCGAAATTGTCAATTGCAATTCTAATTTCTACTTCACGACGTTCTCTGCGTCGAAAGAAAATCTATCGCGCTAAGAAGTTAAACAAACGTTGTTTTGTTTTTGTTTTTATATTACACATTAAAAAAAACATGCGTGAGTGTCGTGGAATACACGTAGTATATTCCACGACACTCGTAGTATATTATTATTGATAAACGTATTATATTATTGATTTACAAATACAAATAAATGAATTACTAGCGTCTATTAAAATGAAGCGTCATTTAAAATAAAATAATATTTCTTTCATGGCAAGATTAGAAAAAATGCGAGGAAGATGAATATTATTCCATCTCGCTTCCTTATAGTCGCCATGGACGTCTACACTACGTCAGAATTGGTCGTGACGGAAAAATCTTACACTTTTTCTCGCATAGACCTCATCCGCCAAATTCGTACCTGTTCAGTATATAAATAAGGAACTTCATGTTTACTGTAACTGTATTTTTTCTTAAAATTATATTTTATAATATTAAAAGATCAGATTATTTTCCCTATCTGCTTAATTATATTAAACCCATATTGCGTATATTATGTAAATGATCTGTACCGTATCATCACTGTAACTAGCAACCGAAGGCGAAGGTAAGGTGTTTTGCGGTAACTTGAGCTAACTTACTAAATTCCAATAGACAGATACGTAATTGCCGTAAATACGACCGTTGTGGGCTTCATTCCATTTTGCTCACTCCGCATAATGGATGCGGAACGTTGTATATAATTTAATTAAGTTATACTACGTTGAACGACGTGAGAACCCAAATTGAGTTTACTACGCTACTTTTGAGAATGTTTTATATAAGGCTAGCTGTACCCGAGTTTTCAAAATGTATCTAAAAACATGCGAGTATTCGAATGCAACGTTGTGTCAAAATATGAAAGCAACTGGTGAAGAGCTTTCGGATATTTAAGATTTTGAACAAGCGAATATTTACATTTTTATTTATATAGATATTGATCGTTATCATCGCCATTAAAGCCAATTACAAGCCCACTGCTGAACATAAGTCTCTCCCATGTATTGCAAAAAATTAGAGTTCTGATGTTAAAATGTTATTTTTTGCAAATATTATGTTTCATTTTTTTTCCTTGTTGAATACTGAGATATTAGCCAAGAGACGCGCTTTATTTCTATTTATTCCTACTAATGGGTAATCACCAATCCTTAGAAATGTAGTAAGAAACGTTTGGCAAGCTGTTTCGTTGTTTCACATGTCGTGTATTATTTATATTCCATTATTTTTTTATTTGTCTTATATATAGACAAAGATCACATTTGTATTTCACATAACACCAACTCGAAAATCTTGACGTAAAGCATCTAATACATAAAAAGAAACGTAAAGCCGAGCACACATGAAATGAACGAAACTAAATGTATTTGTATCTATTGTATCCTATATATATCTAAGTAATACACACACAGGGTTTGCAAGTGAAAACAGTTAGCTGTGAACTTTGCCAAATTGAAAAAAACTGTTTCCGAAATTTTAAAAATTATTGTAGACGTTTCGTCGTAATGATAAGTTGATTATTTAGGTGATCTAAAAGAGAACAAAATCCTTTTAACAATATCTTTTTGAGAAAATTTTATAAATTACGAAAGGTCAAGCAGTTAACTGGTTTTACATGTGCATCTTAAATTCTGTTTTTCTCGGGTTGAAAGATCTTTATTGAATATTTTACACTACACAAACTGTGAAACTAGAAGTGGGATGAGTCACTCGCGTCCGTAGGCTTCAACCACGTAATCCTAGGCTCACCCTACACGTGTCCCCCGGGTGGTGCTAAACAAGCGACAAAGCCGAAAGAACAGACTCGGCTACTCGCCGTGTGGTAGCGGCGTAAAAAATACCACACCCTACTTTCGCACCATGGGGCAAAACATTTACGAAATGGCCCCGAGTTCCCGGCGCCCCTTAAATGGGATAGGGGTGCGAAGAATCTCCGGGAGGAAAACCGGCGACGAGGTTCGCCACCCGTCACGTTCTGTCCCCCGTAGGGGCGAAAAGTGGATTGCGGAAGCCCGTCTGGCTACATTGAATGTATTAGGAGGAATGAATGATAAGATGGATGAAGTATGCGATATGATGTATGATAGAGGAATAGACGTGTTATGTGTAAATGAGACGAAACGGAAGGGAAAGGATGCCACTACACATGACATGTATACCGCGTACTGGTCTGGTGTAGACGAGACCGAGCGGGCATGCCAGCGAGTTGGTATCATCCTTTCAGAAAGAATGGGTCATTGTGTGAAAGAGTATGAATGTGTAAGCCCGAGACTGCTATGGATACGAATGAAAGTGGGCTTAAAGAAGTTGTTTGTTTTAGGGGTCTACGCCCCAGACATGTCCCACTTATATCCGAGAGCAGTTTTGGGAGTTGGTAAGGATGGTGCTAATGAAATACAAGCTTTATGAAAATATTGTGATATTAGGAGATTTTAATGGAAGGGTAGGGGTGAGGAGGCTTGGTTATGAAAGGATATTGGGAACGTTTGGTGATGAAAGTATAAATGATAATGGTGAAAGCCTTCACGCCGTATGCGTGGAAAAGAATCTTGTTGTGAAGAACACTTTCTTTCATCATAAAAAGATTCACACGTATACATGGGAAAGAGGTGATGATAGAAGTATGATAGATTTCATAATTGTTGATGAAAGAATGAGGAGCGCGGTGGTAGATACAAGGGTTTACCGGGGCTCTAACGTAGGGACGGATCATTACTTGGTCTTATGCCGAATTAATGGTCTTTTCAGACGTTGGCGGCATCGGACATCTATGTCTACCACTGCGTTACAGCGTATAAGAACAGAGAGGCTACAAGATGAAGGTGTGAAAGAGAAGTTCAAATGTAGATTGAGAGAAAGTATAAGTGGTATGGCTGAATTGTGTATGAATGATTTAGACTTGGAGACTATGTGGTATAATGTCAAGAAAGGTTTAGTGGATGCAGCTACCAAAGTATGTGGTGTAAGTAAGAGAAGGAATGAAAGGAAAAATAACACATTATAGTGGGGTGATGAGGTACGGAAGGAAGTTGAAGCAAAGAAGAAAGCATGGCTAGAATTACTAGCAACCAAGGCTAGTAATTCTAGCAGTATAAATGATGATATTTAAAGGAAAAAGGCAGTCTTTAGACATCTAAATAAGAGAGTAAAAGAAGTAGTTGAAAGGAAAAAGCAAGAAAGAACGGATAAAAGTGATAGAAGAATATCGGATAACTTCCAGGCGAACATTAAAATGTTCTGTAAACTCGTAAGAACTGCCAGGAGACATTCAAAACAGCCTAGAATGAATGCTATACGAGACCAGAATGGCTGTATTCTGAATGACGAAGTTTTGAGTTTAAGGAGATGGAAGGAATACTTTGAAAGCGTGTTTATGAGTGATGAGACGTTTGAATTAAATGAAATAGAAATTCCGAAAGAAGAATAATGAGTATATATAGATATATAAGTATAGATGAAATAATGAAAGCAATGAAAAGTATGAAAGCAGGTGAGGCACCCGGATATGATAGAGTATCTCTCGAAATGCTAAGGGCTGGAGAAGGAGTGGTGGCAGACCTGCTGTACACCTTGTTTAATTTATGTTGGGAACTTAAGCGGGTACCGGGAGACTGGTGCAAAGCCGTGATAGTCCCAATATATAAGGGAAAAGGATCACAGCAGGACTGTAAAAACTACCGTGGTATCAGCATTCTTAGCATTGTGGAAAAACTGTATGCTAAGGTACTATTTGAAAGAGTTATGAAAGAAACTAATGGAAAAATTTGTGATGTGCAAGCGGGATTTAGAAAGGGAATGGGATGTACAGATCAGGTCTTTTCCATGCGCGTGGTCTCGGAGAAGTTTTTGGCCAAAAACCAAAAGTTTTTGGTGCGTTCATGGACTTGGAGAAGGCTTATGACAGAGTGGATAGGGATGTGTTATGGCAAACACTCATTTGGGTTGGGCGCTGGGTTGATAGGCATTGAAGTCTCTGTATAGGGACTCTATTGCTTGTGTCAGGATCAACGGGGCCTACTCGGACTGGTTTGGCATCCATAGAGGTGTCAGACAGAGCTGTGTGGCTTCCCCGTGGTTGTTCAACCTATTTATGGACAGTTTTTTGGAAAATTTTAAAGTAGAAGAATGCGGGTTAAGAATGGGTGAGTTAACCGTCAAATGACTTTTGTACGCCGATGATCAAGTCATACTTGCGTCGTCGGCAGCCGAGTTGCAAATGATGGTTACATTAATGAACAAGACATTAAAAGAAAAGGGAATGAAAGTGAACGCAAGTAAGACGAAAGTTATGGTTTTTGAAAGAGAAGAAAGTAAAACGATATGTGAAATAAGAATAGAAGGGGAGTTGGTAGAGTAAGTAGATGAGTTTTTGTATTTGGGATGTGTGTTTAGCAGGGATGGTAGATATGATAAGGATATAGAACGACGAGTGAATGCAGGAAATAGAGTGAATGGGACTCTACACCCTATTGTGAAAAGTTAGAATGTGTCCAAAAAGGCACGTATGGCAATTCACAATGCTGTGTTAGTACCTACTTTAATGTATGGTAGTGAAAGTTGGGTGTGGTAGAAGAAGCACGAAAGTAGAATAAATGCTGTAAAAATGCGGTCATTAAGGAGTATGTTAAGGATGAATCTGAATGACAGAGTGAGAAATTGTTTAATAAGAGAAGAGTGCAGTTTGTGACCAGGATTAAGAAAGGAATGTTTCGGTGGTTTGGTCATGTAGAAATAATGAATGAGGAAAGAGTGACAAAGCAAATTTATGTAGCAGAGGTTAACGGCAGAGTCGGGAAGGGTCGCCCTAGGCGAAAGTTTATTGACCAAATTGGCGATATATTGAAAATGGGCCAAATCAAGAGTACCTTTAACCGACGAGCGTGTAGGTATATGGATGTGGAGGAAGCAAGAGAGTCTTGTCAGGATCGTGCCAAATGGAAGTTCATAGTCTCTGCCTACCCCTCTGGGTGACAGGCGTAAGTGTTTATGTTTTATATGTTAACTGGTTTTACATGTGCATCTTAAATTCTGTTTTTCTCGGGTTGAAAGATCATTCTTTAATATTTTACACTACACAAACATTGAAACTAGAAGAAAAAATCTACGTCGAATTGCCTCACAAAAATGCACACTAGTAGTTTTTCTCCCGACGTCAAAAAGGAGGAGGTACTCCATTCCACTGTATGTCCTTTTTTATATGTGTTACCTAATAATGTTTTTTTAGGTGAACAGATTTCGATGATATCTTTTTTTAATTAGAAGCTCGTTATTATTCTTCATTTATAATCTGATTAATAAACTGATTTCTACATAGAGTATACCAGGCCACTGGTGGACCGGAGGTACTGATAATGATTAATTGCGTAAGCAATAAGTAGTAATAAGATAGCGTTACGCACTATACATATATATCAGTATAGAACAATTATAGTTCGACCATACCGTAATATGTCCCTGTGAAGGACAAAATTACTTGATAACACCAAAGTATGCAAACCAATAGCAACGCCAGCCATCTCAACATACTCGTAACACAGAACAGCCTCTCAGCAACACCACTCTGCACCAGGATTACCAGCACTACAGACAGATCCACAACACTATCTCAGCACTCGCAGGACGACATAATTCCTAGAATGACTTCAGCGGAATCCCTCGCGCTCTGCACCTACACTGAACTTTATATTGCACAAACGAGTGGGTGTTTTCCCATCTACCCCCAATTCTACCTCGTCACCATCGATATAACCAACCACCATCGATATGACCAACCATCATCGTGTGACGCAACCTCTCGTTCACTCTTGATCCAACCGGTATTTATAGACGCGCCGACATGACACAACGTCCCGCCCACTCTCGGTCCAACCGGCACTCCATTGACACACCTACAAGCTTAAAAATAAGTAAATAGTATCAATGTAATTAAAAATTGTTATATATGAGAGGTCGTCATCTTTTTGAAAATTTGTCTTGGCAGATCACTTTTTGCAGCAATGTTCTGAACATTGGGTATTTTTGTAGGTTGTCGATTAAGATTTAGTCCAGTGATCAGTGCGGCTGCAGCCAATATTATTTTACGCATAGGACCGCGTGGACTTACTTTGACAGAGGGGAACGCCTGCCTATGGTTACTTTCCTCCGACCCGCCAGTGGCCCTTGATGTTCTATCTATGTCTATGATCACTGGATAATATACTGTTTATTAAACTGAAGTGATAACCGAAATTACAATCTACCCGGGAGTACTACTGGCTAATGTATTCCATGACCTGAGATGGTAAGCGTTATAAGTTTTTTGTAGGAAGAGACCACATAGGAAAGAAATAAAAATGTAAGGAATATTTACAAATTTTATACGTCTTTTACTGGGCATATATTTCCTCACATTTCTGTAAGACTTCTTTATACATAAGGGTGACAAACGACATAGTCAACTTGATGGTAAGTGGATGCTCTGGCCCATTGACTCCTACATCTATTCTCAATTAACCTTCCTACACCCGCGAAAAATTTTGCAACACCTAATACTCAATACCTATACGCACACGGTCTCACAGACCGTAAATTCTGAACTCTATTTTAAGAATTTATTTTATGAAAACTATAGTAAAATTATGTTTTCTAATAACTAGAGGTTAATATCATAAACTAATTTAGCCCAAGTGCTTGTGAATGTATCATTTATTTACTGACTTAGAGCTATCTCTACATTTTTCTTAAAATCTACCGAAATGATAACATATATCCTTTTTTTTGTCTTTAGAAAATTAACACACTTTTAAATACAAAAGAAGAAATAATGAAGAACAATAAACTAACGATTGCTAGTTTATGCTGAAGTATCACTACAGCAGTCATCGCACAATAATAAGTATTATCCATACAAAAATATATAATTATAATTTATATATTCAGCGTAGCTTAAATTCGTTTTACGGCTCTTTTTAATATGCTATGTTTACAGTAGACGATTTGATTGCTATAAGATGTTTTATTTCTTATAGGATAAGGGTGACAAACGAGCACACAGACCACCTGATGGTAAGTGGTTGCTGCGGCCCATAGACATCTACATCTATCCTCTATTACAAATCAAAATGTAGATGCGTTGTCACCCGTGAGGACTAAGATGGAATGCCTTTCCTTTTTGATTGAATTTCCAGTAAAAAGGGCCTCCGGCCACCTGCTCTCACCAAACGAAACGCAGAGGTAAACCTGTACTTCACGTTGGTTTTCTGTGAGGTCGTGGTAACATGCCGGTTCGAGCCGGCCCATCCGTGCGACAGCAAAAGCTGCCGCGTGGCTCTACCACTGTTAAATATTGCTGAAAAATCTGAATTACTTCATTAGTCTTTGAGTGACGTGTTAGCAGCCCATCTCTTGAGATGGGAATTGATAAGGTTATAAGAAAAAAAGCTTCCGGAGATCATACGGTTAAATTTCGTACTAAAACATTTGTAGCTATAAAACGTACGAATTTATACCTGCTCGATTTTACGATTATAGCAGCTTGAAGTTGAGTAACGTTGTACTTAGATGTTTTCTTTTAGAATTTGAGACTAGAAGTTTTATTCCATCTCATGTGACCGACCTTTCCAAGACAATAATTACTATACGTTTGAAGACTTTCAATTCCATTTGGGAATCACAACCTCCTATGCGTAATGACCCACTTCCTATCTAGTGATCCTCTTGTATTTTGTTAAAAATCTTCACTTGACTATCAGTTTCATCTTCATTTGGAATCCAAAAATTCTGTATCAATATAATTGGATCTTCATCCATAGTAACATTAATTATAACCTATAAAAATAAACTGAATAGTTCAAACTATATCATGTCATAGAAGAATTATTAAAAAAAAACCAACAGTACAAAGATAATAATATTTATTACTCATACAAAATGAAACGCCTATACCCACGTCAGTCTCACAGATTGTAAACGCTACATGAGCTACTTATGAGTAAAAATTTCCACACAAAAATGATGTTAGTAACGAATAATGGAACTAACAGAAAGTATATAATTCCAGCATTTACTATATAAGAAAAAACCATGAAATAGTGTTTAATGGTCTTGCAGTCCAACGCGCGGGTAAATGAATGCTAAGAATTAAAATTCACATGCGTTGTCACCCTTGAGGACTAAAATAAGAATGCCATGATACTAGTAATAAGGGTTTCCCGCTTTCCGCACTAAGCTAATATTTACACTGGATCTGAGCACATGGTCCGATCGAACCGAAGCTATGTCACGTTAAAGGACTACTGCTGTATGTTGGCGAACTTCACATTCATCGAAATATTTTTTCCTATGACAAACAGGATATAGGAAGACTAACATTAATAAAATCCCTCCTATAATATGTGGGAGAGGATTAAGCGTATAGTGTCGGTGTAAGGATATCATCTATACGATATGGGGTATATCGTCTCATGATCTTCGTAAGAGGCGACAAAAGGAAACAAACCAGGAGATGGGCATCAATGTCTTCCTTATAACGACCAGAAAAAGTAGGGTTGCCAACCCGCCAGCCAGGCGTGGCTAAATATTTCTCTTATGAAACATTCTATGGGGAGACATTTGTTCCGCGGGAGACTTTGATAGACTCTAATGATTCAATGAAAGACAGAAGGCTTTGTCCAGCTAGATTACTTACAAACTGATGATCGGGAAAATGATGTTTTCTAAAATTATTAATAGTGATTTACATGCTCCAAAAGTTACTCATTTTTATTGAGACAGTTTAAAACTTTAAATTGGGCCTACACAACTTATTATTTTATGTTCATCTTGCCACGAAAATTTTAATTTACTTTCATAATTGACGGCTCCGTGGCGCAGTGGCTTAGCAATCAGTTGCTGCGCTGGGGGCCGCGGGTACGAATCCCGCACGGAACAAGTATTTGTATGGCCTACAAATAATTGTTCCGGGTCTGGATGTTTCTCCTTGTGCAATTTATGTTTTTAAACTGCCTCCACGACACAGGAGAAAATCCTAGTTAGGTAAAAAATCCTAGTAACGTAAAAAAAAATGGAATTTATGATCATTGTAAACACTGTTTTTAGCAATCAATTATAAGTTTAATGACTTACTTAGCTTTGCTAAAAGTGTTACTGAGCAAGCTGTATAATAAATACGTTATGTCATGTTGTGAATATATTAAGATTTCGATTAATAGAATCAGGAGGTACTTCTCAGAAATCGCTTATATTAAAGATGTAAAAATTAATTACCTAAGAACCGCGTAATAAAGTGGTGTGTGGACAACTTCAAACTAAATACAACAGTACTTTTAACAGTGCTAGAGCCACGCGGCAGCTTCTGCTGTCGCACGAATGGGCCGGCTCTAACCGGGGTGGTACCACGACCTCACAGAAAACCAGCGTGAAGTAGAGGTTTACTTCTGCGTTTCGCTTGGTGAGTGCAGGTGGCCGGAGGCCCTTTTTACTGGAAATGAGGCATTCCATCTTAGTCCTCACGGGTAACAACATTTTGATTTGTAATAGAGGATAGATGTAGATGTCTATGGGCCGCAGCAACCACTTACCATCAGGTGGACTGTGTGCTCGTTTGTCACCCTTATCATATAAAAAGAAAAGATACGGCACATCATGTTTGAAGCTCTTCAAACAAGGTAAGGCACGTCATTTTATTTTATTACGCGGATCTTAACAAATTATTTTAACATATTTAATGATAAGATTTCGTTTTGTCGAACATGCTAACTTGGCTGGCATATTTCCGAACCCTCTTTCCGAAGCCCCTAATTTTGGCTTTTTCTACATGCAAATTCCCGACTTTGCGTTGCTGGCGAGACACAGCTAGCTGTCGGCGCAATCCTGTAGAAATTGATAAGAAGGTGGAAATGCTCATAGGGAGAAAAGCAGTGCTAACGTGCACTTAAGTATTTTATAAAGATAAGAAATAAAGAAATCAATAATAATATATCATTTAGCTAATAATTTTTAATGTAATTTGCTACAGTGTTAAAATTGATTCCAAAATATTATCATGAGTTACGAGCAGGTTGATAATATTGGATATATTAAGATTTTGTCGGTAAAAATATATTATCTTTTTATTACCTAGTATAAAATGAAACTTCCACAATCCATTCCATTTCCTGACAGTCCATCAAAAGTCCTCTGCTTGAATATACTACTGGGGCGTCCCCCGTTGATTGCCTCATAGGGGGATATTTGACATATTTCCACGTTGTTTAACGTGATGGCAACCGCAGTTTTTATTTTTACTTTAAATTGTTAATAGGAAGATGACAGCTCCGTGGCATAGTGACTTAGTAATGAGTTACGGCGCTAAGGGCCGCGGGTTCAAATCCCGCACGAAACAAGTATTTCTATGGCCTAAAAGTAATATGCCTACAAGTAGTATGTTTTTCCTTGTCCAAATTATGTATGTGAACTACCTCCACGATATAGGAGCAAATAGATATAAATAAAGTTCCTATCGTTTTATGTACAAAAGAAATAAAAACTGAAGATGCTACTGCCATTTCCCTGTTTGACTCTACTCTGTCGGCTTTTACGACATATACGTCTACGGAATAATATGGGGTACTTGATTCTATTACACTAAAACTATACGTCATAATGAAACATAGAACAAAGATAAAAGAAAATTACTGAAAAATGTATACATTGACATCGTTTATCCTGAAATCTATGATTCTGATCGGATTGCTTTGATTTATTTATACAGTTATTTACTACAGTTACAATTATTTACGTTATTTAGTTGCATGGGCATGTAACAGAATGCTATAAATTTGACCATAATGTAAAGAGTTTAATATTTAAACACCCACTGCGTTACACAGGAGGGAAAATAATTTACGATGTTAAAATCTTACCTTAGCGTATTTTATTTTTAGGCGACTTCAAAAAGAAGGAGTTTTACAATCGGCTGTATCTTTTTTGTGTGTATCTTACTTGAATTCATCGTATTTGTGAACCTATTTTTATGATTTTTTTTTTTTGATTTAACAGGTTTTGGTTTACGGGTGGTACCATAAAAATTTGTGAAAAAATTAAATGTAACTATTTCGACGAGAAAAGGGTAAAAAATTACTTTTAATAAAAAGTGAATGCTGAATTCCAAAAACCAAAAATATAAAATAATTTCACTTTCTGAAGTCGAGGATTTAGCACCAATTTAAGAATGTAAAATTATTTTATTCTTCTCAGGTCAAGTTGACATTTTATTCAAAGTAAATTTTCAGACATGGCTTGTAAATAAACCGGTATATAAGTAAATTAGTAGTTCTTGGCCATCAAAACAGCGAAGTAAATAATCATGAAAGCATCTATATACTTGGAGCACGAATGGCTCGGCTCGACTGGGGCGGGACCACGCTTTCACAAAATACCAACGTAAAATAGCAGCTCAATGCTGCTGCTGTGTTTCGTAAGGTAAGTGTAGAGAACCGGAGACCCTATTTACTGGAAACGAGGCATTACTTCTTAGTCTTCAGGGGTGACAACGCATCTGCATTTTGATTCATAATCATTCATAAAATAATCATGTGGATTTTTTTTAGTTTTTGAATTTGGTTTTGTTTTTTATTAAACGTTTAATTAGCTTTTTGAGTATTCTAAAGAATATCACAATTGCGTTGTAATGACTTGAACGTCGTTTAATTACGAAAAAATAGGATATGAAGATTTCAATGTGGGTAACATTGAAATTTTCATCCCGAAAAAAATTCCCGAGATTAATTCAGAAGTTTATATGAGACGACCCCTTCAGTGTAAAATTTTTAATAAAATCGATTTAACTGTTTTCACGATATCGGTGCACATAAATAAAAAATCTACACATTTATTGTAGAACCTCGTCTTTTTTTTTAAATTGTTAAATGAAACTTGACAAATAAATTTTAGTTTTTTTACGTCCTACTTAAAGAGTTTGTTGTTGACATACATGACAAATAAAGAGAAATCGTCTTCAAAGGAAATTACTAATAAGCTTTGTGAGTTAACAGTAAACGTTATTTGACGTGTCTTTGATACTTAAAAGAAATAACAAGAGATTTTCAACAAATCTTTGTAACAGAGGTGTTTTCTTGTGTGAAATATGAAAAAATGAATACAGAACTGCTAAGATCAGTCCTGAGCATTTATAACGGGAGTTGTAAATGGCGAAAAGAAAAATAGAACAGCGTTCTGGATGATTAAAACTTGGATATGCTTTTTGTATTTCGGTATAACTAATGGAAGCTATTACATTAGGCGTGTGATGGCGTAAAAGAATCCAACATCCTACTCATCCCAAATATGTGATAGAAGATTGCTATAAGGAATAGGAAAAAACCTTAGGACTAGAAACGTAAAATACCCATCACAAAGATGGGCACCAGCAGCGTAGGTGTGATAAGGTCCGTTTGATAAGTGTAATGATTATAACAAATGGTAATGAATAATAATAAATGGCAACTACTAGTTAATTTAAAATCGTTTGCTAAATTTGCACTAAGGAGACAAACAAGCGAGCTTGCACAGAAAAAAATGAGGCAATATTGCGTTATCATCTAGTTCTGTGTTATCTTTCAAGTTTTAAGTTCCTACCTCACCGATAAATTACATGAAAATCAATTGCAAAATTTGTATACCTAACGGTCAAGAAAGCGAATTAGTAAAAACGTGGTAAAAAGAGTTTCATGTTCAGAAGCGGATATTGTTGGCAAATGTTATGAAATTAAGTGGAATGTTAAATATAGATAAAAATTATGTGAGTGGATAAATAATATAAGGACTAGTCCTAAAAACTTCTTAGTTTAGGAACTTAAAGATCTATCGTTTCATGGGAATTATTTATAATTGTGTCTAATAAAAAAAAAGATTAAAGTGAACTTTTTTCTTTCTACTAACTCAACATGGCTCAGACTTTTAGGTACTAGTCTTAACTTGTTCGCAATCTTACACACTCATTAATTTTACTAAATTGAGTCCAATATACAAATCGTTAGGCTGAAAGTACACATCATTCATAGATATTTACACTGATTATACTATTGTGCTAATTTTTTTCGTCCTTTCGTCATCTCGTGGTTAATAGCTGATAATCAGTGTTTGCTTTCTGACTAATACCGATTGCTGAGCTAGGACCCATTTGTTAAACTGCAACACACATGTACATTTAGATCTTAAGTTTTTGTAAATATTTTCGTAATATGTTACTTTGTACCTAGTTTAGTCACTGAATTTATGTGTGAGATTGGAGAAACAAATAAATACTTCCTATCTATCTACTTAACTGCCAACTTAAAAATAACAGAAGTAACTAAAATGTTAAAATGACTCATGGTTCTCTATGTTGATTTGCATCAGGAAATCAGAAAATTTCAAGTGTCATTTCACACTCAAAGCACACTCAGTTTTAATTAACCCGTGACTCATGCAAGTCTCATGAGCTTAAAACGGAAATTTTGCTTGGATAGTGTTGAATATTCAACGCAACGGTGCGGTAGAAAGAGCACGGTACTGTATAAGCGGCAGCTGATGATGTCTACACATTCTCAGATTTTAATCCCACAGGCAACGTACGTCTTAATTCCATCATTTATAAAGTGTTGTATGTTGAGGCGAAAACCCATCAACAAATCAACCCACTTGCAAAGAGTGGCAACTCTGGTAAATATCCCCTTTGTCTATGAGGAGTTCTATGTTCTATGAATGAATGAACATAACAAATACTAAACCGCTTTCCTGTTAAAAAATTAAATACGTGTAATTATATCGTTTTCAACTTTTTCATATTGTTACGACAGTCAATCAGTTGCGAGTTGCATCACATTAAGACGAGAACTTTCCATTCTATAAAAAAATTACAACGATAAATGGGAAATCAGTCTTTATGTCTGAATTATGAGAGAAAATTTATCAAGTTAATACCACCAAAAATTTTTGTAAAGGAAGTTAACTCACTACACACTACGTTTGTAGTTGACAGCTTCGCTGGTAAAAGAGTTGAGATTTAAACGCCCTAAGCTTCATAGTTTTTCCAAGATCGTTGTGTATTTATTTAGATCCTATGATTTAAGCAACTGCTTAAGCCCCTTTTGGCTTGGTTTTGGCCTCTTTCCACATTTATGTTTTTGGTGGAATACATGCGTGGAGAATATGAACATTTCCAAGACTACAGTATGCTATATTATACCTGTATACAGGTATAATATAGCATTTCCAAAGAAAGCTGTGCAGTAGAGTCCAAGGGGGAGGCGTTGGCCGTAAGTCTGGACATTGCGAAGGCCTTCGATCGGGTTTGGCACAAAGCGCTTCTTTCGAAGCTCCCTTCCTATGGGCTTCCCGAGAAATTGTGCAATTGGATCACCAGCTTCCTTGCAGATCGGAGCATCAAGGTCGTTGTAGACGGTGCATGCTCTGACTACAAGCCTATTAACGCTGGTGTTCCACAAGGCTGTGTGCTATCATCAACGCTGTTTCTTCTGCATATCAATGATATGTTGCTAACTGGTAACATTCATTGCTATGCGGATGACAGAACTGGTGATGCTCTATACACCGGCCGTGCCAATATTTCTCGGGAAAACGTCGCTGAGTACCGGAACAAACTTGTGTCTGAAGTCGAGTCTTTGCTGAACAAAGTCTCGGATTGGGGGCGACTAAATCTAGTCCAATTTAATCCTCAGAAGACACAAGTTTGCGCGTTTACCGCTAAAAAGAACCCCTTTGTCGTATCTCCTCAGTTTCAAGGCACTCCCCTTCTTGCCTCAGCCAATATCGGTATCCTCGGAGTCGACATATCGAGTGACGTGCAGTTTCGTGGTCACTTGGAAGGGAAGGCCAAATTGGCCTCTAAAAAGCTTGGCGTGCTCAGCAGAGCGGGACAGTATTTCATGCCGGCACACCGCCTGCTATTTTACAAGGCGCAAGTTCGGCCTCACATGGAATACTGTTCCCATCTCTGGGCAGGGGCTCCCCAGTGCCAGCTCCTTCCACTTGACCGCATCCAACGCAGAGCGGCTCGAATTGTCGACGACCGAGCCCTTTCCGATCGGCTCGATTCATTGGCACTGCGAAGAGATGTTGCATCCCTTTGCATTTTCTTTCGCATCTACCATAGGGAGTGCTCTGAGGAATTGTTCGGATTAATCCCAGCCGCCAAATTTCACGAACGCACATCGCGGCAGAACTCCCGATACCATCCACACCATCTGGATGATTGGCGGTCCACCACTGTGCGATTTAGAAGATGTTTTCTTCCTCGCACGACCTCCTTGTGGAATCGATTACCATCAGCGATTTTTCCGGACCGATACGACTTAGGGACCTTCAAGAAAAGAGCGTACTCCTTTTTAAAAAGCCGGCAACGCATCTGCGATTCCCCTGGTGTTGCAGTTGTTCATGGGCGGCGGTAGTCACTTACCATCAGGTGAGCCGCATGCTCGTTTGCCCCCTCTCCTATAAAAAAAAAATAGCAGTAGCAGCAAGAGAAGGCCGACGCATTGATGTGAGATATTCACGACCGTGTGTATTGGTGTTCAGATTACCATTAATTAAAAATTAATGTATTCATTAAACAAAAATTGTACACAAAGGGTTATTATAATATTAAGGAATACATAAAACGGAAATAACCGCAAAAATAAGTGCAAATGAATATAATCGCTACCGTTGGTTTCATAAGAATTCATATAAATAACACAATAACATTTTAAAATTAGTAGTTTTAGCCCAGAATAGGAAATTAAATAAAAGAAGAAAATAATTTTTTTCTTTTAATATATATTGAATAAAAAATATTCTAATTTATCTGGCAATAATGACGGGGATCCTAGGTTCAAAACAGAAAGAACATATCAGAGTCGACATTTGTACAACACAAAATATTATTTATACTAGTCGTTTGGTTTTAGGACTGGATGCATTGTACACGACTACATACAAGTCTATCTCAGATCATATCGCACACGTGTTGATGTTATATCCACTACGGGTAGTTTTAAACGAGTGCAATGACTGTTAGTCCCGTCTACTCTTCTTAAGTGGTAAATACTGGATATATTTTTATATAAGTATAGATGAACTGATCAGACGTGGGTGCTGTAGTCCAAAGACACCTTAATATTTCCTTAATATATATAATAAGTAAAACAATGTCCTTAATTGTGTAACATACATAATTGTAAGCTGTTATTTAAAAAAAGTTGCACTGGGTTTCCTGCTAGTTCTTCCCAGGACAGAGATTTTGTTCCCGAACCAGTGGTAATTAAACAAAAGAGTGACTTTCAATAAGTATTATTTATAATTTATATTGAATTAAAATGTTTCTGTTTATGTTTCTGTTTCAATTCTAAACTATTACGAGTATGTAACAAAATATTACAATTATGATATGAACTTCAACTTCAAGGTACCTTTATTATTTGTCATATGTTAAAATTATTATGTTCCAAAAATAAAAATGAGAAATCTATTATAGTACTTATATAGAAGCTTGTAGATATTTTGAAACTCCCTCAGGGAGCTTACGCTCCGACGTGCACTTCATTTTTAGCAAAAATTTAATATTTTAACCCATCTGCCTGCAGCGATCAACAAGTCGCCTTTGCTCAATTATTTAACTTGAACAGACTAAAATTTCTTAAAAATATACTTAATTCAGATTAAAAAATATATAATTTGGTTAATGTAATAAAGAACTGGAATAAAACATACATATCACCCCATTTCGTCTCGTGGATGTTGTTAGGAACAACTTTGGTCAACATTTGACAAGTAAGCCTCCATTGCCCACGTAAGATGGTACAAGATCTTGTATAAGCCATATGTAAAATATCCACACCAAGGACTAGGTGCTGGACATTTGGTATCTGCGATAGCTAATTCTAATATATGTATCTGTATTTCTCTTGATCAATGGACGGGACTACTGTACAACTATGGACTGTTAGATTATCAGAGAAGAGAAAAACTGTACAAAAAGGGTTATTATAATATCAAGGAATACATGAAGGAAAATAATCCCTGGGAATAGGGTGATCGCCACCATGCTGGTTCTATGAAAAATCATTTAAAAATTGTATAAACAAAATTATTGTTAAGTGAAATTATGTTTAAAAAAAAGTCCCGCTGGGTTTCTTGCTGGTTCTTCCCAGGACTGAGGTATTTTCCGGACCAGTGGTAAATAAAAAATGACTTTCAATAAGTATTATGTAATAATCAATATTGAATAAAAAATTATTCTATTCTATTCTATTCTATAGAGGAACAATAAGAAGAGGTTTATTAATTCCTAACATTAACCTGAATTGAACCATGAATCCTTTGCTGGTTCTTTCCACGAAAACAAAAAAGGTACATGTCTTAAAATACTTCTCCATACTAGCTAAAATGTTGATTTAAATGCGTTTATAAAAAAATGCATGGATATAATTATACAATTAATAGAAAATGGTCGCAGCTGCTGTGAGAGCATTACGTTCAGTCAATAGATTATAAACACACACAATTGCACTAAATTAGGGCATAGTCGTTTAAGCCTCAACAGCTCGTTAGATGCGGGTTGCCACTGGTAGTACAAAGCATATTGCTTTGGCAAACCCCCGCTTTAATTATGAAAATGTTATGTTTCAATCCTAATTAAAATACATATGACAGCACGTGCACCATTGCACGTGCGGCGACCTCTGTGTAGCTAGACAGAATTCTTGTAAATAACACGTGCTCTGCACACCTGCACTATTACACCTGCGATGGCGCCCGTTTTGCTTGTATAAAACGGACGGAGCGGCCGCCGTTAAGACAGTCTTGGCTCTGTCGTGGAACGGTGCGCTTGTCGTATTCCGTTACTAGTTTATCCTCGACTCGTTGGATAATTAGTTCGTGTAAACGAATTGATTATTATTCCTAACTACAAAATCAGTCTTTGTACTATACCCATTATACTTCCTACATCAGAAGTGGGATAAAGTCCCTGTTACTGCCCACCTGCTATAACCTTTGAATAGTGTAAGGGTTATTACGATGGTGATATACTATAATGCGCCTCGCGTTTTGTTTTTGTGTTCAATTTCTTAAATCAAGTTTGTTGTCGTATTTACGACATTGACGAATCATTAAAATATAGATTAAAAGTTTAAAGTGAAATGTTTTAAGTCAAAAGTTAAATCTTTTTATGCAATTTATAATAGAAAGTACCCGCAAGTAATTTCATTATTTCTTATCGTACCCAAATATGATAAAAAATGTCGAAAGAAATGTTGGAGATATTCTGAATGAGTTATAGTTTGCATTCAGTGGAAGTTTAACTTGCTCAAGTAATGTTATAATTTTATACACGAGGTGTGATTTACATGGCCTAGTTTTAAAGGTCAAAATGTTTAAACGATGTACCGAAAAAAAGAACATGATTACTTTAACGTGCTATGACTTAAAAACACTAAGTAGTATTTTTGTGATCTAATGTGATGATAAGTGTTACAGTTTACTCCGAGCATTACGTAGTCGACTAAACTTGGAATAGTTTAGTGGAAAGCGTGGAGCTGTAGCGCTCGCTTTTGAGTATGCTGTCGACTTATGACGCCGCAGACTTATTATTTGTCGCTGCTACTGATCACCATTAGATACATGAGGAAAGTAAATTTATCCTAAACATTGGCTCAGAAACTATTTTGTAAGAATGAGTGTTTACATTTTTAATTGGTTGCGAAAAATGCCGGAAAACCGAAGTATAACTGATGAAAGTGAAGTAGAGCCAATTAGTTCTGACATTGAAGAGAGTATTTAAGATTACATGAGGATCGAACCATACCAGAGGTTGTCGTGTAGCCGCAGCTCAGTATTTGGTGCCCTAGAAAGGCGAATGGTGTACCAAGAGTAGTGCTGCATTTCTTGAAATCAAGTTCCGACTGAGAATTTTTAATGTTTTCTTTTATGTGTTACAGTACCACGTGTGGTGTGATTACAAGTGCGTGAGTGTGTGCCTTGCTGGTCGTAACGGACTGCCAGGTCCAGCTGTAACATGGCCTGGTTTCGGCAGATGCGTATGCGCGTATACGCAGGCGCCATCCCGGAGCGCACGTATGCTGTACATGGCGATGCCTCGGACGTCGTGTACTCTGTATGCGTGGGAGTCACACTGTGTGCGCGGAAGTCGTATGCTGTGTGCACGGTAATGTTTTCTGAACATGTATTACGATCTGTTCTGGCAGGCGCTGTCCTGGTTCACGTTTTTAATGTGGTTCACATAGTTAACGTGGGATCTCGCAAGTTCAAGTAGGAGTATGTGTCAGATACTTCGTATGAAGACCTATGTTTACTTGTGAAAGCGAAGTGCTTTATTATAGTCCACGGTATGAGAACGTATTTCTGTTTTAGGGCCTCGTATGTGTGATAGATGAGAGAACAGGCAACTGTGTATGTTGTCCTTATAGTTAACAATTTGTTTTTCACGCAGATCATGATGACTACAACCCCGACGATGCCTGTAAGCCCTCAGGTGCTCCTGCTGCTCTCGTTTTGTTGTAATTTAATAGTTCACGCGAAACATGATTATCATTTGCTATATTTTGAAGTTTAAAACTTTTAAGGGTTGTACTACAATAAAGGATTAACTTGAACACGCTATGAATTAAAAATAATAAGTGACATTTTTGTGTTCTAATGTGTTGATCAGTGTTGCAGTTTGCTCCGAATATTGTGTCGTTGACAAAATTGGGGTTTGATTTCGAGGGATTCGTAGAAATCTCAACAGCAATGATCAATGAGGAAGATGGTGTGACGGCTAATCGAACATGGTCAGGTACGGCCGAGCGCTAGTAAAATTAAGCCTACACCGCTACAGTCTGTAACTTATCGGCTGATCTTACGGCAAGGCAATGCAAGCGGCCGCCGAACAAATGGTGCTTTGGCGCTGTAAATACACGTCTGAGGCTTGGACGGCTTTAGATTTTGCGCGGTTGCCTTCTTCCCTTTGAAATATGTTGTAGTATTTGTCTCTACACATAGTTTCCCTTTTTTGCAATGTTTTCAAATGTCATACAGTTGCCGTTTCTTAAGAGAATCTCGGAATTCCATGGTTCGCAATACATTTATCTCCATTTCTCTTAATTTTTAATTTAGCAAAGCAGTGCGACGATTCGCTAGCGCCAGTACGGCGGGACGGCTCGCTAGCGCGAATGTGGCACGAACGCAGCAGAACGGAAAGTTGGAGTGCTTTTGCCTGGAGGTGTCCATATCGGCGCGTCCATGACTTAAATGAAGTCTGGGATGGTCGACCGTTGTAATATTTAACAAGAGTTAATATCTGTTAGCAGGTGGTGATAACTGATAGACCGTATGCTGTTCACTGTCAACCGCACGAGGACGTGCGACAGTCAGAGGTAGCCGTGTCTGTGCATCTAGAAAATACTAGAGACATTGCAACACTCTAACGAAGTACTTATTCTAGTGCAGGAAAGGAACATGAAGTTGCAGGGAGGCTGGTCTGTACTGCACTGGGATATGTGTAGAGTTGCTGTTGGTTTACATACTTAGGTGTTATCGTGTCACTACGTCCCTCACGATACACTTTTGTGTGATTGTGACGGGGACATGTTTGCGGTATGGTTGGTCTGTAACTGTTCTATATTGAATTGAAAAAAAAGAGAGTAAGAAAAAAAATGTGGTTCTTACTATCATTGCAGGGCGTTTGCCGGTCCAATGATATAGCTACAGGGAATAGTGATTTCGGACTAGCATAGATAGTACTGAAAAAAAGAGATTAAGAAAAAAGAATAATTCTTACGATCATTGCAGGGCTTTGTGCCGGTCCAGTGATATAGCTATAGGGAATAGTGATTCCGGACTAGCGAAAACAGTACTTGAAAAAAAAAAAGAGAAAATAGATAAAGCTACAGACTAATCATTCCGATCTAACATAAAGATGATTAAAGTTTTGTAGGGCTTACTGCCGGAACAAAACTGACTGTCACCCAAGTCTGAAGGGTCAATATAGACCGGACCAGACGCTGTTTTGTCAGGATAATCGAACGATGTTTTACAGATTACAGTTGTTACAGATAACTAAAATTGTGATGGAGAGCGTGCGAGGACGCACGCATGTCAGTATGGCCGTGACGGCACGTGCACCATTGCACGTGCGGCGACCTCTGTGTAGCTAGACAGAATTCTTGTAAATAACACGTGCTCTGCACACCTGCACTATTACACCTGCGATGGCGCCCGTTTTGCTTGTATAAAACGGACGGAGCGGCCGCCGTTAAGACAGTCTTGGCTCTGTCGTGGAACGGTGCGCTTGTCGTATTCCGTTACTAGTTTATCCTCGACTCGTTGGATAATTAGTTCGTGTAAACGAATTGATTATTATTCCTAACTACATAATCAGTCTTTGTACTATACCCATTATACTTCCTACACATACAATATTAGAATATTTGACGATACTGTTGTATTAAAATTTTTAATGCTATCATATTACTTCTGGAAACTGCAAACGAATGATTTAGGCATTAAATTAAAATCTAAAAATAAAAAATTAAAAACCACTTTGTTCAGTGAATCAGTGTTTTTTTCTTCTTCAAAAATTTAATAGTTTTGGCAAAAATTTAATTTGATATTCTCACAGTAGGCGTTCAGTAATTTAAGGCAAACCCTTAATGTATTATTTTTTATAGAATAACGGTAACAAATGAGCACACAGTCAATTTGATCGGATGCACACAGACACAGTTGGTTCATATCAAGTTCAAATCAAGACTCTACGTGTGACGTGAAATAGCTACACATTGTCTACGCTTGACTACCTCCCCGCTACACCGGTGCTACGATGACCTACGGCTTTGCGATACGTGCAAAGAAATAATATTTTATGGCTGATAATTTTTCTTAGATTCATTCTTAGGAACCACAACTATATATATATTTTATGCAACAAGCTACATAGACGTTCTACGACTAAAATAAGGAGTTCCTAGCCGCGAAAGAACGCAACGAATAAATGCAAAGAACATACACAGAACAGAAGTAGAACTAATGAAATATTAGTCTATTGCAATGCAACATTCATTGAAATTCAGCAACTAATATGATTCGTTGCTAACAAACACATAACACAAATCATTATTTTATTAAATTGTTTTTTGGTGAGAAGAAAATATGTTTTATGTTGCGTGCAGTCAATTAATTAAAATAACCGTCCCGAAACATACCTTTCTATTCTAAGAATTTCTAATAATCAGGAAGACCTGACCTATTCTTAACAATTTTGTTGGGAGCAAATAAAAATTATATTTGCATACAAATACGCTAATTATTTTGATCTATAACTAAATAAATCTACGTAATAAAATTAGTACAAATTAAAACATGTTTTCATATTACAAACAAACAAAGCAATGAAATTAATTAACTTACGGCAATTATTACAAAACTAGTGATTGTTTCAGTTCTTATCAAACGGCCTTATATATATATATATATATATATATATATATATATATATAATTGGCCTATAGTTATAATAATTATTTCCGTACTAAGGTCTCATAAATATAAATTTCAAAATGTGTCTTTTTTTAGGTCGTATTGAGGTAAACGGCTCCGTGGCGCAGTGGCTTAGCAATGAGTTGTTCCGCTGGGAGTCGCGGGCTTGAATCCTGCACGGAACTAGTATTTGTATGGTCTACAATGTCTGGATGTTTGTCCTCGTGCAATTTGTGTTTGTAAACTGCCTCTATGATACAGAAGAATATTCTTATGTGGTGGTAACAACAAAAAAAACTACTAGAATAATTAAACGCTGTTTTCACGACTCATAATTGTAGTACTAGGTTATAAACACTGACTAGGTTTAATTGCATTACGTGCAGTCGAGTACACCTTCCATGTACTGCTTTTTCATTCAAAAGCATATATTGATATGCGATGCAGGTTAGGAATAGAGACAAGTTGAGCTTACGCTTAGAAATACGGTGAACACATAGTCTCTACTTAATTATTGAAGTTTACAGCTGGTTAAACAACTCCAGCGCTCACTATGCTTACGTAATCGATCAACTTACATGTACTACTACATCTTTTAAAGTATAATCCGGTTTTGGTTAAACATTCTTATATTCTATGCAGCAATCCTTTCCTTCCTGATTCGCGATAGTGCACAGACGTCTTGCCGAATGGCACTAAGCGGCATCCGTATTATAAACTCAATTCAGCTGTTATAGTAATAAAGGGAAACCAGTGTCCACTTTACGTTTCTGAAGCATTTACTTCCAAAACACGTAGGTTATTATTTCTTTCTAGAGATTTAGTACGTTCTAATGAATGTATGTTTTGCTGGACGAGCAACGGAAAAGTTTATTTACGTAAATAATTCGACACATATTTAAGTGAGGGACGAGATTAAATTAGTTTCGCGTATATAGGTCTGAAATGACTAGGTAAAAATTGGTCAAAAAAATTTTTAGAAAATACTAAATGGAAGGCTTGTAGCATATTGAAGAAAAATCTATTTTATAGAAAAACCAATACGGTTTTAGAGCAGTCTACATCACTTTCAAACCGTCTCTGTTACAAACTACGAACTGAATCTAGATCAACAAGAAAGATGTTTAGGAGTATTTCTAGATTTAGCGAAAGCTTTTGACACAGTTTCTGTTCCGATATTACTTAATAATGGAAAAAATTGGCATGGATGAAAAATACTGCACTTATTTAAAAGTTATTTGTGGAACAGAAGACATAAGTAACAATCGACGGGAAATTTAGCGGTGACGCTCCTGTCATATTAGGTGTTTCACAAAGGAGTGAACATAGTTATTTGTAATTTATATAAATGACCTTTGTAAATTAAAAATAACTATTGGTAAAATATTTACTTTTGCAGACTTGAGTTGAGGCCAAAATAAATACTGAACTTAGACTGCAAGTCTAAGTTAGAAATTGGCTATAAATCAATCAAAACATGCTTACAATTAATATTTTTTAAACTAAATACCTATATGCTATTCACAATCACCCAGCGGACACTACCCATTGAGTAAACTTCTGAAATTCAAAAGCACTCTTGTTTGAAAGGGCATTCTTGACAATATACTAAACAAATCTAAAACCATACGTCTTGGTGTTTTGTTAGACGAAAATCTTACTTGGAATCCATATATGAAATATGTAACAGAGAAAACAAGAAAGTCAATCTTCGTCTTCAAAAAACTGCGATACATGTCTGATACTACTACTTTAAAATGGTTTACAGCATCTTGGTTGAGTCAATAACAAGGTATTGTATCACATAATGGGGTGGAGCTTGTAAAACATATCTGCTAAAACTAGAAAGAGCCCAACGAGCGATATTAAAAATCATGATAGATATCATGATTTTTAATATCGCTCGTTGGGCTCTTTTAGTTATCCCACATTTCATTTATATTCTGAATACGATGTCCTTCCTATCAGGCAGCAATAATCAATCAACATCGGCATCTTGAATATGACCTTAAATAAATAGATTGAAGCATAAAGTATGTAAAATAAATAGGTACAGAATATTTTTCATTCATAACTATAACTGTTTTTTAGGTCCTATACTTTATAATAAATAAAATAAAATTCCTAATATATAGCCGCACAACACTTACCAATGTAAAAATGCCATAGTGTAGCGGTTAAAAAAAACTTATGATGATACAGAACAATTATTATTAATAGTTAAATAAATCATAAATAACTCACAAGCTTATCAACTTACTTAGATACGTGTATCCATAACACTAACACTGATACACACAAAAATGATATATATATATATATATATATATATATATATATATATATATTGTTCGCGCCAAACGCAAATTTCAAGAATTAACGCGAGAGGGCGCTCGGTGCGGTGCATTCATACCGGTTTGACTTTCGGTCGTGCGTAGAACGCGCAAGCGTAGGGGTCGTCTGTCAGCGGCGCTAACGTTAGCACGCTGTCATTTTTGTCAGGAACTCGGAATAATTAGGCGCGGACAGTAAATATACGGTCTAGGATTTTGTGACGCGCATTTCTGCTGGAGAGCTTCCCAGCGACTCATTGTGTCTGACTCGGAATCTGCATAAGTGCATTCGGATATATTAGCTAGTGCGGCCTTGATATTCTGGAAATAACTGTTGCTACGCGAAACGGTAGTGACCTTTGATCCGGAAATTCCGCGTGCGTTTTGTGCATCAACCTTATACCCAACGAGAGTTAGTGGCTTCTGTAAGTTAGTTAATCGTACGATAGAGTTAATTCTTTCTACGTGGTAGAGCCATGCTGCAGCTATATTATGGTTGTAGCACGAATGGGTCGGCTCGAACGGGGAAGGACCACGCTCTCAAAGAAAACCAGCGTGAAATAGCAGCTTAACGCTGCTGTGTTTCGTATGGTGAGTGTAGAGAACCGGAGACCCTTTTTACTGGCAAAGAGGCATTCCATCTTAGTCCTCACGGGTGACAACGCATCTGCATCTTGAGTCTTTATTGAGGATAGATGTAGATGTCTATGGGTCACAGTAACCACTTACCATCAGGTGGACTCTGTGCTCGTTTGTCACCCGATCCTATAAAAAAAAATTGACTGTCATCGTGACGAACGAGGAAAGTGACTGTGGACAACGTCGCGGAACTGCATTTATTAACTGTTAATTTTTGTTGTATTTTTTATTTCTTATCTTTGTAATTTGTGCTCGAGCCGCGTCGTAATTTGTATTTAGTAGTGATGTCATCGCCCAAGCTACTAATCCGTTGCCTGCGGACTGAGTTACGCTGGGCCACAAGCGCCCATGCTTTGATAGGTCGACCAGATAGGGTCCATAACTTGATGAAGCGGTTCGAGCAGGTGGATGCTCGAAGGGCCGCAGTGGAGGAGGCTTACACTGAGTTCGAGGATTCGGATGTGGAGAAGGGAGTCCTGGACTCCTGCTTCGCGGACTATGAGCAGTTCTTTTCGCTCGCGGACGAGTTGATCGAGGCTGAAGTCAGGTATGCCGAGGAGGCGCGTGAAGCTCGGATGAGTGACCTGCCCGAGTCCCGCGGACTATGAGCAGTTCTTTTCGCTCACAGACGAGTTGATCGAGGCTGAAGTCAGGTATGCCGAGGAGGCGCGTGAAGCTCGGATGAGTGACCTGCCCGAGTCCTCTCGGAAGCAGCTTCAGCCGGAGCTGTTGGGATGACTCCCAACTCTGGACCTGCCAAAGTTCTCCGGGCTCCTTTCCGAATGGCTGACCTTCGTTGGTCTTTTCGACAGCCTAGTGGACTCCCGGAGTGACTTGACCCCGAGCCAAAGGATGGCGTACCTCCTGGCTTCACTGGAGGGGGAGGCCCTGGGCGTCGTGGGCCACTTGAGATTGTCAGACGACGCCTACCAGACGACTCGGGACCTCCTAGCCAGAAGATACGCCAACGTGCGGCGAATTGCGGACGAACATGTTAAGCAGCTTCTAAGCCTCCCGCTGCTTAGTGACCGGGCCAGACTACGTCCGCACCTGTTGGATCCAGTCCTGGTGGCCTGTAATACGTTGAGGCGGCTGGATTTACCAGTGGGCGAATGGGCTTTTTTGTTGCTCCGCATCGTGCTGTCCCGTCTACCTCCCGACCTTCGAATCCATTTTGAGGAGAGGTACGGCGGGGACGAGGCCTCCTATATTCCGCCCTTCTATGACCTGCTGCGGTTTTTGGAGGAGCAGTGCCGGCAGATCGAGAACGCGACGGGCACCGTTGACGACTTACGAGCCGTGCCCAGTGAGAGGCCTGCTCCTATTGTCGAGCATCTACCCACCAGGTAACGTCGTGCCCGAAATTATTAGGTAAGCCGGTTCCGGCGAGGCGAACTATCGCCCAGGCCCTCGACCCCCACGGGCGGGGGCGCTCAGCCACGCCCTCTGCCAGGCGACTCTCGGCGCCCGCCGGCCAGCCACCAGGCCCTTAAGTTTGAAAGGGGTCCCTCCCCCGACCAGTCGGGGGGTAATTCCCGCAGGGGCGGGGGTGTCATCACCCCCCCTCAGCGTGTGGAGAGGAACTTCATGGCCACTCATCGGTCCGCTGGACCCTTCCCACTCCCGTTGGCTGAGTGGCCGCGACTGGTGTGCCACTGTTCCCCATTTGATGGAGGCGGCCCTGGCTAGCTGCCGCCTTAGATCCCACCACGGCCGCCTCCACTGAGCCTTAAGCCGTCAACAGTCCACTTGTCAAAATGTTCTGTTGCCGACCGCCTCAGTGAAGGCGTACAGCCCAAGTGGCGACTGTTAGCGGTTGCGCTCTATTGGTCTCGGGTTCACGCCGTGTGGCCTCCACTTGGTGTTGGGAAGATTAGGGTCCCCCTGGAGCGTTGAATCACGCTGTCAAGGGGTATTAGATTTGGTTTGGTCGAGCACTTATTTAAAAATTCTTTGAATTAAAATTAAAAAATGCTTTGGGCTTTCCGCGAAATTTTCCTATTTGTAGCGGTTGTGATTAAAAGAATTGAATTTAATCTACTCCTTTAAATGCTGCTGCATATGTTTGGTAAATATATTTAATCACTGTATTTGATTGTTGCGTCTGTTTGCTGAAAGGAAAGTTTGAATTCATTTGAGACTGAATCTCGCGCTATTTGGAAAATTGTGTATATGTTTTGTGATAGTGTTTAATCATTTTGCTTTGTGAAGAAGTAGGGCTATCCCTTACGTTTATTGTTTTGTTTAATTTGCAAGTCGACCTATGTGCATCGGTGATTAATTTGGTTGAATTAATTCTATAGTTGGACATTGATGCTTTGAAAAATTTGTTGAAATATGAGCATAGGACTACTTGTCTAACAGGCTGGCTAGTTTGTAGATTATCAGATGGAAATCAGCTGTCGCACCATTTGGTAAATGATTATATGGTGGATGGCTTGGCTATGCCTACTTGTTTTAAAATTCATACTAGGGACTATCTGTGCGTTCGTTCAGCTCTGCACAGACGACGTTCATGGGGAATTTGGGGGTGCTCTCTGCACTGAAGCTTAGGAGGTCACTCTGGGCCGCTTCGTGTCGCGTCGCTGTTTGCAGACCTGATTCGGTCGGATTGCGGAACTAATCATAGGAGCACAGATAGGTGTTTGAAGGAGGTCGTCGGACTTCTGTCTAGGAATAGGACTTATTTATGGGGTGCGATGTCCAGGAAGGGCATCCAGTTCAACCCTCCGGTTTGCCCACGTTGGGGCTGTAATTTTGAGGCGTTGGTTAGGGTTGCAAGACCTGATGGGGCACCTAAAATGGCCTAGTTTGGTTGTCGATTCGGTCTTGTAACTTGCCGTCACGACCTTGTCCCGCTGCCCGGTTTGCTCGCGGACCTAAATCCTTATGTCCGGGACGGGGGTTTGTTCGCGCCAAACGCTAATTTCAACAATTAACGCGAGAGGGCGCTCGGTGCGGTGCATTCATACCGGTTTGACTTTCGGTCGTGCGTAGAACGTGCAAGCGCAGGGGTCGTCTGTCAGCGGTGCTAACGTTAGCACGCTGTCATTTTTGTCGGGAACCCGGAATAATTAGACGCGGACAGTAAATATACGGTCTAGGATTTTGTGACGCGCATTCCTGCTGGAGAGCTTCCCAGGGACTCATTGTGTCTGACTCAGAATCTGCATAAGTGCGTTCGGCAATATTAGCTAGTGCGGCCTTGATATTCTAGAAATAACTGTTTCTACGTGAAACGGTAGTGACCTTTGATCCGGAAACTCCGCGTGCGTTTTGTGCGTTAACCTTATACCCAACGAGAGTTACTTCTGTAAGTTAGTTAATCGTACTATAGAGTTAATTGACTGTCATCGTGACGAACGAGGAAAGTGACTTTGGACAACGTCGCGGAAGGTTCCCTCAATTTGGAGCGGTGTCGACGCCCGGGCTGCTGCTGACGGCCAAGGGCTAGGGTCAATCACCATCAGTCACACCCAGATACACATCACATCACCTTATTTCCCTTGCACTACACAACCACTTGCGACCTGACCGACTCCGGAGGAACCAGTCGCCTTGGATATAGGTAAGTAAGCTCCGTCTAATATCCTCCCGGTCGACTGGCTGTAGTATAGGACGTTCCCACATATAGTTTAGTGTAATTAGAGAAATTCCACTTTGGCCTGGAGGAGGCCCGACCTACGTCTGCTCGTCGAAACTCTGCTCATGGGCCTCAGAGGATTTGACTCTTTAAGGGAGCAGCCGTAGGCCGTAACATATATATAAATGCTTTATTAGCATTATAAAAGTATTGAATGGCTATAAAATATCAGCAGGTCGTATTTTGATACGGTAATTAACTATTCCGTTCTTAACATAATTACAATGAGAACAATGTTTGAAAATCTTTTTGGCAATCTTTTTTATTTATCACAACAATGGTGTAACCTTATGTTTTTTTTTTTTTTTTTTTTTTTTATAGGATAAGGGTGACAAACGAGCACACAGTCCACCTGATGGTAAGTGGTTGCTGCGGTCCATAGACATCTACATCTATCCTCGTTTGCGAATCAAAATGCAGATGCGTTGTCACCCGTGAGGACTAAGATGGAATGCCTCATTTCCAGTAAAAAGGGCCTCCGGCCACCTGCACTCACCAAGCGAAACGCAGAGGTAAACCTCTACTTCACGCTGGTTTTCTGTGAGGTCGTGGTACCACCCCGGTTCGAGCCGGCCCATCCATGCGACAGCAAAAGGTGCCGCGTGGCTCTACCACTGTTAGAATCTTTATCTTTATTCGCAACCTTTCTTAATCTTCTGTTAGATATAGACCTTTTCCAAGGTCAACTTGAAGGGTTAACTCTTACTCAATACGCTGGACAAGCGAGTTGATTACCGCGAACTCAATACCCGCGTACTAGCATAGACACCCTATTCTGTTTGTCGCCAAATCCTCATTCAGGAGAAAGTGAGTAAAGTAGAGAATAGAATAGAATAAAACAAAATAGGGTAGAACAGAACAGAGGAAAGCGGAGCAGAGTGTAGTAGAACAGAGTGTATTAGGCATAGTATACACACAGTACTGCATACAGTAGAATAGGACAGGACAGGGGAGAAAAGAAAAGAACGAAAAAGTCAAAAGAACAATACAACAAAGGATTCTGTAGTTTGGAACATAATATCTTTATTTACTCTTGCCCACTGTTGAAAATAATTGTAATATATTATGTTATTTTCTATTAATTCTAGCTTACAGTTAATTGCAATTTTAAGGAAATCCTGCATATCTGAGAAATGAACGAATTCCACGAAATTAGAGATTTTGTTCCCAGCAGTGGGACGTTTAAAGATATAATTTTCATATAGTTCTTGTTTCTGTTATTATCCCTTTGGCTTCATTAAAGCCAGTACTTACCAGCCAGTCTCGTAGCTGTATATAACATAGGCTTTTTTTTATAAAGCTGTTACAAATGATATTTACGAGATCAGATTGGACCAGTTCAGACACTACGAGTATATTTGAAATTTTCTTATGAATAATTTAACATGCTGACCCGAAATATCTGTGAAATACGAAGACAAAAATATTTTTGAAACAAGAACCTATAAGACGACATTTTATAAAATTGTTCCTGACGATTTCTCTAAACACTAACCAAATTCTTTCTTCTCGTAAGAGTTCTTAGTTATTCGTAGTTGTTGTAGAATTAATTTCTACACAAGGGAATGTTTAAACTGACTTCACGACAACTACAACTAGTCAGTGGTATGTGGAGGATCATACTAGGTTATTTCGAGCTGTAACTGATTAAAGTTTCTTTAAGTATGTTATAACAACTTACAAGAAACTTTTCAAACGTTCCTTTTTCTTTTAATACCCGGCAATAATAATGTTATTGAATAAAATAAAATGGAATAATTTCAATGTGAAATTAATCCTTTGTGATCTTCTCTATTCAAATCAAACCTTGGGAAAACTTTGACTTTCGCTATAAAACATACAGGAGATATCAAAAATGCAACATATATGTTAGTGCCGACATCTTTTGAACGCCATCCGAAATCGTTACTATTATTACGTTTTAGTGACAAAGCCTAGAGACACCAATCGACGGCTGGGTTTTATTGCATTTTGCTCTATCTAGCAACGTTCAGAATGTACGACGCTCTTAGTTTTTATCAGTTTGTCTGTACTGTTCCCAGTTAACCGATTCTTACCACACATACAAAGGCACTGTTCTTTTTTAAATATTATGGCATTTTCAGTTTTACGTCATAAAAATATGTATTATAATACTAGAAAATATCGTCGAGTAATAGTATCAGTTTCAGAAGTGCCGTGAAGTAGCAACGTTACAGATTGACGCTTAATATTAATTAAGGAAGCTGTGGTACCTCAAGGGCTAAACTCTGGCTGTAAATTTCACAGTACGCGAGTAATCCAGGTTCAAATCCTGTCGGCTACAATAAATAATTGATAATTGCAATTTTAAGTGCTGATTTACCACTTAAAATTGCAGTGATGAAAAAAATCTGCTTGCCAGAATTTTTTTAATCTAGTGAAAACCAAGAGTGAGACGTATATAACCTGAGTTTTAGTTTTTTTTTAATAGGCTTTATTTTTGAGTGCCGTTGTGCATATTAACGTAGGTATCATTTCATTATCTGTTTCCACAGCCAGTCAGTGTGTACCCACTGGTGTGTTCTATTTTGAAAGATATGAGATCTGCTAAGATTAGTGAGTTAGTGAGTCATAAAAATGACACATTTAAGACCTTAGTAAATCAAGAACTACTAAACTGTATACCTACTTAGTATCGTAAATTATATCTATTATCTTTCGTTTCTAATATAACAAAATCGAAGTAATAATACTCGACCCAATTTAATAGTTAAGAAGATTAAAGCAAAAAAATAGACCTTGATATTAATTAAGAAGCGGAGCATTATTAATTTATTCCGATTTCACTTAAATTGGAATTGTTCAATTTGTCAAAGTAAATTGATCAAAGAAGTTAAAAATTATTTAACTTTTTACTAACGTAATAAAATAAAGTGATGCGACTTACCTAGTTTGAAGAGCATCTCTCGCCCTTCCTCAATTGCGTGCACTATCCCCGTCTCCACTAATGTCAGCACCATTACTCCTAACATTGCTACACTAGAAAAATCGTAACCAAATGGCGACGATGCGAAAGTTCTGTTCGAATCCATGTCCCATGTGGTATTAAGTATTAAGTAACGTTATATGAGTAAGTCATGTATATTAGGGTATGATGGGACTGACATACTACTAAGCGGTAAATGTCCCTTAAATTATAATAGAATAAAAAAAGAAACACTCATAAAGATTTTAATTAAGATTTTGCAACAAGTAAGTCTTTTTTGCTTCTTTATATTTTTAACTATTTCAAGCTTGTTAAGCGCTTCACTACAATACCACCTAACGGTAAGTGATTAGTAGTAGTATTAGTCATAAGTCTTTTGTCGCTGTTAGAAGGATTTGCCTGTCACGCTTGGCAGGCGGCAATAGATGCCTATTACCTTTAACGTCGTCGGTCTGGATATTATATGTCTGACGTTAGCTAGAAAGCGTAATAATATCTCTATCTACCGGAAACCATAAAAATTTTATTGCATTTCCTATAATCACCTCTAACGTCACCCACAAGACGTAATAGGATTCATTTACGCTGCCACCACACGCCTATATATAAGAAAGTATATAGATAGAACAAAATGTAGACCATTTTAGCCGACTTATAAACAGGAGGAGGCTTACAATTTTTTTGTATGTACGTTACACGATATCTTCGCCAATTGTAAACCGAATTGTTAATTATTTTTTATTAAATAGATTTCAAATATGTACTTCTGGAGTATTCTCATAATATAATTTTGGAGTAAAATTCCATCACTAAGGTTGTCTAAATGACATTTATTATAATGTAAATATTTAGAAAATATTGAGATAATGATTATTTATTTTTATTTCTTAGTCCACCCAAAAGTGTGAAAAAAAGAACTTTTAAGAACTAACAAGAATAAAATAATTTCACATCTTGAAGTCGGAGCTAAGCTGTGATGAAATAATCTTAAGTCGGGATTTATTTTTGTACAAAGTATTTTGAATAATGTTACACAAGTGCTCAGTACTCATTGCTAAAAAATAATTAAGTACAGAATATCACATAAATAAAACTGAGGATCATATAATAAGTGGGATGAAGGGGGGTAAGTGTCCTGGGTACAATGACCCTTAGCATTGAGCACTTGCAACATTCGGGTGAGCATTTACCGAAGGTGTTAACTCTGTTGTTTAACCTATATCTAGGGTATACGTCCTTACCTGGAGACGTTATGAAAACCACAGTTTTACCAATATTAATAAATAAAAATAGTGATGCCTCCAACAGGTACAGTTATCGCCCAATATCTTTGGCTAGTGTAGTTGAAAAGGTGTTGGATGGTTCGCTTGACTCAGCCAAAACATTCACCTACATTCGGCTCAGTTTGGTTTAACCTGTCCCTGTACCTCGCATACTGTCCAGTACGCGAAAAACGCCAATTTACGTGTGTTTTTTGGACCTATCGAAGGTATTTGAACTGGCTTGGTACAACGTTTTATGGAATAAACTTAACCAGAAAACTAGCACACCCAAGGAAGTGATTAACCTTTTCAAATATTGGTATCACAACCAAACCAACTATGTGAAGGGGGCTGGCTCATAATTGTCGGAGGACAGGTTGGAGTGCGGGGTGTAGCAGAGATGCCTTAGCTCCCCTCAACTCTTCAATCTGTATGTCAGCGGTCTGATCGTTGAGCTCAGTGATGCCGGAGTCGACTGCTCAATTGACGATTATTTTGTTAATTGTGTAAGCTATGTCGACGACATGGTTTTGCTGAGCCCATCAATCAGTTCCCACAAAACGCTAGTGGGCATCTGTGAAAGGAACATGGCAGCTCATGATATCATTCAAAAAGAGAGAACTACTTAACGTTAAGTCTGGAATTTAAAAAAAACCTAAGTCTGTTCCTCATGTTGGACTTGGAGGAGTTACACTGAATATCCCGGACAATGGGTCGCCGTAGATCTCTCTGATGATTTAGATGTTGAACAGGAATGTAGAGCGTTGGCAATAAGATGTAATATGCTTGCCCTCAGATTTGCTAGGTGTACGAATGAAATTAAGATAATAGTATTCAAAGCTTACTGTCAGACATTCTACACCTGCAGCCTGTGGACGAAATGTACTCCCAGAACTCTCAGTGCGATACGTATTTAGTACATCAATGGATTCAGGATATTGTTGGAGCTGCCACGGTTTTGTAGCGCATCACGTATGTTTGCTGAGACACACTTGGATAGCTCTGCAATTATATCTCAATGTTTTCAATTGCAATATTACGCAAAAGAATATCCTCCCTTATGCGTCGCGTGCGAGACAGCAACAACGGCCTTCTAGCTGCCATACATGAAAGACAAGACTGCACTGTGATGAGGCACTAGAACACAGCGTATATGAGTTCCAGGGCCAGTATGCTTAATAATAAATAATAATTTCGCTATTGTATAATAATATATGTGTTCTATTAATTTACTAATCCCTGGTTTTAAGTGTACTAACAAAATGGGTGTATTTAGCTGAATGAAGTATAAACAATAATAATAATAATAGACAACGACAGAAATATTTACGTAATTAAAAAAAAACAGAAATGATGCAATCATTTAATTTTGAAAACAAATGATTTCCGTAGGAATACTAGTCACAATTAGATTCGGTTCATCCAATCTTTGAAACTGTTTTCTATTAGGTCGAAACTTGTTTCATGTTACAATTTTTTCCTTAATCATTGTTGGATAATCATTGAGCCATATTGCGTCTCGTTCTGTATTAAAGTCTTAATTAAATACTGCAATTTGTTGACTGCAACTGTTTTGGTTTTAATAGCTCATACATTTTGATATCTTAGCCATTGTGAGTGTTTTATTTTGCTTTATTTGGCGCGGATCAATAAATATAACCCTCTCAGAAATGAGAGGAGGCGTGTGCCCAGCAGTGGGACGTATATAGGCTGTAACTTTACTTTACAATATTTATAGTCGAAATTGAAGAGTATATCAATATGAGTTTGTGAATAACTCCCTTTTTATTTATCTGATCATAGAGTTAGAAACTGAGTTATAGTTTTTCAACAACGAGTAAAAATTTTATCACAAGATAAGAAAGAATAAGGTATTTATTATACTTCAACTTATACAAAAAGTAGGATGAAACTTGCTCTTGAGTTGTGACTCGCAATTGGGTATGGCTCCAACGAAGATATGTTTGGTTGTCCTAAGAAACTCACAATCTCACTTAAATTCTCCGGGAAAAGGCGCCCGGAAATGACACTGCCACATCTTTAACCTAGTGGCTCTTTCTGACAGACAAATCTCTTGCGAAGACTTTGAAGCCAGGTCATCGCTTCCTAAATACGAGCTGTATTAAAGTGTATCATTATCATCATCGTTACAGCCTTTCACAAGTCCACTGGTAAACATAGGCTTCACGCAAGTTATGCCACAAAACCAGGTTACTCTCTTCATAGGGGGGTATTTGCAATATTTGCCACCCTTGGCGAGCGGGTTGGCAACCGCAGTTTTTTTATTCTAATTTTGGCTGTTATCAGGAAGATGCTGCTGCCCATCTCTTGCCTGTTTCCCTTTGTCGCCTTTTACGACACCCATGGGAAGATATGGGGTAGTGGATATTCTTGACCGCCACTACACGGCAAGAAAATGTAATGTACGTACACAAAAATAAAAGTAGTTTTACAAAAATAAGTGATATTCATTCTGTAAATACTAGGAACAGACACAAGCTAGTAGTACCAGTTACTCGACTCCATCGAGTCATTAATTCATTCTTGGGGCGATGTATACGCTTTTACAACAAAATTTCAGAAAATATACATAATTTAACCTGCTCAAAGTTCTAAAACTTTATTAAACTAAGTTTGTATAAAAAGGGTTATTAAAATATTAAAGAATTTATGGATGATAATAACCCCTGGAAATGATGTGATCGCTACCAAGCTATTTCTTATTTGTTGTGTTGTTAATTTGTGTAACATACATGATTGTAAGCTGTTATTTTTAAGAAAAAGTTCCGCTGGGTTTCTTGCTGGTTCTTCCCAGGACAGAGGTTTTTTTTCGAACCAGTGATAATTAAACAAAAGAGTGACTTTCAATAAGTATTATTTATAATCTATATTGAATAAAAATGTTTTTGTTTCTGTTTCTGTTTCTACTACTGAATGACAACCTCGAGCACTTCCATGTGACGGAGTAGTGAACAGTCCAAAGCCTTTGGTTAGCTGCAAAAATTGTTCTCCGATTGGTGATACATGTGCGTTAAGTCCTTGTCTTTGCATACACAGTAACACTTGAATATTACACCCTTTCATAGTACCCGTGGTACCAATATTTTTGTTTTATCATTGGTAACAAAGCGTACGTAATGAGATCACGATCAGCACTGCCACTGAGTCTGGGCGAGTAGACGCAGGTACTTAGCGATGTAATGGTAAATAAAAAAAGAGCGGGGGAGATGCCCTACTAGATACCATTACGAATGTGTGCATGAATAAAATAGCAAACGTTAGATATTTATGAATTAAAGCCAGTTAAAATCATGCATTACCACGTATTTTGAATTTAAGAGATAATTATGACAGAATATTTGAAATTTTTATATAATTAATTTTTCATCACCATTTGCCTATATTACTTATACTGAACCTTCTCTGCAAATATGGTCGGTAATTGCAAAATAATCCTGCCTATCATTTGAGTGATGGTAGTGGGAATTTTACATACATATTGTTACGGATCGCCGTAACGCCGTTCGAAAAATGAGTGAAACACGTTGGTCTTGCTTACTACTGGAGGCAAGCGGCGGTGAGGAGGAACTTTTTCTTTTCTTGCTGTTGTTTTCTTTACTGTAGCTGGAGAGCGACTGACGACCGTTCTTTTTTTTTTTTTTTTTTTTTTTTGCGCCCGAAGCAATTTGGAAAGGGCTACCCTTTACGGGAGGCGGAAAATGCATTACGCATACCACGATGGCTATCCATCGTGGTTATGTGGGACTCACTGCCTACCGGGGGACCTAAGTGATACCCACTAAAAACCGCCTTTGGGGACTGGCAACTAGCTCTATTAAAGCTGCATATGCCGTATCGTAAAGCGACCCTCTTTTGGGAAAAGAGGGCGCAGGCGGCTATAAGCCGCTGAGGGAGTGCCTGGGAAGGCAATTTGATTGTAAAAGGTTAATTATTTATGAAAGTTTAATTATGAAATTGACTGAGCCACCAGGAGGTAGTTCAGATCGTTTGACAGAGAATAGGCGGGTTCGAGTGGGAGTTCCTCGGCCTGCGGATGCGATAGCGAGAGGGAGTGGGGTTGCACACTTAGCTACCTCACGAACGAGTATGTTAATGAAACTCTGAGACTTTGAAGAAGTTTCAGAGAGTTTTAATTAGTGAGTGCCTACGGAGGCAGTTTTAACCCGACGTATTTACCTTACGATGAAATGATTAAATTAGTTTTACAACGTACTTAAAAGATTATGATGCTCTGTAAGAGCAAGGAGTCTGTCCTGAGGGGACTTGGCAGGTTGGAGGGTTGTTCATGCTGTGCAGCGGGGGACGACCGCGGAGGGTCGGCCTTTTTGGGTCCCCAGGGAAAGACTGGAGGCTGTAATGGTTGCGAGAAGCCCGGAGGTGGGCGAAGAAGAGGGGGAGGGACCTGGGAGGGCCTTGGGTCTACCTGAGATGGGCGAAAATATCTCTTAGGTGGCAATCTTGACGGGAGGGCCGGGAATGACTTAGCATTAACCGGCGGTGGAGCGTGCCTAATGGGGCGGGGGTGAGGTGCGCAAGGGCAGCCTCTGTAGTTAGCCGGGTGGCCTGTTTGTTTGCACAGGACGCACGCGGGTGGAGATTCGGCATTTTTGGGCCGGGGACACTCTTTCGTGTTGTGGGGGTCGAGGCACTTAACGCACCTGGGTGGGGCGGAGCAGTTGGCCGCCGCATGACCATATAACTGGCAGCGGTGGCACTGCGCCGGGTAGCCGCGCCTATGTGGGAGCTCAGCCCTAACTCCCGACAGCCCACACACTGTGCGTAACTGCCGGAAGATAGTCTGTGCCTCCGGAGCGTTTGAAAGAATAGCGAGAGCGAGGGGGAACCTCAAGCCCGTTCTGCTGTGCATTTTATGCACAGCCTCAACCGGGAATCCTTGGGACTTAAGGTCCTCAAGGATTTCCTCGTTGGAAATTTCAAAAGGGACGCCTCGGATGACGGCCCTGATTTTGCGCTCTTCCGGAAGAGCGTATGTGTGATAAGAGACTTTCTCGGCTGTGAAGAGCCTGGTGAGACGACGAAAGTCGTCGACAGATTTGGGGATGATTTTAATAGCCTCCCCGAGGTTGGTGGCTTGGTCGTATTTTATTCCTGCGTCGTAGCAGGTTTTGGAGAGGCGGGTGAATTGTGCCTTGTCTCGTAAGAAGACAGGGGGCGGGACTTGCTTCTTAGTCGGGTTAGAAGCACAGCGGGAGGCCGGCTTGGGCAGTGGTGTCGCGGAAACTGCAGCGGGAGCTGCGGGGACTGAGGCAGCTACGGGGGCTGCGGGGTTTGCGGGGGCGGCAGGGGCCGCCGAAACGGTGTGATTTTTCGCGGCGCGTTTACGGCGCTTGGAAGACACTGTCGTGAACTCCGATTCTTCGGATCCGTCTGAGTCAGACGACTCCGTAGAACCGGAGCCCCGGAGCGTGGATTCTGAGTCGGAGTTGGAGTTGGAGCACTCCATGTCTACTTCGAGAGGCGCGAATGAGTTCTGGGACTCAAAGTGGGCCGCTATAACGGGCAGATGTAGGTGTGCCAGATTGGCGGAAGCCAGAATGGCGGAGATGGCTGCGGTAAGAGCCTTCGGGTCATTACGGAGCCTATAGTAAGTTTCGGTGATTGAATCTATCAAGACGGACATATCCGACATTTTCGGTATGAATGTAAGTTAAGTACGTTAGGGGGACAAGGGGACACTGTTCTGAAAAGAACAGATCGTATTCTTAAGAAACAGTAAGGGCGGGATCACCGTTCTGAGAAGAACGGGACGGTTTTATTCTAGGAGTTGTGCCCTGGTTCTCAAAAGAACAGGGCCTTGCTCTGAAAAGAGCAAGTAACTCCCTTGAAACAATATACACGTTACAATAAATAACAATAAAATAATTACAAAAACAAAAATGACAATTAAAAAGCAAGACCAACAGTCAAACCGCCCCGCCCGGAGACAGGGAGGTAATAACTGGAGTTAGCGAAAAAGGACTCACCAGGCGTCGCACTGTACAGTGCGAGCAGGACAGCGGAGGCGCGAGAGCGAGAGAGCACTACCGTACGGGGACGGATGTGCGGACTACCTAGACGCGACCGCTCGAGAGCGGTGCCACAGGCGGAATGTGACGACCGTTCCGGCCGGCCCGTCTTATATACTATTTGGCCGTTGCTGGCCAGCGGACCCTTGCCTCACCCCCGCGCCTATCTTTATTTGGTAGATCTCTTAAAAACTAATGTACAGACTTAAATATATTACATTCTTACAACTACTTATTAAAATAATACTTATATAACAATTTTTCTACATAGTAAAGGTTAAAACGTTGTTATTCCGGCAATTTTGAGCTGAGGACCCTGCCCCCCGCCTCAGTACTATAAATATAAAACGTCGTGGCGCGGCGCGCGTAGCCTCATTCGCTCCGCGGCCGCGTCACGGTAACATGCCCTGTTTATTATTTATCATGCCTAAGGACTTAATATATATGAAATTAAATTGTACTATACAAGGGAATATACTTTACACACAATACTTATTCTACAATTTGGCATTAATTAATTTCTATATTCTAAATCTATGTTAACTCTCGCCATTTGTTCGGTGCCTTTATTGCGAGAGTTATTACATAGTTAAAATATTATTTATTTAACAATAAAAGCTATATTTCTCAATATTATTGCTACGGCTTTTCCCGCGTTGCTGTGGGCAACCACCGCTAGTTGTGGAACCGTGAGCGCGCCCCGACGATCATAACATTCTCATGGCTCCGCCCACAGCCCCTAGGTTGTTCAACTAGCGATGGTTACCACAAGCAATCCGTAAGTCATTTCGTTCGAGGTATTGCTATGTTTGCGTCGTGCACATTCTCCCGCCGTCGCCACGCTGCGATCCCTCTGGTAGCACGACGATCTTCTTTGTCGGTCTTCGTAGTACATGCCCCGTGCTTGTGGTTACGTCCACTACTCGTACCTCTCCGTCGACGCCAGGATACACGTTGCTGATTTTCCCCCTGGGCCAGATGTTGCGTGGTAGATTGGAGTCACAAATGATGACTAGGTCTCCAATCTTCGGTGATATGCCTATGCTGCTGGGCTCCCGCCAGTGTTGGAGTAGGGGCAGGTATTCCTTTACCCACCTTCTCCAAAACACGTCGGCCAGGGCTTGAGCTCGTTTCCACTGCTGGCGGGCCGTCACGTCACTCTCGCTGAAGTGTCCCGGCGCAGGTACGTGCGAGTTGGGACCGATGACGATATGATTCGGCGTGATGGCTTCTGGGTCTCCTGGGTTGACTGAGACGTGTGTGAGAGGTCTTGAGTTGACCGTGTTTTCGACCTCGGCGAACAGGGTCACCAAGGTCTCGTCACTGGGATAGCGCTCGTTGAGGGTGACGCGTAGAGCTTCTTTCACGGAGCGAACCATTCTCTCCCACGCGCCGCCCATGAACGGTGCTGATGGCGGTATGTACTTCCACACAATTTGTCGACATGTGGCTTCGTGCTCGAGGGCTGCGAGTGCTGCTTCGGCCAGCTCCTTGTCTGCTGCCTTGAAGCACGTAGCGTTGTCTCTCCATATTTCCTTTGGGCATCCTCTTCTGCTCATAAAACGCCTGAGCGCCGACACGGCTGAGTCGGCGCTTAAAGAGTGGGCTACCTCTATATATATTTCTCGTGATGTCATGCAGGTGCATAACGCGCCTTAGCGCTTTTCACGATGTCGTCCCACTGTGACCTCTTTTGGCCCGAAGTAGTCCAGTCCGGTGTATGTGAACGGACGTGCGTGATGAGCGAGACGTGCGGACGGCAGGTTCCCTGTAGATGGTGATGCAGGCTTGGCTTTTCTTAGACGGCACGGTAGGCAGCTTTTGACGACAGTTTTCACCACTGGACGTATTTTTCTTATGTAAAGTCTCTGACTTAATTCGTTCACGACTGTTTCCACGCCTCCGTGATGCAACCTCTCGTGTATGTGGGTTATGTACAGACGAGTGTATGCGTGCTTCCCGTCTAGTATGGGAGGGTCGTACGTGTCCTCTTCTACTTCTGATGCTGCTTTTATTCGACCTCTGAGGCGTAGGGTCCCCTCTTCATCGACGTATGTGCTCAGGTGGCCTAATTTGTCGTCACCTACCGGAACACTTCCGTTGGCGATCCTCTTGAGCTCCTTCGTGAAGCTTTCCCGCTGACTGGCTTGCACCCACAGTTGTTCGGCTCTTACGTGATAAGCGGCCGGTATTCCTACAAGCGATGAGACAGTAGGAGTTGCCTTTTTCTCCTTGGCGGGGATGTTGCGTTTGTTTGTTCTTTGCCAGCCAGGGTCGCTATCTTGTCTTGCTCTGTTGCGTTTACGCCCAGCCTTCACCACGTGCTTGTTTGGTCTGCACATGTCGATGAATAGGAGGACTCTCGCTGTCGCCCTTATGAGGTGAATCCATTTTGAAAATCTTTCTATTTGTGGCAGATGTGTTGTTGGCGAGTCTACCCTTTTAATTGCGATGTTACACACTTCTCGTTCTTCCCCGGTGTCGTATTGTGTCGTTTTCTCTTCCTGCGGCCATTTTGCTGGTGGACGTTGCAGAAACGGGGGCCCTCGGAACCACCGGTGCGACTCGTCGAATCTTTCTGGCGTGGATCGGGTCGCGTCGTCTGCCACGTTTTCTTTAGACGGTAGCCAACACCATTCGTTCTTCTTGGTCGTATCTTCTATCTCCGCCAGGCGATGAGCGACGAAAGCTTTGTACGCGCGAGGCTCCGACCTTATCCACACCAGTGCAGTACGAGAGTCGCACCAGTATGTCTTGCCTGCTATATCACCATCGTGCTCATCGACCACGGTCTGCGCGAGACGAGCTCCCAGCAGTGCCGCTTGTACTTCGAGCCGTGGTATGGAGACTGGTTTCAGTGGTGTTACGCGGCTCTTGGCGGCGGCCAATGATACGTTAACGCTGCCGTCTGCTCGCTCCGTTCTCCAATACACGGCTGCTGCGTAGGCCTCCTCGCTTGCGTCGACGAATGTGTGTAGTTGGCGCGTCGACACCGGGTTGTAATCGTAGCATCGCGGTATTCTCAGTTGTTCTATGGCGTTAAGTGAAGTAATCCAGTCTTCCCACTTTTCTTTTAATTCTGTGGGCAGAGGGTCGTCCCAGTCCGCCTTGTAACGTCATGTGTCTTGGAATATTCTCTTCGCTGGGGTGGTCACTGGTGATATTAATCCCAGCGGATCAAATAATGCCATTATGATGCTCAACGCTTCACGTTTAGTTGGCAAGCGTTGTTTTTGTTTTACGTCGGCAGGCATCTTCATATTGTGAGTATTAAATCCAATATGATCGCTTTGTACATGCCAGAGCAGGCCGAGCGTCTTCTCAGTTTCTTTTCCGCCCAGGCTCACGGTCGCGTCGTGTTGTTTATGTTCTGTCGTTATTTCTTCTATTGTTTTCTCTTCGTTCGATGTCCACCCGCTGAGTACGAATCCCGCTTGTTTGTGGACGTGATCGACTGCTTTTACCGTTTGCTGAGCTTCCTTGACAGAGTGGAAGCTCTGCAAGTAGTCGTCCATATAGTGATTTCTTTTTATGGCGACCGCAGCTTCTGGGTATGCTTCTGCATGTTCTTCAGCATTTTTATTTTTGTTGTATAATGCTGTGCACGGTGATGATGTCGCTCCAAAGATGATTGACGTCATCCTATATTCTTCCGGTTGGTCCTCCCGCCGCTTGCCTCTCCATAAGAAACGTAAAACGTCTCTATCTTCTTTGCGCACTTTGATCTGCATGAACATTTCTTTTATGTCGGCGCTCACTGCATACGGATACTGTCGGAACTGTAATAAGTCGGGCCCCGAGTGAAGCATATCGTTGAGACATATTCCGGCTGTCTTCGCTGCGGCGTCGTGCACCAATCTCGGCGGCTTGTCTGGTTTCGCAGGGTTGATGACTGGGAAGTTTGGCAGATACCATGTCCTTCCTTGCGGCGGTGGCATGCGCGCGCGCTCTGCGTAACCCGAGTTGAAAAGGTTCTGTAAAGGTTCTGTGCGTTCTTCGTACTGTAGCTTGAGATTGCTGTCTCGGTCGAGCCTCTTCTCTAAGGTGTGCAGGCGCCTTTCCGCGTCCTTGTAATTATTTGGTATTTGGAAATCCTTTTGTTTCCACAACAACCCTGTCTCGCATCTGCCGTCCGCCGACCTCTGGTTGGTTTCCCTCAACATTTGCATAGCTCGCTGCTCGGGATCATCTTTCGGTCTTCTTGGCTCGATGCACAGCGATTCTAATTTAAAATAATTTTTTATTTCCTCTTCTATCGGCTGTGTATCTTCCCTCTGATGTAGTCTGCCGCAGAAGGTGACCGTCGACGTCAATGAGCTATGACAGCCATGCAGAACCCAGCCGAGGTTGGTGTGTGAGGCGACTGGTTGGTCTCGACGACCGGCGCGCAGTTTTCTAGACACTATGAGGTGCCAGTTATCTTGTCCGATTAGTATTTTCGGTGAGGTGCGTTCGTAGGTGATATCTTCTTTGATATCCAACAGATGTTGGCAATTCTCTAAGTGATTTTCATTCACGGATTCTGGTGCGAAGTCCAACCGCTCTACCGTACGCGCTGCTTCTATGTTGTGTTCCTCTTGCGCGTACTTTCCTCTTATTTTAAGGCTGACGAACTTGCTCTTCTCATGTTTTACCTCCGAGCCGACCTCTTGTATCCACATTGCGTGGGCTGGGCCGTCGGCGCCGATGACGTCGGCGATTGAGGCATCAACTAAGGTGACCGTGCTTCCTTCATCCAATAATGCATATGTTTCGACGCAGCTTAGCGGCCCCCTTATTGTAACGGGCGCAATCTTTAGATAAACGCGGCGGTGTTTGTACGGTTGAGTCGCTGTGATGACCTCCCTTGCCGATGTTGCGGTTTCCATAGCAGGTTCCTTTTCAATTTCTGCTGTTCTGTCGTGATGCAGCAATTTATGGTGTTTCATCATGCATCCGCCTTTTCCGCACGGTGGAGCTTTACACAGCAATCGGCGATGTTTTCCTCGCAGACAGCGGTAGCAGATATTATTCTTCTTTGCTACTTCCCATCTGTCATTAGTGGACAGAGCGGCGTATGACTTGCAATCGGGCAGTTTGTGTTCTTGTTTGCATTGAGGGCAGCGTTCTTCATATTGATTCTTGCTTGTGGCGAAGGCACGTTCTATTTTTCTTGGTCTTCGCTCTCTCGTCTCGCTGTCCTCTGCTATGAACTCCGGCAAGGCATACGCGCTGCATTTGTCCGCTTCATCGTTTAAGAACATTGATATCTTCTTAAGATCTGGGATATCTTCTTTCTTTCTGGCTGCATAGTCGTACCATTTGCTTCTCAATATAGGCGTGAGTTTGTCTGTGATAACTCGCGTCATTTCCGGACTATGCAAATAGTGTGCTTTCTTGAGTGCTTCCACGGTGCCCACTTCGTTTGCTATGCGATTTGCGAATATGCATAGCTCCCTGGGATTGTCCGTAACTTTATTCAGCAGCTTCAGCTTCTCTATTTCCAAGTGGATTAACGCTTCTGGTCGTCCGAATGTCCTTTCCAAAGCTTCCATTATTAGGCTGGGATCTGGTTGGCTTATAAGTAGGCAACCGGCGGCTTCTTTTGCTGTCCCTTTTAAGCTTCGGCGTATTCTCGCTATGTTTTCGTTCATCGTGAAGTACTTTGAAGATTCTTCGTACGTTGTTTTGAAGCTGAGCCATTCTTTGCTGCTACCATTGAATGTAGGTAGCTCTTGCACATATTTCGGCGGCTCCCTTGTGCTTCGTACTGCTTGTGATAGAGCAGCGGCTAAGGTAGCGACGTCGATTTGTTGCTGCGCCTGCCCATTGTCTTCTTTCTGCGGCGCGGGTTGTGATGCAAACTGCGGAGCGGGTTGCGATGCGAAGTTCGGCGCGGATTGCGGCGCGGGTTGCGATGTAGACTGCGGAGCGGGTTGCGATGCGAAGTGCGACGTGGGTTGCGGCGCAGGCTACGGCGCTGGTTGCGATGTAGGTTTTTCTTGCAACCATGTACTAATGCAAACTGATGCTAAATCGTCTTCTATTTCTTCATCTTCGTCATCGGTTGATCCGACTTCTGCTTGTAATCGCTGCACGTGTATTTCTTGCAATTCCGTTCTTGCTTGCAACTGAGCCTGCTCGAGCTTGAGTTCAGCTAACCGCTCTTTCGCCTCTAACTCCGCGAGGAGTCTCTTGCGTGAGGCTACGGAGCGGCGCGACCTAGTCTCGTCTCGTTGTGGTTTCGCTCGTGGTGTTGGATGTACCAGTAGCGGTTGAATCGCCCCCAGAGGCCTCTTCTGTGGCCCCCTGGGTTGTTTGTTCATCCTTGCGACGCTTCGATGATTCTCCGTTGTTACTACGTGTAATCACCATTTTTCTTCACAATTATATTTTTTCGTTCTTGCGGTTTGCTTCTTTCTTCCGGCAATACCAAGACCGATATTGTCTTTTTCTTCCAGTAATCCGGCTTCTCGAAGGACCATTAATGTTACGGATCGCCGTAACGCCGTTCGAAAAATGAGTGAAACACGTTGGTCTTGCTTACTACTGGAGGAAAGCGGCGGTGAGGAGGAACTTTTTCTTTTCTTGCTGTTGTTTTCTTTACTGTAGCTGAAGAGCGACTGACGACCGTTCCGGCCGGCCCGTCTTATATACTATTTGGCCGTTGCTGGCCAGCGGACCCTTGCCTCACCCCCGCGCCTTTCTTTATTTGGTAGATCTCTTAAAAACTAATGTACAGACTTAAATATATTCTCTTAAAAACTAATGTACAGACTTAAATATATTACATTCTTTCAATTACTTATTAAACTAATACTTATATAACAATTTTTCTACATAGTAAAGGTTAAAACGTTGTTATTCCGGCAATTTTGAGCTGAGGACCCTGCCCCCCGCCTCAGTACTATAAATATAAAACGTCGTGGCGCGGTGCGCGTAGCCTCATTCGCTCCGCGGCCGCGTCACGGTAACATGTCCTGTTTATTATTTATCGTGCCTAAGGGCTTAATATATATGAAATTAAATTGCACTATACAAGGGAATATACTTTACACACAATACTTATTCTACAATTTGGCATTAATTAATTTCTATATTCTAAATCTATGTTAACTCTCGCCATTTGTTCGGTGCCTTTATTGCGAGAGTTATTACATAGTTACAATATTATTTATTTAACAATAAAAGCTATATTTCTCAATATTATTGCTACGGCTTTTCCCGCGTTGCTGTGGGCAACCACCGCTAGTTGTGGAACCGTGAGCGCGCCCCGACGATCATAACATTCTCATGGCTCCGCCCACCGCCCCTAGGTTGTTCAACTGGCGATGGTTACCACAAGCAATCCGTAAGTCATTTCGTTCGAGGTATTGCTATGTTTGCGTCGTGCACACATATGTTAAAAATTCCCACTACTATCACTCAAAGGATAGGCAGAGACTACGGACTTCCATTTGGTACGACCCTGACACACCTCTCTCGCCTCCTTCACGTCCATATACCTACGTAGACATGCTAGTCGGTAAAGGGTACTCTTAACTTTCTATCTTGAACATATCGCCAAAACTAAACAAAAAATATATATAAACTTTCATCTAAGGCGTCCCTTGCCGATTCTTCCGTTGAAATAAGGGTGACTGACATACGAGCTTACAATACACATGATAGTAGGTGGATGCTGTGGCTCATAGACATATATATTTATCCTCAATTAAGAATCAAAATGCATATGCGTTGTCGCTTCTGAGCTCTGAGATGGAATGCCTCGTTTTCAGTAAAAAAGGTTCCGATTCTCTACACTCACCATACAAAATACATCAGCATTAAGCTCCTATTTTACAAAGCGTAATCCTTCACCTGTCGAGCAGACCAAAACTATATTAAGGTTGTAGCACGACCACGCAGAGTAGCTCAACCACGTATGAATTTTTAATTTAAAACACAATTCAGGTTTATTTAATACATATTTAATAGATTTTTGTAATGAACGTTTCTTTATCAACCATTTAGTTTAATCTTAAACAAAGAAACAATTGTTAAAAATCAACAAAAGAGTAATATTGAAAACAATAACAAAACAATAGTGTAGCTTTTTTATATTACTTGAATGAAATATCAAAGTTATTTACTAGTGAACGAAGCTAAAGTATCACTCGCAAAATTTCAGCAAAATTGAACGATAAAGCTGGGTGTATCTACGCTCATGAATATTTATTCCTGTTCATTAAGCAAGCATGAACGAAATGGTGCTGTTTTATGAGGGGCTAAACCAAAATCTTATATCATAATGTATGCTAATGTATGTTATAGTTTTTAAGTAACAGCAATTCCTTCGCTAAGAAATTACTGTTACTTAAAAACTATATCATTCAATTTACCGTTTAAATTGTGCTAGTGTTTAAAAAAATTAAGGATTCAAGGAGGTTAAAATTTCTTTTAAATATTACAAGCCATCGTTTGACTACTATCCTACCTATAGGAAGTAGTGATTCAGCCAAAAACCGTTAAGTGCATTGACTTATGACGGATCCGTGGCTCAGTGCACGGTGCTGAGTGCCAAGGGTTTGAATTCCATACAAAACAAGTATTTGTATAACCTACAAATAATTGTTCCGGGTCTGGATGTTGGTCCCTGTGCAATTTATGTTTGTAAACTGTCTTCACGATACAGAAGAAAATTCTAGTGTAGAGGTAATATTTTTACAACTGAAAACAAATACAACACCAACAACTTATTTTAAAAAAAGCCTATTCACTCTTGCCTCGAAAACACCCCACATTGTAATCGCATAAAAAGACAGGTTCTGGCAAGTTATTCCACTCCTTTGCTGTTAGCATTTGGCAGTTTAAATAAATTATTTAATTAGACTGCGTAGCATGTCAATAAATGGATGGAAACAGGCAAACATGGCGCGTATGTATCGTTTTTGCATTTTAAATACCATATCTTTATTAGTTGATTTGGCCCGAAAAATGGTGCCATATCTGAGAACAGATTCAACAAGACCATAGTATGCCGAAAAAAGCGTATCAGTGTTGATAGTTGGAGCAAGTTTTTTTTTTAAAACGTTATACCCACACTAGGATTTTCTCCTGTATCGTGGAGGCAGTTTACAAACACAAATTGCACAAGGACAAACATCCAGACCCGGAACAATTATTTGTAGGCCATACAAATACTTGTTCCGTGCGGGATTCGAACCCGCGCCCCCCCAGAGCAGCAACTCATTGCTAAGCCACTGCGCCACGGAGCTGTCAAAACGTTTATGAAGGGCGTATGAAATATTACTGATTTTTTTACATAATACGTTAATGTGTTCTTTTCAATTTAATTTACTGTCTACAATTAAGCCAAGAAAACGGGTAGAAGTAACTTAATTTATAGTGTAATTATCATAAACCAAATTTACATTTAATGAATTTTGTGATCTTTATCCAATGTGCATTTTATTTGTTTTCGTTAAATTTATTTTTAAATAATTATTGTTTAGCCATGAAATTATAGATGTCAATGCGTTTTTGATGTCAAATTTATAATGATTGATGTCCTTACATGCAATTGTAACAGTACTGTCATCAAAAAATAATGTAATAAGCTGTGTCGTTGCATTTGGCAAGTCGTTAACATATAAAATAAATAAGAGTGGCCCCAGTACACTGCCTTGGGGCACGCCATATGATACATAGCGCTTCTTGGACGTGTATGTTCCTTCATTTTTGGTTTCAAGATTCACTCTAGTAATTTCTGTTATTTGTTGTCGATTATTTAAGTAGGAACGAATTAAATCTAAAACATTTCCTCTAATACCGTAAGCGTCAAGTTTATTAATAAGTATATTACGGTCTACATAAAATGCCTGTGACATATCCCAGTACATAGCACAAATGAGAGATCTTTTGTCAACGTGGCATATAATATTTTCAATGAATTCATAAATGATAATATTTATGTTTTTTTTTTGTTGTCAAAACCCGTTTTGTGCCTTGCACAAAATTTTGTGTTTTTCGAGATAGGAATTAATTTTACCATAAAGATATTTTTCAAAAATTTTCGAAAATATTAATAATAAGGCTATAGGTTTATAATTTTCCATTAAGTGTTTATTTCCTTTTCTTATTAATGGTTTTATAATTGATAATTTATGGTCTTTTGGAAATATTCCTGTGGATATACATAAGTTAATGATGTGACTCAGATGGTAGCATATATCCTCACTTACTGCTTTCATTATTTTTGTGGAAATACCATCGTATCCCACACTGTTCGTGTTTTTCAATGTTTTTATAATCTTATTTATTTGCTATGGTAAACTTGGTGCAAGAAACTACACATTTAATGAAACAAATTTTTACGGAAGCCATCGTGTTTAATTTTACTTTTTAATCCTTGCGGTTTCGGGTGCTTTAACAGCACCCATATTCACGGGGTGAGGGGGGCGATCTACCCAGAATGAGCTTACAATATCTTGAAGTCTTGCAGTGGTTCACTTGGGTTTGGATTTAATTTTATTGATTATGGGATCCCAAGCAGATGGCAGCACGCATCCATCTTCTCTATTGACCTTAGGTTTTTTTTTATATTTCAATAGCCTCGCAAATCATCTTTGGTAGGAACCGGTGTTCTTTTGCAAGGATTTGTGGTATATTAAATCTAATGTTATGGTGGGGACGATGGCTTTTTATAGATCTTTTTGTTATCCCTATGTAAGAGAGACCACATTCACAATGTGGTAAAACTTGACTAATCTTTTTCGGCGGCTTGACCAACACGGCTTGCCAACATTGAATTTAAATCGTTGTACAATTTACGCAACAGACCAGAGCTCACGATTCTCCGCGTGGATAAAGTAAATGCTACAGTAATAATGGACACATCACAGTGTAATTTCAAAATACAACAACTTTTATCGGACGTAAATACGTACAAAAAGGTCAAAACATATTCGGTAGTTGTTTTAAGGGTATTAGTTGTAGGGTTTACAACTAATACACTTAAAACAACTACCGACTTAATAAAGAAATACTCCGAAAAATTAAATCTCGACGTGAATTCGACAATACCATCATGTGCCAAACCACCAAGGTTGTATGGATTACCGAAAATACTCAAACCAAACGCTCCACTGCGTCGCATTGTGAGCCAGATCGATTCACCAACTTATAAGTTGGCTTAACACTTAACAAAAATACCGTCACCACTGAGAGGATATATCAGAGCACACACACGGGATTCTTACCGTTTTGTTAGTGAGATAAAAAACCTGAATGATAAAATCTGAGCTAAATATGTCATCGGGATATCAAACACCCCATTACCCTCCGTAACCATGGGTGCAGTAAAGCGCCCGAAACTTCGGGAACTAGGAAGTTAAATTAAACGCGACAGAATCCGTAAAAATTAGTTTCATTTTACGTATTAAAATTTACATTTTATACAAGTTAGGTCAAATAAGTGTGCACACTTATTTGACCTAACTTGTATAAAATGTTAATTGTGAATTCTGACTTATGAAGTGTTATATCAATTGTCTTAATTGTTTTTTAAATACGTCAAAATCCTCATTTCCCTGGTTGAATTACAGAGACAATAATTATGAGGAAGTTTGAGATCACTCACTGTGTTATGGAGAGGGGCTATGCTCGTTGTTTCTCTGCATGATGGAATTCGTAACAGTAGAACCACAATAACATAGCACTACAGATGAGTAAGCTGAAGTGGCAACGGGCTGGACAAATAGCTTCAAGAATCGACAAATGTTGGTGAAGAAATGTTTTCGAATGGCAACCTCGAACCAGTAAGCGTAGGTCTCCCACTAGTTGGAATGATGATGAAAATCTGGTAAGACATGCAAGAAGTCGATGGATGACATACGTCTCACTATGTTGAGTTACGTACTTGTGAAGAGCTGTAGTGTCAAATAAGCAGATCAAAATTACTCAAAAATCATTTGGACTTTGTCTTTTCTCGAATTGACTTCAACCCAATTTGGAAGGAAGTGTAATTGAAAATCTCAGAAGTACTTGGGTGCACTCTTTATAATCATTGATTGTTTTTTCATGTCATTTACACATTTAACAGTGGTAGAGCCAAGCGGTAGCTTTTGCTGTCGCACGGATGGGCCAGCTCGAACCGGGGTGGTACCACGACCTCACAGAATACCAGCGTGAAGTAGAGGTTTACCTCTGCGTTGCGTTTGGTGAGTGCAGGTGGCCGGAGGCCCAATTCCCCCCCCCCCCCCCCCATCAACATGGTAGTGGAATTAAATACAAGACTACCCCAGGAGGGTACCAGCAACCCTGGAGAATCCCTCGCTGAGCATCCACGAACAAACTACTTCACTCCTGAGCGTGGGTGCTCAGGCTGCCCCGCGTATTCTGAGGGGGGCAAAATTCCGCTCGTGACTAATGCTGCTCGGGGCAAGCGGAGCAATACAACCAAGGCGACCCCTGTCACGCTATCCGTGAATTTTTGCAACATCAGGGGACTTCATTCCAACCTTAACGCTGTCCATTACCATCTAGAGATGGCGAAGCCGGCCTTGCTCTTTTTAACCGAGACTCAGGTGTCCTCTCCGGCTGATACTTCATATCTCTCCTACCCGGGGTACAAATTGGAACACTCCTTTGTGCCCCGGGCTGGAGTTTGTGTATACGTCAGAGAGGACATCTGTTTTCGACGCCTCGGCAGCCTTGAAGGTACGGACCTGTCCATCCTATGGCTGCGCGTAGACAGCGACGACCATCCCCGCGTCTACGGGTGCCTCTATAGGTCCCATAGCGGTAATGCCGACACAGACCGACTCATCGACCACGTCCAAATGGCTGCAGACTCCGTGCTACAACAGGTCCCATCCGCAGAGATCGTGATACTCGGTGATTTCAACGCCCACCACGCTGAATGGCTTGGTTCTCGTTCAACCGATCATGCGGGTAGATCTGTCTACGACTTTGCTTTGGCATATGGTCTAACACAACTGGTTACTTCGCCTACGCGGATCCCAGATGTGGAAGACCATGTACCTTCCCTGTTGGACCTTCTGCTGACCTCTCATCCGGACGGATATCAGGTCTCCGTCGATGCCCCTCTGGGCTCTTCGGACCATTGTCTGATCCGGAGCACAGTGCCACTCACGCTCCAATCGCAGTTGCGATCTACAGCTTGCCGCCGTGTTTGGCACTATAGGTCAGCTGATTGGGACGGGATGCGGTCTTTTTTTGCATCCTACCCTTGGGGGCGGGTTTGCTTCTCGCCGGAAGATCCCAGCGTTGTTGCCGATTCTGTTGCTGATGTGGTACTTCAGGGTATGGAACTTTTTATTCCATCCTCTGTGGTGCCCATCGGAGGCAGATCCCAGCCATGGTTTGGTCGCTCCTGTAAAATAGCATCACGCTATAAGCAGGAGTGCTACCGGGCCTGGGCTGACGCATCAACGTCTCGGGATTTAAACACCAGCGCACTTAAAAAGAAGTATAATTCCGCCTCCAGGTCCTTCAAAAGCGTCATTGCCAAGGCAAGGTCTGAGCACATCGGCAGAATTGGCGAGAAGCTAGTTCGCCTTCCTTCGGGAACCCGTGCATTCTGGTCTCTCGCCAAGGCTGTCCAAGGGAACTTCTGTCAGCCATCCCTCCCATCTCTGCACAGAGAGGACGACTCACTGGCCCATGCCGCAAAAGAGAAAGCCGATCTGTTGTGCTCTCTTTTTGCGTCCAACTCGACTCTAGATGACGGGGGGAACACACCGCCGACCATCCCGCGATGTGAGTGCTCCATGCCGGATGTGCGATTTACACAGCGCTCGGTTCGCAAAGCACTCTTCTCCCTGGACGTCAGCAAGTCGAGTGGGCCCGATGGAGTCCCTCCCATTGTGCTGAAGACGTGTGCTCCGGAGTTGGCACCGGTTTTAACGCGTCTTTTCCGGTACTCCTACTCCCAAGGCGTAGTCCCGAATTCATGGAAGACAGCTTTGGTCCACCCGATCCCTAAAAAAGGCGACCGCTCAGACCCGTCCAACTACAGGCCTATCGCCATCACCTCCTTGTTCTCCAAAATAATGGAATCCATTATAAACTGCCAGCTCATGAGGTACCTTGAGGATCACCAGCTGATCAGTGACCGTCAGTACGGTTTTCGTCGGGGTCGATCAGCAGGTGATCTTTTAGTTTACTTAACTCATAGATGGGCGGAGGCAGTAGAGTCCAAGGGGGAGGCATTGGCCGTTAGTTTGGACATAGCGAAGGCCTTCGATCGGGTCTGGCACAAGGCGCTTCTTTCGAAGCTTCCTTCCTATGGGCTTCCCGAGAAATTGTGCAAATGGATCACCAGTTTCCTTGCTGATCGGAGCATCAAGGTCGTAGTAGACGGTGCATGCTCTGATTACAAGCCTATCAACGCTGGTGTTCCACAAGGCTGCGTGCTATCACCAACGCTGTTTCTCCTGCATATCAATGATATGCTGCTAACTGGTAGCATTCATTGCTATGCAGACGACAGCACTGGGGATGCCTTATATACCGGCCGTGCCAATATTTCTCGGGAAAACGTCGCCGAGTACCGGGACAAACTTGTGTCTGAAGTCGAGTCTTTGCTTAACAAAGTCTCGGATTGGGGCCGACTAAATCTAGTCCAGTTCAATCCCCAGAAGACACAAGTTTGCGCGTTTACCGCTAAAAAGAACCCCTTTGTCGTATCTCCTCAGTTTCAAGGTACTCCCCTTGCTGCCTCAGCCAGTATCGGAATCCTTGGCGTCGACATATCGAATAGCGTGCAGTTTCGTGGTCACTTGGAAGGGAAGGCCAAATTGGCCTCTAAAAAGCTTGGCGTGCTCAGCAGAGCGAGACAGTATTTCATGCCGGCACATCGCTTGCAACTTTACAAAGCGCAAGTTCGGCCCCACATGGAATACTGTTCTCATCTCTGGGCCGGGGCACCCCAGTGCCAGCTCCTTCCACTTGACCGCATCCAGCGCAGAGCGATTCGAATCGTCGACGACCGAGTTCTTTCCGATCGGCTCGATACACTGGCACTGCGTAGAGATGTTGCATCTCTTTGCGTATTTTATCGCATCTATCACGGGGAGTGCTCTGAGGAATTGTTCGGACTAATTCCAGCCGCTCAATTTCACCATCGCACGTCGCGACAAAACTCGCGTTACCATCCATACCATCTGGATGATTGGCGGTCCACCACTGTGCGATTTAGAAGAAGTTTTCTCCCTCGCACTACTTCTTTGTGGAATCAATTACCACCAGCGAATTTTCCGAACCGATACGACTTAGGAACCTTCAAGAAAAGAGCTTACACCTTTCTAAAAGGCCGGCAACGCATCTGCAATTCCCCTGGTGTTGCGGTTGTTCATGGGCGGCGGTAGTCACTTAACATCAGGTGAGCCGCATGCTCGTTTGCCCCCTATTCTATAAAAAAAAAAAAAAAAAATGTTCAGTTGCCGTGTAGCGGCCGCGTTAGAGAAACCACTACTCATATCATCTCTTGGGTTTCTTAAGTAATAATAATAATAATACATCGACATTACCATTTCGTATGACGAGAACATCGTGAAAGCCGAAACAGATAAGCGTACAAAATATCTGGACCTGGCTCACAAGGTGACTGACATGTGGGGTGGACTGCCGGCCGAAATTATACCTGTAGTCGTTTCTGCAAACGGGTTAATCCCAGTCAGCCTCTCGGGTCATCTGAGGCGACTGGGACTCCATGACGGACCTCTCCAAGCGCAAATGCAGAAGATGAGTTTTTATTTATTTATGTATTTATTATATTTTATTGATATTTATGTATGTTTATCATTTTCATTTACAATTACTCGTATATATTTATACAGCCCAACCAGATGAGAAAACTATTAGATACCCTACATAATAATAATAATAATCATTAATTTTCTCACCACAGTAAATGAATAATCTCGATTTTTGAAAAATAGGTTCAAAGTAATGTGATGGAGTCATCAGATCTCCCTCAGTGTTCGTGTGTGCGTGCGTTCGTGCCAGTCAAATATTAATGCTTATATCAGAACTTATTAAACCATAATTTCCAGCGAGCCTATAATAAACTAAAACAATAAATAGCGGAGGGTCTAAGATTAAAACAATTTATCCTTAATCTGCGCCCCACTAAGGAGTTTTGAATGAGAGATTGGGCTTTGTCTGATGTTTGTTTGTACTTGTAGGCTTTGCTTGTTATTTTGTGCTTCATTTTCTTGCTTATAGATATTTTCATGTTTTAAATGAAACTTCCACATGATAAAAAAATTAATAAACGGCAAGCGTGTATGGTACCATCGGGTGGCGAAATAACCCGTCTCACCATTTCGTCCCATTGGTGTTCTTTATGGAATAATGGCGACAAACGGGTAAACACCACCTGATTGTATTTATTTATTTCCTTTTTAGTACGTATGTCACGTTAGATAATATTAAATACTACGTATTACATACTAAGTTCCTAATAGAGTTTTTATACGTGGTAGAGCCATGCTGCAGCTATATTAATAGTATAGTTGTAGCACGAATGGGTCGGCTCGACCGGGGAAGGACCACGCTCTCACAGAATACTAGCGTGAAATAGCAGCTTAATGCTGCTGTGTTTCGTATAGTGAGTGTAGAAAACCGGAGATCCTTTTTACTGGAAAAGAGGCATTCTATCACAATCCTCACAGGTGACAATGCATCTGCATTTTAATTCGCAAACCAAGATAGATGTAGATGTCTATGGGCCACAGCAACCACTTACCATCAGGTGGACTGTGTGGTCGTCTGTCACTCTTATTCTTTTTTAAAAAATAGTCATGCAAATATGTTTGTTCGTTGAAATTTTTATTTTATAAAAATTAACATACTATTAAAATCAGTAATTTTCAAATCATTAAATCAGCAACAACAAAAAACCCTTCCCATTATATAAAGATGTCAAAATTATAATAAAAAAAACATATAAAGAAAATTAAATTGAATAACATTATATACCATATTATCATTTAATACTAAAAATGTCAATTATTGGCTATATTCTTATCGAAAGTTGTTCTCAGTACTTGAAAATTCGATTAACGAGTAAAATGTAGTTTGAAGGAGCCACTGGTAATTTACTGGTACTTTATTTGTGCATCGTATTTTATTGCATATTATTTTACCCACTAACAACTTTTGCCAAAGCGCTAACTTTTTGGTATTTCGTTAATAACTGTACCATCTTGGTATCTTGTGCTCATGGATAGCATTTCTTTATTAAGTTTATAAAAACTCTTTCCGTGTTGTTTTACAGATTTGGCAACTTCTAATATATACAAACAAGGGTAAGGTCTCCAGTGTTTTGAATACAGGTCAGCATGAGACATCTGGGCCAACACGATGAATAGCACGAACACAACATTTTTGTGGAATATTTTTTTTAATCTCTGCGGTGTTACGCCAAATTATAATCCCGTAGCAAATAACCGACTCAATATATGCAAAATATGTCATAAATGCTGTTTCTTTTTTGTTTACCTTTGAAGCCCATATTTAAACCTGTTTACTTCATTACATATTTTACAAACTTGTTCATTCCACTTCAAATCTTTTTCAACAATTATATCTAATAATGTTACTTTAGTAACACTACAAATAGTTTGTACATATATTAATATTTATCATTTTTGTTATTGAAATTTATATATTGAGGTAAGTGGATGCTGTAGCTCATAGACATCTACATCTATCCTCTATTAAGAGTCAGTGTTGTAATTTCATATTAATGAATAAATTTTGTAAGATGGGAATATAGGAAATAACAGAAAAACCTTATGGCCAATATGTGACGGTATTGCCATCTCGTTTTTGCTAGACTTAAAACATGCAGACTGTTAATAGGTATCAGCGTCAATGGAGCGACACGTCTTGTACTGCTCTTGTCAATCTACGAACCACGCGTGACTATTAAAACAATTACTCTTTACAGACGGAGACGCTCATTCCAGCATTGGCCTTTTAAGAGCTTATGATGAAAAAAAACTCCAAGGGGAGTCTTATAATCTTTGAATGAAATAGCCTGGTAATTGCACATGAAATCGAAGACAGCTTACGTCATAGTAAGAAAATGAAAAAATGAAAAATGTTTATTTTTACAGAAAACAACTACATCTCATTGAAGTATCCGTTGGTACCCACACTAGGTAATCCTGTATCATGGGTACCTATTTAGCATTGACTATTTATGTTTAGTTTTCGCTTGGTTTACTTAAACACAAATTTTTAATTTTAAAAACTAGTATAAAATGAACAAAGTATAATAAGAGATAGAGTAAAACGGTGCATTTCTTAATAATAATGGTAGTTGCCTTTATGCTAGGTGTAAGAATATTTTTTCGGTCGAGTCATAATTTAAAGAAGCGAGCCAAGAAACAATTTTTGTTTTAGCTTCTTTTACAGAGCAATGATTTATATCGCAAGCGCTGACTACTTTATTGTAAATTACCGAATCTATGTAGGGACTGAAAGGTCTGGCAAAATACAAATTGGTTTTGGGTAAGGAGACCTTGAATACTCTTCTTCTAGTAATTTTTTGTAGTTATTGCATGTAACTACAGATTGATGGACTTTGAGAGCTAATTTTAAAATGTATAATTGACGCACAGAAAGGACTTTACTTTCCTGATGCAATCTATCTGTTGGATATCTAAAGGGTTTCTTTAGCATAGTTTTAAGAACTGATCGGTGGGCTCTTTCTAGTTGTATAATATGTGTTTTCGCGTCACTACCCCAGGATGTTAAGCAATAATTGATCAAGGACTAATATAGGGAAAAGTAAACAGACCGGAGAATTTCTATAGATGCTGAGTGTCGGAGCAGTTTCATGATGTCAATAATTTTTCTCACTCGTCCTGAAAGAGATCTTATGTGATCTTTGAAGTTTAAATTTTGATCAATCAAGATACCTAAGTATTTTTCCACGTCAGTCTTAGTCAACACCACACAGCTACAATGTTTCCGGCCAAGTTCACAGGTGTGCAGTTTTAATTGGAGTATTGGGCTAGGTGCAGAAATTGCTATTTTGTGAAAACAAATGTAGTTAGTTTTAAATGAGTTCAGTTTGAGTGAGAAGATTACTCCGCAGCGACGCAGATACCCGTCTCATACCCACTTCAGCCTTCCCAAAAACCTCTGGCCAGGTGGATCCTTCATAAATTAAAACTGTATCGTCTGCGTAACAAATTATTTGGCCTTCGACATTAGCGAATATGTCGTTTATATACATAATAAAAAGCGTAGGTCCAAGTATGCTGCCATGTGGTACTCCAAAATTGATTGTTTCCTGACCACTGACGAAGCCACCGACTCTAACGCATTGTTTTCTATCCATCAGGTAGCTACGAAACCAATCAAGTGCTACACCTCTTACACCAAATTGAGATTCCAGCTTCTCTTTTTTTTTTTTAAAAAACGTTACCCCCACACTAGGATTTTCTCCTGTATCGTGGAGGCAGTTTACAAACACAAATTTCACAAGGACAAACATCCAGACCCGGAACAATCATTTGTAGGCCATACAAATACTTGTTCTTCCGTGCGGGATTCGAACCCGCGCCCCCCAGCGCAGCAACTCATTGCTAAGCCACAGCGCCACGGAGCCGTCGGAGCTTCTCTAAGAGTATTAGAATCGAGACTGTGTCAAAAGCCTTCGACAGGTCCAAAAATACAGCAATACTGGTTTTATGAGCATCCAAATGGGAGGCTACTGTAGATGTTAACAAGTTGACAGCATCATCTGTTGACTTTCCACTTCTAAACAATAAATGATGGTGATGCTCGTCCACCGTGCAGTAGTGAATATCTACTACCCCATAACTTTCCGTGGGTGACGTAAAAGACAACAGAGAGAAACTGAAAAAAGAAACATGCAATTTATTCGTGATAACCACTGAAAATAATAAAAACTATGTTTTCTAACCGCCTCTAATTTAAAAGAGTTGTTAAATCAAAACCAGCAAGAAAGTTTTTAATCTGCACTTTTTAACGGATTGTTTGCTAAAAGGTAAAATTACTTTTAATATAAAGTCAGAGTTGACTTTAAGAAACTATAAAGAAATAGAATAATTTCATATACATAACCCTAGATTAGCCGTGTAGTGACGGTTAAGAATATCCACTACCCCATATCTTCTCGTGGGTGTCGTAAAAGGCGACAAAGGGAAACAGGCAGGAAATGGGCAGCAGCATCTTCCTGATAACAGCAAAATTAGAAAAAAACTGCGGTTGCCAACCAAAAGCCAAAACCAAAACAAGCGTGGCAACTATGGCATTATACCCCCCATGAGCGATGACAATAATAAACGGCCTCCAGTCCCCGGCAGCCCCGCTATTCCTGGCTACGGTGGCGACCATGGTAACGGCGGGGCAGGGGGTGCTAAGAATCTCCGGTGCAGGTTCGGCTGCCACCTAAGACGACTCGACCTGGCAACATAAAACGCACGCACCCTGAGGACTGACGAGAAGATCGTGGAGCTGGAAGAAGAGATAGACAAGTTACGCTGGCACATTATAAGATTATCCGAGGTCCGAAGAGAGGGGGAGGACACGGTAATCCTCGAATCCGGTAACTTGCTCTATCACCGTAAGGGCGACCACCTGTCCCAAGAAGGTGTTGGATTTGTCGTCCACAAGTCTCTCGTTAACAACGTTGTAAAGATTGAGAGTGTGTCGGCGAGGGTTGCGTACCGTATACTCAGAATCACCAAACAGTATTCGCTGAAGGTCATACAGGTTTACGCACCAACCTCGGCACGCCCCAATGAGGAGGTGGAGGAAATGTATGAGGATATCTCTAGAGCCATGCATTCCTCCAAAACCCACTATACGATGTTAATGGGAGACTTCAATGCAAAACTAGGCACAAGATAGAACGGTGAGCTGAAAGTAGGGAAATTTGGAATAGAGCAACGGAACCCATGGGGCCAGCAGCTAGCCGACTTCATGGACAAAGAGGGACTCTTTATGATAAACTCTTTCTTTCAGAAGCGGCCGCACAGGAAGTGGACCTGGTCGAGCCTGACGGTTCCACAATAAATGAGATTGACTTCATTATGACGACCAGACGACAACTGTTCAGTGATGTCTCCGCGATCGCGAGGGTGAAAACTGGTAGTGATCACCGAATGGTTTGAGGCACACTGAACCTAAAAGTTAAGTTAAAGAGGTCTTGTCTAATGAAGTCAACGCTCCGTCCCCCTCGTGCTCTGTTCCAGAGTCGCGAAACCTTTCAGCTCGAGTGACAAAACCATTTTCAGTGCCTAGAAGACTGCAATGAAGTGTACGATATGAATGACAAGCTCGTGGAAACCGTCCATGCGGTCGGAGCTAAGTTCTGCAAGACCCACTGCAGAAGAACACAAAAACTCTCCGATCACACTCTCAATATCATGGCTGTTAGAAGAGAGATGAAGCTACATTCTTCAACAGATTTGATAGCATACAGGCATCTGAACAGACAGATCTACAAATGCATGCGGCGGAACTTACGCAACTTCAATACAGCTTGTAATGAAGAAGCAATCGCGCGGAACCAAGGCTCCAAAGTCTTTGCCAGAGATCTGTCTGCCAGAAAGAGCCAACTGTCGAAGCTGAAGACAGAGTGTGGCAGTATCGTTTCCGGGGTGCCTGAGATTTTGAGTGAGATTTGAGAGAGAGAGAGTTCTATGGGCAGCTTTACACGTCATCGTTGGAGCCACACGCAAGTGTAAGTAACGATACAAGAGCGAGTCTTATCCGACACTATTCCGAAGATATCCCGGACGTCAGTCTGAGCGAGATTATAATGGCTCTCCAGCACCTTAAAAACGGCAAGGCCCCAGGCGAGGATGGAATTACAGCGGAGCTTCTGAAAGCGGGTGGAATACCGGTACGTGAAGTCCTTCAGAAGCTCTTTAATGCCGTCCTCCATGGTGGCATTACACCGTAGGCGTAGAGCAGAAGTGCGGTGGTCTTGTTATTCAAGAAAGGTGACAACGCTCTCTTGAAGAACTACAGACCAATTTCCCTACTGAGCCGCGTCTATGTGTCATTACGAATCGTCTCGCGCGCAGACTCGAAGACTTCCAGGCTGCCGAACAAGCCGGTTTCCGAAAGGGCTTTAACAGCATAGACCACATACATACCCTTTGGAAAATTGTACAGAAGTCCGAAGAGTACAATTTGCCACTAATTCTGGCGTATGTGGACTACGAGAAAGCCTTTGATTCCGTCGAAATTCGGGCGGTGCTGCAGTCCCTTCAGCGGTGCCAAGTTGACTGTCGGTATATCGAATTGCTGAAGTGTTTGTGCAGTAGAGCTACGATGGCTATCCGAGTACAGAACCAGAGTACGAAGCCTATCCAATTGCAGAGAGGCGTAAGACAGGGTGACGTTATATCCCCGAAACTCTTCACCGCTGCATTGAAAGACGTTTCTGGACTGGAAAGGATATGGTATTAACATCAATGATGAATACATCACTCACCTTCGATTTGCTGACGATATAGTCCTTATGGCAGAATCGCTGGAAGACCTAAGCACCATGCTCAATGACCTCAATAGTATCTCCCAACGAATAGGTATTAGGATGATCATGGACAATACAAAGATCATGTTTAATGTCCATGTCACACCTATGCCGGCAGTTGTTAGGAGCACTAAGCTCGAATTTGTTGACGAGTATGTTTACCTGGGACAAATAGTCCAATAAGGTAAGTCCAAATTCGACCGAGAGCTCAATCGACGGATTCAACTCGGCTGGGCAGCGTTCGAGAAACTATGACACATCTTCTCGTCAGACATACCTAAAACCTTAAAACGAAATTGTACAACCAATGCGTGTTGCTAGTGATGACTTACGGATCTGAGACGTTGTCCTTCACTGCTGGCCGTATGAGGAAGCTCAAGGTCGCTCAGCGAGCTATGGAGAGGGCTCGGTGTTTTTCTGCGTGATAAACTTAGAAATGAGGATATCCGCAGTAAAAACAGAGTAAACGACATAGCCCAACGGATTAGTAAGCTGAAGTGGCAGTGGGCCGGCCATGTAGCTCGAAGAACCGATAACCGACGGGGAAGAAAGATTCTTGAGTGGCAGCCTCGTACCGGTAGGCAAAGTGTAGGGCGACCCCCCACGAGATGGAGTGACGACCTGGTAAGACATGCAGGAAGTTGATGGATGCAGGTTGCTCGGGACCGTGCTTTGTGGCATTCCTTGGGGGAGACCTATGTTCAGCAGTGGACTTATGAATGACTGTAATGATGATGATGATGATGATGATGTATTAATTCGTTAATTACAGTGATTATTTATTGGTATATACAATTTATTTTGTGTTATTGTTTTGCAGCATGGCATTTTTGAATGAAGATGAGATTTTTGCAATACTATACAGAGTGAGAGACGAGTACGAAGCAGTTCCTCCAAATGATTTGAACAGTTAAGTTGAGGATACTTTAGAGACAGATACAGATGCATCAAGCGATTCTGATGATAAACCTATTTGAGCATCAAATATTTGTCGCCGACGTCGAATAAATTCTACTGACTCATCGGATAATTCCCGACCTACGGAACAGATTAGCTCAGGCAAACGACAACAGGCAGCTGAAATAATTTTCCCATCAAAGAATAATTTAAGAGGTAAGAATGGTCATAAATGGTCAGCACTACCTTCCGATGCTCGCACTAGCAGAGCACAATCAAAAAACATTGTTCACATTATTCAAGGGCCCAAGAATGAAACAAAAAATGCTGTGACTCCATTGGAACAATTCAAATTGTTTATTTCGGATTCGATGGTGAGTATCATTGTATTGAAAACAAACTTAGAAATTTCTACTAAAAGAGAAAAATACGCTTCAAAAACAGCATTCGTTAGTGATACTTGTGCCTAAGAAATATATGCCTTGATAGGATTGCTGTTGTTAGCCGCAAGGAAGAAACAACCATCTGACCACTGCAGAGCTGTTCGATCCAGCTGAAAGTGAGACGAAATATATTTCAGCCATGTCAAAAGATAGGTTTCGATTTTTTGCTGAATAGTCTAAGATTCGACAAAAAATCAACTAGCGAAGAACGAAAAGTTACTGATAAGTTTGCGCCTATGAGGGAAATATGGGATATGTTTATTTATGTATGTCGAGATAGTTACAAACCTGGCTCATATGTAACAGTGGATGAACAGCTACTGGGGTTTCGGGGACGTTGTCCCTTCCGTATGTACTACCTTCAAAACCTGACAAATATGGTATAAAAACTGTAATTCTCTTCCATATCTGGGAAAAAGCACAAACACAAATGGAGAACCCTTAGCATCTTTCATCTGATTGCATTGATTTCTCGCAACGTTATATGCTTTCATCTTTTCGTTTTCGCTTTTACCTTTTGTTAAAAGTGAACTTTTTACCATTTTATATGGTCTATGGAATATGGCAACCGCAATGTCAATTAAATTATTACTTTAAAATTCGTTCTCTTTTTTGGAAGTCCTAAGGGTAGAACATTATCTCCAAATTTATATGGGACCATCCTTGTTACAGTATAATCTATTTAAAAAAAGAATCATGAAAATCTATTTAAAATTAACGAAGATTTCACGTAACATACATATAAAAACATACAGTCAAAATAAAGTTATAATAATTATAAATCTTCTTATTTTGAATTCGATTAAAAGTGACAAACTGATGCAATAAATTCTAATTCATTATTTTCACCTTCCAAAGAGAAATACTATTACATTATACGAAATTGTTGAGAAATTCAAAACGTGTTACGAAGAACAGCTCGAGAAGAATGCAATCCGTAAAAAACGATGAAGCTATAAAGGAAGATAACAAGTCGAAATCAATGGACCTGTTGAATGCACAATCTTCGCTCAAACTGTATTACGTTAGGAAATTGAAACCAGATTCAATTACGAAACAAAATGAACAAAACCTTTCAAAACATCGTTTTTGTTACGTTTAGAAAGTAAGGTTTGGGTTTTTATAAAAAAAAAAGGTAAAATACCTTGACAGAAGTAACACGTAAACAGAAAATTTATAGAGTCAGGTTTTTATAACATTTGACACAGAAACAACGCCGATTAATATTTGCCAGTTTGCCGGTGTCAGGATGTTTGAGAACCTTTCTTCCACAGCGATTTATAAATACGTCGAGCTATTATCACTTTATCTTACATATCCCATGGGCTTTTCTTCGTGGGGAAATCCTCATGGATACATGCCACTGCGGGGGAATAAAAAGTTTATGCCGGACTCCTACCGGCTAAAACCTAGGGGTTTAGGAGTTAGTTTAGGTTTTTAGTAGTTTAGGAACTAAACTAACTAAAGAGTAAAGTTACAGTCTATATACATCCCATAGCTGAGCACAGGGATCCCCTCATTTCAAAGACGGTTTTACAGCAGGAATCCACCGCGCTACTCCAAACGAATGCGAATTGGTGGAATTCACATATCTGAGATATACTTTTTTAATTTTCCAGACATGTCAGCATTTAAAACTGCAATTAACAATATCATTGGTGCCGGCGGGGAACGAACTCTGGTTGATTGTGGTGTTGGACTTTACATATTTTCAAATTTACATATTTTTAAGTCACTGCTGCATTTGTAAATCAGTACTTAAAACTATAATAAAAAATAAGATCGCTATACACGACAAACGCCACTCAGGACATTTTACTAAGAGAAGGCGTGTGACTTATCGAACGCGTTATGATAAGTGGAAATGTAGCTAAAGGTGTTAATAAAGCTCATTATTATAGTTTAACCAAAACAACTATCTACTTTTGTTTAAAAACACAATAGTCATAGTACATACACTGTATGTTTATAATATACGAGTACAGACACTGCAAAATTAGTTTTAACTCTTACCTGTATACATTGAGATTGCGATCGCCGTGTAGTGGCATTTTCTTTTATAGAATAAGGGTGTCAAACAAGCACACAATCCAGTTGATGTTAAATGGATGCCTTCGTCGATAGACGTCGATCGATTCTCTATTAGAAATCATAATGCAGGTACGTTGTCGCCCTTGAGGACTAAGATAGATTGCCTCGTTTCCAGTAGAAAGGGTCTAGTGTTCTCTACATTCATCATATGAAACACAGTCATGCTGTGTTCCGTATGTTGAGTGTCGTGTTGATATATTCGTTCTACAGTCATAATACGATGCAGTGTTGCACTACCATGTATAAAAAGAAACCAAATAGCCTCCAAGACGGAATGGGAGACCCTACTACTAAAGTTAAGAATTTTTATGAAACGTTATGAATTGTTAATAACAATACATTTGTCCATAATGAATCAGTGAAATACAGGACCTTATACAATATACAAATACTATTTTACCCATTAGCCTTAGAACGCACGCACGAACGCACGCACGCACGCACGCTCGCACGGACGCACACACGCACGCACGTACCCTCGCCTGCCCGCCTGCTCAAGCACGCCCATAACAAATTAAATAATTAAATTAAATTTTCCTCTTTTTTATTTAATATAAATATTTAAGTATAAGCAAAAAATATAACAGAAAGTAATTCCACCCCAAAAAGTGGAAGGGGATGAAATTTTTAATGTTAGTAACTATTTACACGACATTTCGATTGTGATATGTTTAGTCCACTCAAAACGATAAAAAAAATTATAAAAAGTAACAGTGGACACCAAAGAAATAAAAAGATTCAAATAATTTTAGTTAAAAAATAACAAAGAAACTTTAAGGACCTCGCAATTGTCATCTTCAAGCAGAACGAAGAAAGAAATGCCTTCGAAAAATTAAAGATAAGTTAGCACTAGGCAGCGAACTAAAAGAAACCTGAAAGAATAAAATAATTTCCACACAATTTAATCAATAGCTTCTGAAGTCGGTGTTAAGACAAAGTGTAGCGTAGAACTTCATTACTACTATAATCTTTGGGGTGATATGTTTCTTCAAATTTAAATTTAAATCGTATTTATAGTCTATTCAATAAAAATTAATGATATGATGCTCGTATATAGAATATAAATCGTTTTACAATCAACGAAACTATCACGTAACATATAGTATGTTTTATGTGTTATGTATGCCATGTTGCGGCAGAAACAGGTAAGAAGGTGGTACCTGGCAGGTGGCGGAGGCTGCTTGTACTGCTATATTTCGATATAATGAATTAAATATAAAGACATAACCAATACAATTGCAGGCGTTCCAGCCCTTATTGTTCCATGTCCTTAGAGGTGGCAACCCGTGTGTGACATTATATGTTTGAGGTTGAGTGCAGGTGTTGTTGAGCTGCATTGAACGCTTGTCATCGGGTGACCTTGTAAGTTAGTTTGTCACTACAGTTTTATTTAAAAAAAGACATACATACAAAAACGTTGAGAATCTCTTTCTTTTTCGAACTTGGTTAGTAATCGTACAACATGCAATTATCTATAATTAAGAGGACGGTCCTTAAGAAACGCACAAATAGGCAGTCACGGTTTAAAAAATATTAAAAAACTGATGTCATTTAGTGACACCCCAAAAAAGTATCAATTAGTTGATAGATGAGGTTTCACTTTCACCGCGTGATATTGGTAAAAAATCTTGATTTTCGAGGAAAAAGTTTGTCAACGATGGTCAAAAACATCTAAAATGGCCTTCTTTATTTGAACTCTGTGGGCTATTTCGTTATTATTTTAAAAAATATTTTTGAGAAAAACGTGAGATGAAAGTATAGATAATACATTCACCATTTTTTCCTAATGACAACCAAAAAGCAATTATCTAAACCTAAACATTATTAATTTTTTTCGAAAATCGTTCCCTGCTGAAGCAGTTAGCCTTCCGTAATTCGCTTTACATTAGAGAACACTCACGTTCAAAATTCAGTGCTGTCCCAATTTTCAAAGCGATCGCACGTCCTTTCGTAAATCCCTCCTGAACGCGATACATTTCTTGTTTGACCTAGCATAACGGTAGATCGCGAGTGCTGGACACGACTGCTGTATCTATATATATGTGTGTGTGTGTGTGTGTGCATTTATTCTTCGAGCAAGTAGAGTATTGAGGTCTTTCGAGAAAGTTCCAGATCCTGCACTGGTGACTTCATTCGTTTTGGCCCACCATGCCAGAGGGCCGTATGTTATCATGGGAAATATTGAAGTTACCTAGTCTTAGCTTTTTACTAGTGTCCACAAATTATAAATTATTTAAATCATTCAAACACTGTCATTTTTTTAATCTGTATTACCTTTTTGTTAATGAAAGTTTATCTATGAAACCCACATTTTCCATATCACACAAAACATTGATAATATTTTAAATTTCTTCATAAATCATAAAAATAAATAAAAATGATAGTTAACATAACACCTAGAAAGTGTACACTGTGACTCCACCCTATGCCACCGGCTATTCACTACGGGCCCGCGGACTTCGCTATGCGACAAACTAATGACTACATACAATGCGTGTTTCATGTAACATTCATAAACATCCTACGAAGACGAACGCGTGATGATTATTTAACTTGTGCCAAGCACCGCAAGTAATTCTTTTTATAGAAATAGGATGACAAACGAGCACACAGTCCAGGACTAATATGGAATGCCTTTTTTCCAGTAAAAAGTCTCCGGTTCTCTACACTCACCATACGAAACAGAGCAGCATTAAGCTGCTATTTTACGCTGGTATTCCGGGAGAGCGTGGTCTTTCCCCAGTCGAGACGAGCATGTATATATATATATATACATGTATATATATATATATATATATATATATATATATATTTATTTATTTATATATATATATATATATACTTACTTACTTATCTTCACGCGCAATCCCTGACGGGGTAGCCAGAGAGAACAGATCGCCAAGTGTCACGATCCTTACATACCTCTTTCGCTTCTTTCAGATTCATTATCTTCTTCATACATGCACGTCTAGGTATCCGAGTACTCTTGACCCTACCCTCTTTGAGCAATTTGCTCACATGGTCTTCGAAAGTTAGTCTCGGTCTACCTCGACACCTTTTAATATTATTTTTCGCGCTATATATTTTCTTCACCATTCGGTCTTCACTCATTCGCTCAACGTGCCCAAACCACCGAAGCACGCCCTTATCAATTTTTGTGATAAGGTCATCTTTCAAACCTGCCATATTGCGAATCTCTTCGTTTCGGTTTCGGTCGGCCATGGTAACGCCGCACATTTTACAAAGAGATCGCATCTCCACTGCATTCAACTTGCTTTTATGCTTCTTCTGGCATACGCAGATTTCGCTGCCATATAACAAAGTGGGTACCAACACTGCGTTATGTATTGCAAGGCGTTCACTCTTCACCACGCCTTGCCTTTTGACTAACGCAGTCAGGGCACCATTGACTTTGTTCCCGGCAGCGACACGCCTGTCCACATCTAAATCACATCTTCCATCCCGGCTAAAAGCACTCCCCAAATATACAATTTCATTTACCTGTTCTAGACATTCCTGATTTACCCATATTTCACACTTCGTTCTCGTTAGTTTTATTAGCATTCAAACGGAGACCTTCAATTTCACATTCCTCTTTCATACACGTGACTAATGCCTGCAGTTCTGCTTCTGATGGTGCAATAAGCACTGCATCATCAGCATACAGCAGACAATTTACTTTAATGTCACCCAATTTCACACCCAAACAGCTATCTTTCAGCTTTTGTAAACAGCTGTCGAGATACAGTATGAACAGCCAGGAAGACATGACACAACCCTGTTTTACGCCCGTTTGGACGCTAAACATGGGTGACAGGTCATGCCCTACCCGCACACAGGCTTTACAGTCACAGTAAAGAGACTGCACAGCCCTTAGCAATCGGCCATCCACACCATACCCCGGCAACAGTTCCCACATTTTCTTCCTTACAACCTTATCAAATGCTTTCTCAAGATCCACAAAAGCACAAAAAATCTTCTGGTTAGCTTTTCCGTGATCTTGCGAAAAGAAAACATTTGATCCGTGCATCCTCTTCCAGGTCTAAATCCGCATTGTGCCTCCCATAGAAATCTTTCCGATTTCTCTTGCATCCTACGTGTCAAAACTTTCCGTTTGGTCTCCGACATACACACGACATCTAATTCTCTTTCTTTCATTATTTCGATCAACTCATTCGTCTTATCTCTCATGCCTCCTCTAACTTTTTTACGTGGTAGAGCCATGTTGCAGCTATATTATGGTTGTAGCACGAATGGGTCGGCTCGACCGGGGAAGGACCACGCTCTCACAGAAAACCAGCGTAAAATAGCAGCTTAACCCTGCTGTGTTTCGTATGGTGAGTGTAGAGAACCGGAGACCCTTTTTACTGGCAAAGAGGCATTACATCTTAGTCCTCACGGGTGACAACGCATCTGCATCTTGAATCTTTATTGAGGATAGATGTAGATGTCTATGGGTCACAGTAACCACTTACCATCAGGTGGACTGTGTGCTCGTTTGTCACCCGATCCTATAAAAAAAAAAAAAAAAAAAAAAAAAAACATTCCACGTGCCAACTCTGCACTCTGTCCTCCACCTTCCGCCGTGTCGGGCTGTGCGTGACGGGTGGCGGTCCCTATCGCCGCTTTGCGCGCTGCATTCCACACCAATGGAGACGAGCTGGTGTGCGTCGCCTTGGGGAGACGCCCTAACTCTCGTTGGCATGGGTGCGCAGCTGAGTAGCATTGCAGCCCTAAAAAGGGCTGGCAGGGGTCGCGACGAGCACGCTTCTACAATGGCCCTCGATATGTATAATAAATGTGTGTATATATATATACATATATATATATATATTGTCAACGCTCACCACTGCAATTAGTTGCTATTAAAAATTCCACAGGAGCTTATTATTTTTGTTTGTAAATAATTGTTTCACTACCGTCATATTGCTGTACAATACTCTCTTTGTTCTCATGATAGACAACGTTTCTCAAAAAAGTGTGTTATAAAAGAATCTCAATAAACTATTAATTATTATCTAGACTTAGTGTTTTTTCATATGTCCATCTGAGACATATATATATATATATAGATTTATTAATTTATATCCAGGGTTCGTATACTAACACTGCACGGTGCGTCTGTGTGACTAGAAAAAATCAATGTGGATGTTCTAGTACAAGTTCCCACGCATAAGGGCTACGGTCTTAAAGCATAAAAATACATAAAGTTATGCGTTATCATTTCCCGGTCGTGCTGATGTATTCGTATTACAACCATTATATTATATTATCTATAGTAGCAACGTGATTCTACTACGTGAAAAATTCACACAGTAATTCTGACATTGGACAATTCTTTGAACTTTGCGGAAAACGTCAAATCTGAATAATCATACGAACCTCATTCGGCTTCCTAATTGAGTTTGTAATTACATGGATGGTTTGTCTCATTACTACCTACAAATAAATATATTTACTTTTAAAATTAAATATATTCCCCAACCATTGACGCATGGTTTGATGTCGCCCGGAGCTGCTAAAGCCAAAAATTACGCCTCTTCCTGAAAATATATAATTGTTGATACTTTTTATATTTATTCTATATGTATTAAATTGGATAATGTGTTTTATTATTATTCTCAAACTTAGCATGTGTGTATGTGAAGGTGTAGGTTTGTGTGTGCAAATTATGTCCATTTTCAGAACGTTTAACGCTCAAAGATTCGTTATATTGTAATCAAAGTTATTCAGTTAATGATTATCTTGTAGTGGCGATGGAAGAATATCAACTACCTCATATCGTCCTATGGGTATTGTAAAAGGTCATAGAGAGCAACTTAGATAGGATTAATTGAAATTTTTCTGGCGTCATTTAAAAGCTGGATTTATTTAAAGGTTTGGAACTGACTTTTATTTTTCAAAATATTGCCAACTAAAATCTGCTGATTGGCGCCTTGGCCACCATAGAACCCTTGTCACGCCACTACTAATAAGGCTGTTGATGTATAATGTCAAATATATTATGAAATATATTAAAAATATAAGTTCAAATTTGTAAAATATCATTTATCATTATTAAGAGAACTTTAAAATATTTCGCGTAAATCCTAGCGTTGTTGCAATAAATTACTCTTAAGAGACCCTTATTCAGCGCCTCTTTATGCAGTTATGCTTCTCCTTCTAAAATAATGGTCGAAATAACATAGCTTTTAAAATAAACTTCTTGTGGATTAGAGAAAAGGTTAAATTAGGCATGAAAAACCACTACTTCGTTATGGTTAAGATTTCGACGTTGTAAAGCAACGCTGCAGCTATAATATGGTTTCAGCACGAATAGGTTGGCTCGATTGGGGTAGCGTAAAATTGCAGCTTAAGACGGCTGTATTTCTTATGTAATCGTATTAATGTTGAGAACCGGAGACCCTTTTTACTGGAAAAACAAGCACATCTTAGTACTCACGGGTTTGTCACCCGTGAGTACTATATATATAATTCATATTAAAAAACTGAAGGTAGCCGGGCATACTATGACAGCAGGACGTCAAACAACTCAGTCCCCCGTGACCACGGGTGCTGGAAAGCACCCGAAACGTCGGGAATATAAAAATAAGTTAATATACGCGATAAAATCCGTAAAATTAGTTTTATTTAAAAATTGTTTGTTGTTGTTGCTCGTCACCCTATCCTATAAAAAAATTAAAGATGTGAAAATTGAATAGCTAAAATCTGCCTTAAATGGTTTTAATGATTACCTTATTTAAAAATTATTTTATTACTAAAGTCTTATAAAATTTATTTTCACATATATATTACATTAAGTAACGGAAGTAATTATTGAGAAAGAGTAGACACAATTTTGTCCTTATCTTTTGAAAAGACATACAATATCTTAAATTTCAACCTAATTTACAAACAAAAAATTTGGTAAAACAAGCACGCTTAAAACTACATTCCTTACTTTCCAAAAAACTTCAGAGGTTGGCGGTAAATTAGAAGCAAGTTCGAAATACTTATCAAGATAACCTTTAACCTTTCGTCTTGCTAAGAGACAAGTTTACCTTAAAATATACTACCCAGAATAGAAAAATATTTTACATTAAGGTGCACGCTAAGTAATCAAACGTCCTTTAGCTCACCTTTATCAGTAGGCGGAAGGGGTTGAAAGTTTTAATATGTTCATACATACATAAACACTCACGACTGTCACATTACAGAGTGAGAAATTGTGTGATAAGAGAAGAGTGTGGTTTGCAAGATGATGTTGTGACCAGGATTAAGAAAGGAATGCTTCGGTGGTTTGGTCATGTAGAAAGAATGAATGAGGAAAGAGTGTCAAAGCAAATTTATGTTGCAGAGGTGATCGGCAGAGTCGGGAAGGGACACCCTAGGCGAAAGTTTATCGACCAAATTGGCGATATAATAAAAATGGGCCATACCAAGAGAACCTTTAACCGATGAGCGTGTATGCGTAGGTATATGGATGTGGAGGAAGCGAGAGAGGTGTGTCAGGATCGTGCCAAATGGAAGTCCATAGTCTCTGCCTACCTCTCTGGGTGACAGTCGTGAGTGCCTATGTATGTATGAACATTTTATATATATATATATATATATATATATATATATATATATATAGTTTTTTTCGATTTCCCACAAAATTACTATACATATATATACACACATATATATATTTATTATCACAGCTCTACTACCTGCGGAATATGGCCAGTAACATTGGCTAAATATTATTAATATTAATATATTATAATTAACTAGCTAGCCCGGCAGATGTTCTACTCTTTTAGTAAGGTGAAATGATGAGTTTCACTCCAAATTCACATCGGACTTTTCGTAGGATAATAGAAAATTAATTTATAATTCGACCATAGTAAAAATAAATAAATAAATAGTTCCACATGTCAGGTCAACTGCTGAACATAGGCCTCCCTCATAGTAACATCAGTTTTTATTTTTTAGTTGTAGACGCTGCTGCCCATCTCCTGGTTTGTTTTCTTCTGTCACCTCTTACGACACCCACTAGATATGCAGTATTAGATATTCTTACACCGCCTCCACACAGTCTAATTGCTAATATACCTTAAAATAAATCATACACACTATGGTGAACATAAAACAACATGTGGAACAAAATTTATTTGCGTAGATATTTCGTGCAAATCAATCAGTCTGAAGCTCTAAGGTCGCACATATATTTGCAAAGCGTATCACATTATTCATTTTTCCTTTTCTTCCGCAGAACAATTTTATAGATTTATTACAGCCGGAGCATCAAAAGCTGTAAGTTCCTCATATATTTTGTAAAGCAATACCTTATATATTATAATATACAAGTTGAATACAACCAACTAGAATAATATTTCTAAAATACTGAAAATAATTTATATTAATTTCTGGGTAGCGATTGCCGAGTAGTGGCGGCGAAATATAATTCACTAACCCATATTATCCCGTGTGTACCATAACAGGCGACAGAGGAAAACTAAAACAATAAATGGTTAGCACTACCTTTCTAATAACAGTTTTAAATGAAAAACCCACCTGCCAAGCGTATTAACTACGACAAATATCTATATGATAAATAATACTAAATGAAAGACATTTTTATCTTAAACTCTGATTCAAAAACTAACTAAAACATTAATGATGGAAGTTGAAAAGGTACAAAGGATGATATTTAGCCTTGAAAAACCCCTAGGTATTCCAAACAAACTAAACAAATTACACCGTATTATTAATGCAACAAAATTTCAATGTATATTTGTCGAGGATATTTTTGTCGTAGTAGTAAAGTTGTAGCACGAATGAGTCAGCTCGACCGGGGAAGAACCACACTCTCACAGAATACCAGCGTAAAATTGCAGCTTTACACTGCTGTAATTCATATGTTATCGTATAAGTGTTGAGAATCGGAGACCCTTGTTACTGGAAAAGAGGAATTCCATCTCACTCACGGGAGACAACGCAACTGCATTTTGATTCGTTATTGAGGATAGATGTAGATGTCTATGGGTCACAGCACCCTTGTCATAGGGGGAACTGTGTGCTCGTTTGTCACCCTATCCTATAAAAAATATTAAAGATTGATTAATTAATTTAAAAATAATTCAATTACTAAAGTCTTATAAAATTAATTTTCACATCTTTAATACATTAAGTAGCGGAAGTAATTATTGAGAAAAAGTAGACACAATTTTTTTTTAGTTTTGAAAAAAAAAACATACAATATATTTAATTTCAACGTAATTTACAAACAAAAATGTTGGTAAAACATTAAATCACGCTTAAAACTACATTCCTTACCTTTCAAGAAACCTCAGAGATTGGCAGTAAATTAGAAGCAAGTTCCAAATACTTATCAAGATAACCTTTACCCTTTCGTCTTGCTAAAAGACAAGTTTAGCATAAAATATTGAATCCAGAGTAGAAAAATATTTTACTTTAAGGCGCAGGTTGAGCAAAATGTCGCGCTAGTCGTTATTTGTGGGGTTTTTAGGAGCTACCTATCTACTTTTTATTTAAAAGATATATCAACAAATAAAAAACATATTATATTTCTACATAATCTTGATTCCATAAAAGCTATATCCAATTTTTTTTAAAGGAATAAATATTAATATAATCACCTTACAACGAAACCACATAAATGTGAAATTATTATTGATAACATGCATCTCCTCGTAAATTAAGTATTATTTTATTTTGCGATTTACACCAATGGATAGGCAATTTATTAATGAACATTTCTATAGTAAATTTTTTTTCAATAGACCAAAATTTGATTTTATTAAGAAATTATTTTAAAATCTGGGCATATTTACTGCTCACGGGCTTCCTGAAGTCAGTGAGCGCTGAGCTCTTCGACGTGAAGCCCGTGTCGTTAGAGCGTCGACCAGCGCATACGCCACGTCATAATATGAGTCGATAATATTATTACTTATTAGGTTATTAATAGGTAGTATTATTTGTTTGTTTTGGGTATAATTTTTCGTATTAGTTATACATATATTTGTTGTGTTTTTTTACTGCGCGATGAAGCTTTTTGCGCGTATTTTCTTTGAAGTAAATGCAAATAAAAAAATTAAGCACCATTAGCATGTAAGGTTGGAATCCATAATTAAAATTTCGACAAATATTATAATTTACACTATAAAAGGCTAATTCAATATTATCACCCAACCACAATATCTTATCAGGTATAGTAATGCCTCGTTGGTCTAGTGGTTGTAGTAGTGCGACTGCTGATCATGAGGTCCCGGGTTCGAATCCTGGGTCGGGCCAAAAAGTCAGTTATGAGTTTTTCATTTATGTTCTAAGTTATAATTAGTATTACTTAGTCATAGTTTTTTGCTAAAACATAGTATATTATTTATTGCTTGTTTTTTCTTCTTTTTCAAAAAATAATTGAGTACATAAGGTGTTCTATACTTATAATTCGGTAAAAAGTACTAATATACCTACTTTTTACTATAAACTAAAAAAATTTAACACTAAATTTAACTAAAAAAACTAAACTGACCATTTATTTTTTAACTCATAACAGGACATGGGTTTATTTAAACTCTAAAAACTATAACTTTATACAATTAGTGTTCACTATAAAATTATATTCGGTATAGACGGTAATTATTATATGCAACATATTTTTTTTAATTATTAATTACATTTGTCAGTGGATTAAATTTGCTTTAATAAAGTTGGTGATGATTTTAAATAAAAATAAAATTCTGCTCAAGTTTTTTATTGTTATCTTTGTTAACAACATCGCCTTTAGAACTCTGGAAGCGTAAGTGTTTCTTTCAGACGTCCACAATTTATGCAAAATAAAAAAATACTCTTTCTACCGGAGCATTCGTACCAGGTAGACATAAAGTATATTCGATTAAAAAAAATTATGTTGAAGATTGTTGACTTTGAATACTTCCATCCAACGTGTTACGGGACAATTTTATGTCCCGGAGCTTTGTTGGGGACAATGGGACAGGAGACCGAGAAAAGGGACAGTCCCGTTCAAAACGGGACGTATGGTCACTTTAGCTATAACCCGGCGTACATGAAGCAAATACAAAGTTAGTCTTTGTATTAGCTTCATGGTGGCGCAGTGGCTTAGCAATCAGTTGTTGCGCTGGGGGCCGCGGGTTCGAATCCCGCATGGAACAAGTATTTGTATGGCCTACAAATAATTGTTCCGGGTCTGGATGTTTGTCTTTGTGCAATTTATGTTTGTAAACTGCCTCCACGACACAGGAGAAAATCCTAGTGTGGGGGTAACGTTTTTTTACAACTGAAATTGAAAGATTGAACCCTTATACTTCTTGTTGATTTTTGTATTACCTTTATTAAAGTTACCCTTATGTATAAATAAATATAATTACGTATGTAGAAATAAAATTGATTTTCATCCTCATCAATCATTGGGGTGAGGATAATGTCTGCCAGCATAAGTATAAGCAGGCTAAGTTACAAGGTGCTCAGTTCAAAAATTAGTAGGTAACTTTTCAATACGTGACACGTAAAAATTAACAATAATCAAAAACACATCTGCGAAACATCCTATTTATTTATTTATTTTTTATGCACCAAATATTTGTACAAAAGCCGAACTATCTATTTATTTTCTTATAGTGAATAGGTATCTTTTAAACTCACAATTTTCAATGCTTCTGTTTTAATATATAATTAATTATAAAATTTCATAATTAGATAATATATGAAAATACATAATTCTAATATAATGCAACTAATATATACAGAATAAAAAAATTAAAATACATTTATCTTTGTACGCTATGTGTATTTCCATAAAATAGTTTATTGATGTTGAAAAAATAATACTACTTTCGTACAATAGGTGGCGTCTTACATATTTCTTCCAGCGCGCCGTATTGTAGCGAGCGGCGCGCCGGTCAAATGCTCAAGGTCGTTCGCATGGAGTAGCCCCTTAAGATGCGCGTTAGGTAATCAAACGTCCTTTACCTCACCTTTACCAGTAGGCGGTGTTGTAAGTTTTAAGATGTTTTAAGATGATGAAAGGGGTGATATAGGTAGGTTGTTACTTTACTGTTAGGTACTTTTTATTAATTTTTTGCAATGATTTTAATTCAGCCCCATGTAGTTATTTACATAATCCCAGTATCTTTGCTCGTCCGAATCATGCAAAAGCGCCAAAGCCATTACAATAATCCGGGGAAACGACCTTAAGTTCGCGGGCTTAAATATTAATCGTTACAAAACTTGCAAATAATATTCGATATCGCCATTATCGGGTGTGAGGGCGAAAATAGCTTCTTTGTTAACACATATTAAAAATGGTATAGGTCATTTTATTCCTCAGAGTTCTTTGTTTGAAGTCGCGTGCAGGTGTCCATAGACCACCACTCATGATCAACTGTAATACCAGGGGAATTACAGGTGCGTTTCCGGCTTTTAAAAAGGGGAAAGCTCTTTTCTTGAAGGTCTCTAAGTCGTGTCGGTCCGAAAAAAATTCCGGTGGTAAATTATTCTACAGAGAGTTCGTACGCGGAATAAAACTCCTTGAGCTTGGTGTTCCACCACTGTCGGTATCTACAGTGGTGGACCACCAAGCATCCAGATGGAGAGAATGGTATCGGGAGTTTTACCACGATATGCATTCTTTAAATTTGGCGGCTGGGATTAATCCGAACAATTCCTCAGAGCATTCCCTATGGCAAATGGGAAAGAAAGTGCAAAGGGATGCAACATCTCTTCGCGGCGCCAATGAATCGAGCCTATCGAAAAGGAGTCGGTCGTTGATAATTGAAGCCACTCTGCGCTGGACACGGTCAAGTGAAAGGAGCTGGCACTGCAGAGCCCCAGCCTAAACCCTGAGGCCAAGCCTGCGCCTCGTAAAGTTGCAAGAGGTGTGCCAACATGAAATACTGTCCCACACTACTTAGCACGCCAAGCTTTTTAGAGTCCAATTTGATCTTCTCTTCCAAGTGCCCATAAAACTGCACGCACTCGATATGTTGACGCCAAGGATTCCGATACTGGCTGAGGCAACAAAGGGAGTGCCTTAAACCTGAGGAGATACGACAAAGGGGTGCTATTTAGCGTTAAACGCGCAAATTTCTATCTTCTTCGGATTAAACTGGACTAGATTTAGGCGCCCCCAATCCGAGTCTTTCTTCAGTAAAGACTCGATTTCAGACACGAGTTTGTTCCGGTACTCGGCGACGTTTACCTGAGAAATATTGGCACGGTCTTTGTATAAAGCATTACCAGTGCTGTCATCTGCATAGCAATGAATGTTACCGTTTCGCAAAATATCATTGAAATGCAGAAGAAACAGCGTTGGTGATAGCACGCAGCCTTATAGAACACCAGCATTAATAGGCTTTTAGTTGGAACATGCATCGTTTACAATGACCTTGATACTCTGATCTGCAAGAAATCTGGTGATAAAATTGCACAAGTTCTCGGGAAGCAAATAGGATCGAAAGCCTTCATAATGTCTAACCTAACGGCCAATACCTCCCCCTTGAACTATACTGCCTAGGCCCATTTATGAGTCAGGTAGACCAGAAGATCACCAGCTGATCGACCTCGACGAAAACCGTATTGGCAATCACTAATCAGCTGGTAATCCTCAAAATACCGCATGAACTGGCGGTTTATAATGGATTCCATTATTTTGGAGAAAAAGGAGGTTATGGCGATAGGCTTGTAGTTAGACGGGCACGGGTTGCTTTTTTAGGGATCGGGTGGATCATAGCTGTCTTCCATCATTTTGGGACTACGTCATGGCAGTAAAAGTACCGGAAAAGATGCGTTAGAATCAGTGCCAAGCCTACTCCGGAGCACACGTCCTCACCACAATTAGGGAATTCCGTTAGGCCCACTCGACTTGTGGATATCCAGGGAGAGGAGTGCTTTGCGAACTGAACGCTGTGTAAACCGCACATCTGGCGTGGAGCACTCACACCGCGGGATTTTTCGCGATGTGGTTCCTTCCCTCCTCCCTTTCATCGAGAGTCAAAATGGATGCAAAGAAAAAGCCTAGTATATCGGCTTTCTCTTTTGCGGCATTGGCCAGTGAGTCGTCCTTTCTGTCCAGGGATGGAAGAGATAGCTGACAGAAGTTCCATTGGGCTGCCTTCGCGAGAAACCAGAATGTACGGGTTCCCGAAGGAAGGCGAACTAGTTTCTCGCTAATTCTGCCGATGTGCCCTGACTTTGCCTTGGCAATGACTTTTAGAAGTTGCGGAATTATATTTCTTTTTAAGGGCGCTGGTGTTTACATACCGGGACGTTGATGCGTCAGCCCAAGTTTAGTAGCGTGGTGCTATTTTACAGGAGTGACTTAACCATGGCTGAGATCTGCCTTCGATTGGCATCACACAGGAAGAAATAAAAACATTCATACCCTGAAGTACCACATAAGCAACAGAAATAGCAACAACGCTGGGATCGTCCGCTGAGTATCAAACCCGTCCCTAAGGGTAGGATGCAAAAAAAGACCACATCCCATCTAGATCGGCCGACCTATAGTGCTAAACATGGTGGCAGCCTGCAGATAGCAACCGTGATTTCAGCGTGAATGGCAACTCACTCCGGACTCCAGTCCGAGGAGCCAAGAGGGGCGTCGACGGAGACGTGATATCTATCCGATTGGCAGGTCAGCAGAAGGTCAAACAGGGAAAGTGCATGATCTTCCACATCTGGAAACCAACGAGGCGAAGTAACCAGTTGTGTCAAACCATATGTCAATACAAAATCATGAACAGATCGCCATGCATGATCTGTCTAACGTGAACCAAGCCATTCGGCGTGGTGGGCGTTAAAATCGCAAAGGACCACGATCTCTGCGGATGGGCCTGTTGTAGCAAGGAATCTGTAGCCATTTGGACGTGGTCGATGAGTCGGTCTGATTCGGCATTACCGCTATGGGACCCATAGAGGCTCCAGTAGATGCGCGGATGGTCTTCGCTATCTACGCGTAGCTAAAGTATGGACAGTTCCGAATCTTCAAGACTGCCGAGGCGTCGAGAATAGATGTGCTCTCTGACGTATACGCAAACTCCAGCACATTCCTCCTCCTTCCTCCAACAAAGGAGTGTTCCAAGTTTTACCCGGGTGGGAGCGATAGGAGTTATCAGTCGGAGAGGACACCTGCGTCTTGGTCGAAAAGAGCAAGGCTGGCTTCGTCGTCTCGCGATGGTAGTGGACGGCGTTTAGGTGAAAATGAAAAATACTTTATTTGACAGTTAGCACCTTTACAAATAATATATACTTAAACACATATATACACTTATACACACACATATACATTCATCCATATATACATATATTAATAAACATACATACTTATTGTTACGGCCCACAGCTGCCCCTGCAAAGGTCAAATATCCCGGGACCCATGAGCGGAAGATTCAACAGGCAGCCGCGGGTTCGAGCCCAAATGGCCATATGGAAACTTATCCTATCCTACTACAATATAGGGAGAAGGCTAGTCAAATAAATAGTACGTACCTGGGTTTGAGGCGTACCCCCGCCCGTGGGGGTCGAGGGCCTGGCAGAGCCCCGAGAGGTTACGCCGTTCGCACCCAGGCACAAAACTGCATGGTGACCACCCCGGCAATGCGGACAGGGCTGCTGGTGCTGGCAGTCTCGTTGGAGGTGCCCTTCCAGACACGAGTAGCACCAGCGGCGCTCCCTGGCGATAGTTCGCCTCGCCGGAACCGGCTTACTAAACAATTTCGGGCACGACGTCGCCCGGTGATCGGCTGCTCGACAATAGGAGCAGGGGGGCGCCACCCTGGCCACTAGGCTACTGTAAGATGGTAGGGAGCGGCGCCCTCCCGCGGGAGCTCCGGTCGGCCTCGGGGGGTTGACGACGACTTGCCCGGCGGATTCCGCCCCTCACTGGATACGACTCTTAAGTCTTCAACGTTGCCCGCCGCGTTCTCAATCTGCCGGCACTGCTCCTCTAAAAACCGCACCAGATCATTAAAGGGTGGAATATAGGAGGCTCCGTTCCCGCCGTACCTCTCCTCAAAATGTATCCGAAGTTTGAGAAGCAGACGGGACAGCACGATGTGGAGCAACAAAAGGACCATTCGTCCACTGGTAAATCCAGCCGCCTCAACGCATTACAGGCCACCAAGACTGGATTCACCAGGTCCGGACGTAGTCTGGCCCGGTCACTAAGCAGCGGGAGGCTTAGAAGCTGCTTAATATATTCGTCCGCAATTCGCCCAACGTTGGCGTATCTTCCGGCTAGGATGTCCCGAGCAGTCTGGTAGGCGTCGTCCGACAATCTCAAGTGGCCGACTATGCCCAGGGCCTCCCCCTCCAATGAGGCCAGGAGGTACGCCATCTTCTGGCTCGGGTCAAGTCCCTCCGGGTGTCCACTAGGCTATCAAGTAGCCCAACGAAGGTCAGCCATTCGGAAAGGACCCCGGAGAACCTTGGCAGGTCCAGAGTTGGGAGCCGTCCTAACAGCTCCGGCTGAGTAGGCTGCTTCCGAGGAGACTCGGACAGGCCCCTCAGTCTAGCTTCAAGCGCTTCCTCCGCATCCTTGGCCCCCGCCTCGATCAAATCGCCCGTGAGCGAAAAAAATTTCTCGTAGTCTGCGAGGCAGGAGTCTAGGACTTCCTAATCCGCATCCGAGGCCAAAAGCTTAGTGCAAGCCTCCTCCACTACAGCCCTTCGGGCATCGATCTGCTCGAGCCGCTTCCCTAAACTATAAACCCGATCAGGTCTAAATTATCTTGTAAATTATCTTGCATTAAGTTTAAGTTCGACTTAATTAAATATATAAAATAGGTATATAATAGTAAATTTTTAATGTCATGACAAAATATTTAGTGAAAAAATTTTATTGGGCCTCCGGCTACCTGCAATAATCAAAGGAAACGGAGAAGCAGAGCTTTCACTTCACGCCGGTATTATGTGAGGTCATGGTACTATCCCGGCCCATACGTGCCAGCTCAGCCATTGAGCAAGTGTTGATACGGCCTGCAAGTCATTGTTCCATGCCAGGATGTTTGTTCATAATTATGTACGTAAATTAGGCCTCCACTGTATATATTTATAGTGTAAGATCACAAACTATACTATAAAAGTAAAGAAAAATAAAGTTGCAGCCTATATACGTCCCACTGCTGGGCACAAGCCTCCTCTCATTTCTGAGAGGGTTTTAGGGCAAGGAAATGTCCGCCGCGCTGCTCCAATGCGTGTTGGCGAACTTCACATGTCTTCGAGGCATATTTTTTTTATTCCTCAGACATGCAGGTTACCTCACGATGTTTTCCTTCACCGCCGAGCACGTGGTAAATCAGAACTTAAAATTGCTATTAACAATTTCATTGGTGCCGGCGGGAATCAAACCCGGGTTGCTCGGGTACTGTGAAACTTACAGCGAGCGCTAACCATCTGAGCTACCACGGCTCTACTCTCTCTACTCTATAGGCTGTACTCTGCTATCAACAGTAATAATAATAATATTTATCAATATTATTCTTACTGTTTTAATATAAAACTTTATAGAACCCTTCAGAAAAACATTCATCTATGGTAATACGTAAACAATAACGTTGGGATACGGCAAGCCACTCTTTCAATTTCACTTACGAATTCAATACTCCTGAATATTGCCAGTGATCAAATTTATTTGTTTTTTATTTGAGCCGATCCGAAATGATTTTTCAATATAACTTCATTATTACCAACCTTAGCTTGTCTTAGTCCTAAGTGGAGAGGCTTTGACAAGACGTATAGCGTAGCGGCATATGCCTCCAAAAATCCCATTGTCCGTGGTTCTCATCCTCAGGAATACTTCTCCATATTTGATACTTTGAATGACAATTTCAGTACCTGATGACTTGAACATTTGACATCATTCCCTACCGCAGGTCTGTATTCAACTAATATTATATAACATACATGTTATACCACTCTTTATCGAAAGATATGTGGCTTTTACGTTTGTGCCTTTGATAAAAGAAAGAAGGAAGAAATAGTGAAAGACAAAAGAAAGAAAGAAGAAAGGAAGGAAGGAGAAAGAAAGAAAAAAGTTATCTCGTTACTATAAAAAAGGAGAAACAATAGTAGCATCGAAACAATTACATCAGTAAGATCATATCATATGCAGACACATTCGTAAAGGGCAAACATTCACACAAACAATATGTATCCATGCATCCATTACACCCAATAAAAGTCCACTGGAGAGCACAGACCTCCCTTATATTGCCTCATAGGGTTGGCAACAGCAGTTTTTTTATTATTTTAAGTTGTTATCAGGAAGATTCTGCTGCCCACCTTCGTTTCAGTTTCCGCCTTTAGCCTCTTACGACACACACGGGACGATATAGGGTTGTGGATAATATCCTTACACCGCCGCTACATGTTTTGTATGTAAACGTAATGGTAAACACACAAATAAATTTTAAAAAGCCTTTTCTAAAAAATTATTCTTTTTAGAAAACGATTTTAAAATGCCTGACGTAAAACCCATTGTGACGGCTCATTATTGTTATTATTTATATATAATAATTAAACTCAATATAAAGACATTTAAAATGTCATAGACATAATATTTTGAACAATAAAAATGCGATAATAATCTGAAAGTTTAAATATATTTATTTTGAATACTAAGCGAATATAGTTGTTGGGGAAAAATAGCTCAAGTGAAAAATGATGTGCAAAGCTTCGAACTTTAAAAACGTGTAATTGGGTTGACACCTTATAGTTAAAATGAAATTATATCTAATGACATATAGTAGGTAAATTAAAAAAATAATGCACTACGATTGTTCTTCAAACAACACATTCCGAGAGGGTAAATTGCAAGTAGTACTTTTTTTTAATAGGATATGGTTGACAAAAGAGCACACAATTCACCTGATGGTAAGTAGTTGCTGTGGCCCATAGACATCTATATCTATCTTCGATTAAGAATCAAAATGCAGATGCGTTGTCACACGTGAGGACTAAGATGAAATGCCTCGCTTCCAGTAAAAAGGGTCTCCGGTTCTCTACACTCACCATACGAAACACAGCAATGTTAAACTGCTATTTGACGCTGGTATTCTGTAAGAGCATGGTCCTTCCCTGGTTAAGCCGACCCATTCGTGCTAAATTATGGTTTTATGACATTTTAAAGAGATAATTCTATCCTAGTTCATTGGACGTGGGATTAAATTTATATTCATACAAAAAATCGGCAAGGCCCCAGGCCAGGATGGAATTACAGCGGAGCTTCTGAAAGCGGGTGGAAAACCGGTACTTGAAGTCCTTCAGAAGCTCTTTAATTCCGTCCTCCATGGTGGCATTACACCGGAGGCGTGGAGCAGAAGTGCGGTGGTCTTGTTCTTCAAGAAAGGCGACAACGCTCTCTTGAAGAACTACAGACCGATTTCCCTTCTGAGCCGCGTCTACGTGCTGTTTTCGAGAGTCATTACGAATCGTCTCGCGCGCAGACTTGACGACTTCCAGCCTCCCGAACAAGCCGGTTTCCGAAAAGGCTTTAGCACCATAGACCACATACATACCCTTCGGCAAATTGTACAGAAGTCCGAGGAGTACAATTTGCCACTATGTCTGGCGTATGTGGACTATGAGAAAGCCTTTGATTCCGTCGAAATTTGGGCAGTGCTGCAGTCCCTTCAGCGATGCCAAGTTGACTGTCGGTATATCGAAGTGTTGAAGTGCTTGTACAGTAGGGCTACGATGGCTATCCGAGTACAGAACCAGAGTACGAAACCTATCCAATTGCAGAGAGGTGTAAGACAGGGTGACGTCATATCCTCGAAACTCTTTACCGCTGCATTGGAAGATGTTTTCAAGCTTCTGGACTGGAAAGGATACGGTATCAACATCAATGGCGAGTACATCACTCACCTTCGATTTGCCGACGATATAGTCCTTATGGCAGAATCACTGGAGGACCTAAGCACTATGCTCAATGACCTCAATAGTGTTTCCCAACGGATAGGTCTTAAGATGAACATGGACAAAACAAAGATCATGTTTAATGTCCATGTCACACCTATGCCGGTAGTTGTTGGGAACACTAAGCTCGAAGTTGTTGACGAGTATGTTTACCTGGGACAAATAGTCCGACTAGGTAAGTCCAACTTCGACCGAGAGGTCAATCGACGGATTCAACTCGGTTGGGCAGCGTTCGGGAAATTACGGCACATCTTCTCGTCAGGTATACCTCAAAACCTTAAAACGAGACTGTACACCCAGTGCGTGTTGCCAGTGATGACATACGGAACTGAGACGTGGTCCTTCACTGCTGGCCGGATGAGGAAGCTCAAGGTCGCTCAGCGAGCTATGGAGAGGGCTATGCTCGGAGTTTCTCTGCGTGATAAACTCAGAAATGAGGATATTCGCAGTAGAACCAGAGTGACCGACATAGCCCAACGGATTAGTAAGCTGAAGTGGCAATGGGCCGGCCATATAGCTCGAAGAGCCGACAACCGATGGGGAAGAAAGGTTCTCGAGTGGCGGCCTCGTACCGGCAGGCGAAGTGTAGGGCGTCCCCCCACTAGATGGAGTGACGACCTGGTAAGATATGCAGGAAGTCGATGGATGCAGGTGGCTCAGGACCGTGCTTTGTGGCATTCTTTGGGGGAGGCCTATGTTCAGCAGTGGACTTGTGAAGGTCTGTCATGATGATGATGACAAAAAATCTATCTAAGTCTAAGTCTATCTCCCATTTTATCTACTGTGGATATTATATCCACCGGTATATTCATGCTCGAAGGGTGGATAAAACTAAGCGAGGGGATAAACATTTTCTCTTTTCCCCTGGGATAAAATTGTCTCCTGTCTATGCTAGCCCTGCTGCAGTCTTTATCTCTGTAACTCGATTGACTCCACCGGTATCGCTGCATATTTTCTAACGCACGCCCTACCGTTTTCCTCATCACGAGCGCAAGAAGACGCGCGAGCCGGAACACAGGCCGCGCGCCGATTTGCATGCACAGACTGACCGGCGCTCCGGTGAAACGCCATAACTCCTCCGCAAACACATCACAATATCTGGAGCTCAACGAATCCAAATTGAATACACAATCATCAATTATTTTACAATTTACAGTTATTTGGCTATTGTTTAACCAACTATTGTCAATAATTTGTAACTTTTCCAACCAATGTCTTCGGATTAAAAACGTTCGAGCTCCTTTAACTATATATATATATATATATATATATATATATATATATATATATATATATATATATATATACATACAGGGTATTTTTGGAACGCTCCCGAAAACTAAGACAGGCGACAGCACCAAGTATACCTTTGATCATGGGTCACAAATAAATTCGATCCTGATGAAAAAAAATCATCTTTTTACAACGTTTTATTAGCTTTATTCACGCGCCATCATGTTAGTACAGCTAAATGAAACGATAATTTCATAAAAAATATCATGAAAATAATGAAACATAAAACCAGCAGTGGAATTACTGAATTGATATCACCTGATCAAAGGTCAATGTACGCGCGAACGCAAATTCGCGCGGCCCGCAACTAGCTAGCCACTGTGCTTGTCTCCACGTAGCCACTTTAATCCGAATTTACAGGTTAAATTACCCAAATAACTGGTTCGATTCCCCGCTAATGAAAAAATACTTAAATGAAATGTAATCAAGGTTGGAGTCATGCGTTTTTATTCATCGTGTAGGTATGTTTATTATTCTCATTTATTCAGTTATGTACCTATTCAGATTAGTCTAGTACTAAGTTATTTAAAAATAGTTATGAAACAGCTTACCGCTCTAAATCCTCCGTGGTCTTATGAGATGCGGCTCAAATTGTGCTCCATTCATTTCAAGGTAGATTTGGGTGCAGGCGGGGCATCATCGTGTGGTCTTCGACACAGTCCGTACGTAGTTTCTCGAAAGCATCAACGATCCTTTGGCGCATTTCGTCAACACTATCACACTCACGATTAAAAACCCTTTCTTTCACATACCCCACAAAAAGAAGTCTAACGGGGTCAGATCTGGTGAGCGAGGTGGCCAAGCGTGTGGTCCTATTCTGCCGATCTAGCGATCATCAAATAGTTCATTGAGGCGCTCACGGACGAACCTCACGAAATGTGGAGGGGTACCATCATGCTGGAACTATGTGCGGCGATATTCAGCCAACGATAGGTCGTTTAAAATGTCAACCAACTGTTCATTTATAAAGTTTAGGTATCGCTGTCCGTTCAGTCGCTCTGGCAGAAACACTGGTCCCAGTATGCGATCCTTAAATAAACCTGCCCATACGTTAACCGACCATCGGGTTTGGTGCCCGGTTTGTCGAACAGCGTGCGGCTTAAACTCTGAATACACGTGTGTATTTCTTCGGTTCCACAGGCCGTTTCTGGTAAATATCGACTCATCCGTCCAGATAATGTGCTCAATGGAACCAGGCACACGTTGTTGCTGGTATAATAACCAACGGCAGAAAACTCGTCAGCGGTCGTGATCGCCGGGAACTAAAGCTTGCACTTTGTGCAATTTGTATGGGTGCATTCGGTTACGCTTCAACACTTTGTGCACTGCACAGTATGATACACTTGTTCCATCCCGACGTCTTAACAATTTATTTAGCGATACTTCGTGTACCTAGGTTCGGATACCTAACATGTTGCCGTATTCACAATCACTATAAACGTACGCGTTAAGCATTATTAAAACAAAAAACGTAACAACAAGAATAATACCAACACGTAATCACAAGTAATAACAATTTAATTAACATAACGATTGAGCTGTCGCTCGCGCACGCGTGTACAAAATCAATACGGAAATGTTTCAAAAACTACAATTAATAACGAACCCCGACAAAACTGAAACCTACCTACTGCGTCACAACGTGAGGCGACACGAGCCGGCCGGGTTACATTCTGCCGTCATAATAAAGAAGGACGCAACTAACAAAAACGTAAAATGGAAATAAAAAATAAATTGATGAATTTTTCTTTTAGACCCTGTGTCTAAAGTATATTAAAAGGTATCTATATGAAAATTGAAATATATACGTAGAGACACGGAGATTTTAAGGACGAACTTATTTTTTTGATAATTTGTTTATTTATTTAAATAAAACGAATTTTCCTTTTCATCTTAGCTTAATAAATACACCTGGTAACACAAAAACATCGAAGGAAAGACGCATATAACTATTTGCGTCTTCCCAATCTAATAAATAAAAAAGCTGCCATTCATTTAACATTTTTACATATTTTGGAAAGGTCATTTGAAGTTGAAAGGACGCTAATAGTAATTTACTACTTTTTTATTAGTAAATATTAGAAAATCGTTGGTAGTGAGACACAAAAAATAACAACCCGCAACTCTTGAGTAATGATTTTAAAGGGGATATCATACAAGACTTACTAAGATAATAATTAAAAATTAAAAATTTTGTACAACCGACTTTAATATAAATAATTAAGGATAACTCAAAAACTATTGGTCTGACCTTGATCAAATTTATATGGGACCACATGTGAAACACCAGCTCTTAATAATAAGATATAAGCTCTTAATAATAAGATATAGAATAATAAGAAAAGAATAATTGAAATTTAATTAATCGATGCAAATATTGTTAAAGATGACGTCTTAAAATAAGTCTTTTCTTTTATGTTGTATTTGTATAAGTCTTTTCTACTAAAAAAATGTCATCTGTGATCAACAGTTACGTCTAAAATTCTTACGATAATTTCTAAAATATTGATATTTAATAATTTAAAAAAAAAGTTAGTAGATGCGCCTTCTTATCATGAGACGAATGGTATATTTAACTCATTTATTCAAAAATTGTTAGATGCGCCCTTTTTTCTTATGACCGCAGCATTGTTTCGTACCGAGCTAGATACAGGTCGACAGCGGAGGGAATGAGGGTACAGTCGCGTTCTAAAGTACTACATGGTATTGGGCTCTTGTTTTATAATATTATAGTAATTATTTGTTTTATTATAGAATCATACTAGGTGTTTTACTAGCTACTTAGAACTTTGGAAGAGGTGGGAATTAAAAATGGATAATGTTTACTTGAGCATTATTTGTTATTTCTATCGTAAAATATAAAGTAGTTTGTAACAAGAAAACTTAAGCTAAGGGTGACACGCCGTCCATTATGACGTCTTGGGCCACATGGAAGCCAGATGTTGATGGTGTGTTGGTGTTACTGGATGCTACTTCATCATCACTTTCATCTTCGCTTGAGCTTCCGTCATCAGGTCGATCACATGGTAATTTTTTCGGTATTCTTCATCAACACTTATAATTTTACTGCACAATTTTCCCCATTCACCTTCTCCTATCATATTTACCTTTTCGTTCACTAGTTTAGTCATAAAACAATAGATATAAATAATTTTTCTTTCCTTCCTTTTTAAAACATCGTCGCGAGTCGCAAAGTAAGCTGTGTATGCGACTGTATTTTCGGAGCGAACAAAGCGCGGGAACCAATAGCATGCAGGCACAGTAATACTGGCGGATTGTTCCCCCGTCGTGCCCCCTTCGTACCAATATGTGATAAATCGCTCAGTGCCCAAGTTCAAGGCCAGCGTTCTTTTTTCACCGTTCGTGCGTACATTAACCTCCATTAGTCAGGTGATATCAATTCAGTTTCCACTGCTGGTTTTATGTTTCAATATTTTCATAAATTTTTTAATGAAATTATCGTTTCATTTAGCTGTACTAACATGATGGCACGTGAATAAAGCTAATAAAATGTTGTAAAAATATGATTTTTTTTCATGAGGATCAAATTTATTTGTGACCCATGATCAAAGGTATACTTGGTGCTGTCGCCTGTCTTAGTTTTCGGGAGCTTTCCAAAAATACCCTGTATATATATATATATATATATATATATATATAAATACCCTGTATATATATATATATATATATATATATATATACAGGGTATTTTTGGAAAGCTCCCGAAAACTAAGACAGGCGACAGCACCAAGTATACCTTTGATCATGGGTCACAAATAAATTTGATCCTCATGAAAAAAAATCATATTTTTACAACATTTTATTAGCTTTATTCACGTGCCATCATGTTAGTACAGCTAAATGAAACGATAATTTCATTAAAAAATTTATGAAAATATTGAAACATAAAACCAGCAGTGGAAACTGAATTGATATCACCTGACTAATGGAGGTTAATGTACGCACGAACGGTGAAAAAAGAACGCTGGCCTTGAACTTGGGCACTGAGCGATTTATCACATATTGGTACGAAGGGGGCACGACGGGGGAACAATCCGCCAGTATTACTGTGCCTGCATGCTATTGGTTCCCGCGCTTTGTTCGCTCCGAAAATACAGTCGCATACACAGCTTACTTTGCGACTCGCGACGATGTTTTAAAAAGGAAGGAAAGAAAAATTATTTATATCTATTGTTTTATGACTAAACTAGTGAACGAAAAGGTAAATATGATAGGAGAAGGTGAATGGGGAAAATTGTGCAGTAAAATTATAAGTGTTGATGAAGAATACCGAAAAAATTACCATGTGATCGACCTGATGACGGAAGCTCAAGCGAAGATGAAAGTGATGATGAAGTAGCATCCAGTAACACCAACACACCATCAACATCTGGCTTCCATGTGGCCCAAGACGTCATAATGGACGGCGTGTCACCCTTAGCTTAAGTTTTCTTGTTACAAACTACTTTATATTTTACGATAGAAATAACAAATAATGCTCAAGTAAACATTATCCATTTTTAATTCCCACCTCTTCCAAAGTTCTAAGTAGCTAGTAAAACACCTAGTATGATTCTATAATAAAACAAATAATTACTATAATATTATAAAACAAGAGCCCAATACCATGTAGTACTTTAGAACGCGACTGTACCCTCATTCCCTCCGCTGTCGACCTGTATCTAGCTCGGTACGAAACAATGCTGCGGTCATAAGAAAAAAGGGCGCATCTAACAATTTTTGAATAAATGAGTTAAATATACCATTCGTCTCATGATAAGAAGGCGCATCTACTAACTTTTTTTTTAAATTATTAAATATCAATATTTTAGAAATTATCGTAAGAATTTTAGACGTAACTGTTGATCACAGATGACATTTTTTTAGTAGAAAAGACTTATACAAATACAACATAAAAGAAAAGACTTATTTTAAGACGTCATCTTTAACAATATTTGCATCGATTAATTAAATTTCAATTATTCTTTTCTTATTATTCTATATCTTATTATTAAGAGCTTATATCTTATTATTAAGAGCTGGTGTTTCACATGTGGTCCCATATAAATTTGATCAAGGTCAGACCAATAGTTTTTGAGTTATCCTTAATTATTTATATTAAAGTCGGTTGTACAAAATTTTTAATTTTTAATTATTATCTTAGTAAGTCTTGTATGATATCCCCTTTAAAATCATTACTCAAGAGTTGCGGGTTGTTATTTTTTGTGTCTCACTACCAACGATTTTCTAATATTTACTAATAAAAAAGTAGTAAATTACTATTAGCGTCCTTTCAACTTCAAATGACCTTTCCAAAATATGTAAAAATGTTAAATGAATGGCAGCTTTTTTATTTATTAGATTGGGAAGACGCAAATAGTTATATGCGTCTTTCCTTCGATGTTTTTGTGTTACCAGGTGTATTTATTAAGCTAAGATGAAAAGGAAAATTCGTTTTATTTAAATAAATAAACAAATTATCAAAAAAATAAGTTCGTCCTTAAAATCTCCGTGTCTCTACGTATATATTTCAATTTTCATATAGATACCTTTTAATATACTTTAGACACAGGGTCTAAAAGAAAAATTCATCAATTTATTTTTTATTTCCATTTTACGTTTTTGTTAGTTGCGTCCTTCTTTATTATGACGGCAGAATGTAACCCGGCCGGCTCGTGTCGCCTCACGTTGTGACGCAGTAGGTAGGTTTCAGTTTTGTCGGGGTTCGTTATTAATTGTAGTTTTTGAAACATTTCCGTATTGATTTTGTACACGCGTGCGCGAGCGACAGCTCAATCGTTATGTTAATTAAATTGTTATTACTTGTGATTACGTGTTGGTATTATTCTTGTTGTTACGTTTTTTGTTTTAATAATGCTTAACGCGTACGTTTATAGTGATTGTGAATACGGCAACATGTTAGGTATCCGAACCTAGGTACACGAAGTATCGCTAAATAAATTGTTAAGACGTCGGGATGGAACAAGTGTATCATACCTTTTTTTGTGTATTAACCTCCATTAGTCAGGTGATATCAATTCAGTTTCCACTGCTGGTTTTATGTTTCAATATTTTCATAAATTTTTTAATGAAATTATCGTTTCATTTAGCTGTACTAACATGATGGCACGTGAATAAAGCTAATAAAATGTTGTAAAAATATGATTTTTTTTCATGAGGATCAAATTTATTTGTGACCCATGATCAAAGGTATACTTGGTGCTGTCGCCTGTCTTAGTTTTCGGGAGCTTTCCAAAAATACCCTGTATATATATATATATATATATATATATAGTTAAAGGAGGATATATATATATATAGTATATATTCTAGCTCCTTTAACTATATATTTATATAGTTATTACCAGAATAATTAACAAATCTATTGAAACAGGTGTATTCCCAAAGCAATGGAAAGTAGCTTTAGTAAAACCGACTCCCAAAAGGCCCAATCCAAATGACTACAAGGATCTTCGTCCTATAAATATCCTGCCCTTTATGTCAAAAACTCTGGAAAGACACAGATGACGGCGTACCTTGAGGCTAATAATATTCTGCCTAAAAAGCAATCTGGATTCAGAAAATCTCGGAAATAAACTTATTTCTTTCTTTTCTTTCTTTAAAAACATAAAGTTAACAAACATGTAACAACGTTATACTGGATCTTAATCATTATTTTTCCCAGGACACTCACGCTCTCCCCGGTGTAATATCTAAAAACTAAATTATGCATGAAACTGAGCTACCAGTGTCAATCTCCATTGGTACAACAATGACATTAATTAAAATATTGGTTAAATTCTATAGTTTGTGTCTATACATTCGGTACTCGCGTACGGGAGTGGGAGGGGGAAGGATGGGGCTGCAGGGGTAGGCCCCCCTACCCTTCTCCCGTTGCGGAAGTGTATAGTCATAAGTCTATAGTAGTAGTAACAATTTTTTTTGTAAAATTATTATCTTACTTTTTTACACAGGAATATTGACTCAAAGTTACTTCTGCAACGGCTTCGGCGCTGCGGAAAGTGCAGCCCCTTCGCCCTTCTGTAGCAAATCACAGGCATCACAGCACAGGCTCTCCCTACGCGCCTACGGCTTTACAAAAACACTCTACGGGTAGGGCAGATAAGACTACGTGGAGTCGGGGCGTGCTGATTCAGTTTTAGTACAGATTTGACCTATCTTATCTATAAAGTCAGGTTGCCCTAAACTCTGCTATAATAGTGGTAAATGAAACAATGTAATGTGAATTGTTATAATTTTGTTTTCTCAAAAACCTCTTTGAGTGCTCTTCACTACGACTCGATTCCGTCCGATTTTCCGAGGTCCAAGTAATTATCTTTTTTTAATTGGCGACCCGTTTCATTATATGCAATTTTTAGTTACAGAAATTTATTTTTATCGTAACTAATTAAAAACACATTTCCGAAATCGAAAAACAGTATGAAAGGTTCAAGCTTTACCCTGACATACCTGCTTAACAGAAAACATAATTAAAATCAAGTACTCGACGTCACCACACGTGACCACATTGACATAATTGCATTTCGTTATAAGCAATTTTGAGTGAAATTTATTTTATCGTAATTAATTCAAAACGCATTTCCGACATCCAAAAACAGTGTTAAGTAATTGTTTAAATCCTGATAAGCATATAATGAAATCATAATTAAAAAAAGTACTGGACGTCTACTCTATAATACTAGACTATATTGACATATTTGCGTTTCGTTATACGCAATTTTTAGTGAAATTTATTTTTATTTTTATTAATTCCAAACTCATTTTCGACATCCAAAACGGTATAAAAGTTTCAAGCTTAACCCTGACAAGCCTCTTAAACTGAAAACATAATTAAAATAAAGTACTGGACGTCTATATCCAGCCCAAAATATTTAACAAATATGGTGTGAAACCCTCTTAAACTGTAATATGTCTTGTTACAATTATTGTTAATTAATACCTCTTCATTTCTTTTCGTCCCTGACCTCTGCCCTTTCCGCTAACTCAATTTGTGGGACATAGTTATGTACTGAGGATCTGATTTGTGGACAAACCTTCTTTAAGCGACCCTGACGATTGCAAACTCTGCAGACGTAAACTCGACATTTGCATCGCGAATCCTCGAGGGGTTTGCCGCAGTAGTGCACTTGTGGTAGTTGCAATTAAAGACTTTTATATATTTATTACTTTAATCAATATAATCAAGACAACAAGTTAAAAAACAGTTACTAATTATAATATATTCTTCATGTCAATTTCCGTTACTTTTTCATTTTTAAGCATCATCATCACCACAGACTAACTAGTAGATTCTTACACGAAATCATAGATCAAAGTCGGAATAAAAAGTAATATATACATATATATATATATATATATATATATATACAACTCTTACCGATTCAAAGGTAGCTGTCTGTACTTTAGCAACCATACAATTACCATCAGCACCTATAATTAACTCCTTAATAATGCCTAATGGCCAATATAACCGACTAGTGTCAGTTTCAATAAGAACAATATCGTGTCAGTTAGGCAAATTTTGTTTACAATTATCTTTACTACAAATTAGAGCAATATATTCATTTCTAAAACGTTGTCGGAAATCTGTACGTAATTTGTTTAAATATTGTAAACGAATATTTATATTTTTGCATCAATCAGATCTAAATCAGGCATCTCACTGTTATCAAAGGGATGTAGAAACATCATTTTTTTTTTATAGGAGAGGGGGCAAACGAGCATGCGGCTTACCTGATGGTAAGTGACTACCGCCGCCCATGAACAACTGCAACACCAGGGGAATCGCAGATGCGTTGCCGGCCTTTTAAAAAGGAGTACGCTCTTTTCTTGAAGGTCCCTAAGTCGTATCGGTCCGGAAAAATCGCTGATGGTAATCGATTCCACAAGGAGGTCGTGCGAGGAAGAAAACATCTTCTAAATCGCACAGTGGTGGACCGCCAATCATCCAGATGGTGTGGATGGTATCGGGAGTTCTGCCGCGATGTGCGTTCGTGAAATTTGGCGGCTGGGATTAATCCGAACAATTCCTCAGAGCACTCCCCATGGTAGATGCGAAAGAAAATGCAAAGGGATGCAACATCTCTTCGCAGTGCCTATGAATCGAGCCGATCGGAAAGGGCTCGGTCGTCGACAATTCGAGCCGCTCTGCGTTGGATGCGGTCAAGTGGAAGGAGCTGGCACTGGGGAGCCCCTGCCCAGTGATGGGAACAGTATTCCATGTGAGGCCGAACTTGCGCCTTGTAAAGTAGCAGGCGGTGTGCCGGCATGAAATACTGTCCCGCTCTGCTGAGCACGCCAAGCTTTTTAGAGGCCAATTTGGCCTTCCCTTCCAAGTGACCACGAAACTGCACGTCACTCGATATGTCGACTCCGAGGATACCGATACTGGCTGAGGCAAGAAGGGGAGTGCCTTGAAACTGAGGAGATACGACAAAGGGGTTCTTTTTAGCGGTAAACGCGCAAACTTGTGTCTTTTGAGGATTAAATTGGACTAGATTTAATCGCCCCCAATCCGAGACTTTGTTCAGCAAAGACTCGACTTCAGACACAAGTTTGTTCCGGTACTCAGCGACGTTTTCCCGAGAAATATTGGCACGGCCGGTGTATAGAGCATCACCAGTGTTGTCATCCGCATAGCAATGAATGTTACCAGTTAGCAACATATCATTGATATGCAGAAGAAACAGCGTTGGTGATAGCACACAGCCTTGTGGAACACCAGCGTTAATAGGCTTGTAGTCAGAGCATGCACCGTCTACAACGACCTTGATGCTCCGATCTACAAGGAAGCTGGTGATCCAATTGCACAATTTCTCGGGAAGCCCATAGGAAGGGAGCTTCGAAAGAAGCGCTTTGTGCCAAACCCGATCGAAGGCCTTCGCAATGTCCAGACTAACGGCCAACGCCTCCCCCTTGGACTCTACTGCCTCCGCCCATCTATGGGTCAGGTAGACCAGAAGATCACCAGCTGATCGACCCCGATTAAAACCGTATTGGCGGTCACTAATCAGCTGGTGATCCTCAAGGTAACTCATGAGCTGGCAGTTTATAATGGATTCCATTATTTTGAAAACAAGGAGGTTATGGCTATAGGCCTATAGTTGGATGGGTCTGAGCGGTCGCCTTTTTTAGGGATCGGGTGGACAAAAGCTGTCTTCCATGAATTCGGGACTACGCTTTGGGAGTAGGAGTACCGGAAAAGACGCGTTAGGACCGGTGCCAACTCCGGAGCACACGTCCTCAGCACAATTGGGGGGATTCCGTCAGGCCCACTCGACTTCTGGATGTCCAGGGAGAGCAGTGCTTTGCGAACCGAGCACTGTGAGAACAGCACATCCGGCATGGAGCACTCACACCGCGGGATGGTCGGCAGTGTTTTCCCCCCGTCATCAAGAGTCGAGTTGGACGCAAAAAGGGAGCCTAAAAGGTCGGCTTTGTCTTTTGCGTCATGGGCCAGTGAGTCATCCTCCCTGTGCAGAGATGGTAGTGATGGCTTACAGAAATTCCCTTGGACAGCCTTGGCGAGCGACCAGAATGCACGGGTTCCCGAAGGAAGGCGAACTAGTTTCTCGCCAATTCTGCCTATGTGCTCTGACTTTGCCTTGGCAATAACTCTTTTGAAGGACCTGGAGGCGAAGTTATACTTCTTTTTAAGTGTGCTGGTATTTACATCCCGAGTCGCCGAAGCCGCAGCCCTGGCTTGATAACACTCCTGCTTACTGCGTAATGCAGTCTTACAGGAGCGACCAAACCAAGGCTGAGATCTGCCTGCGATGGGTACCACAGATGATGGAATAAATAGTTCCATTCCCTGTAGCACCACATCAGTGACAGAGTCAGCAACAGCACTGGGATCATCCGGCGAGAAGCAAACCCGCCCCCATGGGTAGGATGCAAAGAAGGACCGCATTCCGTCCCAATCCGCCGACCTGTAATGCCAAACACGGCGGCAACCTGCAGAACGCAACCGCGAAGGGAGCGTGAGTGGCACCACACTCCGGATCAGACAATGGTCCGAAGAGCCGAGAGGGGCATCGACGGAAACCAGATATCCGTCCGGATGAGAGGTCAGCAGAAGGTCCAACAGGGAAGGTGTATGATCCTCCACATCTGGAATCCGCGTAGGCGAAGTAACCAGTTGTGTCAGACCATATGCCAAGGCAAAGTCATAAACAGATCTCCCCGCATGATCGGTTAGACGTGAACCAAGCCATTCGGCATGGTGGGCGTTAAAATCGCCAAGGATCACGATCTCTGCGGATGGGACCTGTTGTAGCAAGAAATCTGCAGCCATTTGGACGTGGTCGATGAGTCGGTCTGTTTCGGCATTACCGCTATGGGACCTATAGAGGCACCCGTAGACGCGCGGATGGTCGTCGCTGTCTACGCGTAGCCAAAGGATGGACAGGTCCGAACCTTCAAGACTGCCGAGGCGTCGAGAACAGATGTCCTCTCTGACATACACGCAAACTCCAGCCCGAGGCACAAAGGAATGCTCCAATTTGTACCCCGGGTAGGAGAGATACGAAATATCAGCCGGAGAGGAAACCTGCGTCTCGGTCAGAAAGAGCAAGGCCGGCTTCGCCGTCTCGAGATGGTAGTGGACGGCGTTTAGGTTAGAGTGAAGTCCCCTGATGTTGCAGAAATTCACGGATAACGTGGCAGGGGTTGCCTTGGTGTTCTTGCTCAGTTTGCCCCTAGCAGTAATGCTTTTGAGCGGAATTTTGCCCCCCCCAGAATACGCGGGGCAGCCTGAGCACCCACGCTCAGGATCGGCATAACATGGTCGTGGATGCTCAGCGAGGGATTCTCCAGGGGTGCTGGTACCCTCCTGGGGTAGTTCTTCGTGTAATTCCGCTACCATATTGATGGGGGGGGGGGGGGGGGGAATTGGGCCTCCGGCCACCTGCACTCACCAGAGGAAACGCAGAAGCAAAGCTTCTACTTCACGCCGGTATTCTGTGAGGTCGTGGTACCAACCCGGCTCGAGCCGGCCCATACATGCAACAGCAAAAACTGCTGCGTGGCTCTACCACCGTCATTGGAGTAAGTGGTTTAAGAGAGTCATCAGCTGTTGCTACGTATGTCAATGGTCGGCTGTTAATAATTGCTTCGCAGTCACAAAGTGTTGTTGATAATTCAATACAAGTTAAAGATTGTTTTCCCAAGATTCTTCTTAACATTTCCTTTACTACCTTTATAAGGCGCTCCCACCATCCTCCCTACCAGGGCACATGTGGAGGTACAAAACGCCACTTGATAGCTGATGGAACTATGCTAGTTGCTGCTTCGACTTTTGCTCAATCAACCTCTTTTAATAAATTGGCTGAACCTTGAAAATTCGTACCACAATCAGTATATATAATGTTTATGCGGCCCCTTCGAGCTATGAAATGACGTTAGGCCATCAAGAAACTATTTGTGGATAAAGATTCCACAAGCTCTAGGTGAACTGCTCTATATGTAGCACAAGTAAATAATACTATCCAACATTTCCTTTGGTCACGGAGATGTAGAGGCCCCGCTAAATCTATACCAGTTATCTGGAATACCGCATTTGCCTCAACTCTGTTTGATCGCAATAGTGCTTCAGGAACCTCGTAATGTTTTGTCTTGTATCTCTTACATATAACAAATTTAGACAAAATACTTTTAACAAGACGTCTTAGGTTTAAAATCCATAAATTGTTTCTGAGGTTGGATAGCAAGAGCTGAGTTCCTCCGTGATTTAATTTTTCATGTCTCTGTCGCACTAACCGCTGTACGATTTAGTTTTTTCCTGGTAGAAGTATTGGCCTTACAAAATCCTTGTCTTCTTTACTCAACTCTAAACGTGTTTTTACACTTCATACGAATACGAACTTTAGAATTCATACGAAGTATCCATGCCACAAGTCTAACTATGCGGTTGTATTTTGAAAAATATGCCAATTTTTGACTGAATGGTTTTATTGTGACATTTCTATTAATCTTGGCCTTTTTGGTTACTTTCGCTTCTACAATCTCTTCATTGGCACTAAAAATGTTCAATTTTGGCCACTCTTTATAGAACAATGAGACTTCATAGCGACCTTGTGTATTTACTGAAATTTTATCATTGAAAGTTTTCAAAACCTCGACTTCAGTGTCCTTTTTAGACTTATTTTCATAAGGATCTCGAATTCCCAATAACTCAATACTCCACAAATCAGAAAGATTTGTTTTTGAAAAGCATGTAGTGCTTGATGTATTGACTGTACTTTGAACTTTTATTGGTCCCTGTAATGTCCATCCCAACTTGGTATTAACAGCCATCAGGTTGTTACCTAAACTAACCATTTCATTATGTATAATGGATCCTAAGTAATCCAACACAATTAAGAGACTTATCTCAGTATCTGTATAATCAAAATCACTGATCACAATATTTAAGTTCCGTAACTTCTCTAATACTTTTTCATTATTAACTTTTGGCAGGTGCCCACATAAATCAGACTGCTGTAATGCATTGATTCTAACAGAAAACCTATTGTCTAAGCTACTTACCAAAAAATCAAAGCATTTTTATACCTTCGCAAGCTAATCCACACCACCAAATAATGTGTTACGGCCTACGGTTGCTCCCTTAAAGGATCCAATCCCCCGGGGCCCATCAGCAGAAGACTTCCCGAGCAAACGTAGGTCGGGCCTCCTAAGGCCACGTGGAAGTTCTCTAATTACACTAAATATATGGGGGAGCGTTATACTACGGCCAGTCGACCGGAAGGAATTTGGCGGGGTTCACTTACCTCTATCCAAGGCGACTGGTTCCTCCGGAGTCGGTCAGGTCGCATGTGGTTGTGTAGTGCAAGGGAAAGAATGGTGATGTGGTGTGTATCTGGGTGTGACTGATGGTGATTGAACCTAGACCTTAGCCGTCGGCAACAGCCCGAGCGTCGACACCGCTTCAACTTGAGGGGGCCTTTCGAGGTTATCCACAGTCACTTTCTTGGTTCACCACGATGCCAGTCACTTAACTCTATCGTACGATTAACTAGCTTACAGAAGCCACTAACTATCGCGGGGTATAAGGTTACCGCACAAAACACGCCCGGAGTTTCTAGGTCAAAGGTCACTACCGTTTCGCGTGGCAACAGTTCTAAATACCGAGGCCGCACTAGCTTATATTGTCGAATGCACTTATACAGATTCTGAGTCGGACCCAATAAGTCCCGGGAAAGGCTATCCAAACAGGGAATGCGCGTTATAATTCCTAGACAGGATATTTACTAGACGCCCTAACTATTCCGCGGTTCCCGCACAAAATTAACAGCGTGCAAACATTAGCACATCTGGCAGATGACTGACTGCCCTTGGGCGTTTTTCGCACGACCGAAAGTCAAACCGGTATCGCGCCGAGCCGAGTGACATCTCGCGTCAATCCTTGAAAGTGTTTGGCGCGAACAAACCCCCGTCCCGGACATAAGGATTTAGGTCCGCGAGCAAACCGGTCAGCGGGACAAGGTCGCGAAGGCAAGTTGCAAGACCGAATCTACAACCAAACTAGGCCACCTTAGGCATCCCATCAGATCTTGCAACCCTAACCAGCGCCTCAAAAAATAGCCCTAATGTGGCAAGCCGGAGGGTCAGCCTCCACTGGATGCCCCTCCTGGGCATCGCAGCACTTTAACAAGTCCTGTACTGGACAGAAGTCCGACGACCTCTTTCAAACACCTATCTGTGCCCCTATGATTAGTTCCGCAATCCGACCGGATCAGCTCTGCAAACAGTGACGCGACACGAAGCGGCCTCGAGCGGCCTCCTAAGCTTCAGTGCAGAGAGCACCCACAAATTCCACATGAACGTCGTCTGTGGAGAGCCGAACGAAACGCACAGATAGTCCCTAGTATGAATTTTCAACAAGTAGGCCTAGCCAGGCCACCCACCCTATTATCATTTACTAAAATAGTGCGGCAGCTGATTTCAATCCTATGAAGAAGAAGAAGAAGAAGTCCTATGCTCATATTTCAACTAATTTTTCAAAAGCATCAATGTGCAACTACAGAATTAATTCAACCAAATTAATCACCGATGCGCATAGGTCAACTTGCAAATTAAACAAAACAATAACGTAAGGGACAGCCCTACTTCTTCGCAAAGCAAAATTATTAAACACTATCATAAACATAAACATAATTTTTCAAATAGTGCGCCATTCCATTTCAGATGAATTCAAATTTTCCTTTCAGCAAACAGACGCAACAATCAAATACAGTGATTAAATATATTTACAAAACACATGCAGTAGCATTTAAAGGAGTAGATTAAATTCAATTCTTTTAATTTAAACCGCTACAAATAGGAAAATTTCGCGGAAAGCCCAAACCATTTTTTAATTTTAATTCAAGTATTTTTTGACTAAGTGCTCGACCAAACCAAATCTAATACCCCTTGACAGCGTGATTCAACGCTCCAGAGGGGCCCTAATCTTCCCACCACCAAGGGGAGGCCACATGGCGTGAACCCGAGATCGCTAACAATCGCCACTCGGGTTGTACGCCTTCACTGAGGCCGTCGGCAACAGAACATTTTGACAAGTGGACTGTTGACGGCTTAAGGCTCAGTGGAGGTGGCCGTGGTGGGAGCTAAGGCGGCAGCTAGCCAGGGCCGCCTCCATCAAATGGGGAACAGTGGTACACCAGTCGCGGCCACTCAGCTAACGGAAGTGAGAAGGGTCCAACGGACCGATGAGTGGCCGTGAAGTTCCTCTCCACACGCTGAGGGGGGGTGATGACACCCCCGCCCCTGGGGGAATTACCCCCCGACTGGTCGGGGGAGGGACTCCTTTCAAACTTAGGTGCCTGATGGCTGGCCGGCGGGCGCCAAGAGTCGCCCGGCAGAGGGCGTGGCTGAGCGCCCCCGCCCGTGGGGGTCGAGGGCCTGGCAGAGCCCCGAGAGGAGACGCCGTTCGCACCCAGGCACAAAACGGCATGGTGATTGCCCTGGCAATACAGACAGGGCCGTCGATGCGGACAGTCTCGCTGGAGGTGCCCTCCCAGACATGACCAGCACCAGCGGCGCTCCTTGGCGATAGTTCGCCTCGCTGGAACCGGCTTACCTAATAATTTCGGGCACGACGTTACCCGATGATCAGATGCTCGACAATAGGAGCAGGGGGGGGTTGACGACGGCTTGCCTGGAGGATTCAGCCTCTCACTGGGCACGGCTCGTAAGTCGTCAACGGTGCCCGCCGCGCTCTCTATCTGCCGGCACTGCTCCTCCAAAAACCGCAGCAGGTCATAGAAGGGCGGAATATAGGAGGCCTCGTCCCCGCCGTACCTCTCCTCAAAATGGATTCGCAGGTCGAGAGGTAGACGGGACAGCACGATGCGGAGCAACAAAAAAGCCCATTCGCTCACTGGTAAACCCAGCCGCCTCAATGTATTACAGGCCACCAAGACTGGATCCAACAGGTCCGGACGCAGTCTGGCCCGGTCACTAAGCAGCGGGAGGCTTAGAAGCTGCTTAACATGCTCGTCTGCAATTCGCCGGATGTTGGCATATCTTCTGGCTAGGAGGTCCCGAGCAGTCTGGTAGGCGTCGTCCGACAATTTCAAGTGGCCGACGACGCCCAGGGCCTCCCCCTCCAGTGAGGCCAGGAGGTACGCCATCTTTTGTCTCGGGGTCAAGTCACTCCGGGCGTCCACTAGGCTGTCGAAAAGACCAACGAAGGTCAGCCATTCGGAAAGGACCCCGGAGAACTTTGGCAGGTCCAGAGTTGGGAGTCGTCCCAACCGCTCCGGCTGAAGCTGCTTCAGAGAGGACTCGGGCAGGTTACTCATCCGAGCTTCACGCGCCTCCTCGGCATACCTGCCTTCAGCCTCGATCAACTCGTCCGTGAGCCACAAGAACTGCTCATAGTCCGCAAAGCAAGAGTCCAGGACTCCCTTCTCCACATCCGAATCCTCGAGCTCAGCGTAAGCCTCCTCCACTGCGGCCCTTCGAGCATCCACCTGCTCGAACCGCTTCATCAAGTTATGGACCCTATCCGGTCGACCTATCAAAGCATGGGCGCTTGTGGCCCAGCGCAACTCAGTCCGCAGACAACGGATCAGTAGCTTAGGCGATGTCATCACTATTAAATACAAATTACGACGCGGCTTGAGCACAGATTACAAAGATAACAAACAAAAAATACAACAAAAATTAACAGTTAATAAATGCAGTTCCTATCAAATCGCGTTGAATAGAAATTACACAAATACGAATTACTACGTATCAACCAAATACAAGTTAGCTCAAAAGAAAAGACACAATCAAACCAACAAATAACAAATACTAGTGCGATGAAATCAAGTTAAATTCAAAGTACGCAAATACAATTACTACTCCTTAGTTCAAATAAAAATTACAGTACAAACGAAGATACACATCACGGTCGATCAACAAAAATGCCCAGCTCGGAAATCGAACCTTCGATAAGTAATCCACTACAACTATCCGACAACGATAATTAACCGATTACGTAAAAATAACCATCTACCTACATAACGTATATCTCTAGAAAAACTCCCGCTTGCACAACCTAGGGCGCGGCTTTTCAAATTACCCTCTAAACAAAAAAAAGGCAAGCAACAAAGCAACAAAGGAAAAGAATTCTATTATTACGCACAAAAAAATATTTTTACGTATTACGGACGGGCGTGATTGTAGATGCAAATTAAACCAATCACACCAACGCTCCCTGCCACCAAAATTGTTTAATGTTTATCAAACACTATAGTCGGGATCGACCGGGAATCGAACCCGGAACCACGCTCTGCTACCAGTTTGTTACGGCCTACGGTTGCTCCCTTAAAGGATCCAATCCCCCGGGGCCCATCAGCAGAAGACTTCCCGAGCAAACGTAGGTCGGGCCTCCTAAGGCCACGTGGAAGTTCTCTAATTACACTAAATATATGGGGGAGCGTTATACTACGGCCAGTCGACCGGAAGGAATTTGGCGGGGTTCACTTACCTCTATCCAAGGCGACTGGTTCCTCCGGAGTCGGTCAGGTCGCATGTGGTTGTGTAGTGCAAGGGAAAGAATGGTGATGTGGTGTGTATCTGGGTGTGACTGATGGTGATTGAACCTAGACCTTAGCCGTCGGCAACAGCCCGAGCGTCGACACCGCTTCAACTTGAGGGGGCCTTTCGAGGTTATCCACAGTCACTTTCTTGGTTCACCACGATGCCAGTCACTTAACTCTATCGTACGATTAACTAGCTTACAGAAGCCACTAACTATCGCGGGGTATAAGGTTACCGCACAAAACACGCCCGGAGTTTCTAGGTCAAAGGTCACTACCGTTTCGCGTGGCAACAGTTCTAAATACCGAGGCCGCACTAGCTTATATTGTCGAATGCACTTATACAGATTCTGAGTCGGACCCAATAAGTCCCGGGAAAGGCTATCCAAACAGGGAATGCGCGTTATAATTCCTAGACAGGATATTTACTAGACGCCCTAACTATTCCGCGGTTCCCGCACAAAATTAACAGCGTGCAAACATTAGCACATCTGGCAGATGACTGACTGCCCTTGGGCGTTTTTCGCACGACCGAAAGTCAAACCGGTATCGCGCCGAGCCGAGTGACATCTCGCGTCAATCCTTGAAAGTGTTTGGCGCGAACATAATGTGTGACCTATTATTTCTGTGCCAGTCTCATGCAACCCTAATTCTTCAACAACTTTGGCTTTTACATACGAACTTTGCGAACCGCTGTCTAACAAAACTCTCACCTTCTTGATTTTTCTTTGATAGGTGATATTGACAATTAGTGTTTGTAACAAAGTTGTCATATTAGTTCTGGCACATAAAAAAACATTTTCTAATGTTCCACTCTTTTCTTTCTTATGAATTTCCGGACATAAAATCACAAAGTGTCTTTTTTCACTTGACAAATATCTAACAAAACTTTTACATTTATTAGCCATGTGACCTTTTTTAAGACATATGTAGCAGCAACCTTTCTTGTTATTGCCTCCTTTTTATCCTCTAGGGACATCTTATTAGCTCTACTACATTCAAAATAATTATGATTGCTTTTGTCGTTTGGTTTTATATTTGACACTAACGATGCTGCTGTTGGTAAGCTGCTTTTTTGTTCCCTGTAGAGAGTGTGATTAGTACCAATACAATTAAAATCGAAACTTGATAAATTAATTCGCTCCTCTGTTTCTACTTCGTTTTTAAGAAAATTTAATAAACTTGTCAATTCATTACCAAGAGGTGGATCAGTGTTACATCTATTCCAAGCAATAAGAATTGTTTCGGGAATTACTGATTCTACAAGAAGATACAAAATAATTTCATATTTCTGTTTAACAATACCTAAAGTATCTAAAGACATCAAAAATGTTGAAATTTTGTCATATAATAGTCTAATAGATACATGTATTTTGTTATTGTTTAAAACTAAACTTAATAATTCCCTAACATAAACCTGTATTAGAAGATCCTCCTGTCCAAATCTTACCTTGAGTTGTTCAATAGCCTTTTTATAATTTTCAGCAGACGGAGGGAAACTTTCCACCAATCCTCGAGCGTTACTATCTTCCTTCAATGATTGAAGGAGGTACTGATACTTATCCTCTCAAGACAATGAGAGGTCTTCGTCAATTTTCTTAAATTGGCCCAAATAAGCTTACCAGTTCTTCAGGTTATCATCAAATTTCTTCTACACAAAACGAGATGACATCATATCTAGGAATCTAAGACAGAGAAACAAACTAGTGCTGCCAGTTTCAAAACTGAAATCTCATTCTTTCAGCCCATTCGCCATGACTATAAAAATATATAATAAATTACCCGAATATATAAAAAACATTAAAGACGAAAAACAATTCGTAAAAAAATTAAAGCAACTACTTATAAACAAGTGTTACTATAATACTTCTGAATTTTTAGAAGATAAAAATATAATTTAATATAATATAGATATTTAAATATAAATATGATAGGTAATATTGAAATGCCATCCTACTAAATAAATTACAATAAAAAATTCAAAGAAAATTTAGAATGATTCAATTAATTTAATAAAAATTCAACTGTGCTAATTATACTAATTACAATAATAACTTAAATGTCAAAATCAATTCATTAATAAATTATAACAATTATAATAACCGTACTTTAAAATTCAATGTGTAAATGTTTAAATAATATAATAAATGTTATTATTAAATTATTATTTAAAATAGCAATAACTATAATAATAAATGTTCCTCCTTCATAATATTGCTGCGCCCATCAGGGCCCATAGAGATACCATAAAACTATGTAACACCTTTTGTAACCTATGGAATGCAATAAAGTTATTGATTATTGAGTATTGAGTATTGAATTTTTAACGACATACCTGTCTTTATCTGATTGATGTGTGCCATCTGTATTTATACGTATCCGCTGTATCAATTTCAATGCTGAAGGATTCTTCATCATAATTGTCGCTTTCTAACATGCGGTCTTGTATCATTTTATCTAAAGTTTCTAATCGCTCAACCTTACTCTTAGGAAATTCAATATCTATCATCACTTGCGAGAAATTTTCGACTTTTAAATCAGCTTCCAGCTTCGTCGCTGTTCGGTTGAAAATTCTTCTTAGTTGCTCTCGCTCCCGGTTCTCTTTAATCGCCGCTGCAGTCTCAATTTTTATTTAATATTTGTACTCAAATCCTCCAAACTATTTATTTTATTATAATCTTAATTTCCGAACTTTTAAGAATTTAAATTTTTTGCCTCACGGTCGCCATATGTGGTAGTTGCAATTAAAGACTTTTTATATTTATTACTTTAATCAATATAATCAAGACAACAAGTTAAAAAACAGTTACTAATTATAATATATTCTTCATGTCTTTTAAAACATATTTCCGTTACTTTTTCATCTTTAAACATCATGGTCAAATCATCAAAGTCAGAATTAAAAGTAATATATATATATATATATATATATATATATATATATATATATATAAATTTTGTATGTATAACCATAGGCAATATCTGGCAGTATTTTTCTCTGACTAATAACCTACTTGAATGTAAAAGGCTCACCTGATGGGAAGTGAAAATTATTAATATAATATTAATTTTTAATTTTTATAATCTCTTACCGCGAGAATACTTGCCTTCGTTTGCAAATGGCAGCTCATGACCTTCTTCAGTTCTTTAAAAGTCAACGAAGACGGCTTCGTTGGAGTGCATAAATTCACAAATAGCTTGTATGTTGGACCTCTCATAACTATTATTAATGTCGGCACCTTCATTTCATCCTTGACACCGTTAACAATGAAGTATTGTTCGAGTCGTTCAATATAGTATAACGACCAGTTTTCGAAACCGAATTCAAAGTTTTCTATTTTACCGAGCGACATCGAGTAAGGCACAAAACAGGAAACACAATCGCTATTATTTATACGCGCGAATAACGTCATCGTCACCAATTTGTTGTGTTGACCGGGGATTCGACCCACCAAACGTAAATATATATATATTAGTAGAGCAATATAATTCACATCTGTTCAGCTTAGCGGTTAAATCCGAGAGAGAGGTCAACATAGCCAAAACATGTAGGCTTGACACTTGCGGTAATCCGATTCTTAAAACTAAGTACCCTAAAATACCTATATTACATTTTCGGGTGGGAAGAGATTAATTAATAAGGAATTGACTGATGTGAACCTGATACATGTGGAATAGAGGCGATTTAATGCAAGAACATTAAATCGTCTCTACTCTAGTATATAAGGGCTCAAGGGTTTCTTAACACTTTTTTAGCCCTGCCTTCGTGAACGGGGTCCCTTATCTTATAAGGCACTACCAACAGCTTTCGACTGCTCTAGTTAATTTTAATTCTTCCAAGAGACACCTAAAAGAACTAAGTTACTAAACAAACACAACGTAAATTAGGATCCTAACTAAGACGATTACGCCATAAATGTAATAAACGGCCTATTATTAAACCTTTAGAAAAACCAATACATGGTTAATATAGTGGTCATGTAAATTTTATATATTTATATATAAAAGGAGGGGAGGGAATGTTACACCATGTAAAACTTATAGCTCTTAAAAATCTTATCACTGTTTTTCATTGAACGTAAGAAATTGTTTAATGGCGTACGTTGAAAGGTCACTTTAAGGGTTCCTATAATGGCTTTGACGCACTTCCGAGGGTCGAAAACTGCTTTACAATACAAGGACTTACATGAATAGCTTTATATAACTCCATTCAAAATATATTGAAGTAAAATGAAACTACGCATTATTTATTATGATTCTGAAAAGAATCATTAAATTAATACATGAAGGGAAAACCTTGTACCCCTTTCTAAGCATATTACGTGCAGTGAGGGGTGGTTTGATATAATTAAATTGGTGGTGACATTTAGCATAATTAAAGTTAATATGGAAAGGGAGTGCAGAAAAGCTGAAGTTTATTTAAATGCTGTATTACAAATACATTAAATTAAATAAATTTAATAAAACACAACATTGCTTACGTTCATACTCAAACACATACATAAATGTCGCTTATCAGAATAACTCACTTAGAGTAATTACATATGTACTCGTGTGTATCGACTTCACGAGATTTGAACAAAATTCACATCAGACTAGGCTGTATGGTATAAGATCTATGCCTGCCTTAATTGGAAAATCGTTAGAACAACAAGAACTAGTAAGTATAATTATTGTCAATAGGGTATTATGCACCATGTAAAAAATCCAAAATATATATATTTATGATAGGTTTTGTAAAATGTTAACGAGAAATGTTGATTCTTTTCATAAAAATGCGTTTTAAATTTTTTAATTCAATTTTAAGATATTTTTTCAATTTGCGTCTATAATCTCGAAAACGCTATTCGCCATATTAGATTTCTTCGTGACGTCACTTTTATAGTAAACAAGCTAATGTTCAGATAAACTGTATTCCTCCTTTGTAACCTTTACTTGTAAAAATTAAAATGAAACATTAAACAGGTTAAAAGTAATTACATATGTATGTAATTACTCTAAGTGTCACTTGGACCAACTATATTGTGTATTGACGTTAATATTGCCAATGTCTCAAAGTAAGAAATAAAGAGATCACTACGTTTTAGTCAAAAAGGTAGAAAAATATTAAATTGTGTATATTAGATATCTACGTTGAGCCACGTTATATTATGGTTGTAGCACTAATCGGTCGGCTCGACTGGGGTGGGACCACACTCTCAAATAATACCAGTGTACAATAGCAGCTTAAAGCTGCTATGTTTCGTATGGTGAGTGTAGAGAAGCGGAAACACTTATTATTTAATAAAAATGCTATAAAATCTGTTTTTTTTTTAGAATATGGGTAACTAATAAACCCAAAGTGCACCTTATGATAAGTGGATACTGTGGCTCATAGAAACCTACATTTATTCTGTATTAAGAATCAAAATGCAGAAGCGCTGAAAATTTAATTAATTACAGTATATTATCGACCACTAGGAAACCACTAGCTTAAATTCATAGCTTCGTTTTATTTTTAGGTGGTAGAACGCCTTTTATTCCAAGGAGTCCGTCTGAAAAGGTACCAATACCACCTTACTTATTTTTTCCACCAAGCAGTGGTGTTTGCACTGTTGTGTTTGTTCTGAAGGGTATGGTAGATAGCCAGTTTAATTAAAGGCTGTGAGGCAATACATCCTATTTATTAGAGATGAAAAAGCATCTCTACCTAGCATTATTTGCTTGAAGTTAGCTGCAAATGTTCATGGCTACTCACAGTTTAAAAAAAAAACTAATTGATATATTCAGGCGTTACTTTGCAAAAATGTGTTATATTAGATAACGATGTCAAAAAATCAATCAGTTAAGATACGCGTAATAAAACAGAATGATGTGTCTTCCCTAGTTTGAAGTTACTCTCCCACAACTGGTGGATGACCGCTAAGTAGAAGTCAGCCACCGCAAAGCCTCTTCACCTGAGGAAGTTGAGATATTATATACGCAACTTTTGGTGAACTGTAATTATGTTCTTTAATGCGTACGTAAGTATCAAAAGAGTGTAATATTATACTTTAATGTCTCAGGACTAGTGTTATGGAGCACTAGGTGAGCGAAATCAGAGGAGCATTTTCTAGTCCCTCACTCTCATAGTCCGATGGGACGGTAAGTCGATACGACCAGAGAGAGATTAAACGGTGGACGAACGGCTTACGTGCTTTCCGAGACGTGAAATACCACCGACTTACTCTGGGCAAATAAAACAAAGCTATAAAATTAAAATAAAACTAGTTTTACGGATTATATTAACTTATTTTATATTCCCGACGTCTCGAGTACTTAACAGCACCCATGGTCACGGGGAGGACTGAGATGTATGACGTCCCAATGTCATAATTAAATTACTTAGGAAAATTAATTAACTTAGGATAATTATAAAATATAAATATCCTATAATATGTATATGTATCCTATAATATATAATATGTTTTTACATGGTAGAGCCATGCTGCAGCTATATTAGTAGTATAGTTGTAGCACGAATGGGTCGGCTCAACCGGGGAAGGACCACGCTCTCACAGAATACCAGCGTAAAATAGCAGCTTAACTCTGCTGTGTTTCGTATGTTGAGTGTAGAGATCCGGAAACACATTTTACTGGATAAGAGGCATTCCATCTTAGTCCTCACGAGTGACAACGCATTTGCATTTTGATTCGCAAACGAGGATAGTTGTAGATGTCTATGGGCCACAGCAACCACTTGCCATCAGGTGGACTGTGTGCTCGTTTGTCACTTGATCCTATAAAAAAAATTTATAATATAATATTATGTAGATGTTGGATTAATGTTCATTACCTTTGTGAGTATTTGAATCCATAAAATATATTGTTTACCTCATCCGAATCGTGAATGAGAGGATGAGTATAATTACTTTAGGTATATGGGGTTTGGTAGGTGGGGTTAGGTGTATAGGATTGATTACTATATAATATTTTCTAAAGGCACAGCTCCATTTTTTAAATTCCAGCATGTTAATATAATGGCGTAATTTGGTACCAGTTAATAAGTTTCCGTAGTGTAGTGGTTATCACGTGTGTTTCACACGCACAAGGTCCCTGGTTAGATCCCGGGCGAAAAAATTTTTTTTAATGCATTCGCTCTTTATAATTTACACTTTGAGCTAATAGTATGTGCCAGTCATGCAATTAACTTTGAGATATGTTATTCGCATAGTTCATTATATTTACTTTTTTTACTTTCTTACTTTTTTAATATTTTGCGTATTTGCTATGTCAATTAGAAAGGCTATATTGTTAACTTTGCAAGACAAAGTTATTATTATTAGTATATTTTTCCTAACTGTAGTTTATGTTAATTACTAACAAATGTGTATAGATATGGATATCTGAAATAAACTTTATTATTATTATTATTATCAAATTTTATAGTTTCATGTTTATGATTGAAGTGTTCATGGGGTCACACCTATGATCACGGGACCGAGGCGATTGACATCCCGATGCTAAAGTTAACCCGGAGTACCTTTAGCTTTTTAATTATTACTTTTATCAGACTTTCCAGGGCTTGTATTGTTCGCGTAAATAGGCATAAGGAATCATTATAAAAATGTTTCTCTAAGAGAATATTTTTGACAAATAGACGCCGAGGTGATTCCATTATCATTTTTTAATTTTGACACAGAACACTAAGAAATTATCCATATTAGACAAATTTTTGATTCCGAACCTGAATCGAACCTTAGATTCGATAGACGACACTGACCAATAAGCCTCTCCGTCGCCTTTTGACACTATAACAAAGGGGAGGTTACTTTATTGTTCTCAGAAATTCATTTGTATGAATTAACTAGTGGAGGGAAGTAATATGAAACCTTTGCCCCGAAGATTAAGTTATGCTATCAGAATTGCCCTTGTATGGTCTTAGAATTAATACGGCGCTACAGGTTTCGAAGCGTATCAAATCGTAGCGATGAATAATCCGAGCTGCAAGAAATATCAAGAATATGTTTTTACCGATTGTTGACTCGCTGTGCCCGAAAACTGAGAAATTATTTTACGTGGTAGAGCCACGATGCTGCTATATTATGGTTGCAGCACGAATGAGTAGGCTTGACCTGGAACTACGCTCTCACGGAATACCAGCGTAAAATAGCAGCTTAACACTGAGAAAGAAACAAAGAAATACATTTATTTCCTGGTTAAAAGTATGGTAGTTTAAAATTACAAGAGATGGGTTTATGACTCAGCGTAATGCTGCAGAGTAACCTACAGCGCTGATGATTCTATCATAACCACGGATACACGCACGATCCGCCTGGAAGTATTTGTGTTCGCCAATGAACAACTGCAACACCAGGGGAATTGCAGATGCGTTGCCGGCCTTTTAGAAAGGAGTAGGCTCTTTTCATGAAGGTCCCTAAGTCGTATCGGTCCGGAAAAATCGCTGGTGGTAAACTATTCCACAAGAAAGTTGTTCGAGGTAGAAAACATCTTCTATATCGCACAGTGGTGGACCGCCAATCATCCAAATGGTACGGATGGTATCTGGAGTTCTGCCGCGATGTGCGTTCGTGAAATTTGGCGGCTGGGATTAACCCGAACAGTTCCTCGGAGCACACCCCGTGGTACATGCGAAAAAAAATGCAAAGAGATGCAACATCTCTTCGCAGTGCCAATGAATCGAGCCGATCGGAAAGGACTTGGTCGTCGACGATTCGAGCCACTCTGCGCTGGATGCGGTCAAGTGGAAGGAGCTGGCACTGGGGAGCCCCAGCCCAGAGATGGGAACAGTATTCCATGTGAGGCGAACATTTTTTAGTTGTGCCGGCATGAAATACTGTCCCGTTCTGCTGAGCACGCCAAGCTTTTTAGAGGCCAATTTGGCCTTCTCTTCCAAGTGACCACGAAACTGCACGTTACTCGATATGTCGACGCCGAGTATTCCGATACTAGCTGAAGCATCAAGGGGAGTGCCTATATATATTATACATAAATATATTCAAATCATATATTTTATATAAATATAAAAAGGTTTCAAAATTATATAAAAATAAACCTAACGATAAACTTTGTAAACAAACACTAAAAACAAAATATATTGCTCAACAATGCTCGAAGAAACATCTGCTGTAGGCTCAATTTTGAGATTTTTGTGAGTCTAATAAATGATTATTATAGTGGGATTTAAAATTGTACTTCGAATAACATTCACGAATGTATGTTGTATGAAATGTCGTTCCAGCACCCTGTAGCTATATATTTAACCTCTGAAAGCTGCAGAACAGTAAGTGGGATTGGCAAGCCGGTTCGTGCAAGACCTAATGATTTTTTGTCAATTTCTCCATATAAGTTTATCATATAAATATAGGGGTGACTTGTTTTGACAACATCAAATAATAGATTAGCGAGGTATAGTTTCTGTCGCGCTTTCATTTTTAAAATCACTGCTTCATTGAAAAAAGTTATTACATGGGACTCTCTTGGTATTGAGAAGCAGCATCGTGCACATGCATTTTGTATACGTTGAATTAGACGTTGTGGCTTTTCCAAAATACAGGGCCCATACACTTTTATGCAGTGGTTTCATTTTGAAAGAACGACAGGTTCACATAGTCTTATTCTTAAGTCCAACTGAATGTATTCGCGGATTCTGTATAACACCTGCTGTGTTTCGTATGGTGAGACCTTTTTACTGGAAAAGAGGCTTTCCATCTTAGTCCTCACGGGTGACAACGCATCTGCATTTTGATTCTTTATTGAGGATAGCTGTAGATGTTTATGGGTCACAGCATCCACTTACCATCAGGTGGACCGTGTGCTCGTTTTTCACGCTATTCTATATAAAAATGGGGCTCTTCACTCTATTGTGAGAAGTCAGAATGTGGCACGTATGGCAATTCACAGTGCTGTGTTAGTCCCTACTTTAATGTATGGTAGTGAAAGTTGGGTGTAGCAGAAGAAGCACGAGAGTAAACTAAATTCTGTAGAAATGTGGTCATTAAGGAGTATGTTAGGGATGAATCTGAATGACAGAGTGAAAAATTGTTTGATAGAGAAGAGTGTGGTTTGCAAGATGATTTTGTGACCAGGATTAAGAAAGGAATGCTTCGGTGGTTTGGGCATGTAGAAAGAATGAATGAGGAAAGAGTGCCAAAGCAAATTTATGCCAACTCCCAATAACTACCGGCATAGGTGTGACATGGACATTAAACATGATTTTTGTTTTGTCCATGTTCATCTTAAGACCTATCCGTTGGGAGACACTATTGAGGTCATTGAGCATAGTGCTTAATTAATTCGAGAACCAATTGTTGACTAGAAATTCGTGAGCAAATTGTGGGTTACTTTATTGCGATTTAGTTTTTTAATTTGTTCTTTCTTTACAATATGAAACATAATTAGTTTGTGGGTCCGTCTATTTGTTCGTTCGTTAGTTTGTCTGATTGACTAACTGAATGTTTCTATCCAAATTAGCCTCTTTCTAAATTTTCGGGAGAGCTAAAAGTACAAATAAATCATCATCACTTATCATACTAACAATACTAACTCCATGTGAACAAAGTTGCGGGCAAAGATAAACAAACATATGTCTAAAATTATTATTATGTCAATTTGAGGGACAATAATGTGTTATCGTGAAAAATAAAGATTTCATTAAAGGTCCAGTTATATAAATAATGCGCGTACAATAGAGGAACCCGAATAGGTGGTACCCGTTCAAAGCACATCACATTAGATGATTCGAGAAAAATTCAATTACTAACAATTTGGACATTTGATACAAAGAACCCTGTGTCGTACAATAAAATAGCGTTTTATGACACACATTGTTTTGAAGTGAGAATTCTTGTGAATAAATTTCGTTAAGTTTGTCGGAATATACATTTATCTGAACATTTTTTTCTTTTCCTTCATCAGGTCCACTTCTGACACAGAGTCCCAATGTAGGGAGGTTTTGGTCGACGTCACGTTGGCGGATTGATGATCGCAGTATCAAACATCTCACATTTTTGATGCTGATCACCGAGCTAGTTACTTTATGTTTGACGTAAACAAGATGATAATAACGCCATTTTTTAAACATTTTCGATAGTCGCATGTTACGATACCCACGGGACGAAATGCGGTGGTATAAATTATTTATCTCAACATTATATTAAAGTGTAATATCCTCCAGACCAAATTCTATCAATGGAGACTATCCATCTGCGTAGGACAAGATATTAGTGCCCGAGCGTATACGCAACCAAAGTAGACTCTGTATACCCTCACACTAATAGTCCGATGGGACAGTTATCCGACACGACTATAGGGAGTTCAGGTGCAGGACCAGCCGCTATATGTCCGAGACATGTAGGAGAAATACCGCCAATTTCTTGACTCTTAGCTGTTACTGAGAATTTTCGTTGCCAGAAAAACCCTTTAACTGATTTTGGCCCGACCAGGAATTCAAACCCGGGGACTCATGATCAGCAATTTTACGACCACTAGACTAAAGAGGCAGTCATATTAAAATTTTAACCTTATGAGAGCAGTGATTCGGGAAAGAAGTAGGAAGTCTTCCTATATAGCGACACATAAGCTCGGATTCTTGGCAGTAACAGCATTTGCATTAATTTCAGAAAATCATCGAAACTATCAAAACCTCTTAGGGTCAGTTCACACAGAGACGCAACGCGACGTGACGATGCTTAAAGAGGCCAGTGGTTTTTACACCGCTCAGCATCGTGAAGTCACTGGCAGCGCACCGCTCTGACACACTGCGCCTACCAACGAAGTACCGCTCAGTGGTGATACGTCGCGCTACGCCGCGAGGCATCTCGAAGCTCAGCGCAGTGCAACGCGACGTAACGCAACGCCGCGGGACATTGTAGAATTATCTCAATAAAATGTGTATATTTTTGTATAGTAAATACAGTTATATTTTGTATCATGATCTTAAAATGTGCGCGCAGCGTCTCTTCGCGTCACGCCTTGGTGTGAACTGACCCTTACTCGATATGCTAAGTTACCTTGTAAAGGCGATCAATCTTGTAAGGTACGTGAGGATAATATAGTCACCTTAAACTTTGCCACCCTATATAATCGAAACTAAGAGGAGGACAGAGACAAGAACACAAAGTCGAATACTATAAATTATATTTAAAAAAACAATTACAAACAAGCCTTGGCAATAATTAGGAACACTTCGGAAAATCAACTTAAAAAAAAAACTAACTACTCTGTACAATACTAAAATCGACTAAAATATTTACTATAATATCAGCTGTCAAAATGGTGATGATAAATCAGCGCCCTTTTGACGCTTTATTATTTGACTGACTGACTGATGAAGAGTTATCGTATCACAAAGCCGTCTTTCCAAACAAGGCTGTAGTTTTTGAATTATAAGAAAGTAACCGTATTAACCGGATGACCATATTACCCTCACGTACTATGTAGATATAATTAAGTGTCCGTATGCATTTATTAGTTATTTAGGGGGTTAAGAAGCAATGCCAGGAGAAATCTGAGCTATATTTTGAAAATTCAATGGAAGCATGAAATGGAAAAGCGAATAGTTGATAAAATAGATGGTATTTGATGATTATATTTAATCTAAATGACGTCAAATTAATAGATCCCACAAATAATAATAATAATAATAATAATAATGTCCCACAGGATGCATCATCCGAGATCGTCAGTAATGAGGCTGTACTTGCCGCGGAAGCATGGCGGGCGCGGCTTTTTAAGCGCGCTTACCATGCATAATCGCGAAGTGTGCAGCCTCCGTAATTACTTTCTGACGAGAGCGGATGATCCATACTATAGGGACGTTATTTCTTGTGATAAAGGACTGACCCCTCTATCCTTAGCCAACGAGCAATGGCAAGACCCAGCAATACAGTGCATTTCCGACCGGGAGACCGTATGGAAGGAGAAGGAGCTCCACGGGAGGTTCTACAAGGCTCTACATGAGCCTTTCGTAGACACAGTCGCCTCCCTTCACTGGCTACGTTTCGGTGACCTCTTTGGGGAAACCGAGGGTTTTGTCTGTGCGATACAGGATCAGGTTATTAAGACCAACAATTATCGGAGATACATCCTAAAGGATGGCGCCGTCGACATCTGTCGAGCTTGTCGCCATCCCGGTGAGTCACTTAGGCATGTCATCTCCGGTTGTTCGGCGCTTTCTAACTCTGAGTATTTGCACAGACACAATCTAGTAGCCAGGATTCTACACCAGGAGCTCGCTCTGAAATACGGCCTCGTGGATCGGAAACTGCCGTATTATAAGTACTTGCCGGAAGCCGTGCTCGAAAATGACCGCGCCAGGCTCTACTGGGACCGGGCCATCATCACAGACAGGACTATTCTTGCGAATAAGCCTGATATTGTGCTGATGGACCGGGCACAGTCAAGGATCTTTTTGGTCGACATTACCATTCCTTATGACGAGAACCTCGTGAAAGCCGAAACAGATAAGGTGACAAAATATCTGGACCTGGCTCACGAGGTTACCGGCATGTGGGGTGGTCTGCCGGCCGAAATTATTCCTGTGGTCGTTTCTGCGAATGGGTTAATCCCAGTCAGCCTCCCGGGTCATCTGAGGCGACTGGGACTCCGTGACGGACCGCTCCAGGCTCAAATGCAGAAGGCGGTGCTCCTCGATACCGCCCGCATCGTCCGCCGGTTTCTTTCCCTTTCCCCCTAACCCTCGGCCGTCTGGTCTCCCCTGCCGAGGGCTTCCATCTGGTTGGGTTTTTATATATTTATGTTTTTTTTATGTATTTATTTTATTTTATTCATATTTATGTATGTTTACCATTTTCATTTACAATTATATATTTATACTGCCCAACCAGATGAGAAAACTTTATAGATACCCCAATAATAATAATGGCGGACGTTGTCAAAAGTAAATGATGCAGTCAGTACAAAATCTTAAAAATTATTTTTTGTAGCATATGTTTCAAGTTCCCAAATAACAAATTCTCAACGCAAATAGATTTTACAAAATCAATATAAATAAAAACTTTAAAAATCTGTGGATAAGAAACTAATTTCAAGAAAAAATGTATTTCTTTCAAATTGACAACTGTCATATAAGAAATTTTACAAACAGATTTATAAAGTATTTAATTTAACGTTACATTATGCATCGAACGAGACGACAAAGACGAATAAATACCGCCAATACCACAATCGCACACGTAACATCGCCTACGGAGGACTACACATCCATGGAATGTAATCCTAGAGGCACAAGAAGAACCCCCGTACCATCTTTGAGGGGAAGAAGAGCGCCACCGGCTGGCTTGGGACCTGCAGGAATTACCATCCTACAAGAGGACCCCGCTACTGATCGTGTAGTGCGACGACGCATGCGCTGGACTAAAGAATTAAATATAAGTGTTATGCGCGCGTACTATAAGGCTACCAAAGGAGGAACCAATCTTACATCTTATCGCCCTAAAATGCTATCTGAATTCCAACAGCTACAGCCCAACCTACCAAACTTAACTGCCCAAAGACTTTCAGATCAAGTACGTGTCATTCTAAGTCGTAAGATTTTGGATGACAGATTACTTGAACAACTTTGCAGTGAGTACTCAACATCTTCTATCAATTCAATTCCTGATTCCCAACGAACACTTCCAGGTGAGTCTGATGACTTAAATGTTAATAACAGTAACCATAATATAAATATTACTAACTTAAACAACGAAAAAGTAGAGCAAAATTGTTTTGATATAGATGTGAGTTCCCAGGACAACGAATATATAAGAAGGACTTTCGAATGTTCTCTTTTGGAATATAAAAATACACCTATAGAAAATAGACCGAAACTACCTAAACTGCCTAACAACAAAAAAAACTATATTAACAGTAGCATCAATGAATGTTTTATGTAAAGATTATTTTGAAAAAAGTAATTCTATTTTGGAAACTATGTCTCTTCTATACTGTTGTGCCCATGCTGTATGTATGATAATGAAAATTCCTATCATTTCAGTACAAAATTTTATGAAAAATAATACAGAACCTAAATGGAAACAAAGAATTCAAAAACGAATTGACAATACTCGCAAAATTATAGGAAAATTAATAAGCTACCAAACAGGTAACAGGCGTAAAAAAATAATTACTTTAGTAAATCAAATCTCTAATGAAAATAATATTAGCCATTTAGATCCCCATTTTCCAGATAAAATTACTGAGTACATTGATACGCAAAAACAAAAGTTAAAAGCATGGGCCAACCGTATTAGACGATATTCAGAAAGGTCTAAACGGTACTTCCAAAATCGCACATTCGAAAGTAATCAAAAGTGGGTGTATCGATCTTGGGAGAACACTACAACTAATAGTTGTACTCATGGCAGCCCAAGCTTAGTTGAATGTCTAAATTTTTGGAAAAATATGTGGTCTAATGAAGTTTCTCATAATGAAGGCGAATGGATTCGTGCAACCGAACGTAAGTTTTCTAATTTGGCTAACATGGGTTCTATCTCAATTACTGCTGAAGATGTATACTCGATTACTCGTAGATTACACAATTGGAAATCACCTGGACCAGATGGTATACACAACTTTTGGCTGAAATGGATAACAAGTAGCCATGTGCGTTTGGCTGCACAGATTCAAGAAGCCATTGAGTGCTGTGAGCTCCCAAGACTTCTTACAACTGGTATTACCCACTTACTATATAAAAATGGAAACACCACGGAACCTAAAAATTACCGACCTATAACATGCCTTTCAACTGTATACAAATTAATAACTGCAATTTTAAATAACAAGATCTATAAACATTTGGAAAATAATAACATTCTGTCAACCGCACAGAACGGATGTCGGAAAGGGTCACGTGGTTGTAAAGAACTTCTTCTCATTGACACAGCTATTTGCCGACAAGTTTTTCATAATCGCAAAAATATGTCCGCTGCTTGGGTGGATTACAAAAAGGCATATGACTCTGTTCCACATTCATGGCTAAAGAGAGAATATATAAAATAGATGACAAAATTTGTAAGTTTTTAAGTAAATTAATGGGTCAGTGGAACACTATCCTAAATCTACCAGGTAAGTGGCAAAGTAGTTCGATAGACTCTATAAATATTAAGCGGGGTATATTCCAGGGCGATAGTTTGAGCCCAACTTGGTTTTGTTTAGCCCTGAATCCTTTAAGCACTGTTATTGAGGAATCTGGATTAGGATTTCGGTTTCGAAAAGAAAACTCACCCATCTTACATCTACTTTACATGGATGATCTCAAGCTATTCACATCAAAAGAGAGTGATCTATTATTATTGTTGAAATTAAGACATAGTTTCAACAATGATATTAGAATGGAATTTGGAATAGATAAATGTGCTGTCATAAACGTAAATAGGGGCAAAATTAAAGATTGTAATAATTTTGTAATTACAAATGACTTACATTTCAGTTCTCTTTCTGAGACAGAAACCTATAAATACTTGGGCATGGCAGAAGCGCTAGGAATTAATGACAAAAACATTAAAGAAAATTCAAAAGTAAAATTTATGTCAAGATTAAAAAAAGTTATCAAAAGTCATTTATCTGGCGGAAACAAAATTAGAGCATATAACTCCTGGGTAATACCTAGCCTTCTATATACTTTTGGTATTACAAGATGGTCTCAAACGGAATTGGATGACTTAGATAGACGAGTCCGCACATTAATGACTACGCACAGAATGCACCACCCGCGATCATCTGTCACGAGGTTGTATCTTCCAAGAAAAGATGGTGGACGGGGCTTATTAAACATTAAAAACCTACACTACCGTGAATTATACAACCTCAGAGACTATTTTATTTAAAAAAAAGACACATCACGCATTCATAGTGACGTAGTGATTAATGACAAATCATTAACCCCGCTTAATATGTCGGCAAAGGACTGGCAGAGGCCTCATACTATGACTATAGATGAACGCAAAAAGGTTTGGAATGACAAACAACTGCATGGTCGATTTTTTAAAACATTGACTAATCCTTGTGTAGACATGGTTGTATCAGTACATTGGTTACAGTTTGGTGACCTTTTTGCAGAAACTGAAGGGTTTATCTGTGCAATACAAGACGAAGTAATTAAAACGAATAACTACCGGAAGTACATTTTGAGGGATGGCACAGTTGACGTATGTCGCGCATGTCACCACCCTGGAGAGTCCCTCAGACATGTTATTTCCGGTTGTTCACAACTATCAAATGGCGAGTATTTGCACAGACATAACCAAGTAGCTAGAATAATACACCAGCAGCTTGCGATTAAATTTGGTTTTACTCAACAGGACGTTCCATATTATAAGTATGAACCAAAACCAGTCCTTGAAAATAGAAGTGTCACGCTGTACTGGGATCGGTCAATTATCACAGATAGGTTTATAGTGGCAAATAAGCCTGACATTGTGGTGATAGACCGAACTGCACGCAAGGCAATAATAGTGGATATCAGTGTTCCTCATGACGAGTATCTCGTGAAAGCAGAGAATGATAAAAAGATAAAATATATCGACTTGGCTCATGAGATTGTCGCTATGTGGGACGTTGATTCTACTATTAATGTACCAATAGTTGTTTCAGTCAATGGGCTTATTGGTAAAACTATGGACGACTATCTATCCAAGTTGGGTTTGGGCAAATGGCTAAAGGGATTAATTCAAAAATCGGCCTTATTAAATACGGCTCGAATAGTAAGAAGGTTCTTTGGAGAAGATAGCTTTGGATGCCTAATTTCACCGATGGCTTAGGATTCCTCGCCGCGGTGGATAATAGCCGAAATAATAATATTATTTATATAGATTGTATTTATATTTATAATATTATAGTTTTGTGACAATATATATGTGATAATGTAATAATAATAATAATAAGGCGTAGGGAAGTGACGACCCCATCGCCCGCTGACGTAATGGTTATGTGACAAAACTGCTACGTCAGCGCAGTCAGTCAGCATCTTGCCAAGAGGTGTGAGCGCCGTGCCTCGGCAGAATTGAGGGTGCTAATTTGGGCCCGCTTGTGCTCTCGGCCAAATCATGAAACGGTGCCGGGCCTGGGCGTCTCCCGTTAATTGACGCTCAATTTATGGATGATGGAAGGAAATAGACTGCGTTTAGGGCCGCTGCCTGGGGGTCGCCGGGGCGCGTCTGGAGCTGGCGCTGGACGCGACAGCATGCGGGCCGCCAGCCGAGTGCGAGGTGCTGCACGACCACCTAGCAGCCCCTCGCATCCATCATCCCCACCAGCTGGCTTGGTGTTGGCAGGGTCTTCGCGGGCCCAGCAATCAGCACCCGCCACTGTTGGAGTACGCCGCATGCGTTGGTCAATGCAGATGAATAGCAACGCATTGCGGGCGTATTTTAGGGCGAAAAGGGGAGAAATTGGAGGTTTTGCGTATCGGGCTAGGATGCATCGACTTTTTGCTGAGCTGGAGCCATCTATAACCGTCACCGAGCAAAACCTGGCAGACCGAGTTCGGTATATCTTGCGCTCAAACATATTCGATAGCACCGAACTCGAACGGCTACGACGTGAGGCTGTACCCTCATCGGATGACAATGCTACGGCTGAGGATGCGGTGCCACAAAATGCAGAGCAACCAGCACACGTGGATGCCGCCGTGAATCTTTCAGTTATGGTTGGTTCAGACGATGATGGAACAGTCGCCCAGGAACTAGAACTAGAGCAAATGAGGAGTACATTGGAAGAGGCTATTTTGGAAACGCGCAGTATGCCTCTCGAAAATCGACCGCGACTCCCGCGCATGCCCGAGTAGGTATTGTAATAGGCCGAGAATTGTGCGCACCGTCAGGATGGCGTTTGCTGGGACAAATATCAGTTTGTCCCAGCCGGATATAACGCAAAACTGACGGAGCGCATAGACGACCTGAAGCAGAGAATCGCTGCTTGGGGGAAGCGGATTCGGCGATATACCGAGAGGTCGACACGGTTCAACCAGAATCGTCTCTTCCAGAGTGATCAGAAGAGGCTCTATGAATCACTGGAGCGACCAATGGTACGTGGAACGGGCCCAGCACCGAATCAGGCCGACCCTATTGCATTCTGGCGCGGCCTGTGGTCAGAGCCCGTAAACCACAGCGAGGGCCCTTGGACGGAAGTCGTGGCGAGTCAGTGTGCGAATGTTACGCCCATGGACCCCGTCCTCATAACGCCGGATGACGTAGCTGAGGCGGTCCGTAGGGTCCCGAATTGGAAAAGTCCGGGACTCGACGGACTGCATCACTACTGGCTGAAGGGGTTCATGGTGTGTCACGCTGTGCTCGCCCGACAGTTTCAAGAGGCTCTCGACCAAAAGTCGCTCCCGAGCCTCTTCACTACTGGGATCACTCATTTGGTTCCTAAGGACCGGGATTCCACAGACCCAAGCAAATACCGCCCCATAACGTGTCTACCTACCATATACAAGACACTAACATCCATTTTGAGCGTGAGAATCATTCGTCACCTGAACTCAAACCAGGTGATGTCGCGCGCTCAAAATGGATGTTGGGGCGGTGGTCGTGGAACCAAGGAACCACTCCTCATTGACGCGGTCATTGGCAAGGTGGTTAAACGCAACCGTCGGAACCTCTCCGCCGCCTGGATAGACTACAAAAAGGCATTCGACTCGGTGCCTCATACATGGCTTAAGAGGGTCCTCGAGCTGTACAAGGTTGACTGTACAGTTCGAGACTTCCTCGGGCAGTGTATGGGGCAATGGAGTACGATCCTTTGTCATCTAGGCGAGCGGATGACGGCTGCGGAGAACCACATAAGGATAAGAAGGGGTATCTTCCAGGGCGATTGTTTGAGTCCAACCTGGTTCTGCCTCTCTCTGAACCCTCTCAGTACCTTACTGGAGGGCTCCGGGAGGGGATTTCAGCTTCAGAGAGGAGGTACAAAAGTGACCCACCTTTTCTATATGAATGATCCCAAATTATTCGCCTCCAGTCGCTCTCATCTTATGGAATTGCTAAACATCACTTGTGATTTTAGCAATTCTATTAGAATGGAGCTGGGGACGGATAAGTGTGCGATCCTCCATGTCGAAAGGGGAAGGGTTGCTAACTCTGAGGGCATAGACTTATCTATGCCCATCAGCATAAGGACCCTTTCCGAGGCTGAAACATACCGATACCTGGGTATGTCCCAGAACATCGGTGTAGATGAGTCGGGTATGAAACGGTCAGTTTGCGATGTGTTTTATGCACGCTTGACCAAAGTGCTTAATAGCCTTTTGTCCGGTGTGAATAAGACGCACGCATATAACGGTTGAATCATGCCTGTTCTCATGTATACCTTTGGCATACTCAGGTGGACTCAGACCGAACTGAACGCTCTGGACAGAAAAGTCCGCACTATAATGACGTCCCACAGGATGCATCATCCGAGATCGTCAGTAATGATGCTGTACTTGCCGCGAAAACATGGTGGGCGCGGCTTTTTAAGCGCGTTTATCATGCATAATCGCGAAGTGTGCAGCCTCCGTAATTACTTTCTGACGAGAGCGGATGATCCATACTATAGGTACGTTATTTCTTGTGATAAAGGGCTAACCCCTCTATCCTTAGCCAACGAGCAATGGCAAGACCCGGCAGTACAGAGCATTTCCGACCGGGAGACCGTATGGAAGGAGAAGGAGCTCCACGGGAGGTTCTACAAGGCCCTTCATGAGCCTTTCGTAGACACAGTCGCCTCCCTCCACTGGCTACGTTTCAGTGACCTCTTTGGGGAAACTGAGGGTTTTGTCTGTGCAATACAGGATCAGGTTATTAAGACCAACAATTATCGGAGATACATCCTAAAGGATGGCACCGTCGACATCTGTCGAGCTTGTCGCCATCCCGGTGAGTCACTTAGGCATGTCATCTCCGGTTGTTCGGCGCTTTCTAACTCTGAGTATTTGCACAGACACAACCTAGTAGCCAGGATTCTACACCAGGAGCTCGCTCTGAAATACGGTCTCGTGGATCGGAAACTGCCATATTATAAGTACTTGCCGGAAGCCGTGCCTCTACTGGGACCGGGCCATCATCACAGACAGGACTATTCTTGCGAATAAGCCTGATATTGTGCTGATGGACCGGGCACAGTCAAGGATATTTTTGGTCGACATTACCATTCCCTATGACGAGAACCTCGTGAAAGCCGAAACAGATAAGCTGACAAAATATCTGGACCTGGCTCACGAGGTGACCGACATGTGGGGTGGTCTGCCGGCCGAAATTATTCCTGTGGTCGTTTCTGCGAACGGGTTAATCCCAGTTAGCCTCTCGGGTCATCTGAGGCGACTGGGACTCCGTGACGGACCGCTCCAAGCTCAAATGCAGAAGGCGGTGCTCCTCGATACCGCCCGCATCGTCCGCCGGTTTCTTTCCCTTTCCCCCTAACCCTCGGCCGTTTGGTCTCCCCTGCCGAGGGCTTCCATCTGGTTGGGTTTTTATATATTTATGTATTTTTTATGTATTTATTTTATTTTATTGATATTTATGTAAGTTTATATATTTTGTTTATAATTATATATTTAAACAGCCCAATCAGATGAGAAAACTTTATAGATAACCCCAATAATAATAAAATTTATTTCGGTAAAATGATTTGGTTTACAATCATTAGTGGCCGGAGTCTCCTTTTAAGCAAATAATGCCTGTATCAGGTGACTCCGCTCTTCCATATCTATATCTATATATTATATTATTTATATTATATACTTATTAAATATGTATTACAAAGAATAACTTACAGGCTAAAAGACAGTATTTACAGTATTTTCCTCTGTTTATAATATTTGTACAGACATGCGTGCGCGTGCGTGCGTGTGTTCGTGCGTTCGTGTGTGTGTGTGTGTGTGTGTGCGTGCGTGTGTGCGTGTGTGTGTGTGTTTGTGTGTGCGCGCACGCGCGCGCGTGTGTGTGTGTGTGTGTGAGTGTGTATTTGCTTGTGCGTGTGTACTATTTTACTGAATGTAAAAGCAACTCAGTGTTCTCATAATTGAGTGACTCTAACCAATGATGTACCACCTTTTTACATTCGATATATTGTTTCGAGTAAATATCTAGTTCTTTATTGATTTTATTATAAATTTGAGCCGAACGACTATTGTATTGAGTACTAGCAAACTTAGTTTTAGATTGGGGCACTGTAGCTACCTTATTTTTTCTTCTATTTCCTTTTTTACTTGGATCGTAGGGTATATTTTTGTGTTTATGTAGTGTGATCTGTTTTATATACAGCTTCCTTACCGAAAGTAACCCACTATCAAGATATAGCATTTCCGTGGGGTATCTAATATTTTTAAAGTACATAACTTTAATAAGCGCACGTTGTGCTCTCTCAACCTCTATAATCTTGGTTTTCGCCGCACCTCCCCAAACAGGAATGCAATATCCCAAGACAGATTGAACCAAGGCGATGTATATCTCATTCAATATATTCCTTGATGTTTCTCGGTCATAATTTTTTTTATTATTACCTCATGTCTTAATGATCGATAGACCCAAATCAACTTTCTAACTCTTCCGGCAACTTGCTCAAGCTGTGGGTACCAGGACAGTCTCTGATCCAATATAACGCCCAGGTACTTAGTATGGGTAACTTTATTAATGATCGGGCAGTTGCAGTTTTCATCCTCGGTGCTACTACAATCATGAACCCTTATGCTAAATCTGTCAGTGGGCTGATTTTTATTGTAGATACTAAAACACATATAGTTTGTTTTATTTGTGTTTAGCGAGAGCAAGTTGCATTTTAGCCAAGTAGCTATTTGGGCCATTCCTTTTTCGGCACAATTTTTCACAGCTTGCCAGGAGTTTCCAGTAAAGACGACTGCTGTATCATCTGCATACGAGAATATTTTTGCGTTATTCATTTTTAGGCTACAAAGGTCGTTGATATATACAAGAAATAAAGTAGGGCCCAATACACTTCCCTGTGGGACTCCGTATGCTACTTCTGCATCTTCACTGTACTACTGTTCCAATTTGACTCTTTGTTTCCTATTAATGAGGTAGCTTTTAAAAAGACTTAATGGTGTACCTCTTATACCAACCTTTTCCAGCTTATTCACAAGGATAGGGACAGAGACGGTGTCAAAGGCTAAAACTAATGCAAAGCCGATGCGTATCACTAGTTAGTACGTAAAACTTGCAGTCTTTATACTTGTAATGAAATTCCGTTGTGCTTGTATTCGTAATTATTTTTCCCCTAAACGGCTTGACCGATTTTGATGAAGTATTTTTGAGGTACCTGGATGATATTTAGTTATGTTACAACCGGTAGATGGCTTCAAGATTCAAAAATCACCTGTATGAAGTCGAACGATCGCTAGTACGATATAATAAGGATATTTAGTTATTTTTATTGAATATTTTTTTAGTACTACTGTCCTCTGGGTGTAGTAAAAGGCAACTGTAATGTAAAAATGCATCTAAAAGTGAGCACTATTGCGGTGATCACAGGTAGAAGTAACTTTGTTGTAATCTTCAAATTGTTGGTTTAGTTAGATTAGTTGGTATTGACTGGTGATAAATCAATAAAACTTCGTTAGTTATATTCGCTATATTTTCGCTTTATGTTCGGTAAATAGGTTAATACTATTATAAGTGCTCGTACATACATAAGTGCGAAACAGATTACAAATTACATATTAACTTCATTAGGTACAACGACACCTAGATTCTTTAAAGTCAGTTAAAGTTAAAGTTTCAGCCTATATATGTCCCACTGATGGGCACAGGCCTCCTCTCATTTCTGAGAGAGTTTTAGGGCAGAGCGTGTTAGCGAATTTGTCTTCGCAATATTTTTTTTCTTGTTTCTCAGACACACAGGTTTCCTTCACCGCCAAGCACGTCGTAAATCAGCAATTAAAATAATTGCAATTAACAATTTTATTGGTGCCGGCGGGGATTGAAACCGGGTTGTACACCTACTGTAAAATTTACAGCGAGTCATCTAAGCTACCACGACTCTATATTCTTTATTAGAAGTAAATAAAGGTACTTTATTTGGCGATCTGTTCTCTCTGGCTACCCCGTCAGGGATTGTGCGTGAAGATAAATAAGTAAGTAAGTAAATAAAGGTAATATGATATTGACAAGAAATTTGACTAATAGATGGCGTTATTTGTAAGTTATTCTACTTTATGTCATCATTATCATCATCATTCCATAAAATTCCGTTGCTGGATATTATATACCTTTCCCGTTATAGGGAGGATTTGATTCAATGAGGGCTAATAATTTTCTGCTCACCAGATGTAATTTAATTGAGTAGTTGTTTTTTAGTAAATGTTTATTAAAAAACAAATAAATAAATAAATTAAATTCCCCACTATGAAATCTGTCAAATATTATACCTCACTTTCTAGTGGCACGGCTCAGGTGGCAGAAAGAGTGGATGAGGGCATCGCTACTTGACTTTTTATCCCTTTGACGCAGTTTCATATCGCAGGGTTGAGTATTTTGTGCCTGGCGTAAATGGAATGATTATAACGCCATTCATTGAAAGCCATGAGATGCTTATGGGGTAGCTGGAATTCTAATTTTGCAGCACCTATGGAATGAAACGAAGGTATGAATTATCTTACGATACTCACAGCAATACGGTTACGGTAAGAAGATTAAGAAGGATGATTGCTCAGATATTTTCTTATTCTGCTTTTTTTTAAATGTTTTTACCGCAAAGTTTGATCGCTGCATCAACTTCTATTGCAACAGCTGTAAATTTCGTAGGAAATACTCATAGAATAATAAAAATAATATATAAGATATTTTTTTTGTTACACCACGGACAATACTTACAAAAGAAAGACAAATTGGTAACAATATTGATATAAATTATTCTCAAAATTATTTAAATAAAAGAACACTACGAAGCAATAAGCCGTAATTACTATGAAAAACCATTCTGTAGGCCAATTTTTAAAAATATGGTATGAACTTCTGTTTACGCAACCAATCATTATCAGCAACAATACGGTTCGACCAACCGTAACGTGTTCCTGCTACAAACACACACCAAAGTAACATGAGGGACTCAATTACATGGTAACACTATAATATGTACACCACAATATAATAAGTAAAAAAATCAGAAGAGTGACCTCTGCACTGATATTCTGTTGGAGACAAAAAGAAGTAATAATTCAAATAGAAATATATGAAATAGGTTTATAATAAGAGTTTAAATAAATGGATATCTTTTTTTATATTTAAGAGGGGGAAAACGAGCATGCGGCTCACCTGATGGTAAGTGACTACCGCCGCCCATGAATAATCGCAACACCAGGGGAATTGCAGATGCGTTGCTGGCCTTTTAAAAAGGAGTAGGCTCTTTTCTTGAAGGTCCCTAAGTCGTATCGGTCCGGAAAAATCGCTGGTGGTAATCGATTCCACAAGGAAGTTGTGCCAGGAAGAAAGCATCTTCTAAATCGCACAATGGTGGACCGCCAATCATCCAGATGGTATGGATGGTAACGCAAGTTTTGTCGCGATGTGCGATGGTGAAATTGCGCGGCTGGAATTAGTCCGAACAATTCCTGAGAGCACTCCCCGTAGAGCACTCTCCGACACAATATCTCTACGCAGTGCCAGTGTATCGAGCCGATCAGAAAGAACTCGGTTGTCGACGATTCGAACCGCTCTGCGCTGGATGCGGTCAAGTGGAAGGAGCTGGCACTGGGGAGCCCCGGCCCAGAGATGAGAACAGTATTCCATATGAGGCCGGATTTGCGCTTTGTAAAGCAAGCGATGTGCCGGCATGAAATACTGTCCCGCTCTGCTGAGCACGCCAAGCTTTTTAGAGGTCAATTTGGCCTTCTCTTCCAAGTGACCACAAAACTGCACACTATTCGATATGTCGACGCCGAGGATTCCGATGCTAGCTGAGGGAGTGCCTTGAAACTGAGGAGATACGACAAAGTGGTTCTTTTAGCGGTAAACGCGCAAACTTATGTCTTCTTCGGATTGAACTGGACTAGATTTAGTCGCCCCCAATCCGAGACTTTGTTCGGCAAAGACTCGACTTCAGACACAAGTTTGTCCCGGTACTCTGCGACTTTTGCCCGAGAAATATTGGCACGGCCGGTGTATAAGGCATCACCAGTGCTGGCGTCTGCATAGCAATGAGTGCTACCAGTTAGCAACATATCATTGATATGCAGGAGAAACAGCGTCTGTGATAGCACGCAGCCTTGTGGAACACAAGCGTTGATAGGCTTGAAATCAGAGCATGCACCGTCTACTACGACCTTGATGTTTCAGTCAGCAAGGAAACTGGTGATCCATTTGCAAAATTTCTCGGGAAGCCCGTAGGAAGGAAGCTTCGAAAAAAGCGCTTTTGTGCCAGACCCGATCGAAGACCTTCGCTATGTCCAAACTAAAGGCCAATGCCTCCCACTTGGACTCTACTGCCTCCGCCCATCTATGAGTCAGGTAGACCAGAAGATCACCAGCTGATCGACCCCGACGAAAACCGTACTGGCGGTCACTAATCAGTTGGTGATCCTCAAGGTAACTCATGAGCTGGCAGTTTATAATGGATTCCATTATTTTGAAAACAAGGAGGTTATGGCTATAGGCCTGTAGTTGGACGGGTCTGAGCGGTCGCGTTTTTTAGGGATCGGGTGGACCAAAGCTGCCTTCCATGAATTCTGGACTACGCTTTGTGAGTAAGAGTACCGGAAAAGACGCGTTAAAACCGGTGCCAACACCGGAGCACACGTCTTCAGTACTTCAGGCCCACTTGACTTGCTGACATCCAGGGAGAACAGTGCTTTGCGAACCGAGCGCTGTGTAATTCGCACATCCGGCATGGAACACTCACACCGCGGGATGGTCGGCGGTGTATTCCCCCCGTCATCTAAAGTCGAGTTGGACGCAAAGATAGAACTTAAAACATATATTAAACTGTAGCTATCATATATATGCTGATGATATACAAGTGTATATTTCTTTCAAGCCAAATGAGAGTACTGTAGCCATACAAAAATTACATGAAGACTTAAATCGTATAGTCGACTGGTCTGAAGCAAATACATTAGTACTTAATCCTAATAAAACGAAATATATGCTACTTGGTACCAAAAAACAAATAAATAAAGTTTTGGCAAATCGTCCTTTAATTTCAATTAAAAATGTAAATATTGATCGAGTTACCGAGATTAGAAACTTAGGAATATTGATGGATGAGGCACTACACTTCGAAAAACATACAATAAATAATGTTAAAAATTGCTTTTACAGATTAAAAGTGCTATACCAGATAAGGGATGTATTAAAGACGGAAGTCCTTGATACTGTCCAAATTCAATTATGCAGATGCAGTAATAGGTCCAAGACTTCTCAACCGTTCAAAGAAACTTATACAGCGCGTGCAAAATGCCTGTGCCCGTTTCTGTTTTAAAATACCTCCCCGTGCACATGTTACACCTTACATTAATAATGCGAAAATGCTTAAAATGGATTACCGCTGGCAGTTGCATTTTGCTACGTTGTTGTTTGGTTGTATCAAATACAGGGCACCGTCTTATCTCTATGAAAAATTACGCTGGGCTCGAGACAATGTCTTAACAAATGTAGTGACAAGAGCTTCGGCGTACGGGTTGCTTCTGCCCCAGCACCGCTCCGCTGCGTTTCGAGGCAGTTTTCGATATGCAGCAACCAAGTGTTGGAACAACTTGCCGCCGCCGTTCCGTAATATGCAATCGATACATAGCTTCCGTCAAAAATATAAATTGTTCCTCTTAGATCAGCAATCTCAAAGTTAAATAGTGCAGATATTTTGATAGTATGTAATTTTATAAAGAATATATGAGCATATATATGTGTATCTATGTGTGCTTGTTTATGTTTATGTATATATATGTACATACATATGTGTATTTGTATGTGTGTATGTTTGAGTATGTAAATATTATTTATTGAAATTATGTATTGAAGCGGTGTACTGCAGCTGGTTTGTGTATTTGCTTGTAACTTAAACTTAATTACGTTTCTGAGTGAATTTCAATGCAACCTCTTACAGTATTAAGAATATTTTATAAGAATTATGACAATATTACAACAAATAAATTTTTGTTATTATATTTGGTTTAACACAACAGAACTGCCCTCTGCTCATAAGGAATATATAATATATGTATATATATATATATTTTATACTTATTTGTGTATTTTTATTTTAAATACATAAGGGTGCCACTGAAAATCAGGGTTGGGGTGCTTCTGATACATTCCAACATATCCTGAGTGGCTTTCCTTTTTGGAGCAGAGCAGCATTAACGGGTGGATTATCTTTATAATACACCTTATGCATTACTCCTTATTCTCTAGTTCTTTATTATTATTTTTTTCAATGTTATTGTTTGCTTTTTTGTTTTTTTTTTGTTTAATTTTACCATATCTATAAACAAGGAGTTAATGTCCTGTTTCATGATTTCTATGTATAATTTTTGTTTCTTTTTTTTTGTTTGTTTCTATGACTACTTAAATGTTATGTGTTTTATGTAATCCGCTTGAGTGTGCTGCATGTGCCAAATAAAATATGTTTCTTTCTTTCTTTCTTCTTTCTAAAAGGTCAGCTTTCTCCTTTGCGGCATGGGCCAGTGAGTCATCCTCTCTGTGCAGAGATGGAAGAGATGGCTGACAGAAGTTCCCTTGGACAGCCTTGGCGAGAGACCAGAATGCACGGGTTCCCGAAGGAAGGCGAACTAGCTTTTCGCCAATTCTGCCGATGTGCTCAGACCTTGTCTTGGCAATGACGCTTTTGAAGGACCTGGAGGCGGAATTATACTTCTTTTTAAGTGTGCTGGTATTTAAATCCCCAGACGATGATGGGTAAGCCCAGGCCCGGTAGTACTCCTGCTTATAGCGTGATGCTATTTTACAGGAGCGACCAAACCATGGCTGGGATCTGCCTCCGATGGGCACCACAGAGGATGGAATAAAAAGTTCCATACCCTGAAGTACAACAACGCTGGGATCTTCCGGCGAGAAACAATCCCGCCCCCAAGGGTAGGATTCAAAAAAACACCGCACCCCGTCCCAATCGGCCGACCTATAGTGCCAAACACGGCGGTAAGCTGCAGATTGCAACTGCGATCGGAGCGTGAGTGGCACCACACTCCGGATCAGACAATGGTCCGAAGAGCCCAGAGGGGCATCGACGGAGACCTGATATCCGTCCGGATGAGAGGTCAGCAAAAGGTCCAACAGGGAAGGTACATGATCCTCCACATCTGGGATCCGCGTAGGCGAAGTAACCAGTTGTGTTAGACCATATGCCAAGGCAAATTCATAAACAGATCTACCCGCATGATCGGTTAAACGGGGAATAAGCCATTCAACGTGGTGGGCGTTAAAATCACCGATTATCACGATCTCTGCGGATGGGAACTGTTGTAGCATAGAGTCTGCAGCCATTTGGACGTGGTCAATGAGTCGGTCTGTATCGGCATTGCCGCTATGGGACCTATAGAGGCACCGGTAGACGCGGGGATGGTCGTCGCTGTCTACGCGCAGCCATAAGATGGACAGGTCCGTACCTTCAAGACTGCCGAGGCGTCGAAAACAGATGTCCTCTCTGACGTATACGCAAACCCCAGCCCGAGGCTTAAAGGAGTGTTCTAATTTGTACCCTGGGTAGGATAAATATAAAGTATGAGCCGGAGATGACACCTGAGTCTCGGTTAGAGAGAGCAAGGCTGGCTTCGCCGTCTCTAGATGGTAATGGACAGCATTAAGGTTGGAATGAAGTCCCCTGAAATTCACGGATAGCGTGACAGGGGTCACCTTGATCTTATTGCTCCGTTTGCCCCGAGCAGTTTTAGTCGCGAGCGGAATTTTGCCCCCCTCCCCCCCCCCCCCCCCCCAGAATACGTGGGGCAGCCTGAGCACCCACGCTCAGGAGTGGAGTTGTTTGGTCGTGGATGCTCAGCGAGGGATTCTCCAGGGGTGCTGGTACCCTCCTGGGGTAGTCTTTTCTTTAATTCCACTACCATGTTGATGGAGGCGGGGGGGGATTGGGCCTCCGGCCACCTGCACTCACCAAGCGCGACGCAGAGGTAAACCTCTACTTCACGCTGGTATTCTGTGAGGTCGTGGTACCACCCCGGTTCGAGCCGGCCCATCCGTGCGACAGTAAAAGCTGTCGTGTGGCTCTACCACTGTTAATGTATATCTTATATGTACTGTCTTAATACAAAAAGTAGTTTATAATTAGTTTCCGATTTTTGATCAGGTTTAATATAGTTAGTTTTTCGTGCGGAAGAATAGCCGAAATAGATTCTTTTACGAAGTTCGTATTTACCAAAGCACTCCAAAACTGTTGCTCTTCAACACTCAAAACTAATATTTAGAATAGATGGCCATTCCACTAGGATTATATCAAATAGAGGGAAGACTTTCACCAGTCGTCAGTTTAAACAATTTGCAGAGAAAAAGTAATAGAAAAACGTTCCAAATGTGTTACTTTAAATTGCATTGTCATCCAGCTCTGAATACTATTTAAAATCTCTAGCTCATTGGGAAGTTTGTTTAAAATAAAATGTAAAATTTGTACCGAACAGACAAGAAAGCAAGCGAATAACAGCGTAGTAATACGTTTTCTTAAAAAAAAAGTATTTATGTAAAGCTTACAGCTCTTAACAATCATATCACTATTTTTCGTTGAACGTAAAAAATCGTTTAATGGCGTACGTTGAAAGGTCACTTTAAGGGTTCCTATATAATGGCTTTGACGCACTTCCGAGAGTCGAAAACTGCTTTATAGTACAAGGACAATAGCTTTATGTTACTTTGTTCCATATATAGTGAAGTAAAATTAAAGTACGCATTTTTTATTACAACGCTAAAAATAATCTTTAAATTAATAAATTAAGGCAAATGTTTATGACTCTTTTTAAGCATAGTGCGTATACTGAGGGATTTGGAATAGTTAAATTTTATATAGCGAAAGAGTGCAGAAAGCGGAAATGTATTTATATAACAAAACATGACATTGTTAACGTGCAAACTCAAACACATACATAGGCTGCACTAAAAGTATCGGGAATGGAATATTTCTACTGTTCCTGTCATATTAAAATCTTTTTAATTGAAAAGTCCTTGGTTTTTTTAAATTGAATAAAATTTATTTATTTAAAAAAAGATTCTCGGTCTTGTCACAAGGTTTTGTCAAAGCGTGACGATTAAAGCACATCCTCTTTAGAATAATGATGAAAGAGTCGCATCTCGAGCCGTTAACTTTTATGAACTGATAAAGATGAAATAAAAAGTAAAGCCGTTCAGCGAGAAAATGCAGCCAGCCCTCTAGGACTGTATGATAATTTTAGTTTTATTTTTTTATTATAGTTTTTGAATATTGTAAATAAATAAAAAAGTTAATAAAAAAGAAAATAAAAAGAAGTTTTTAACCGTACACAGCTGGACCTGGCTACCTTAGGGACTTACCTACTTAGGGACCTTCAAGGAAAGAGCCTAATCCTTTTACATAGGCTGCACTTAAAGTATCGGGAATGAAATATTTCCACTGTTCCTGTCATATTAAAATCTTTTTAATTGAAAAGTCCTTGGTTTTAAAAATCGAATACCATTTATTTATTTAAAAAAAGATTCTCGGTCTTGTCGCAAGGTTTTGTCAAACTTGTTTAGTCGTTGAGAAAATGGAATTGACTCGAGAAAATTCAAGAGCGATGATTTATTATGACTTTCGAAGTAGTTTAACACAAAAACAGTGTGTTGACCGGATGATTTCTGCATTTGGTGATGAAGGCCCATCCAAATCCACAATTTATCGCTGGTTTGCTGAATTTCAACGTGGACGTGTCAAGCTCAGTGATGATCCCCGTCAAGATCGTCCAAAAACTGCAGTCACCCAGGAAAACGTTGATGCTGTGCGTAAGCTGATTGAGGAAGATCGACATGTGACATACCGCGAAATTCAGGCAACTTTAGACATTGGCATGAGTCAAATACAAATAATCTTGCATGAACAATTAGGTGTGAAAAAGTTGTTTTCCCGATGGATACCGCATTCGCTCTGTGAAGAGCAAAAAGCGGCTCGCGTTACTTGGTGCGTCAGAACTCTCGAAAGATTCCACGCATGATCCTTAAATGCTGTATACAACATCGTATCAGTTGACGAATCCTGGATATACGCGTACGAACCCGAAACTAAAAAACCAGTCACGAGTTTGGGTGTTCGAAAATGAGTTAAAGCCAACGAAAATTGTTTGTTCACAGAGTGTTGCAAAAGAAATGGTGGCCACGTTTGTCTCCAAAACCGGCCATGTTACGACTATTCCTCTTGAGGGACAAAGAACGCAGAATAGTATGCTAGCATTTGTTTGCCACAGGTCGTTTCTGAGCTCCGTAAAGAGAACTGCAACCGCCGCATCATCCTCTATCACGACAATGCGAGTTCTCACACCGCACACAGAACAAAAGAGTTTTTACAGCAAGAAAACATAGAATTATTAGACCATCCGCCGAACAGCCTCGACCTAAGCCCTAATGATTTCTATACTTTCCCTAAAATAAAGAATAAATTGCGTGGACAGAGATTTTCATCGCCTGAAGAAGCTGTGGACGCCTACAAAACGGCCATTTTGGAGACCCCAACTTCCGAATGGAATGGTTGTTTCAATGATTGGGTCCATCGTATGGAAAAATGTGTCAAATTTCACGGAGAATACTTTGAAAAGCAATAAATACATTTTTAAATAGTAATGTTGTGTCACTTCCTTGATTCTCGAAATTTTCTGTGCCGCCCTTAAATGTCGCTTCTCTGAGAATATATATACTCTGTAATTTAAGGTAATTCGTATGTTTGTAATTATTTTAAGTGTAAGACGCAGTCTTTTTTTTTAATCGTTATGACGCTGCCATCTTATGATTTGTTTCCCTCTGTCGCCTCTTACGACACCCACGGGATGATATGGTTCAGTAGATATTCTTAAACCGCCATTACACGGTAAATATGTCCTCAAAATACTTTAGTTCTTAGACATGTAGCTTTCCTTCGATGTTTTACTTTACCACAGAGTATTTAGTTAAAAGAAATATATGTATGTAAAAGTAAGGTAAGGTAAGCGCTAGGTGAAAACTGCTCGGAATGTCTAAGAACTAAAATATTTTGAGGATATATTTACCGTGTAGTGGCGGTTTAAAAATATCTACCTAGTGTCTTAACTAGTATGAAGATCCTTACCCTCCTTAATGTTGAATAATAATTCATGCAAAAAATACAATTAAAATGTTAGTTTTGTTGTGAACGATTTCACATAATAGAAAAAAGTAAAATATCATCGTCAAAATGTGTTTAGTTGATTGAAACCTTAAGCCACGTCTCCACCAATGTTTGTTGTCAACACATCAGTTGCCAACACGTATTGCCAACAAATATTTCTGTCAACAAGCGTCTCCACCGAGGAAACAAATGTTGGCAACAAGCGTATTCCTTTGATGTTGCCGCCGAAAATGGAAACATGTTTTGTTGGCAACTGTTGTGTTGACAACAAAACTTTGGTGGAGACGCGGCTTAAGATTATTGATAAAGGCGGCTAATGACCTGCCTGCCGCAGGGGCAATCTAGGGAGCACAGCGATCGGAACAATATCGAAGGCCGCAGGATCGACTTAAAAATTGCCCCTGCTTGCCTACACACATAACAATTAAGGAGGCAATTAAGGGTCATCCCCACTCCTACACCCTAGATTGTCCCTGCGGCAGGCAGGTCAGTAGCCACCTCTGACTAGATACTTGCGGTATCTAGTCAGAGCGCACTCTTGTAAAATGCGGCAACAAATACTGCGCTGAAATCAGCGTACCCGAGCCAGTCGCGTTGCAGGCAACGTGTGAGGCGGACATATCGAATGTTTTATTAAATTTTGATCATAATCCGAAGTAAAATACTAGTTTACGTAGTGAAACTGTGTAAAAATAATACTACAAGAAATAATAAAGACACTTGGATCACATACTTTCAGTAAAATAACACGAGCCATAAATAAGTCACAAAATATGAACGACGCCATTTAGTGTTGCCGCGTGTACAAAAATAAAGTTCGCCGTGGCTGAGATTTTTATATTTGAATTTATTGTTACTATATTTAATAATAAAATATATTTAACTTATTATAATATAACCTTATTCTATGTTATTTAATGTTTATTTCTGTAGTATTGCTCAAATGACTTAATTTCCGTTTATTAGGGTTCCGTACCCAAAGAGTTTCAACGGAACCCAAGTCTCCACTATCGTTCCGTCTGTCTGTCAACAGGCTGTGTCTTATGAACCGTAAAATGTAGATACTTGAAATTTTCACAGAATGTGTATTTATATTGCTGCTATAACAACATAAAATAAAATAAAATATTAAAGGACCCTAAAAATCACGGTTCATGTATGAAGGCCATACAATAAACGTGATTTTTTTTCTGTATTGATATGTTTTTTTTTTACAGACTGTAGCGAAACCTGGATTAATACGCAATAAAACTGGATTAACACGAATACCAGCTTCAAATAGCAGCTTAACACTGCTCTGTTTCGTATGGTGAGTGTAGAGAACCGGAGACCCTTTTTACTGGAAAAGAGGCATTCCATCTTAGTCCTCACGGGTGCATTATTGTGCCTGCATTTGGTTCGCAAACGATGATAAATGTAGATGTTTATGGGCCACAGCAACCACTTACCATCAGGTGGACTGTATGCTCGTTTGTCACCCTATCCTATAAAAAAAAATATTCTGTTTGTATGGTGAAAGGGTATAGTATATCATGAGCTTTTACAGCTGGATAAAACCATCGATTCGGATCTCTACTACCAATAAATAATACGACAAGCAAGAAATAGAAAAAGAAAACGGCCGGCATTGATAATCAGAAAAGGAGTGGTCTTTCATCATGATAACGCCAGATCACAAGATTAGCTATCTGTTTGAGACTATCAATACCCACTAACATTCCTAAAAATCCAGTATTAGCTTGAGTACTTAAAACTGGTTTAAAACTTTTAATCTTTATTTTCTTTATTTTATTCCAAAAAATCCAGCGTGTTAATAAAATGGCATAATTTGGTGCCAGAGTATAAGTTTCCGTAGTGTAGCGGTTATCACGTGTGCTTCACACGCACAAGGTCCCCGGTTCGATCCCGGGCGGAAACATGATATATTTTTGCATGCATTCGCTTTTTGTATTTTATTATGTCACGTAATTTAACATTAAGATAATACGTCATTCCCATTGAATTTTATAGTTTTCTCTTTGCGATTGTAGCAAGCCAATTTGGTTAACCTGGAGGAGCTACCGTGGGCTTATAAAATGTCTCGAAGTTTTTGAGTTCAAGAGAAATTTTTCGAATGAAACTATTTTGACCTTGAATTATGTTAATTTCAATAAAACTAGTTTTACCGCGTAGTTGCTTTTATCGCGTTTCATAATTACTTATTTTAAATCCCCGATGTTTTGGGAGCTTTGGCCACCAAAGGTCACGAGGGGTGGGGAATTGAGATGTTTGTCGTACACCTTATGCCTCATTACCAGCATTTTTTTTGCTGGTAATAAGGTATTCTCTATTAGTTCTTAGGGGTGACAAGGCATCTTAATTATGATTTTTAATCAAGGATGGATGTAAACGTCTATGGGCTACAGCACCTCATCTTCAAGTGTACTATGTGCCCGTTTGTCACCTCTATTATAAACATAAGCCCAGTAGGCTATAAGCCTAACTTATTAGGAGAAACGTGCATTTGCTACTGCTTTATTGCAATATATTTAAAACGCTAGGACAATACATGTAATGAAACCATTTTCCAACGATTTTGGTGACGAATGTTGTAATATGACCTTTTCTACGGGTAAAATTAATATTTTTTTATAGAACAAGGGTGACAGCGAGCACACAGCTTACAACGTACAGATGCTTTGTCACCTTGAGCACTAAAATGAAATGCCTCGTATCCAGCAAAAAGGATATCCGGTTAACGTCACTCACCATACGAAACACATCATTGAGCTGCTATTATATATATTTTTTTATGAGGGCGTGGTCCTTTTCCGGTCGAGCCGAACCATTCGGTCAACAAGCATAATATAATTTATATCAAATGTATTTACTTATGAAACAAATTTTTACACGACGTTTCTAGTTGTTGCTTTAGCTTACGATAGTTAAATGTAATTGGTAGTTGATAAAATTTGTTGAATAATCTTTTCTTTGAATTTTAATTAATAAGTTAGCGAAAACATTTATAGTAAACCACATTCAATCTTAACAAAAAGGGCAAATTTTCCATTAAGTCTTAACGAATTTGTTTACATTTGTTCAAATTAAATGAATGTGTTATTCTTCATTAAGAAATTCGTTAACTTAGTACTTGTACTTTGTAATTAAGTCTCGTCGGGAGTGTTTGTGTAACTTTAGCCTCTTGTGGTGTTTATTTGACTTGAGACAAAGAAGTACTAAGTTACGTTCCAAATAGTTATATTAAGAATATTATGTTTGGTGAATCAGTAGTCACAAGTTATTTTTAACTTGCTTAAATTTAATTAAATGTAAATATTTTTTAATTATGTACTTATTGATATTTTTTTATAGGATAGGGTGACAAACGAGCACACAGTCCACCTGATGGTAAGTGGTTGCTGTGGCTCATAGACATCTACATTTATCCTCGTTTGCGAATCAAAATGCAGATGCGTTGTCACCCGTGAGGACTTAGATAGAATGCCTCCTTTCCAGTAAAAAGGGTCTCCGGTTCTCTACACTCACCTTACGAAACACAGCAGCAAGAAGCTGCTATTTGACGCTGGTATTCTGTGAGAGCGTGTTACTTCCCCGGTCGAGCCCACCCATTCGTGCTACAACTATACTATTAATATAGCTGCAGCATGGCTCTACCACGTGCAAAATATCCAATTTAGCTATGACATGTAACTATTCGTATATTAACACATTTGCTGTCCGGTTTCAGACACAATAGTAAGACAATAGCAATGTACCATATTTATGTGGCTCACGGGACAAGGAATGGGTTAATATGGTACTATAGAGCTGATATGATGATTAATCTGAATGCTAGCCTGTAAAAGCTTGTTTTGGAATAGATTTTTGGCCTGACTCATAAAATCGACTTCAATTTGAGAAGTGCTTAAAGGTGCTTTCTTTCTTTTCACTAAGTAACCATAGAAAAAGACAGGTATAGAGATAATTAATACTTAATTTAAGTAAGCGGTAATCAATTAGTATGTTAATGTGGTTGTATTCAAGGCAACCACCACTTACCATCAGATGGGATAGCAGTCAGTCAAAAAAAAATAATGTATGAAAAATACAAAGAACAAAATGCTGTAAAAGCAGTAGTCCATGATTTACTAGCTACAAAGTCATACTGTCATTTCAGCAAAGAGAAAAGTTTTAAAAAGGCCGTCCAAACTTGGTAGAGCTAGCTTCAAAGTTTATTGAAGAAATAGTTACATAAATAATTAGATACCGGGGCTTTCACTTAAAAAAATCGCTTAAAGGAAATTAAAATAGTTTGAGATAAAAGTTAATTCATGCATGTACAACCTTTTACGGATTTTTCCAGAAAGTAAGAATTTAAGAAGCAATAGTTTGCAAATTTTTAATGAAAAAGGGGTAAAAAAGCATATTGTTTCACAGATGGTAAGTGTGACCACTGTCCCCCAAAAAGTAACACTATAGAAATATTAAGCGCGTTGCATGCCTTTTGAAAAAGAAATAGATTCTTTTATAATTTAAAAAAGGACACGTTTTTAAAAATAGAATAGGTGTGAAAACAACAGAATGTGTGAATAGGTGAACTACATCTATCCTCGATCAAAAATCAAAATGCAGATTCTTTGTCACTTCTGATGACTGAGATAGAATGCGTGATTTCCATTAAAAAGGGTTTCCGGTTCTCTATACCTATTTCAAACTGGTATTCTGGAAGAGCGTAGTACGTTCCCAGTCGAGCCGACTCATTCATGCTAACCATATTCTATTTAATTTGATAAAGTGGTGAGTTTTATAAACTGGTCATTGTGGTTCATCGATTTATTTATTTTTTTATTTTAAAAACCTTTACAATTAATACCCCTCGATATAATTGTAAAATAGCAAGTCGATAAAATAGCTTACCAAGTTTTCATGTATGTCCAAAATAAATATTTTGTGACATTATCTATCTTTAAAATAAGCGATATATCGTACAAGTGTACTTGAAAATTTTAAACAAATTTGTTTAGTGGTTTTATCATAGATATAATGACAGATAAGGGTTTTATGGCAGTGGAACCCTAAAAATATAAAATTTCTATTTCTACCCTATGCCCTTTCACGATCCAACTCTTTCTTAAGGACGACGTAACATAGGTATAAGCAAAAAGCTATTGATGTATTCAACTATTTCAGAAAGAACTCGAACCTTCAAGAAGTATCGAAGCTATTATGCGGATACTGGAAGTGCTCGTAAGATCAGAGTTCTTAAAGTCCGATAGTTTGTTCGGAATATTAGATATTCTGGTAATTTTTCCTATTTTGTATAAATATTGGTGAACTTATCGAATAAGTAATTACCTAAACATTTTGAAAGTTTGGTAACGCAGTGCCTAAGCGTTTGATTGTGGCGTTGCCGAGTCAGATGTTTGAATTCCGCACGGGACAAGTTTTTGTAAGATGTCCTACAATTGTTCTTGCTCTGGATGTTCACGGTTGTGCAATTTATTTATAGAAGAAGCCTCTTTCTACGATACTGTGGAAAATCCTAGTGGATATCGCGTTTATACGTGGTGGAGCCATGCTGCAGCTATATTATGGATGTAGCACGAATAGTTCGACTCGACCGGGGACAAGGACCACGCTTTTACAGAATACCAACGTAAAATAGGAGCATTGAGCTGCTGTGTTTCGTAAGGTAAGTGTCTGTAGACCCTTTTTACTGACAATGAGGCATTCTATCTTAGTCCTCAGGGGTGGCAGAGCATCCGCATATTGATTCTTAATCGAGGATAGATGCAGACGTATACAGCCACTAAACTAAATAGAACAATGAGAAAAGTGTTGATGTATAAATAATCATAAATCAAAATTACAAATTACCTTTTTACCTTTTTCTATTATGTGAATTCGTTCATTACAAAACAAACATTTTAATTGTATTTTTTTTTTGCATGAATTATTATTCAACACAATTTGTATTGTTCAGAATAAATAAATGATATACCTAACATAACCTAAATAATCCACAAAACTATGGTTAAAACGGACATGAAATTAGCATGTGCACGCCGATTTTTTGACATATTACTAGACTAGCTGTTCCCCGCGACTTCGTTCGCGTGTTAGGGTTTTTATGTTTTTGCGCGGAACCCTAATTCTTTTTCTAAAATAAAAGTAGCGTAAGTTACTCCTTATGAAATCATCTATCTGCCAGTGAAAGTCCCGTCAAAATCGGTCCAGCCGTTTCGAAGATTACCCGGAACAAACAGACAGACAGACAGACAAAAATTTTAAAATTTGTATTTTAGTTATAGGCACCGTATTTACTTTCATATGCATTTAGTAAAAAACTGTAATTTTGACATTACAAACAGACACTTCAATTTTATTTATTTGTATAGATATAGTTTAGTAAAACGACATTGCACTGACATTATATTAGTATTTTGTTATATCACTAAGCATTTTAGTGCAATAAGCAAATGGTGAATCCTTATTTACTCGTATTTTTGAAAACTGCAATAACGGTATATCATTATTTATATAATGTTTGAACTTACGTTTAAAATTTGGCCACTCTTTGAAAAATAACCCTATATATATGTAACAAGGGTCTATTTACAGCTGTGGTAAGTCACGGGCTGATGATGACATGGGCTGATAACGATGAAGAAAAAAATTTCTTCGTCTAGTGGGTGAATATTCCAGCAACAGTCTACGTTGACAAGTTAAAAATGTATAATATTTTTGAGCTTACGTTGGTCAGTCATTAATCTCTTGATATCAGACAGCACGCTGCCCGAAACTGAAAGAGGGGTCTTTCAGTTTCCTTCTGTAGCAATGGGATGTTATGGGGTAGGAGATATTTTTACTCTGTCACTACACTATATTGCTTATAAATATTTGCACAATATATTTAGTAAGTCAATTCATACTGAAATTATGTTTTCACCAAGGAAGGAAAATTTCTAACGTATTAATGGTCTATTCTGTTATGCGACAATGCTACTTCATTCTACAGACTCTTTAAACCATAATAAAACAAGAAAAAACAATCACTTACATCGCTACTATATGCAATATAAAATAGTATCTATTTACAGAAATAGTTTCGTAGAAATATAAAGGTCCGTCAGGGTTGTGTGCTATATCCTCTGGATCCTTACTTGACCTTAATTAGACGTGGGTAATCGGAAAAGGAGAATTAAACAATGTTATTCACACAAAACGTAATTAGGGTACTATGAAAAAATTGTTCGAGAAAAGATTATAAGAGAATCTTTAAACACTCCACCAAGAACAGATCGATGCGAACTGCCTCGTCGTCTTTCTTTCTTCCCACACACTAGCACTTGGTGTTGCGTCAGAGTGAGTGACAACCGATTACTTCGACAGATGGCGTTTTACATATCCAGTTGACATTCACTATTAAATAATATTCGAAATAAGCAAACACGCCGTCAAATATATTTTGTATGTTTCTTCATTTTAACAATGTGTATTATAAACAACTTGAGATATAACATACTGTTTGTGGAATTTTGTTTGAATTCGATTTATTTTATTAGCAACAATACCGAGATATGATATATCGATCAACTGAAATACTATTTTTATATACAACTAATTTTATTTATCAATAATATATTTCCTTTGATTTTTTTATATTAGAGGGGGCAAACGAGAATGCCACTCACCTAATGTTAAGTGACTACCACCGCCCATAAACAACTGCAACACCATGGAAATTGCAGATGCATTGCCGGCCTTTTAAAAAAAAGTAGGCTGTTTTCTTGAAAGTCCCTAAGTTGTATCTATCCGGAAAAATCGCTGGTCGTAGGCGATTCGTCAAGGAAGTTTTGTGAGGTTGATATTTGTATGATTTAATATATTGTACTTTCAGTATAAGTCTAATAAAGTAACTTTTTATTATAGAATAAGGGTGACAAACGAGCGAACAGTCCACCTGATGGTAAGTCGATGGCTGTGGCCCATAGACATCTATATTTGTTCTCAATTAAGAATCAAAATGCAAATGCCTTTTGTATTGTTTGCTATCTTCTCTTATCTGTGTAGTGTAGCACAGGCTCGGCACGCACTTAACTAAAACACGTCCAATCTCGCCCGAGGCTCTCGTGTAACTGACGCGGTGCGCTCGAGACAGTGACTTATATATAAATGTATGTTTTTGTATTTCTGCATGGTAAATTATTAGTAAATAAATCAAATAACAATATTTACTGTATACTATATATATGCAAACACTACATCTCTTTCTTATCAAGATTTTTTTCTTTTTTTCATTATAACTCATAACAATCACAAAGCAGCTTGTATTGTCTGTATTAATTATTACATATTTTCGTCTTCTTTATCCTGTTCTAGATTTTGTTCTTTTTCATTCTGATCGGGTGGAATAGCCGTCCAATCGCCACCTACTTTTATCAAATGTATCACATTTCTCCTAAACCTTTGGTTCGTTTCACTATTGCGTACTGTGCAGTCACCGTCTCGTGCACTCTCTACGACGTGTGGCGTCGGTTTAAAATTGGTTGTAAGATTATTCGATTTTTCCACTGCTTTTACGTAAACCTTATCTCCCTGTTTTATATCTGAGTGAATTGCTCTTTTTGTATTTTGTCTCTATCCCTGATATCTGAATCTAAGTGATTGTCTGTAATTTATTTCACCTATTGATGGAATTTTATCCCTACTTTTCGTTGAAAAAACAGTTCAGGCGGTAACTTCCCGGTAACTGTAAGGAGGGGTGCTGTTATACATTAGAAGATACTCCCACAAACATTCTTTTAAATCCTTCCTCTCGATCGTTAGGTTAGGATAGTTCAGGTGTGAAATAAATTTACGTTGCATTCTTTCAATATTGTTAATGTAAATTTTAAAAATCGGTGACCAAACCTGACTTGCATACTCAAGAGTGGATCTTACATACGAAAAATAAACTATTTTAAGACTTAGTAATTCCGTAAATGGAAGACATGTGCGCATGACAAATCCAAGATTACGAAAAGATTTACTACATATACTATTGATATGATCTCGCATGGTCATGCCGGCATCAAAGAGTACGCCTAAATCTCGAACAACTGTGACCCTCTTAATTAAAATTCCATTAAAATTATAGGGAAATACTATTGGATTCAATTTCCTGGTGAAAGATATACGCTGACATTTAGATATGCTTACATTTATGCCGTTAGCTACGTAAAAGTTATATAAAGAGGCAAGATCTTTTTGAATAGATTCGCAGTCTTCAATAGTACGAACACTGAGGAATATTTTCTTATCATCAGCGTACAGTAAGTGATGGCAGTTACTTATAAATTTATGTATATCAAATATATATGCGTTGTAGAATAGGGGGCCAAGATGAGAGCCTTGAGGCACGCCAGATGGGATAGTAATAAAATCTAACCTGTATCCTCCGAGAATAACTGCCTGAGATCGATTCATTAGATAAGATTTTACCCATCTAAGCAGATCTCCATGAATTCCGAGCGCCTGGAGCTTTTGTAGCAATACAACATGATTAACACGGTCAAAAGCTTTTTCGAAATCCGTATATATCACGTCAACCTGACCACCGTTTTCCAAAGTGTAAGCCTGTGTCCCAGAAAATTCACATCCTGCGTTTTATATATGCATTTATTGCTATTCAGCACGGCGTTGTTTTTACTAAGTACCTGTAGCACTTTCCTTAGTCATGCGTCATGTTCTTCTTCACTGTTCCCGAATACCAGGATATCATCAATAAAATTAACGACCCCTTCACAGTTTATCAGCATCCTTTCAATGATCTTCTGAAAAATGTAGGAAGCGCAGGTAATTCTAAGCATGATTCTTTTATATCTATATAATCTTTTGGGGGTTATAAAAGTCGTTATGTGTCTGGGTTCAGAGTGAATTTCCACTTGATGGAAGGCATTTTTTTATGTCTAATTTGTTAAAATATTAAGCTTTCTTCATTTTAGGCATAAATGGTCCATAGTAGGCAGGGGGTGGTTTTTTCGCAATATAGCGGCGTTCGTACATCTCATATCTACGCACAAACGTAATTCACCATTTTCTTTCATGATTGGGACATTGGTGAAACCCATTTAGACGGGCCTTGCACTTCTTCAATTATATCACTGTTTAGTGATTCCTTAATTTTGATTGCAACCTTCTCTTTAATGGGGATCGGTACTCTCCACTTGATTTATCCCGATACTAAGTTTTAAGACACCCAGACGGACTGCAGTGTTTTTACCCAACAGGTCTCTAGTACCCCCCGAAATCACGTAAATGGTTGTATGTTCCTTTCGTCCATCGATTATAGTTATATAGTATAGTTTCAAATTAACCCTCTATTACCAAAAGAGAGTTACTACCATATGCTAATAATGTCTTGTCTGGTCTTTACATTTGATTAAAAGCATATACTTTTTGCTTTTTAACTCTTCACCCACCCGCCCACGTTTTGTTTAACTTTGAATTACACTTTTCCGCAATTTGAGATATTCATCTTGCTTTTCGAATGCACACTTTTCGGTCTGTTGACGCAATCTTATCAAAAACTTCTCAAATTTTTCTCCTTTTTCCTATTTTAGCAATCGAAAAACATGCCGCTCATAAACTTTGCATCGTTAAGGTTGAAAATACTCGTCGAGTTTTTTATGGCTACTTTAAATACATCAACGGTTTCTGATGATTCGACATTGGCACCCGGTAAATTGTAGAATATAGAGAGCCACCAAAATGCAATAGCGTAGCTCGTTTCTTGAGTGCCGATATAGCTTCAGCTGCGTCCAGATAGATTAGTAGAGACCTTTTCCATTTTTCACACCTTATAGCCATAGATGTGCTATCACATTAAAGCTGATAACGGTATCATTATTATTATTATTTTAGGGGCAAACTGAAACTGTTTCTTATATTTTTATTTCCAGTTTAATGCTGGTATTTTAATACGCAAAGTCCAATTTAATGGTAGTAACTTAGTACCCAAAGGCCAATTTAATGGTAGTAACTTAGTACCCAAACTCCAATTTAATGGTGGAATCTTAGTACCCAAACTCCAATTTAATGGTGGTATCTTAGTACCCAAACTCCAATTTAATGATGGTATCTTAGTACCCATACTCAATTTAGTGATGGTATCTTAGTACCCAAACTCAATTTAATGATAGTATCTTAGTACCCAAACTCAATTTAATGATAGTAATATGTTCCATAACACTCGCTCTTCCTTTTCGGTTTATTTGTATACCGACTACTTCCATTGCTGTGCCATTCAGGCTTTGGGTAAATTCAATGCCTATAATGCGCATTTATAGTATTGCTAGTTACCTACTATGCACGATTTTCTGTCAGACTTATATATGCTATGAAGGCGGTAATATAGTATTTTCATTACAGGCGATAAAATACCACTCCTATATGTAAAATGCCACTGAAATTTAGCTAACGACATTGTATTTCGGCTTAAATCGAGAGGAGTGATTAGTTACATCTACTATTTTTCCATCAGAAATATTTTAAATAAAAGTTGTGCTAATAGAAATATGTTAAAATAAATTTAATTTTTTTTTTATCATTGCTACATAAAGAAAATAAATTTTTGCACACCATAGTGTGGTCATATGCAAACATTTAATTTATATAAATTATTAAAATGATCAGAACAGGGTTAAAAACAATAAATCATAATTCATAATCCACAGTTTTTTTTCCGCGGATATTCTAGGAATTAATTTACAATTGCAATGCTAATAGTTGCACATTGCTAACCTATTTTTGATTATATCTTTATAACAAATAGGTACTTATCTTTTTTCTCGTCGCTACTTGTATTGTCTGCTATCTTCTCTTATCTGTGTAGTATAGCACAGGCTCGGCACGCACTTAACTAAAACACGTCCACTCTCGCCCGAGGCTCTCGTGTAACTGACGCGGTGCGCTCGAGACAGTGACTTATATATAAATGTATGTTTGTGTATTTGTGCATGGTAAATTATTAGTAAATAAAACAAATAACAATATTTACTGTATACTATATATATGCAAATACTACACCTTGTCACCCCTGAGGACTGAGATGGAATGCCTCGTTTCCAGTAAAAAGGGTCTCTGGTTCTCTACACTCACCGTACGAAACGCTGCAGCATTAAGCTGCTATTTTACGCTGGTATTCTGTGAGAGCGTGGTCCTACTCCGGTCGAGCCGATCCATTCGTACTGCAACCACAATATAGCAGCAGCTTGGCTCTACCATAATATAATAACTAATTTTGCTTAATAAAAGTGGTTCTCGATTACTTAACCTAATTATGGGACATTAAGGAATACCTTGAAATTATTCTTTTGGCTCTTCAAAGCCCGCTGCCGCTGGCCCCCTCACGTCGTGGCCACCAATAACCTAAAGATACTCGCATCGCTTGTCATTACCTATATAATATGACTTTGCCAAAGAAAAGTTTTTTAGTTTACGAATGGACTCTCAACTTTTTCACTACTATATTTATTTTTTGTTGAACAGAGTGACGAGAAGTCATCAAAAAATATTATTCCGGTTTATTTTATCTAATTTACTACATGACTCTGTTTTCTATTAACTATATTTGTTTTAATTTCTTTGTATATTTATTAACTTATTTATGCATAATAAAGAGGTTTACAAACAGCAGAATTTATGTATTGTTTGCTATTCCAATAGTTTGGTTTGTGTAGTTTAAACGCTCACTCTAAATTTTGCAGTACGAGAACAGCCTGAGTTCGATCCTCGCCGGGACCAATGAAATTGTTAATTGCAATTTAAAGTGCTGGTTTAACCAAGTGTTCAGCGCTGAAGGAAAATATCTATATCTTTCTATGTTTTTTTTATTCATATAGGCTCATTTACAAGCTCTTATGAATGGTCAAGAGAAAGAATAAAAAAATACATTGTAACAGATTAACAAATTTCAACACATACCTAACAATTTTAGCAATGTCAAATTCCATGAGGGATAGTAATCCTCCGATCACCAGTAATGAGAAGTTACTTTTAAATAAAAGTTTATCAGTTTCCAGAGTATTATAAGTATTATACTTACATAGAGGGGTGGCCACAGGAAAATAAACTAAGACATAATTTAAATTTAATGATGCATAACTTGACATGTAACAATAACTTAAATTTGACATTTAATTGTAAGAATAATAATGATAAATTTCATTTAATTGATATTAATAATTTAACTAAGAAGTTTTTGACAAGAGATAGGTATTACCTATCAAAGTATAGTTTAAGACTGGTAGCAAATACGCTATCTTATTATTTATATTTTAACTCAACCAATGATTTGGCTACCTTGACACCTGCTTCTTTTGAGCAACAAAATAATTTTATATTTGATTTGGAACCAGTTCCAAGTAATTTAAATTAGATAATAAGACAATAGAGGTAATCTCTAGCAAAGATAATTTAAAAAGCTTAGAATGCAACTTACCAATCCATAATTATGCAATTTTACAAAATAACAATAATAAAAACTGTATCAACCTGGTGCATCAAAATATACAAGGTATGTTAGGCAAATAATTAGAAATTGATTTATTTTTAAATAGTAACAGTATAAATATTTTATGTATTACAGAACATTGGTTTAAAGAATACAACCCCATATTTAATTTCAGTAATCACCAGGTGGTCAGTTCGTTCAATAGAGATACTAAATTACGTGGTGGCTCCTTAATATTAGCTAATAAGTCCTTATCATGTAAAGAACGTAAAGACATTGTGAGCCTCTCTGTTGAGCGTACTGTAGAAATGGCATGTGTTGAGCTTGAGCACCTTATTGTTGTCAGTGTTTACAGACCCCCATATTCAAGTTATGATACTTTTGAAAAAATTATGGAAGAAGTTTTAGTTAAGCTTAATAAACAGAATAAATCTCTTGTAGTGTGTGGAGACTTTAATATCAATCTCCTGGAAACTTCTTCCATCAGTATTAAATTCTGTTCTTTGTTCAAATCCTATAATCTTAATAATTTATTCTTTGAAGCTACACGTATTGCAGTGTGTAGTGCAACTTGTATTGATAATATTTTTACAGGTGTTGTACCAATCAACAAATCAATAATACAAAAACTTAGTTCAGATCACTGTGGACAACTGGTTTCGTTACCTTATATGCACAAAAAACAGGTAAATGAGAAAATTGTGTTTGTTCCTATTAATGCAAAACGCCTGGAGAGATTTAGAAGTAATATGTTAAAAATCCTTCCATCCCTTTCTTATAAGAACAATGCAGACTATTTATATAGAGAATTATTTACCTTTATAAACAATGAATTTAATAAAACATTCACTTCTAAAACATTCTCCAGAAACAGTCGCAAGGCATTTAATGAGTGGGCGACAGTAGGAATTCATAAAAGCAGACGAAGGTTATATGACCTTTACCATGAAAGATCGTATAATCTTTCCGATGCTTTTAAAGAATATGTAAAAAATTATTCTAAAATGTTTAAAAGAGTTTGCTCCACAGCCAAATCAATACATATTAGTAACAAAATTAAGACAGCTAAGAATAAAATAAAAATGACGTGGAGTATAATTAACAGCGAAACCGGTAAAGAGAAACCTCGTAATTCAAACTATCAATTAAAAATTAATAATGAATTGACTAAATCAAATGAAGAAGTTGCAGCGGTGTTTGAGAAATATTTCACTGATGTTCCCAACATTGTCGACATTGAGTCATTGAAGGCTTCTCCAACTGTCGCCGAATCATTACTTAAACAGAATGTTAATACCTGTTTAAAAGAATTTAAATTTGAAAAAGTATTACCGCATAATATTGTAAAATACTTCAAAACCATTGATGTAAAGAAAACCGCAGATTTGTGGGGGATTTCCGTTACAGTGATTGCGTCCATAATAGATTTAATTGCACCTCATCTTGCTATTATTTTTAATACTTGTATCGATTCTGGTGTGTTTCCTGATTTAATGAAGTATAGTAAAGTAATACCTTTATTTAAATCTGGTAGTACATTGGACCCCGCTAATTATAGACCTATTTCTGTACTACCAACTCGCAGTAAAATTTTTGAAAAAATAATTTTGAATCAATTGTTAATTTTTTTTAATACAAATAAATTACTTCATAAAAATCAATTTGGTTTTACAAGGGGTCGCTCGACGTCTGACGCCGGTGTTGAGCTTATGAAATATATTTTTAATGCCTGGGAGAATTCACAAGATGCCTTAGGTATTTTCTGTGACCTTTCCAAGGCTTTCGATTGTGTTCATCATGATAAATTAATCAGGAAACTACAACATTACGGTGTAAAAAATTTGGCGCTTAAACTTATTACTTCATATTTAAGTAACAGAACTCAAAAAGTCGTCATTAATAGTAAATGTTCCTCCGGATCAGTAGTATCAATGGGCGTTCCTCAGGGCTCGATTTTTGGCCCATTCCTGTTCTTAATCTATATTAATGACTTACCTTATCTTGTAGGGGATAATCACGATATAGTATTATTTGCTGACGATACCTCTTTAATTTTCAAACTGAAACGGCAGTCAATTAAATATGACGATATAAATAATCCTCTATCGAAACTAGTACATTTGTTTAACGCCAACAATTTGCTCTTAAACGGCAATAAGACAAAATGTATTAAATTTACAATACCTAATGTAAAACATTCGAAAACCAATGTGCTCTTAAATGGGGAGGAGTTGAGTCTTGTGGATACCACTGTTTTTCTCGGTATTACTATTGACGCGAAACTTCAATGGGGCCCCCATATATCTAAATTAGCAAGCAGACTTAGTTCTGCAGCATATGCTGTAAGAAAGATTAGAAGTCTCACAGATGTTGAGACAGCTAGGTTAGTGTATTTTAGTTACTTTCATAGCGTAATGTCTTATGGAATTTTGCTATGGGGTAATGCGACTGATATTGAAGCTATATTTGTTTTGCAAAAGAGAGCCGTACGGGCGATTTATAATCTAAATTGTAAAGAGTCCCTTAGAGAAAAATTTAAAGAAATAAACATATTAACTTTGGCATCGCAATATATTTATGAAAATGTAATGTATGTACATAAAAACATAAATAGCTTTAATAAGAATAAGGATGTTCATACCTTAAACACTAGGAACAAACATAAGCTTGTAATGCCACTTACTAGACTCCACAGAATTAGTAATTCATTTATGGGGCAATGTATACGCTTTTACAACAGAATCCCAGAACATGTTCAAAGTTTGTCAATAAACAAGTTTAAAAGTTTTATTAAAGAAAAACTGTACAAAAAGGGTTATTATGATATCAAGGAATACATGAATGAAAATAACCCCTGGGAATAAGGTGATCGCCACCATGCTGGTTCTATGAAAATTCATTTAAAATTGTATAAACAAAATTATTGTTAAGTGAAATTATGTTTAAAAAAAAGTCCCGCTGGGTTTCTTGCTGGTTCTTCCCAGGACAGAGGTATTTTCCGAACCAGTGGTAAATAAAATAATAACTTTCAACAAGTATTATGTAATAATCCATATTGAATAAAAATCATTCTATTCTATTCTATTCTATATGTATTTGGTTCGGCTAGTTTAATAAGCAGCCGAAATTTCTTTGTTTATTTTGCTCTGAATACTCGCAACTGTTACACCAATGTTACTTTGGTTTGGATGTCCGTGTATTTCGCGGGTCGATGGGATTCTTGCGTACTATTGGTCCGTTAAAATTACGGACATCTTCCCGTCACGTGATCACATACTGTCAACGCCGCGCGTCGTGAGAAATGGCACGTTTTTTCGCTGCTCCCTAATATATGTTCCGCCGCAAGTTATTCCTAGAATTGGATAATCGTGAGTGACCGAAATCCGTGTAGCTGGGATCCCCGAAGAAGCGCACGAGAGCAGGACCATCCGCCTTCGTATATTCAGGTACGTCCGACCTTAGTAATATTGTCTAGTTAACGGTATCGAGTAGAATCAGCCAGCGTCTATGCAAATTACAGTCCATTTACCATTTTCAACCAAAAATTGGTCCTTCGAGCCGGATGACATTCGGATTGGAACTATTAAATAGGTAAATCCGATTGTGATTCGACTCTTCGACGTAATTGATACTGAACCTTATTGTGGCATACTTGGGTTGATGTCGACTATTTATACTGTTAGTTGTCGACTTGTAAATACTACTTAATATTGATGTATTTTCCGCATCGCATACAGCCGTTTACAAGATCGATTTTATATGTTTATTACTAAGAAACATTCTTATTAATCGCATCGACTTTTAGACAGCTGTCGCATTTAATTTACTTAATCGCATTTAATATTATTATCATATCGCTCCGTAAATATTTAAATCGGTTCGATTTAATTTACCTAGTGGGTAGAAATAACCGCCGCGCCTCGCCGCCAGCCATTGTGCAGTTTATCTAAGTACCGTATCGCACCTTTTTCTTAGTTTGGTACATATGCAGCGCATGACATATATTAAAACTGATTTGAATTTCTAGTGGAGTTCGCAAACTTTGTATACTATAAATACAGTTAAATTACTTAAATACTTATTAACTAACCTGCTCATTTATATTTCTTCAATCACGCATGAAAATTTATTTACATTTAATTCGTAAAAACAAGGATAATTTACTCACTTTGGGGTAATATAATCGTGTTCTAATAAATATATTTACAATGACGGAAAAGGGTGCAGGAAAAGATAGACGCCTTATGCAAATTAAATTGTTAGAAGCTAAGCGTCAATTGTATTTCTCTCAAATAAATAAGACTTTTCAACTATCATCGAAAACAGATGAAAAATCACGGCATAATTTCTTATCACAAGCTCGCGCCGTCGATCAATTACGTAAAGAGTTTGTAACTTTGGTTGATGATATAAATTTATTAAATTTGGAAGTATATCCCGATTATAGTATTAATTACCAGCCGTTATCAGCTTTTGACGACTTATATTATTTTATTAAGGATATCCTGAATAGTATGGAGAGACCAAACCCACAATCGCAAGCCGTCACACATGCAATTAATCAGGAACATACTATTAAGATTCCTCGTATTGAATTGCCTATTTTCGATGGTGAGTTACAAAACTTTCCTTATTTTTACGAAACGTTTAAACGTGTTATACACGAAAATAAAACGTTAACGGATTCGGAACGTATTCACTATTTAATGAGCCACCTTTCCGGAAAAGCAAAACATATATGTGCTGGTATAATCCCGGCGGCAGATAATTACGTAATTATTTGGCAAACTTTACAAGACAAATACAAGGATAACAGAGCTTTAGCTACGACATATCTAAATCAGTTATTTGCATTAAAGAATATTAACGGTCCCTCTGCAATAAATTTAGAAAATTTGGTAGATAAATACGCGGCCACGATCGCAGCACTCAAACAACTTAATATAGATAATTTAAGTGACTTTATTTTTGTTTACATGGGCCTAAAGCTTGTAGATTCCGATACTGCGAAGTGTTTCGAAACAACAGTTCGTAGTCAAACGGACATGCCTAAATACGACGAGTTTGTTAAGTTCTTACGAGAACAGGTAAAAATTTTGTATCGAACCAGCACTTCATCACAAACTCGTGGCAGTTCCATGGCACCGCATCCCAACTCTGGTAGTCGCCCATCTAGCTCACGGGCTTTAACCGTGCCGCCACGCGTCTTAGTCTCCACGCAGCAGACCCAAGGTCGTACTAGGCCATGTAAGCTTTGCAACAACACGGCGCATACGCATCTCTATGCATGTAAACCCTTTGCTAACCTTTCGGCTGCCGACAAATTTAAATTCGTTAAGGACAATCGTTACTGCGTTAATTGTTTGAGTAACCAACATACCTCTTTTTATTGCAACTCAAACACTTCTTGTCGCAAGTGTAATGCCAGGCATCACACGTTGCTTCATTTTGGAAATGAACCATTTGCGGCGCAGTCTTGCACCGCCACTGTAGCCGTGAACGAGGAACATGATACTAGTGAAATACTGAGCTCAGTAGAACTTGAAGAAGAGTCCTCCTCCGATCAAGTGCGTGACGGTTATTTGGTTGGAGAAGGAAATCCAGAAGTGTCGTATTGCTCGTTGTCTTCTACAAAATGCGATTCATCATCAACAACGCAAGTTCTCGCAACCGCAAAGGTTTATGCCACCGGTCGCGATGGTCGCGATGTAATAGTTAGATGTTTACTGGATCCTGGTTCCCAGAAACATTATATAACAACAAAATGTTGTTCAAAACTACAGCTAAAGGTCGAATCTAATTCGCCTGTAACGGTGAAGGGAATAGGTGGCTCATCACAGATAGTCAAGGGGGCGGCAAATATTTCTTTTCGATCTCGATTCAATAATACAAAATTTAATATTCAGGCTCTAGTGTTAAATCGAATCACTAGTAATATACCAACGTGTAATATCGATACTAGATTCCTTGAAAATCTACGTAGTATTCCCATGGCGGACGATGGCTGGGGTATGCCAGGAGAAATAGATTTATTAATCGGTGTTAGTCTTTTTGCAGAGATGCTACGACCTGGTAAAATTATCGGGGAACCCGGTTCTCCGGATGCGCTTGAGACCGTTTTAGGATACATCGTTCTAGGAGATGCTCCAGCGGTTATCCAGGCTCAAGCCCCAGCAGTCGTAGCTTTTCATGCTATTTCAACATCTGAGGTCGAGACTCTAGTTAGGAAAATGTGGGAACTCGACGAAATTGATCCTAAGCATATCTTTAGTGCTGATGATAAAATATGCGAAGAAAATTATAGCAAGACTGTCACGCGTGCTACTTCCGGACGCTACGAAGTAGCATTACCTTTCAAATTCAGTCCAGATCTTCTTGGTAATTCTTTGGAAGTTGCTGGGCGTAGATTTTTGCATTTAGAGCGTAGGTTTACTGCTCAGCCCGCTCTAAGAGAGGCGTACGATAGTGTAATCAAGGATTATATATATCAAGGTTATTTGTCTCCTATTGATACAGCCGATAAAGATCCTCTGCACTTTTACATGCCCCACCACGCTGTTCTTAGGGAAGATAAATTATCGACACGGATTCGACCTGTCCTGGATGCAAGTGCTAAGTCTAGTAGCGGATTTTCTTTAAATGATCTTTTATATGCCGGTCCCAATCTTCAACGCGACCTTTTTACAATCCTAATGAATATGAGACTATTACCTGTTGCCATCACAGCTGACGTGAGGCAGATGTATCTTAGGATAGGCGTCCGTAAGCAGGATCGACGTTTTCAGCGTATCTTATATCGCTTCAGTCGGAATGACAATTTAGGAGGTGGTTCAGATATTCAAATTCCAATAAAATCATTAGAATTCAATAGAGTAGCCTTTGGACTAAAGTGTAGCCCATTTTTAGCTCTTCGCACTGTCTCGCAACTAGTACAGGATGAGGGTCACCGTTTTCCTATAGGTAAAGAAGTCGTGCAGAGAGATCTTTACATGGACGATATAGCTAGCTCACTGATGAATTCCGATCGAGCTATTTCTGCCTTTCAAGAGTTAATCGGGCTATTTAAGGCTGGGGGCTTCGATCTAGTCAAATGGAGTAGCAATAGCACAAGGGTACTTGAATATATTCCTGAAGATTATCGCTTGTCGCAAAATGTCGAATTTCACAAGGACGATACCTTGAAAATATTAGGTCTTTACTGGCGTCCTCATGATGATGAGTTCGCCTTCAAGGTAATTTCAGATGATCGCCCTTGCACTAAGAGAAACATTTTGTCCTCTGTCGCACGTTTGTTTGATGTTTTGGGCCTGGTAGCACCTGTAATTTTGTATGCCAAGCTTTTAATCAAGGAGCTTTGGATTGCTAAAATAGACTGGGACGCTGATCCCCCACAACGAATTACACGACTGTGGAATGAATTCCGACGGGAACTTCCCCTGCTTGCCCAGATGAAATTTCCTCGGCACCTTGGAGTGGTTCATGGCTGTTCGGTAACAATTCTGGGTTTCGCTGACGCGAGTGAAAAGGCTTATGGCGCCGCAGTTTATATTCGAGTAGACGTCAAACAAATTCAGACAACTGTCATTTTGTCATGCGCAAAGTCAAAGGTTGCGCCCTTGAAGGTTGTTTCATTAGCACGTCTGGAATTATGTGCAGCCTTGTTGCTTTCTAAATTAATAAAAAAGGTTTTTGAAATATATTCGAGTAGATACCCAATTGATTCGGTGTTAGCATTTTCAGACTCGACCGTAGTGTTAAATTGGATTCACTCTTCTCCGCACCGATGGCACACGTTTGTTGCCAATAGAGTCTCCAAAATCCAGGACAACTTACCATCGGATCACTTTTACCACATCAAGGGTAACGAAAACCCGTGCGATTGTTTGTCCCGTGGATTAACTCCTACACAACTTATGAATCACCCCCTGTGGCTACAGGGGCCTCCTTGGGCCCATTTACAAAAAACCGAATGGCCAATAAAAACATTTGTGCCAAAGGAATCTTCCGACGCGCCGGAGCTTAAGTCTATTTCCCTAGTAATAATAAAACCAATCGAAGAACCTTTTCTTTATAAGCTAGCACGTAATTACTCTTCGTGGCAACGGTTCCTTAACGTGGCAAGCTACATATACAAGTTTATAAGGAAGCTACCTCTGGGACCCATAGTTGAGTCAGATTTGGAATTTACGGAATTAGAAATTATGAAGGTAATACAGTCAATACATTTTAGTGATGACCTTCAACGTTTAGAGAAAGGGGGATGTCGTTCTCCATCTATTAAAAAATTAAACCCATTTCTTAAGGATGGCGTATTACGCGTAGGTGGCCGTTTGGCAAACTCAGAGGAGAGTTTTGATTTTAAACATCCTATTCTCCTTCCTTGTAAGGATCATGTGGTAGACTTGCTCATACGCTCATACCACTGCAAATATTTACATACAGGACCAGGGTTGCTATCTTCTGTACTCCGTGTTAAATACTGGATACTATCTGCTAGACGTGCAATTAGAGCCATTATATCTAAATGCAACGTATGTTTTCGATCTAAGCCTCAACCTGGGTTCCCTATGATGGCTGACCTCCCTGAACCTCGAGTGAGAGCGGTTGTCAAAGCCTTCGTCCATACTGGATGCGATTATGCCGGCCCAGTCCTAGTAACACCATATCGTGGTAAGGGTATAAAAAGCCGTAAGGCTTACATCTGCTTGTTTACATGCCTTACTACACGAGCGGTGCATATTGAGCTCGCAAGCGATCTCAGCACAGCTTGCTTCTTGGCAGCCATGAAACGATTCCTAGCTAGACGGGGATCGGTTCAATGTTTTTATACCGATAACGGAACTAATTTTATTGGTGCCCGATCTTATCTTCGCGATTTGTACGCTTTTCTAAAGAATGAATATAAACCAGTGTGGGAAAAGCAGTTAGCAGAAAGTCGTATCCAATGGAAACTGATTCCTCCTAATGCTCCACACTTCGGTGGTTGCTGGGAAAGTAACATCAAGTGCATAAAAACCCATTTATATAGGGTCATCGGCCAACAAATTCTAACCTTTGAGGAGCTTCAAACAGTTTTAAGCCAGATTGAATCCATATTGAATTCACGACCACTTACAGTTCTCAGCTCTGATCCTTCAGATCCAGCAGCTTTGACGCCAGCTCATTTTTTACATACCGTCCCGCTTGATTTCCTGCCAGCACCTGATATCGATGATTCGATTCCGCATCTTCTAACTCGATATGAACTCTTAGACAAGTTGGTACAGTCATTCTGGATGCGATGGAGGAGAGAATATCTTCATAGCCTACAAGCCCGCCAGAAGTGGAACTCACCATCCTTCCCAGTTAAGGAAGGAACGGTTGTTGTAGTAATACAGGATAACATCACGCCCTTACATTGGCCCTTAGGCATTATAACACAAACCTTTAAAGGTAAGGACGACGTTATACGTGTAGCAATGGTAAGGACTAAGCACGGTACTTACCAAAGACCAGTGGTTAAATTGTGTCCATTACCAACTCAGTAAAATTCACAAATTATTTAGGTAAAGGGTAGATTAGCCTCTAGATAATAAGTCATAGATAAGTTAGTGGGATTAAGTAGATATAAGTAGTTAACAAACATTCTTTAGTATGTTGTAATAAGGTTCATGGAAGTGAGAATAAATTAATTTGGTCGATAAAGATGATTACACCTTTGAAAGCTTCCCTTTCAAGGCCGGGAGGAATGGTTCGGCTAGTTTAATAAGCAGCCGAAATTTCTTTGTTTATTTTGCTCTGAATACTCGCAACTGTTACACCAATGTTACTTTGGTTTGGATGTCCGTGTATTTCGCGGGTCGATGGGATTCTTGCGTACTATTGGTCCGTTAAAATTACGGACATCTTCCCGTCACGTGATCACATACTGTCAACGCCGCGCGTCGTGAGAAATGGCACGTTTTTTCGCTGCTCCCTAATATATGTTCCGCCGCAAGTTATTCCTAGAATTGGATAATCGTGAGTGACCGAAATCCGTGTAGCTGGGATCCCCGAAGAAGCGCACGAGAGCAGGACCATCCGCCTTCGTATATTCAGGTACGTCCGACCTTAGTAATATTGTCTAGTTAACGGTATCGAGTAGAATCAGCCAGCGTCTATGCAAATTACAGTCCATTTACCATTTTCAACCAGTATTTGTGTATAGAGTATACAGGTATTTATGTATAGAGTATACACAAATACATCTTGGGGAAACCTTCATGTCTGAATTTTAAGTTAAGTCTGCCAACACGCATTGGGGCAGTGCGGTGGACATTTTTTTTATCCTGAAACTCTCTCAGAAATGAGGGGAGGTTTGTGCTCAGCACAGCTCAGAAGGACGTACATACAGGTAGTAAATTTACAATAAGTTTTCTGAAAATACGTTAGTTACATTTCGATGTTACGTTAATAAAATGATTTTTGATGAGTAAAAATAGATTAAACATAGATATTTATTTTCTATTTTATATCTTTGGTAATTTGTTCATATACTACTTACCCGTCAGTATGAGATGTTTCAAACCGAATCAACGACACGAGCTCAAAGATAAGCACTGAAAAGGATTATCTTGATGGGTGTTTCAAGTTTGCTTTAGTGTCTTGAACTATCTTCTAAGTTTACTGAAGTAAACTTAACTGAGACTTGTTTGAGAATTATCAACAAGGTTTAACTTTTTATTTACTTTAAAGCTCTCATTCAATGAAATATGTAGTGGTGGTGTCACCGTGCAGCTGTGATATAAGAATATCCACTAAGCTCAATCGTCAATCGACAGAGGAAACAAATTAGGAAATGGGCAGCAGCGTCTTCTTAATAACATCTACAAAAACTGCAGCTTCTAACCTGATTGCCAAACGTAGCAACTATGACAAATATCTATTTAAAGTAATCTGTGAGAGAGGCCTATATTCAGCAGTGGAATTTTGATAGGCTGTATCGATAAATTAAAATTTGGAAAATAACATTGAATTATTTGACGTTGGTTAATTTTGTTAAGTTTTCTAGCTGTATTTCATAGCTATCTTTAAGCAACGTTTTTACTGTACTAACATAAAACTTACGCAATATATAATAAAAAAAGACATTTTAATTTTAATTTAAAGAGAATTTATCAAGAATCAAATGAATGACTCGCTATCAGTAAAAAGCCAGGCAAGTGCGACTCGCCCATGAAGGGTTCCGTAGCAGCAAGACAATTTTCTATGTAAGTAATTGAAATTAATTTTATCCCACGAAAACAGTATCAAATCGTAAACGTACAATATTTAGCATTGTCAAATGTATCGAAAAATTAGCTCCGCGAGCACGAGTGTCAACGACGTCTGCCCTCACGTGTCTGCCCACTCGGGTAAGCGCAGACGGGAACCTGCCCTCCGCGCGCTCCGCACCCGCTACCGATCAAGCCTTCGATTCTTAGGCTGGCCACATACATACGGAATTCCGTTTCGTGATTCCGTGTGTGTGTTGTATTCACGGAATTCCGAATCGGGATTCCGTGAATACAACACATACGGTTTTTTTCCGTTCGGAATAACAAGGGTCAGTTGAGAGACGTTGGCCATTGAGTGTAGACATTCTGCCAGCGAGTAAAGATGACGATTTTCTAATTGCGATTCCATTATTGCTGTATCATTCTTACTAGGTGCATCCTCTTATCACCCTAAGCTTGCATTATAGTCAATATTATGTAAAAATATCTATCTATCCAGAGATATTTTTTAAATATTTATGTCTCTAAATTCTTTCAACGAATTATTAAATAAAATAAGATGAAAGGTTACGAAAAGCTATACACCTACAATATTAAATCTAAAAACATACATAAACACACCTACTCGCTCCGGTCGTGCGAAAACACTGAACGCGTTCCGTACGGAATTTACGTATGTGTGTTGCGACTCGTACAAAATCTATGGAAGACGTGCGTTCGGAGCGGCTTTTTTCCGTTCGGGATCTCGAACGCACAGGCGCTCATACGGAATCTCGAATCGGAGAAATTCCGTACGGAAAAATAACGTACGTGTGTGGCGGGTCATAGATTTTATATGGTCTTGCTGCGTTCGGAATCCCGAATCGGAATATCGAAACGGAATCCCGAAACAGAATTCCGTATTTATGTGGCCGGCCTTATTGCGCAACAAACGGTTCAATGTTCAATAGTTGACTTTTGATAGGCTGTAACAGTATTAAATAACATTAAAACCACGCACATCCATGTAGCATCAAGTATTTATATCATTCATCATTACAGCCCTTCACAAGTCCACTGCTGAACATAGGCCTCCCCCAAAGAATGCCACAAAGCACGGTCCTGAGCCACCTGCATCCATCGACTTCCTGCATGTCTTACCAGGTCGTCACTCCATCTCGTGGGGGGACGCCCTACACTTTGCCTACCGGTACGAGGCTGCCACTCGAGAACCTTTCTTCCCCATCGGTTGTCGGTTCTTCGAGCTATATGGCCGGCCCACTGCCACTTCAGCTTACTAATCCGTTGGGCTATGTCGGTTATTCTGGTTCTACTGCGGATATCCTCATTCCTAAGTTTATCACGCAGAGAAACTCCGAGCATAGCCCTCTCCATAGCTCGCTGAGCGACCTTGAGCTTCCTCATACGGCCAGCAGTGAAGGACCACGTCTCAGTTCCGTAAGTCATCACTGGCAACACGCACTGGTTGTACAATTTCGTTTTAAGGTTTTGAGGTATGTCTGACGAGAAGATGTGTCGTAGCTTCCCGAACGCTGCCCAGCCGAGTTGAATCCGTCGATTGACCTCTCGGTCGAAGTTGGACTTACCTAATCGGACTATTTGTCCCAGGTAAACATACTCGTCAACAACTTCGAGCTTAGTGCTCCCAACAACTACCGGCATAGGTGTGACATGGACATTAAACATAATCTTTGTTTTGTCCATGTTCATCTTAAGACCTATCCGTTGGGAAGCACTATTGAGGTCATTGAGCATAGTGCTTAGGCCCTCCAGCGATTCTGCCATAATGACTATATCGTCGGCAAATCGAAGGTGAGTGATGTACTCGCCATTGATGTTGATACCGTACCCTTTCCAGTCCAGAAGCTTGAAAACGTCTTCCAATGCAGCGGTGAAGAGTTTCGGGGATATGACGTCACCCTGTCTTACACCTCTCTGCAATTGGATAGGTTTCGTACTCTGGTTCTGTACTCGGATAGCCATCGTAGCCCTACTGTACAAGCACTTCAACACTTCGATATACCGACAGTCAACTTGGCACCGCTGAAGGGACTGCAGCACCGCCCAAATTTCGACGGAATCAAAGGCTTTCTCATAGTCCACATACGCCAGACATAGTGGCAAATTGTACTCTTCGGACTTCTGTACAACTTGCCGAAGGGTATGTATGTGGTCTATGGTGCTAAAGCCCTTTCGGAAACCGGCTTGTTCGGGAGGCTGGAAGTCGTCAAGTCTGCGCGCGAGACGATTCGTAATGACTCTCGAAAACAGCACGTAGACGCGGCTCAGAAGGGAAATCGGTCTGTAGTTCTTCAAGAGAGCGTTGTCACCTTTCTTGAAGAACAAGACCACCGCACTTCTGCTCCACGCCTCCGGTGTAATGCCACCATGGAGGACGGAATTAAAGAGCTTCTGAAGGACTTCAAGTACCGGTCTTCCACCCGCTTTCAGAAGCTCCGCTGTAATTCCATCCTCGCCTGGGGCCTTACCGTTTTTAAGGTGCTGGAGAGCCATTCTAATCTCGCTCAGACTGACGTCCGGGATATCTTCGGAATAGTGTCGGATGAGACTCGCTCTTGGATCGTTACTCACACTTGCGTGTGGCTCCAATGATGACGTGTACAGCTGCCCATAGAACCTCTCAATCTCACTCAAAATCTCAGGTGTCCCGGAAACGATGCTGCCACATTCTGTCTTCAGCTTTGACAGTTGGCTCTTTCTGGCAGACAGATCTCTGGCAAAGACTTTGGAGCCTTGGTTCCGCTCGATCGCTTCTTCAATACGAGCTGTATTGAAGTTGCGTAAGTCCCGCCGCATGCATTTTGAGATCTGTCTGTTCAGATGCCTGTATGCTGTCAAGTCTGTTGAAGAATGTAGCTTCATCTGCCGTCTAACAGCCATGAGATTAAGAGTGTGATCGGAGAGTTTTTGTGTTCTTCTGCGGCGGGTCTTGCAGAACTTAGCTCCGACCGCATGGACAGTTTCCACGAGCTTGTCATTCATATCGTCCACTTCATTGCAGTCTTCTAGGCACTGAAAACGGTTTTGTAACTCGAGCTGAAAGGTTTCGGGACTTTGGATTAGAGCACGAGGGGGACGGAGCGTTGACTTCATTAGACGAGACCTCTCCAACTTAACGTTTAGGTTCAGTGTGCCTCTAACCATTCGGTGATCGCTACCAGTTTTCACCCTTGCGATCACGGAGACATCACTGAACAGTTGTCGTCTGGTCGTCATAATGAAGTCAATCTCATTTTTTGTCGAACCGTCGGGGCTCGACCAGGTCCACTTCCTGTGGGGCCGTTTCTGGAAGAAAGAGTTCATCATAAAGAGTCCCTCTTTCTCCATGAAGTCGGCCAGCTGCTGGCCCCTTGGGTTCCGTTGCCCTATTCCAAATTTCCCTACTTTCAGCTCACCGTTCTCTCTTGTGCCTAGTTTTGCATTGAAGTCTCCCATTAACACCGTATATTGGGTTTTGGAGGAATGCATGGCTCTAGAGATATCCTCATACATTTCCTCCACCTCCTGATCGGGGTGTGCCGAGGTTGGTGCGTAAACCTGTATGACCTTCAGTGAATACCGTTGGGTGATTCTGAGTATAAGGTACGCAACCCTCGTCGACACACTCCCGATCTTTACAACGTTGTTAACGAGAGACTTGTGGGTGATAAATCCGACACCTCCTTGGGACAGATGGTCGCCCTCCCGGTGATAGAGCAAGTTGCCGGATTCGAGGATTACCGTGTCCTCCCCCTCTCTTCGGACTTCGGATAATCCTATAATATGCCAGCGCAACTTGTCTATCTCTTCTTCCAGCTCCACGATCTTCTCGTCAGTCCTCAGGGTGCGTGCGTTGTACGTTGCCAGGTCGAGTCGTCTAAGGTGGCAACTGAACCTCCACCGGAGATTCTTAGCACCCCCTGCCCCGCCGTTACCATGGTCGCCACCGTAGCCAGGAATAGCGGGGCCGCCGGGGACTGGGGGCCGTCTGTTTGTTGCTTTAGTCATTGGGGGGTATTTGCCATAGTTGCCACGCTTGGCGAGCGGGTTGGCAACCGCAGTTTTTTATTATAATTTTTGCTATTATCAGGAAGATGCTGCTGCCCATCTTCTGCCTGTTTCCCTTTGTCGCCTTTTACGACACCCACGGGAGGATATGGGGTAGTGGATATTCTTGACCGCCACTACACGGCATTATATAGCAGTATTTATATAGCATAATTAAATTAATTTGTATAAAAATTTCACGTAAAAGAATCTTAGGGATCGGGTGGCAGAACAACACAAGCCCTGTACATAAGTCTCAATATAAAAGTTTTAATTACTTTTTATCGCTATAGTTGTTATATTTCAATAGGCAGCGGCGGCCTGTGGAAGTTTAACCACGTTTATGTGGCAGAGCTAATCTGCAAATCTATTCAGGCTACAGCACGCCGAACTAAAGATCGGGGAAGGACCACGCTTACACAGAATATTATTACATAATAGGAGTATACTATAGCTGAAGACAGAAGAGTACAATCTGCCGATTTGCCTTGCATATGTGGACTATGAGAAAGCCTTTGATTCCGTCGAAATTTGGGCGGTGCTACAGTCCCTTCAGTGGTGTCAAGTTGACTGTCAGTATATCGAAGTGCTGAAGTTATTGTATAGTAGAGCTACGATGGCTATCCGAGTACAGAATCAGAGTACGAAACCTGTCCAACTACAGAGAAGTGTAAGACAGGGTGACGTTATATCCCCGAAGCTCTTCACCGCTGCATTGGAAGACATTTTCAAACTTCTGAACTGGAAAGGATACGGTATTAACATCAATGGCGAATACATCACTCACCCTTTATTTGCCGACGATATAGTCCTTATGGCGGAATTGCTGGAGGACCTAAGCACTATGCTCAATGACCTAAATAGTGTTTCCCAAGGGATAGGTCTTAAGACGAACATGGACAAAACAAAGATCATGTTTAATGTCCATGTCACACCTATGCCGGTAGCTGTTGGGTTGGTACTAAGCTCGAAGTTGTTGACGAGTATGTTTACCTGGGCCAAATAATCCGACTAGGTAAGTCCAACTTCGACCGAGAGGTCAAACGGCGGATTCAACTCGGTTGGGCAGCGTTCGGTAAATTGTTTTCTTCTAAAAAAACATATTACCTGATGTAAGTTAGTAGATGAGCGGTTGGGCCTTTTTTGCCTAGAAATTGGCCTGGGTTTGTACCACCCTAATTTACTACTTTAGTTTTAGGAAATTTTATACGTGGTAGGGCCAGACTGCAGCTACATTGTGGTGCACGAATGAGACAGTTCTGTAAAACAGCAGCTTAAAGATGCTGTGGTTCGTATGTTCAGTGTAGAGTACCGGCGACACATTTCAATGGAAACAAAGCATCTGCATTTTGATTCTTAATCGAGGGTAATTTTACTGATAACAACTTCCCTACTTCCCTATTAATATTGCCGTGTAGTGGCGGTCAAGAATATCCACTACCCCATATCCTCCCGTGGGTGTCGTAAAAGGTGACAAAGGGAAACAGGCAGGAGATGGGCAGCAGCATCTTCCTGGTAGTAGCCAAAATTACAATAAAAAAACTGCGGTTGCAAACCCGCTCGCCAAGCGTGGCAACTATGGCAAATACCCCCCAATGATTAAAGCAACAAACAGACGGCCCCTAGTCCCCGGCCGCCTCGCTATTCCTAGCTACGGTGGCGAACATGGTAACGGCGGGGCAGGGGGTGCTAAGAATCTCCGGTGGAGGTTCGGTTGCAACCTTAGACGACTCGACCTGGCAACGTACAACGCACGAACCCTGAGGACTGACGAGAAGATCGTGGAGCTGGAAGAAGAGATAGACAAGTTGCGTTGGCATATTATAGGATTATCCGAAGTCCAAAGAGAGGGGGAGGACACGGTAATCCTCGAATCCGGCAACTTGCTCTATTACCGGGAGGGCGACCATCTATCCCAAGGAGGTGTCGGATTTATCGTCCACAAGTCTCTCGTTAACAACGTTGTAAAGATCGGGAGTGTGTCGACGAGGGTTGCGTACCTTATACTCAGAATCACCAAACGGTATTCGCTGAAGGTCATACAGGTTTACGCACCAACCTCGGCACACCCCGATGAGGAGGTGGAGAAAATGTATGAGGATATGTCTAGACCCATGCATTCCTCCAAAACCCAATATACGGTGTTAATAGGAGACTTCAATGCAACACTAGGCACAAGAGAGAACGGTGAGCTGAAAGTAGGGAAATTTGGAATAGGGCAACGGAACCCAAGGGGCCAGCAGCTGGCTGACTTCATGGAGAAAGAGGGACTCTTTATGATGAACTCTTTCTCGCAGTAGCGGCCCCACAGGAAGTGGACCTGGTCGAGCCCCGACGGTTCGACAAAAAATGAGATTGACAACTGTTCAGTGATGTCTCCGTGATGGCGAGGGTGAAAACTGGTAGCAATCACCGAATGGTTAGAGGCACACTGATCCTAAACGTTAAGTTGGAGAGGTCTCGTCTAATGAAGTCAACGCTACGTCCCCCTCGTGCTCTGTTCCAGAGTCCCGAAACCTTTCAGCTCGAGTTACAAAACCACTTTCAGTGCCTAGAAGACTGCAATGAAGTGGACGATATAAATGACAAGCTCGTGGAAACTGTCCATACGGTCGGAGCTAAGTTCTGCAAGACCCGCCGCAGAATAACACAAAAACTATCCGATCACACTCTTAATCTCATGTCTGTTAGACGGAAGATGAAGCTGCATTCTTCAACAGACTTGACAACATACAGGCATCTGAACAGACAGATCTCCAAATGCATGCGGCGGGACTTACGCAACTTCAATACAGCTCGTATTGAAGAAGCGATCGAGCGGAACCAAGGCTCCAAAGTCTTTGCCAGAGATCTGTCTGCTAGAAAGAGCCAACTGTCAAAGCTGAAGAGAGAAGAGCATCGTTTCCGGGATACCTAAGATTTTGATTGAGATTGAGAGGTTCTATGGGCAGCTGTACACGTCATCGTTGGAGCCACACGCAAGTGTGAGTAACGATCCAAGAGCGAGTCTCATCCGACACTATTCCGAAGATATCCCGGACGTCAGTCTGAACGGGATAAGAATGGCTCTCCAGCACCTTAAAAACGGTAAGGCCGCAGGCGAGGATGGAATTACAGCAGAGCTTCTGAAAGCGGGTGGAAGACCGGTACTTGAAGTCCTTCAGAAGCTCTTTAATTCCGTCCTCCATGGTGGCATGGTGTTTTCGAGAGTCATTACGAATCGTCTCGCGCGCAGACTTGACGACTTCCAGCCTCCCGAACAAGCCGGTTTCCGAAAGGGCTTTAGCACCATAGACCACATACATACCCTTCGGCAAGTTGTACAGAAGTCCGAAGAGTACAATTTGCCACTATGTCTGGCGTATGTGGACTATGAGAAAGCCTTTGATTCCGTCGAAATTTGGGCGGTGCTGCAGTCCCTTCAGCGGTGCCAAGTTGACTGTCGGTATATCGAAGTGTTGAAGTGCTTGTACAGTAGGGCTACGATGGCTATCCGAGTACAGAATCAGAGTACGAAACCTATCCAATTGCAGAGAGGTGTAAGACAGGGTGACGTTATATCCCCGAAACTCTTCACCGCTGCATTGGAAGACGTTTTCAAGCTTCTGGACTGGAAAGGATACGGTATCAACATCAATGGCGAGTACATCACTCACCTTCGATTTGCCGACGATATAGTCCTTATGGCAGAATCGCTGGAGGACCTAAGCACTATGCTCAATGACCTCAATAGTGTTTCCCAACGGATAGGTCTTAAGATGAACATGGACAAAACTAAGATCATGTTTAATGTCCATGTCACACCTATGCCGGTAGTTGTTGGGAACACTTAGCTCGAAGTTGTTGACGAGTATGTTTACCTGGGACAAATAGTCCGACTGGGTAAGTCCAACTTCGACCGAGAGGTCAATCGACGGATTCAACTCGGCTGGGCAGCGTTCGGGAAGCTACGACACATCTTCTCGTCAGACATACCTCAAAACCTTAAAACGAAATTGTACAACCAGTGCGTGTTGCCAGTGATGACTTACGGAACTGAGACGTGGTCCTTCACTGCTGGCCGTATGAGGAAGCTCAAGGTCGCTCAGCGAGCTATGGAGAGGGCTATGCTCGGAGTTTCTCTGCGTGATAAACTTAGGAATGAGGATATCCGCAGTAGAACCAGAGTAACCGACATAGCCCAACGGATTAGTAAGCTGAAGTGGCAGTGGGCCGGCCATATAGCTCGAAGAACCGACAACCGATGGGGAAGAAAGGTTCTCGAGTGGCAGCCTCGTACCGGTAGGCGAAGTGTAGGGCGTCCCCCCACGAGATGGAGTGACGACCTGGTAAGACATGCAGGAAGTCGATGGATGCAGGTGGCTCAGGACCGTGTTTTGTGGCATTCTTTGGGGGAGGCCTATGTTCAGCAGTGGACTTGTGAAGGGCTGTAATGATGATGATGATGATGGTGGCATTACACCGGAGGCGTGGAGCAGAAGTGCGGTGGTCTTGTTCTTCAAGAAAGGTGACAACGCTCTCTTGAAGAACTACAGACTAATTTCCCTTCTGAGCCGCGTCTACGTGCTGCTTTCGAGAGTCATTAGGAATCGTCTCGCGCGCAGACTTGACGAATTCCAGCCTCCCGAACAAGCTGGTTCCCGAAAGGGTTTTAGCACCATAGACCACATACATACCCTTCGGCAAATTGTACAGAAGTCCGAAGAGTACAATTTGCCACTATTTCTGGCGTATGTGGACTATGAGAAAGCCTTTGATTCCGTCGAAATTTGGGCGGTGCTGCAGTCACTTCAGCGATGCCAAGTTGACTGTCGGTATATCGAAGTGTTGAAGTGCTTGTACAGTAGGGCTACGATGGCTATCCGAGTACAGAACCAGAGTACGAAACCTATCCAATTGCAGAGAGGTGTAAGACAGGGTGACGTCATATCCCCGAAACTTTTCACCGCTGCATTGGAAGACGTTTTCAAGATTCTGGACTGGAAAGGATACGGTATCAACATCAATGGCGAGTACATCACTCACCTTCGATTTGCCGACGATATAGTCCTTATGGCAGAATCGCTGGAGGACCTAAGCACTATGCTCAATGACCTCAATAGTGTTTCCCAACGAATAGGTCATAAGATGAGCCTTGGTTCCGCTCGATTCGTTCTTCAATACGAGCTGTATTGAAGTTGCGTAAGTCCCGCCGCATGCATTTGGAGATCTGTCTGTTCAGCTGCCTGTATGATGTTAAATCTATTGAAGAATGTAGCTTCATCTCTCGTCTAACAGCCATGAGATTAAGAGTGTGATCGGAGAGTTTTTGTGTTCTTCTGCGGCGGGTCTAGCAGAACTTAGCTCCGACCGCATGCACAGTTTCCACGAGCTTGTCATTCAAATCGTCCACTTCATTGCAGTCTTCTAGGCACTGAAAACGGTTTTGTAACTCGAGCTGAAAGGTTTCGGGACTTTAGATTAGAGCACGAGGGGGACGGAGCGTTGACTTCATTAGACGAGACCTCTCCAACTTAACGTTTAGGTTCAGTGTGCCTCTAACCATTCGGTGATCGCTGCCGGTTTTCACCCTCGCGATCACTGAGACATCACTGAACAGTTGTCGTCTGGTCGTCATAATGAAGTCAATCTCATTTTTTGTCGAACCGTCAGGGCTCGACTAAGTCCACTTCCTGTGGGGCCGCTTCTGGAAGAAAGAATTCATCATAAAGAGTCCCTCTTTCTCCATAAAGTCGGCCAGCTGCTGGCCCCTTGGGTTCCGTTGCCCTATTCCAAATTTCCCCACTTTCAGCTCACCGTTCTCTCTTGTGCCTAGTTTTGTATTGAAGTCTCCCATTAACACCGTATATTGGGTTTTGGAGGAATGCATGGCTCTAGAGATATCCTCATACATTTTCTTCACCTCCTCATCGTGTGCCGAGGTTGGTGCGTAAACCTGTATGACCTTCAGCGAATACCGTTTAGTGATTCTGAGTATAAAGTACACAAACCTCGTCGACACATTCTCAATCTTTACAACGTTGTTAACGAGAGACTTGTGGACGATAAATCCAACACCTCCTTGGGACAGATGGTCGCCTTCCCGGTAATAAAGCAAGTTGCCGGATTCGAGGATTACCGTGTCCTCCCCCTCTCTTCGGACTTCGGATAATCCTATAATATGCCAGCGTAACTTGTCTATCTCTTCTTCCAGCTCCACAATCTTCTCGTCAGTCCTCAGGGTGCGTGCGTTGTATGTTGCCAGGTCGAGTCTTCGTAGGTGACAACCGAACCTCCAGTGGAGATTCTTAGCACCCCCTGCCCCGCCGTTACCATGGTCGCCACCGTAGCCAGAAATAGCGGGGTCGCCGGGGACTGGGGGCCGTCTCTTCGTAACTTTCATCATGGGGGGTATATTTCCATAGTTGCCACGCTTGGCGAGCGGGTTGGCAACCGCAGTTTTTTATTGTATTTTTGCCGTTACCAGGAAGATGCTGCTGCCCATCTCCTGCCTGTTTCCCTTTGTCGCCTTTTACGACACCCACGGGAAGATATGGGGTAGTGGATAATCTTTACCGCCACTACACGGCAAACATGTCATAAATACCCCCCGTGACCATGAGTGCTGTAAAGCACTCGACATGTCTAGAATTTAGCGTGGTAACTCAGAGGCTAACTCGCTGTAAATTTCACAATACGAGAGCAACCCGGGTTCGATCCCCGCCGGTACCAATGAAATTGTTAATGTGCTGATTTGCCACGTGCTCGGCTTTGAAGGAAACATCGTGAGAAAACCTGCATGTCTAAAAGTTAGTAAAAAAATATTTCGAAGATATGTGAAGTTCGCCAACACGCATAGGGGCAGAGTGGTGGATATTTCCTTGCCATAAAATTCCCCCAGAAATGAGAGGAGGCTTGTGCCCAGCAGTGGTGCGTATATAGGCTGTTATTTTAATTATTTTGAAGTCAAATAAAACGCGATAAAATCCGTAAAATAGTTTTTATTTTTAATATAAATTTGAAGTGACAAAGAACTTACAGTACATCATCCATCATGTATGAACCAACATTGCATAATCATCATCATAATTACAGCCCTTCACAAGTCCACTGCTGAACATAGGCCTCCCCCAAGGAATGCCACAAATCACGGTCCTGAGCCACATGCATCCATCGACTTCCTGAATGTCTTACCAGATCGTCACTCATTCCAGTTGGGGGTCGCCCTACACTTCGCCTATCGGTACGAGGCTGTCATTCAAGAACCTCTTTTCCCCATCGGTTGCAGGTTCTTCGAGCTATATGGCCGACCCATTGCCACTTCAGCTTACTAATCTGTTGGGCTATGTCGGTAACTCTGGTTCTACTACGGATATTCTCATTTCTAAGTTTTTGGTTCACGCCGTTCGCCGCATGCATTTGGACGTATGTCTGTTCAGTTGCCTGTATGCTGTCAAATCTATTGAAGACTGCAGCTTCATTTCCTGTCTAACAGCCCTGAGATTAAGAGTGTGATCGGAGAGTTTTTAAGTTCATCTGCGGCAGGTCTTGCAGAACTTAGCTCGGACTGCATGGACAGTTTCCACGAGCTTGTCAGTCATATCGCCCACTTGATTGCAGTCTTCTAGACACTGAAAACGGTTTTGTAACTCGAACTGAAAGGTTTCGGGACTTTGGACTAGAGCACGAGGGGGGCGGAGCGTTGACTTCATAAGACGTGACCACTCCAAAGTAATGTTTAGGTACAGTGTGGCTCTAACTATTTGATGATCGCTACCAGTTTTCACCGCCTCTTCGTAACTTTTATCATGGGGGTATATTTGCCATTTTTGCCATATTGCTGTTATCAGGAAGATGCTGCTGCCATCTCCTGCCTGTTTACCACTGTCGCCTCTTACGACTCCCACGCGAAGTTTTGGGGCAGTAGATATTCTTAACCGCCACTACACGGCTATTGCGCGTCGTACATACATGATAGTAATGTTGTGTTCCGGTTCGAAGGGAGAGAGTAGACATAATAACATGCTGTAAGGAATTTTGTCTCAGTCCTCTAAAGCGAACTGAAATTGAAATTGATAAATTACCACATCTTCTACGGTGATAAATAAATTGAGAGAAACCCTACACGTCTGAAAAATAAAATTGTTTTGAAGACTTGTAAAGACCGAAACACGCATTTGAGAATCGTGGCGAAACATAACCAGTGGGAATATCTGCACAAACATAGGCCTATTTTAGATGTGACAACGCATCCGTAATTTTACTATGAAGTTGGTACATGAAGCGGTAACCGCCTATCATAGGGTTGAAATGTTCGTTCACAAAAGACATATAATTATTGATATAATTTTATAAATTTTAAATTATAGCAATATTTTTATTATTTCATTCATTCCTATAGTCCAACACAATTCTTTTGCTAAACATAACCTTATTTCGTCCCGTAAGAGGTAACTATGGTTGGAGCCAGAAAGATCTCCTGCCTTCAGATAACGTTATTTGTAGATTTATTCGTTTCGAAGTTTAAATTGAACGTTTTTAATGAAAAGGGGATTTACATCAATGGATACGAAACGAAGTCTAATTCCTATTAAAATGATAAATTCTTAACGAAGTTTCATTGAATTCCAAATAAAAACAAACATTTGTTGAAGAATTATTCCCGATCCGGTGATTGAATATTCTCATAGGTATTTACCTGTATTTCTAAAAGAAAGGTTTTTCTACATTTTAGTACATAAGTTTTCATTTATCATCATCATTACAGCCCTTCACAACTCCACTGCTGAACATAGGCCTCCCCCAAAGAATGCTACAAGGCACGGTCCTAAGCCACCTGCGTCCATTGACTTCCTGCATTATTCCTGCCTGGTCTTACCAGGCCGTTGCTCCATCTAGTGGGGGGCTGCCTTACACTTCGTCCGTCGGTACGAGGCTGCCACTCGAGAAACTTTATTCCCCATCGGTTGGCGGTTCTTCGAGCTATATGGCCAGCCCATTGCCACTTCAGCTTACTAATCAGTTGGGCTATGTCGGTTACTCTGATTCTATTGTGAATATCCTAATTTCTAAGTTTATCAAGAAGAGAAACCCCGAGCATAGCCCTCTCCATAGCTCGCTGAGCGACCTTTAACTTCCTCATACGGCCGGCTGTGAAGGACCACGTCTTAGATCCATAAGCCATCACTGGCAACACGCACTGGTTGTACTATCTCGTTTTCAGGTTTTGAGGTATACCTGACGAGAAGATGTGTCGTAATTTCCCGAACGCTGCCCAGCTGAGTTAAATAGTTATGTATACTGATGTGAATAGTAATAGTCGGACTATTTGTCCCAGGTAAACATACTCGTCAACAACTTCGAGCTTAGTGCTCCCAACCACTACCGGCATAGGTGTGACATGGACATTAAACATGATCTTTGTTTGGTCCATGTTCATCTTAAGGCCTATCTGTTGGGAGACACTACTGAGGTCATTAAGCATAGTGCTTAGGTCCCCCAGCGGTTCTGCCATAAGGACTATATCGTCGGTAAATTGAAGGTGAGTGATGTACTCGCCATTGATGTTGATACCGCATCCCTTCCAGTTCAGTAGATTGAAAATGTCTTCCAATGCAGCGGTGAAGAGTTTCGGGGATATAAAGTCGACCTGTCTTACACCTCTCTGCAATTGGATAGGTTTCGTACTGTGGCTCTGTACTCGGATAGCCATTGTAGCCCTACTGTACAAACACTTCGGAACTTCGATATACCGACAGTCAATTTCGAACTTCATAGTCTTGGTTGACTATGAAGTTCGAAGTTCAAACAAAACAAACAGACGACAACTGTTCGAGACATTACTGAACAGTTATCGTCTGTTTGTCATAATGTAGTCAATCTCCGCCGTGTGGGCCGCTTCTTTTTTTATAGGATAGAGTGACAAACGAGCACACAGTCCACCTGATGGTAAGTGGTTGCTGTGGCTCATAGACATCTACATCTATCCTCATTTGCGAATATACTGAGATGGAATGCCTCTTTTCCAGTAAATAGCATCTCCGGTTCTCTACACTCACCATACGAAGCACAGTAGCGTCAAGCTGCTATTTTACGCTGGTATTCTGTGAGGGCGTGGTCCTTCTCTGGTCGAGCCGACCCGTTCGTGCTACAACTATACTACTAATATAGCTGCATTATGGCTCTGTCATGTAAGAAAGCTTCTGGAAGAAAGAGTTCATCATAAAGAGTCCCTCTTTCTCCGTGAAGTCAGCCAGCTGCTGACCCTTTGGGTTCCGTTGCCATATTCGAAATTTCCCTAGCATCAGCTCACTGTTATTTCTTGTGCCTAGTTTTACACTGTAGTTAGTGTTTTGAATTAACACCGTTTAGTGGGTTTTGGAGGAATGAATGGCTCTAGATATATCCTCATATATTTCCTCCACCTCCTCATCGGGATTTGCTGAGGTTGGTGCGTAAGCCTGTATGACCTTCAGCGATACCGTTTGGTGATTCTAAGTATAGGGTACGCAACCCTCATCGACACACTCTCAATCTTTACAACGTTGTTAACGAGAGACTTGTGGACGACAAATCCGACACCTCCTTGGGACAGATGGTTGCCCTCACGGTGATAGATTAAGTTGCCAGATTCGAGAATTACCATGTCCTCCCCCTGTTTTCGGACCTTGGATAGTCCTATATGCTCGTGTAAATTTTCAGTCCTCAGAGTGCGTGCGTTATATGTTGCCAGGTCGATCCGTTTTAGGTGGCAACTGAACCTCCACCGGAGTCCGCGATACCAAATGCCTATTTCTTATAAATAAGCCACAATATGGTATTTTATGTAAAACAAATATTGAAAATCAAAAATTGAGTTATGAGAGTTGTCATTAGGCATGGCAAATTAACGTTTAATAGCTAAGCGGTCGGGGTCTAAGTAGACCCCACGAGACATTTTTTGATTATATTTTGTTATTTCGGCGAATTACATACTCCACATTTTAGGTGTTTTCAGTGTGCCATGTGTGAAATGAAAGAGTTTAGAAATCAATTATACCACTTTTAAAAACATATTATATTTTTTACTTTAGTTATACATATCTTGCCCGTAAAGTGGGAAATGTTTGAGATAACTAAACTTTGAGTAAAATTTATCGATAAATGATAAAAAAAATTCATATTTCGTGGCAGATTGCGCGGAAGCTATAAGCGATATCGCTTTTGTATGTATAAGAGGTTGATGCTAATTTACATGGATCATTTCATATCCGTAATGCTATGTCTAAGCGCGATCAGATGTTTAGGAAATTCAAGCAGAACCGTTGTGAACTTAACTGCACAAAATTCAAAACTGCGAGAAATCGATGTAATCAGATGGTACGAGCCGCCATACACCGCTATATTTACGATAATATCATGAACTTTTCTATGGCTGATACATGGAAATTTCTCATTAATTTAAAAAAAAAAAACTGAATCGACTTCATTATCGGTTTACGTAAATACGACCACATTTCCTAATTTATTTCTCAGCTTAAATGGCTACCTCTCCACTATCGCAGATATTTCAGAATTTTGTGTACATTATTTTTAGTTTTACACGATCTGCTTATCCGTGGATATCTGAAATGCAAATTTCAGTATCAGGGTGATACCCATAATCGTTGTCTCTGTTCTAAGGAAAAATTTAACCTCCATGTTCCTCTTTGTCACACTAGCTTTTTACACAAATCTTTTACTCCTCATGAGTTAAGATGATGGAACAAGTTACCGGGCAGTGTACGCGCAGCTACGAGCAAGGCATCGTTCAAACGCTTGCTCTGGAATCACTAACGTTGCAGGAGTAGTTTGTGGATTTCCATTAAATTTTTACATAATTTATTAGAGTTTGAATCAGAAACTGCTATATTTAATTATGTACATATATATACTGTATGTATTAGAATAGAATAGAATAGAATAGAATATTTTTATTCAATATAGATTGCATGTGTAATTCTTATTGGAAGTCATTTTTTACTCTAACACTGGTTCGAAAAAACCTCTGTCCTAGGAAGAACCAGCAAGAAACCCAACGGGACTTTTTTTTAAAAGGATAATTTACATCAATGGTTGGTACAAAATATATTTTAGAAACAGCTTGGAAGCGACCACCTCATTGCCAGGGGTTATTATCAACCATATATTCATTTATACTATAATAACCCTTTTACAGTTTCAACTTAACAAAACATTTAAACTTGGTAATAGAGAGAGTCTGTACATTTTCCGGTACCTTGTTGTAATTGCGTATACATTTCCCCAAGAATGACTTACTGACTCTGTGGAGTCGAGAAATTGGTATCACTAGCTTGTGTTTGTTCCGAGTGTTTACAGAATGTATATCACTTTTTTACTAAAACTACCTTTGTTTTTGTATACATACATTCAATTTTCGTAATAATACTGAGAGGCCAAAGTTAATATATTAATTTTTTTTTAATTTATCTCTAAGAGACTCTCTCGGTTTTAGATTTTAAATAGTTCTAATGGCACTTTTCTGTAAAACAAAAATAGTTTCTGAATCAGCCGCATTTCCCAATAGCAAAATCCCTTAAGACATTATGCTATGGAAAAAATTTTTGGACTTGGTGTGCAAATAAAGCATAAATAAATAAATCATTTCGTACCTACACACTTTTCATGTGTCGTGTACGGTGTTATTTAAATCTGGAAAAAACCGATCTCTCGGACACTTTCTGAGGCACGGGGGAGGTGGATGACGACCACCCGGGAGGGGCAGGGAGAGTGGATAAAATTTAGATCCGTTCTGTAACTGTATGTGGTAGAGCCATACTGCAGCTGTACACGCCCCTAGCTGCCCTGACAAAGGTCGACCATACAGGGGCCCATACAGCTGTAGATTCGACGGACAACTAAGGGTGGGGCCCAACGGCCTATGGAGACTTATTATTCTACACAATAGATATAAGGCTAGGTAATCAATCAAAACAAATCAAAACTAATTAAATAATCAACACACAAAAGACACTTAACGCGACGTTACAAATCAACATTGACTTCCAAAAACAATTAACCGGGCCACGCCCTCCTAATGGAATGCGAGCATCAAATTCCAGACCGTATGTCCACTCGGTGTGCGCGGAAGGTTCCACGTCACACAAGCAAGTTAAATATTGCAAAATGCACTTCAACATGCAATCACTATACAATTGACGTATACTTATTAAAGTAATTTCGTTTGCAAGCCAACGAAATTACTTTTTTCAGTCAAATTAAATAAAGCCTCTTGTCACGAAACGTACAACTTAGACAAAGTAATTCGAGGCGGTCTATACGGAACCCAAATTCAATAATAAACCGATGCAGCGGTCACACATAAATACGCTAATCGACAGCGCCGCTGCTGTCAAGATACTGATCAGCCCACCGGCTGGAATCCAGGAAGCCGGCACATGACACCCCCCTCCTCCCCGGCGGCGTTTACCTTACCTCGCCACCATCGGGTGATGCACCGAGTCAAACGCAATTGGATGCCGTTTTCAAATACCCATGTTTGGGCCTAAACAACAGCTATATTAGTAGTATAGTTGTAGCACGAATGGGTCATACCCATTGTAGCATACCACTGCAAGACTTCAAGACACAGTTTATTCTGCGTAGATCGAACCAAAATTATTAATTAAAAAAGCTGAAGGTACTCCGGTTTAACTCTGACATCGGGACGTCAATCACCTCAGTCCCCCGTGACCACGGTTGCTGGAAATCAACCGAAACTTCGGGAATATAAAATAAGTTAATTAAACGCGATAAAATCCGTTAAAATAGTTTTATTCAAGAAAGAACTAAGATTAAAACCGTATTACGGCCCCTGAATTAATTTCTACATTATCTCACCAATTTTGATTTAGAACGCAATGTTTCTGTTTAAGCAATTATCTATATCCTTGTAAATTATTCCTCTAACGGATTTACGATGTTTAATTAATGTGTGCCCTAAAGGATATCGAGGTGATTAGTATTATAAATTACTTAATTTACCCTTGGATACCTGGGCCGATAGTATAAACTTTTGTCGGAATATTTAATGAAACTCATTTATATCTGTTTTACCTTTGTAACGTATTTGTGACATAAGGGACTCATAAGTTCAGCATTAGATTATGACTGTAATGATGATGAAACTAATTTATACTTAACTTAAATGTTAAATATAGACCAAGTCAAATATATACGAAAGAAATTAAAGTATCTGTCCGTAATATCAAAATGCCTTATATTAAGCTGAGACACTAAATGTTTCATGGCGTTAAATAATAAATAACCATTTTTTAAATTTTCGTCCGTCTGTCTCTAGGCTAATCTTCGTAATGGCTGAACCGATTGTTATGAAATTTCTCAAACGAATAGACAGCAATGCCAGGAGTGATCTACGCTATAATTTATCCGAAAATGTTGGAGAATTTTAAAAAAAAACGGAAAATTTTAAGAAATAAATGGTCTTTGATCATCTTAAATTTACAAGTTATATTAATAGTTTAACTTAAATCTAGAAATACCGACCCGTTTCTTTTGAATTTGAAGAAATGCGACTTTGACGCACGCTTGAAAAGTCCTATATTCAGATACTAAGAGCTTAATAAAGAATAAAAATATTAAGCTTGATGCTATTTGTTCGTCAAAATATGCTCTTTTTGAAATTAAACTTCTTTTGGGGCGTGTGGGAAAAAATACGAGAGTGAATTATTTATGATGCGCGCGCATACTCACAGCTAAAATCGACACCATAAAGTTGTTACGATGCTCGCACATACTGAAACCTCAAAGCGACAACTTCATTGGGTAACTGTCTCTCAAGTTTTCGTGGGAACTGATTACTATATTTAAGGTAGTTATTTTTAGTTATTTTTGTTTTGTTACGCTAAAGAAGTATAAATTCCTACGTGCGTACATAAGTAAACACATACGTTTTTTTTCTTCTTTATAACGACTATTATTAAAGTGATACAAAAACTGTTAAAAAATTTCCTAGAAAAGTAAATGAAAGTACTTTAAAGAGAAACTTTTTTCGCGACAGAAACATTATACGTATAAATTAAAGCTGAAGTTTTACATTCAAGCTTCGCAAGCAATCGTAAAGAATTCTTAAGTAGTCGCGTGTAAGAACTTGTAATTTACTTAAAAAAAAACCTTAGTACACTTGCTTAATATGAGTAACCACAGCCTCGTACAATTTTAATTGTGGTGGCAACGTAAAAGGACATTAAAATGATGGTGGAAACACTAAATAAAATACCAAATTTTACGCGATATAGGACCACTGCAGCTGTATTATTGCTAAGCAGGGAATGGTTGAACTATACCGTGGAGTGACCTCGTTCTCACATTTTATTTATAGGATAGGTTGACAAACGAGCACACAGTCAACCTGATGGTAAGTGGTTGCTGTGGCCCATAGACATCTACATCTATCCTCGAATCTTGCGAATCAAAACGCAGATGCGTTGTCACCCGTGAGGACTAAGATGGAATGCCTCTTTTCCACTAAGAAGGGTCTCCAGCTCTCTACACTCACCATACGGAACACAGCAGTGTTAAGCTGCCATTTTACGTTAATATTCTGTGAGAGCGTGGTCCTTCCTCTGTCTGAGACGTAGACGTAGCTACATCAATAATACTTATTGATGTAGCTACGTCTCGAGGGAAGTGTTGTCAAGCTTCTATTGTACTTATTTGTGGTACATGTATTTACATTTTCTAGAACGTTAGTCTATTCACGAGTAATAAATATGTTTTCAATTATGTACTTCGTATTATTTTATTTCTATTGATTATTTTAGGGGTTTTAGAATATAACAAGTTGTCTGTATGCTTAAGAAACGGATCATTATTGTTGGTCTTTATTGACAGCTCACAGGTAAAGTAAGATATTATGAACTCTTAACATGTTTACCACTGCTGGTATCTACCACATATCACACATTTTTTAGTGGTTACTCTACTCTATGCCGGTATCAGATTAAAAAAGCGTTAAGGTGGCGGCATTGATATTTTGTCGTTCGTTTATGCTTAAAGAAATTGACCTTTATTGACAGCTCACAAGTAAAGTAAGATATTATGAAGTCTTATGTCGTTGAAAATCAAGTTTAAATTCACACGTACGCACGCACCGCTGTCGTCGCGCCACAAGCGAAACACATCGAAGCCTAAATCGCACTAACAAAGTTCCGAAGTTAAAGCAGCATATATAGAATAGCTCCGAACTACCAATCGGAGCGTTGGCCGCTCCCCGGGCAGAACACCTCGCCCGACGGATATAGTTTCAGAACGCGGTAGACAATTTGAATCTGCTCTCTTTGAGCGCCTATCTGATATCGCAGAATTTAGGCACAGAAAAACCACAGCGTACCACCCTGCATACAATAGATTAGTGGAGCGATTTCACCGACAGTTGAAGGCTGCTTTCACCTGTCATGCGAGTGAAAACTGGGTTGACTGCCTTCCACTCGTTCTATTAGGGATCCGAAGTTCTATTAAGGAATACATCAAGGCGTCATCTGCAGAGTTGGTGTATGGGCAACCCTTACGCCTTCCAGGCGAATTATTTGCCCCACAGATCGAAGACACCATCGACGTAACAGACTACTTATCGCGTCTTCGCAATTTTGTCAAAGAACTGCACCCATCGGTAGCTATTCCTTGCCAAAGTCAAGATTCGCGTTTTTGCATATTGACTTAATCGGGCCCCTACCTATATCCCAGGGCTACCGCTATTGCCTTACAGCCATTGGACCGCTTCACGCGATGGCCCGAGGCAATACCCCTGCCTGATATAACAGCTGAGACCGTGGCTAAAGCTTTGCTGAGTGGTTGGATATCACGCTTTGGTTGCCCGACGTGATATGAACACGCAACCAACTACCTTCGGAAACTACAACTTCAAATCTTCATCATCCTCAAGTACCCCATTCATTCGCTCCCGAGCAGATATTGTCTGCAGTCTTCACATTCTGCAAGCCATCTAGCTTTACAAAGGTTCGTCGCAGCACTGGAATAATAATGCTTCCTGTTCCTTCAAGCTACTATCTGCGCTACAGTGTTTGGCACGGCTCTGAGCCTTACTACTCGCCTCTGCTTCACGGCACTCTCGCGGATTACTTGCCTTCTTCTCGACTCACCGCAGACTATAAGGCCATTCCCTGGCACTTGCAAATTCGTCGATATCTAGACTACACTATCGACCTCCAGTCTGAGCAGGGGGTGATGTAGCGCCGCTGTCGCCGCGCCACCAGCAAAACACATCGAAGCCTAAATCGCACTAACAAAGTTCCGAAGTTAAAACAGCATATATAGAATAGCTCCAAACTACCAATCGGAGCGATGGCCGCTCCCCGGGCAGAACACCTCGCTCGGCGGGATATCTCCACTTTTCCTTCCACCGGCTACATACTAATATAGCTGCAGCTTGGCTCTACCACATATAAAATAATACCATAATACCAGCATAAAATAGCAGAGTTGTGATGGTGATCTAAAAAGAATCTATCACCCTATTTGGTTTCGTGGGTGTCGTAGAAGATGACTTTAGGGTATGCGAGAAAGATCTTGTGACTTCCGGTAGATGGCAGTCAAATCATAATGTTTACGCCATGCGTATAGTACCCAGACGATAGACAGGGTGTGGCTTCAAAGATGCTCATATCTGGTACTGTGAAAGTCAATCCGCCTACTGAGTGTGGCGATTAAGGTAACCAATACGTGGTAGAGCCACGCTGCAGCTATATAATGGTTGCAGTAGGAATGGGTCAACTCGACCGGGGTAGGCCCACACTCTCACAGAATACTAGCGCAAAAGAGCAGCTGAATTCAGCGGTGTTCCATATGATGAGTGTAGAGAACCGGAGACTCTTTATTCTGGAAACGAGGCGTTCCATCTGAGTCTTCAGGGGTGACAACGTTTCTGCATTTTATTTCTTACTTGAGAATAAAAAAGTTGACACCTATATGGGCCACAGCATTTAATAACCATCACGCAGACTGAGTGCTGGCTTGTCAGCCTAATTTGATAAAAAAACGTGGACCTCTATCAGCTGATGTAGAATAGTAATAAAGGGTTGTACTTACCCGGACGGACTACTAAGCAAAAAAGGCTCAAGCGCTAACATCTACTAACTAATACCAAGTAAGGTACTAGGAGTGTAAATTTGCCTGCCAAGTGTTATGTTGATTAGTATGAGCTGATGAAGGAGTAGTAAATTAGGGTGATACAAATCTAGGCAGATTTCTAGGCAGAAAAGGCCCAAGCGCTCATCTACTACCTAACATCAGGTAATGTGATTTTTAGAAGGAAGAGTGATAAATAAGCACACAGCTCATCAGACAGTTGAGCATACCCATTCATGCTGTAACTACATTAGCCTCCAGCGTGGCTCTATCACTTATAGAGCTATAGAGGTAAATATAGTCAAAGTTATAATGGTTTTATTTCTTTTTATTTATACTTTATGCAAGAACCTACAACTGGGAGTTGTAAATGCCTTATGAAATTATCTACCAATCAACAATGGGTGAAATAGAATGAATGAAAAATGTTTAAAAACAAAAATTAATAAAAATTAAAAATAGTAATTATTGAAATTTCATTATCACTTTTAACCCTTCACCAAAGGACCCACTTCCTTTAAATAAATATTGTGGCAGCTTAACCGAGACATCTTGAGAAAATGCTGACCAAATTAATGTCGAGTGGGTGCGCTGTACAGCCACGAAAACGGCTTCATAAAATATAGTTTTTTTGCATAGCAATCAAACAATTCGTGTCTTTCGTATTATATAAAACAGGGACGTGGTTCTACACTATTGGCGGTTTATCTGTTCAAATTGCTAAGCGAGCTATAAAGAGAGCTATACTAGGAGGATATTTTCATTATAGAATCATTGGGCTGCAGTTATACTGGGCTAACTTTTAGATGTATAAGTAACGATTAAATCTGGTAAAATATATAGGAAGCTTTTTACAATGAGAGGAGGCTAGTGCCCAGGAGTGGGACGTATAAAGACTGTTACTTTACTTTTGACTTTTATTATTGTATAGTGACGATGTAATAATATCCCTAACCCCACGTCCCGTGGGTGACGTAAGAGGCTGAAACAAGAGATGGACTTCCTGATAAGAGCTCAAATTATAAAGTGCTGCGTTTACCAACCCGACTGTAAAGCGTGGCAACTATGGCAAATCCCTATGAGGCAATCTATGGGAAAGGCCTACGTTCAGCAATGAACTTGTATAGACTCTAATGGATATATGATATAAAAATTCATTGAATTTTGTAACTAAAACCATTTTTCCTGGCTTAATACTATAATCGCCTTTAAGAGACGAGCTTTCAATAAAAATAAATTGAAACTTTCTTAAGTGAAAATGCAAAAAGCTAATATTTACGTGGTAGAGCCATTTCTGTGTGTTCATATATAAGTAGTATAGTTGTAGCACGAATGGGTCGGTTCGACCGGGGAAGGACCACGCACTCACAGAATACCAGCGTAAAATAGCAGCTTTTATTTCGTATGGTGAGTGTAGAGACCGGAAATGAGGCATTCCATCTTAGTCCTCACGGTTGACAATGCATCTGCATTTTGATTTGTAATAGAGGATAGTCTATGGGCTGCAACAACCACTTACCATCAGGTGGACTGTGTGCTTGTTTGTCACCCTTAACTTATAAAAAAAAACTCTTATAAATTTTTGAATTTTTCGTTATGATTTAATGAAATATTAAGTACATTAAAACACTAAAGTAAGTAATAGTAAAAGGCCCACTCTGGTTACAGGTCTCTCATTCATTTCGAAAGACTTCCAATTCATTCTCATATTTTGTGGAAAAAGTAACACGTTGACCATTGAAATTTAAATTTATTATGTCAAAATTTTTTTTTCATTTCTGAGTAGGTCTTAGAGAAGTGAAGTCCGTCCGTCTAATGCATGTTTACAGATGCATCTGAAATCACTAGCCCTCACGGCTCCAGCGGTGGATCAGCAGCCTATGGCTCAGCCGTTGACCACGTTTTGTTCGCGGGTGGTATGTAGATACCTTTCTCTCCGCGGTATTACCACTGTATCCATACGGCACCAGCGCCGTCAGGCCAGTTTCTGAGGATAAGCCTAGAAGTGCTTTGCCTATTAACGTTCCTCTTTCGCACGACTCTACCTCAACTGTGGAGTGCAGGGTGTGAGGAGCAGCCCTTTCGCAGCAGCCCAGTAACACGCATCTGGAGTGAGCTGGCAAAGCTCACATCGAGCGGTCACATCGGGCAGGGCGTTTGCGTCAGCCGAGTAGGCACGATACCTTTAGAAGAAATAGATTCTGAGATGGTTTTACTGATAGGTGAATGAGATATTTGGCTCTAAAACGTAACATACTGTTTTATATTATTTATTATTTTAGAAGGTGAAAATGAGCGACCCGAATTATACACCTACCGGCACCTACGAAATTTTTAATTACAATTTGCTGGCTAATTAACAACCACGTTTGCAGTGGAGAAGGAAAACATCGCGAGGAAATCTACTTTTTGGGAATAAACTATGAACATGTGAAGTCCGCCAAAAAGTTCTGCTTCTATAACTTCTCATAAAGGAGAGTCTGTAGACTGCTGGATAGTAAGACAAAGCGAATGAACTTGCATCAAGCAACATCTGATTCTATTAATTATTTAAATATCAAGATATCATGAAAGGGATCCGAGTTACATTATTTATATATGGATTAATTTAAATGAAATTCTAACAAAACGCGTTTCACCAGACATGCACTATTGACAGATTGGTAATTACAACTCATATATTTGTATTATCATTAGCACAAAGTTTATTCGCAGTACATCAAAACTTTGTACATCAATCAATTGCGTACAAAAATTTTGAGGCTTTTCTACTCAACTTGGTTTGCATTAAAGTAATTAATAAGCACGACATTCAAATTGATTATTGGTTAATCATTTTATTCTTAAATGAATTTTAAAAAAAAAATATTTTTCTACAAAATACTCGATATGTACGAAAGTATTAACTTTTACACCAGATGCCGAATCTGTTCTGTGTTTCGTATGGTGAGTGAAAAGAACCAGAGAACCTTTTTACTGGAAACAAGGGATTCCATCTTAGCTCGCAAGGGTGAATGCATCTGCATTTTGATTCTCAATCGAGGATAAATGTAGATGTCTATGAGCCACAGCTTCCATTTACCATCAAATGGCCTGTGTGTTCGGTTGTCCTCCTACGTCGTCTTGTCGTGTGTTCCTCATCATGAAAGCGCAAATTTGGTCTAACATAGAGTACTATATATGGAGTTATATACATGGGCCAGTATTGCAAACTGCTACCTAGCAGCGTTGGACTCAGTGGGAGGCGTACTAAGAGGCATGTATATGAAATTAAAAAAATAATACATTATTAACACCACATATATTTCTTCTAAATAAGTCTTATTTTAATTTAATGCTTCATTTAATAAAAGCAAATATATTAAATTTGCATTTCTACGTTCTGCTATAAACCGCATATCAACAAAAGCAGTGAACATATTCAGTCCAGTTTTATATAGGTAATATGCATTATACTTCACAACCAGTCCAACTGTCCACTGAAGAACTAAAGACCGATTTCCCTTCTGAGCCGCGTCTACGTGCTGTCTTCGGGAGTCATAACCAATCGTCTCGCATGCAGACTCGACGACTATCAGCCTTTCGAACAAACTGGTTTCCGAAAAGGCCTTAGTAACATAGACCATATACATATCCATCGGCAAATTTTACATATGAGCCAAGAGTACACTCTACCACTTGGGCTTGCATATGTGGACTATGAGAAAGCCTTTGACTATGTACAGTAGAGCTACGATGGCTATCTGAGTACGAAACCTATCCAATTGCAGAGAGGTGTAAGACAGGGTGATGTTATATCCCCGAAACTCTTCATCGCTGCATTGGAAGACGTTTTCAAGCTTCTGGATTGGAAAGGATACAGCATTAATATCAATAGCGAGTATATCAATCACCTTCGATTTGCCAACGATATAGTCCTTATGGTAGAATCGCTGGAGGACCTAAGCACTATGCTCAATGATCTTAATAGTGTCCCCCAACGGGTAGGTGAACATGGACAATAGGTCATGTGTACTTGCCACACCTATACAGGTAGCCGTTGGGAGCACTATGCTCGAATTTTGATGACGAGTATGTTTACCTAGAATTAAAAATCCGACTAGGTAAGTCCAATTTTAACCGAGAAGTCAATGTAATGATTCAACACGCCTGGACACCGTTTAGGAGATCACGACAAATCTTCTTGTCAAGTATACTCAAGGCCTGATATCAAGTTTGTACAATCAGTGGGTGTTGCCAGTGAAGTTTTATGAATCTGAGACGAGGTCCTTCATTGCTGGCCGTGTGAAGAAGCTCAAGGTCGCTCAGCGAGTTATGGAGAATACTCCTCGGGGTTTCTCTGCGTGAATGACTTAAAAATGAGGATATACACAGTAGAACCAGAGTAAGCGACATAGCCCAACGGATTAGTGGGCTGAAGTGGCAATGGGCCGGACATATAGCTCGAAAAATCGGCAACCGATGGGGAAGAAAGGTTCTTGAGTGGCAGCCTCGTATCAGTAGGCGAAGTGTATAGCGGCCCCTCACTAAAGGTAGAAAGAGATGCTGAGATGATGGTAGAATTGGTAAGAGATGCAGGAAGTCGATGGATGCTGGTGGTGCAGGACCGTGCTTTGTGGCATTCTTGGCGGGAGACCTACGATCTGCAGTGGAATTGTGATGGAGTGTAATGATAATGATGAAGATGATTTCACAAGCCGGCAAGGGCTTGTCAACAAAAGACGTCCTTTGTATAATGGCGAATTGTGTATTTTACCGACGACATTTACCTACAGTAGCTTATTTATTGCATTGCTAAATATGTCAAAATCACATCACTCTATGTTTTTAATGGATGAGATCACTGAAAGATTCTCGAGTAACTGCAGCCTAGTTCGAGTCAACAGGCTAACGACTTTGATAACGAGACTACGCGCGCACTCATTAACTTTATTTGTAATTTGTTCATTTTACGTGGTAGAGCCATGCTACAGCTATATTAATAGTATAGTTGTAGCACGAATGGGTCGGCTCGACCGGGGAAGGACCACGCTCTCACAGAAAACCAGCATAAAATAGCAGTTCTGCATTAAACTTGTGTTAGTGTTTCGTATGGTGAGTGTTGAGAACCGAAGACACTTTTTGAATGGAAATGAGACATTCTATCTTGGTCGGCACGGCTGACAACGCTTCTGCATTTTATTTCGCAAACGAAGATAGATGTAGATGTCTATAGGCCACAGCAACTACTTACCATTAGGTGGACTGTGTGCTCGTTTGTCACCCTTATTCTATAAAAAAGTTCTTCCTTTATTTACTTTTAATATACAAGTTATATAAAATTGAAATCCATTACTAAGTCTCTAAGTTACTCCGGTGCGAATTAAATAATAAATAAACTAATTCCGGTCTAGGTGTTTCTTTTTCGTTGTGCAATTTATGTATGTAAACTGCCTCCACTGCCCACAAGAGAAAATTCTGGAGTAGGGATAATTTTTTTTTTATAAAATATAGTAGTATGTGCTTATCCAAGAATTTTTTTACATCTCCTTTATTATTATTATTATTTATACTTTATTGTACACCACAAAAAAAAAACGATAAAAAAGAACAAATTACAAGGAGTAAAACTTAAGAGGTAGGTACAATAAGGCGGTCTTATCGCTAATAAGCGATCTCTTCCAGACAACCTTAAGATTAGGAGAAAGTTGTTCTATTGGACAGTGGGAGGTGGTGTATATTATAGTAAACTTACATACTAATACCTAAATAAACTAAACTGATACATAATGAAAAAAATAATACACTAATATATACATTCAAAATATAATAGACATACATAAGATTAAGTAGGCAAATATACATAAAAATTAAATAAAAAAATACAGAGAGGATACAAAAAATACATGTCGCAAATGATGACCAGTAGTTAATGCACTGTTAGGTAGTAATTTTTGACGTCAGTCTTAAACTTTTCTAGTGTTTTCGCACGACGAATTTGCGAAGGAAGATCATTCCATAAGCAGATGGCCTTAACTGTGAAGGAGTTTTTAAAGTATTTAGTTCGATATGAATGTGGTGCGAGTATAAGTTCTCCGGCTGACCGTAGAACTCTGTCCGGTCTGTCATGACCAAGAAACTTAAAGTTTTCCTTTAGATAGCTAGGAGTCATTGGATCGAATAATACACAGTACAGAAGAGAAACAATTTGTAGGTTCCGGCGAAGGCGAATGGGTAACCACTTGAGCTTTAAACGGAATTCGGAGACATGGTCATATTTGCGCAAGCCAAATATGAACCTAATAGCCAGATTTTGAATACGCTCAAGTTTGTTTAGTTGATCTTCAGTTACATCAAGATAGCTTGCGCCCGCATAATCGAGAATAGAGAGGAGTAAAGATTGTGCTAACATAATTTTAGTAGGAATGGGAAGGAAAGAACGTAAACGCCGCAATAAACCCATAGCAGCAAAAGTCTTTCTGCTAACTTCTTTCAATTGATGAGACCACGAGAAAGTAGTATCGAAGTGGATACCAAGATTTTTAACGGTGCTACTGTAAGGTATTACAACACCATTCAATACCACCGAGGGAAAGTTATTCCAGTCAACTCTTGAAATCATCCCAGCACCACCAACAATAATGGCCTGCGACTTACAAGGATTAACCTTAAGCCCATAGTATTTACTCCATTCGCTAATAGCCGCCAGGTCAGCATTGATGGCAGAAACAGCGGTAGGCAGGTTCTCAAGAGTTGACTGCGTATACACTTGAAGATCGTCTGCATACATGTGATAGAGAGAAGAAATTTTGTGACAGATCGAATTAATGAAGATAGCAAAGAGTAAAGGAGACAACACACCACCTTGAGGCACTCCAGCTGGTAGTTCACACCAAGATGAAAATTTATCTTCAACGCGAATACGCTGCCGGCGGCCCCTAAGATAACTTTGAAACCATCCAACCACTGATGGAGATATGTTAATGGAACGTAACAGGCTCAACAAGATATCAAAATCTACGGTATTGAAGGCATTGCTAAAATCTAATAATACCAACACAGTGAGCTGTTTATTATCCATACCTCGTCGAATATCGTCAGTAACTTTAACCAGAGCTGTAGTCGTACTATGACCTGACCGGAAACCGGATTGAACAGGATTTAAAAGGGAATTTCTATCTAGATATTGACATAATTGTTGAAAAACTAGTTTCTCTAGGACTTTAGATAGAAACGGAAGAATGGAAATTGGGCGAAAGTCGGTAAAATGTGAGGCTTGGGCCTTCTTAGGGAGAGGAATTACTTGTGCGCTTTTCCAAGCTTCGGGGAATTTAGACGTGGAGATAGATTTATTCAGGATATGGGTGAGAATGGGAGTAACAAATTCAAGGATTGGTAAGATCATGTTACGACTAACACTGTCATCACCCACGGCTTTAGACGAGATGGACAATATGTTCTTTTTAACATCACAGTCAGTGAAAGGAGTGAACTTAAACGGTGGGAAATTAGGAGTTGGCGTTGAAGAAAGAATACTCAGAGTGCGTTCTTTATCTGAGCTGTCTATTGTACTAGAAGAAGTAAAATGTTGGTTAAGGAGTTCAATATCAAAATTATGCTGAAATGAGCTAGAAGATGCTTTGCCAACTCCAAGTGATTGAAGAAATTTCCAAACCTTGGCAGTGTCGCCGTTTTCGACTGATTTATGAATGTGGCGTCGTTGTGCATCCCTACACAATGTATTGCAGCGATTCCTAACTTTTTTGTAGTTTCGCAGATTTTTGTCAGATCTTTCAGCCTTGAGTTTGCTTTTCGCGAAGCCTTTTTTGATAATAAGATGTTTAAGGTCATCGGTCAGCCATGGCGCAGGTGAGTGCATCATCTTTATTGGTTTTACTGGTGCATGAACGTCATATAGTTGTATGAGAAAAGAGTTAAACAACTCAACCTTTGTATCGACCGTAGAGGCATTTTCCACAGCGGTCCAATCCAAAAGGCGAGCATCTTCAATAAGACGTTCTTTGTCCATTCCACTAAAATTACGTTGCAGAAGGATTCTCGATTTTACTTTAGGAGGACGAACTTTGTATGTAAGAAATAAGAGATCGTGGTAAGAAAAAACATCAGCCTCATGTTGGCCGTGCTTCTGGACAAAATCAGGCGAGGAAACAATAATTAAGTCAAGTAAAGATGGGGTACAATCAGGAAGATTATGTGTAGCAGAAAGCGGTAATATATGTAAGTTACACGCCTGTACAATGGATTGTAGCTTCTTACACCGATTGTCTCTTTTAAGTAAACATGTATTAAAATCACCCATAATTATGGTGTGACTATAGGACGGGGACAATTTTTCTAATAAACATTCAAATGAGGAGAAGTAATCAATGTGGAGAGACGGACTGTAACAAACGCCTAGAAGAATTTTCGTATGAGACAGAGTAACTTCAATAAATAAATGCTCGACCGCATTAGAAGGAGGAGGCTGAGTTGACAAACTTACAACAGTAAAGGGAATGTAAGAACGAAGGTAAATCGCCACCCCTCCACCCCCCTTACCAATACGGTCGTTGCGAATGAGATGAAATCCCGGTAATGAGTATGAAGTGGATGGTAAGCATGGCTTCAACCAAGATTCGGAAACAAGAATAGCGTGAATGTTACGGGACTCAAAAGACGCAAGCATATCAGGATAGTGGGCTGGAACACTTTGTGCATTTAAGTGAATCACATTAAAATTCATCAGAGAATCTGAGAAGTACGAATTAAGGGCATCATTTAACGGAATAGAAGACATTGTACTGTGAAAGCTAAACTCACTAGATGTAACATCACTTGGCAAAGACAAAAAATCATCAAAATCATCATTAACAACACTATTATCGAACGACATTATAAAATAAACTAAAAATATATATAATAAACTATTAAATAACAAAAGGTATGAAAAATAAATATACGGAACCCCAACCCGCCAGCAGTCTGAAAGAGATTTACATTAGTTAAAAAAACATATATCGTATGTTTCAAAGCAACTAACACAAAGTAACAAAAAAATGATAAAATCAAAAAAAAAAAAACAAATCGTGACGAAAAACGATAAAGTGAAAACTTAAACAGCATTTAGCCAATTTTAAGAATAATGTATTATTGGTAGTATATTAATAACATAATAAGCATGTATAACATTAAATAACCAAAATTAAGCATAACGCTATAAAAAACTAGTTATAAATAACGTTACGTTAATAGCGCTTTTATTGTATCATTTTCACTCATAGACATAGTATTTTCATTGCATAAACGAAACGCAATAAGCAATAACAAAGACAGGTTTTAAATAGTGATTTATAAACTCTATGGTTGAGAATTCTGCTTTACAATCTGTGGTTGTAACTGCACGATTACATCTAGCTTGCTACATATATATTTATCTATGATTACATCATTACATTACACAAATGACGTTAACGAAATGTCTTATGATAATCATGTTATGGCATACACAAACAATAAAAAAAAAATTAGGAATTCGGTAAATTAAAGTTAAATATTAATTGATTATGCTACATATAACATAAAACACAAAAAATAACTCAACTGTAAATTCCCAATAGACATACAGGCATATTCGAAACAGATACACAAGAGTACATACACGAAAAATTTACTTCTTAGCAACTCTTTTCGACTTAATTTGAGTAGACCTGGTATCTTTTACCGCACTTGCAACAACTGTCACAGCAGACGAGGCCTGCACCACCAACTCCGAGCTCGGGATAACATCCAGGTCCAGTCTGGAGCAGACACGGTGCCGTGTTTGGTCTGGACCTAATACCAATATGGTGCCATCCTTCGTCCAGCACTTCGAAACTCCGAACCGTTTACGCGCCTCCTGGAATACAGCATGTCGACTTTGTGTGAGGAATTCCGACAAGGTGATTCCAGTGCCTTTAAGATTCTTCTTTGCCAGCCATACTTTGTCTTTCATCGCAATGTCGCGAAATTTCACAAGGATCGCACGGGGCCTGTCAGTTCCCGTTTGACCCAGACGGTGGGACCGGCTAATGGAGTCTGATGTGATACCAGGGATTTTTAAGTAGTCGGATAATACCTTCACAGCACAGGCGGTTGTGTTCTCCTTCTTGTCTTCATTTACACCATGCACCAGCAAAATTTTACTCCGAGATCTCATCTCCATATCATCATTCTGACGGGTCAAGATTTCTACTTGTAATTGCAAGTTCTCAAGCGCAGTTAGAACAAAGGAACGGAATGTGTTGAACTGATGATTGATATTTGAAGTAGGGCTCGTAGCTGGAATTGCGCTCTTAAGGTCCTTTTGGAACTCAGCCATCCTCAAGTTAAAGTGCTCAGTGAGGTCCGCAACAGATTTCTTAATGGACTCCATTTAACTTTTAGGTTATTGTGTGCGAAGATAACAATATGCTCACTAGTTACTTTGAATTATATTATCAGACTAAACTGGCAGGAGTTGGGATATCACAAATACATTAATTTTATATACAGCACTATTAATATTATATATTTAACGAAAATTTTTACAGAGCAGTAAATAAAGCGTCTAATTTATTCCACTCCTACCGTCAAAAAAAAATCCTTTACACCTTATTAATTCAAGATACCTGTTAAATGTTAGTTAGTTATAAGCAGAACGTGTAAAATACTCATTAACTTTAACAACATTGCACCCCGGAGCATCAAGTGTGATGAAGTTTTAGATTAAAAACGAAATTAGTAAAATTTTTCGTTAAAAAAAACTACTAAATAATATAACATACTATTTCGCATTTAAAATAACCTACACTTTATAAGATCCATCTAAGTATTTCATAACATGGGTGTCGTAAGAGGTAAATATGGGAATGGCCAGATAAATCTTATAGCATTTAAATAAAACTAGATTTTACGGATTTTATCGCGTATATTAACTTATTTTAAATCCTCAATGTTTCGGGTACTTTTCAACACATGGTCACGGGAAGACTGTGTTCGACCTCCCAATGTTATAGTTAACCACGGCTACCTTTAGATCAAAATTATAAATTTTTGGTCCAATCTACGCAGTATGAACTCAGACCAAAAATTAATAATTTTAAATTATTCACTATACGCGATAAAATCACAAAGTCTACTTTTATTTAAATGTGTAGTGTTCGCGTAAACTTAAGAAACCATTAAATGTTATAGCATTCGAGACAGCGTTATAGTCCAAGAGGTGTCAAAACATTTTGAGCATGGATACGACCAATCTAGTTATATAGCATTTAAGAAAATTGTATAAGGAATGACTAGTCTGCCTGGCATGTACAGGTGGGACAGGTATTGCGCCAAGTAAAAGTAAGGTAAAATATTTGTGGTAATAAATATAATTGACCCAGCATAATATAAAAAAATTGTATTCTATTATTAATAATAAGCATAGTACATCGAATGCAGATTATTTAGTGGGGTGACACGGAACCAGACCACCCCAATGATATTTAAAAAAATTTAAAAAAAATATTTTTGAACCATGCTGAAAATTTAATAGCGTGTCAAGTACATTTTTTAATAATAATCCCAAAAAGCCAGATCACTTCGGTGGTGGAAAAAACTGCCAGACATCCTATAAATGTTCCCTAAAATAGAATGAGATTTTTTTTTAAATATACTCATTACTTTTATATCTTTTGTATCATTTTATATTACTTGAGTGCTATAAATAAAAATAAGTCACAGTGTTATTATTTTTTTACAGTTTTTTTATCAGATATAATTATTTTCGGGAACAATCAATTGCATTTAAAGTTAATACGTAGGTCACTCAATAAGTTTTAAACTGCTCGAAATATAAAAATGGAACGCAACCGTGTTATATGTTTCTAAAAAGCAAATTTATTTAAAAATAACTGGATGACAAAAGGTTTAAGAATAAGTTGCTTAAAGAAAAGAAAACTCAAAGTTAATTATTATAAAAAAGAGACTGCAGAGAACAAAGAGAAATATAAAAGGTACACTAAATTACTAAAAAAGTGTATTGACGTGTCCAAAAGAATAAATTATTTTAAACGAATAAATACCACTAAAAATATGGGAAAATGTTCATGGAATATAATAAAATATAATAAAAGATCAATTATTATGTGAACATGATAAATAAGAATGATGAATGTCTAAGATCTCCACAAAAAATTGCTAATTCTTTTAATGAGTATTATGAAATTCAGACAAAGACAGTTAATTTTAACCAAGCGAGAACAACACGCCTCTATAACATTATAAGCCCGTGCAAAAGCATGTTTTTACGTCCGATTACTTTGCAGGATACAAAGACGTTAATAGGCAACTTAAACAATTCTAAAAGTGAAGGATATGATAGTATAAATACGAAAGTTATCAAATAATGCAAGGATGAAATATCGCCTATACTTAAATACTTGATAAATTTATCATTCGAAATTGGTGTTTTCCCAGAATTATTAAAACTATCTTTGGTCAAGCCCTTATTCAAGCAAGGTGATAAAAAAGATATGAACAATTACCGTCCAATAACAATTTTGTCCGTTTTCTCCAAAGTATTTGAAAAAGCTATGCATAGTAGGCTTACTCATTATTTTAATGAAAATAAATTTATAAAAAAAGAGCAATATGGCTTTCAGCAAAATAAATCAACCATGATGGCAAGTTTTGTTCCATTAAAAAGAATTACAGATGCAATAGATGATAAGGTGAATGTAACAAGTATATTTTTTGATATATCAAAAGCATTTGACTTTGTTTGCCATGACACCTTAATATGTAAGTTAGTAAAGTAGGGAATAAGAGAACTAACATTACAATGGATCAAATCGTATTTGTCATCAAGAATGCAGTGTGTGGAAATCGTAAGCCCTAACAAAAATAATGTTTTGACAAAATTTAGATCGCAAATAGTTCATAAAAACTCTGGCGTTTCTCAAGGAATTGTTCTCGGGCCTTTTTTGTTTATAATTTATATAAATGATTTACCGGATTCAACTCCGTCCCCATGCATTTTATTTGCGGATGACGTATCATTGATTATAAAGAATAGCCATAGAAATAAACATTATTATGAAAATGACATAAAATGTGCAATTAATGATGTTATTTCGTGGTTACATGAAAATAACTTAAAGGTTAATATTGTTAAAACCTGTTATGTACAATTCTATAGTAATATTAAAACAAACTTGATCTTGACATAATGTATAATAATGATAAACTAAAAAAAAAACGAACAGATGAAATTTCTGGGATTAAAAGTTGACAGTAATTGTAATTTGATGGCTCATATTGACGAAGTCTGTAAAAAAATTAATAGATTTGTATACGTCCTAAACAGGTTAAGGAGAACATCGTCACGAGAAACCGCACTCATTGCATATCATGGGTATGTTGCAGCAATTTTAAGGTACGGATAACTAATATGGGGTAATAGCTCTTATTCAAAAAGAGCTTTTTTAGCTCAAAAAAAGTGTGTAAGAGCATTAACTGGAGCTAAATGGTATGAATCATGTAAGCCCTTATTTAAGGAGCTTAACATCCTAACTTTACCAGGAATGTATATATTTGAAGCAGGTGTTCATGTAAAATGGAATTTTCATATGTACAAGAAAGCGTCCGATGTATATTCGCGTAACACTAGAAAATCAGATAGACTAGTATTAGACCGAATACCGAAAACTGCATTTTATCAAAAGGGTTGTTACGCGATGAGTATAAAGATATTTAATAAACTACCGGTAAATGTTAAAGAAGAGATGGAAATCGCTAAATTTAAAACCAAACTCAAAAGCTGGTTGTTATTAGAGTGTATTTATGATATAAAAGACTTCTTAAATGAATAGAATGTCGTTGCCAAAGCTTGACATAGCCATGCTTTAAACATTTATATTTATTTGATGTTCTTTAGATTAAGTACTCCTTTGACATTTTAATTTTTTCTATATACGAGTATACTTAATTGATTTGCCTACTTATAAAACGATAGTGATTGACACGACAATTGCAATATTAATTAATTTAATTTAATATAGTTCCTTAATAAGTACATAAATTTATTGACTTGCTTACTTATGAAAATAATGATTTAATATATTATGTTAAATAATTTTCGCATGCCAAATTTGGTAAACATGTAAACTTTGTACAACTATTTGTCATCTTTAATGTACCATGTTTAGCGAATAAATTATATTATTATTTTTTTTTGTTTAGTATTCTCTCGTTTCCGAGGTATTACACCTTTTTCGCGGGCTGTTAGCCAAACGAACTCGGTTGAATGTTTAATTTTTAGACAGAAATTTACGAACTATTCTACAAGTATTCAATATTGCTGCTTCCTGCAGCAATATAAAGGTAAGTTTATGGATGTCTAGATCCTTTAGGCTAGAAAACGGTGAATGGGGAATGACGCCAGTTCTTGATATTACAATAGGTACAGTTTTTACAGTTTTAACTTTCCACTGGGATTTTATTTCAATGAATAAATCAGTGTATTTGGCTAGTTTTTCATTAAAGGTGGAGGTTAAATTGTGAGGATTTGGTATAGCAATATCGATAAGCTAAACTGATTCGTTTTTTTGTCATGTAGCGTAATATCCGGTCTATTATAATGCACGGTCTTATCAGTCAATATAGTTCTGTCCCAATAGAGTTTGAATTCACGAGAGTCAAGTATGATTTCGGGCTTGTATTTATATCATGCTATTTTTTATCTATAAGTTTATATTTATATGCGAGTTATTGATGAATAATGGCAGCTACTCAGGCAATGGCAGGTCTGGGTTATTAAGCTGCAGGCACCAGTGATATGCTGAATGGTTTCTGAGCTATTATGACAATGTCTGCAAAGGTCTGATTGTAGAGTGTGGTCTTTAATTATGTGTTTCCTGTAGTTTAGAGTATGTATAGTTTGGTCCTGAATTGCTAACATGAAGCTTGCCGTTTCAGGGAAGAGTTCTCCGCGCTTGAGCCACATGTTGTGTTAGACGCTATCTTGTCTACGTTTGTGTTCATCAAGTCGCGACGGTGTCTTCCATGTAACGTCTTCTGTAACCAACTGTTAATTTTATCCTGTGCAGAGATAATACTTTCATTTTTCTGTTTTCTTCGATCTATGAGGTTTAAAGGAGTGAGTTTAGTATCGGCTTGGACAACAGTATTATGAAGCGGACTATTATTGGCTTGTTGATGGAAGAATTTCGAATAGCTGAAAGAGCAATGGCAGACTTTCATACATAAAATTAGTTGAGAAGAAATGGTAGCGTCTATATATCAAAAATATCTTAAAATGTTAAGCGTCAGTCCCTTAATAACTGTGTCAAAGAATTTTGTCCTGAGAAGGCGTCAAAAAAAAGATATTTACATTTGAACCTTTTTAGCTTATGTCCCATGTCACTTGGAAAAAGTCATGCTTCCTGTGATTGTTTGATGTTAGCTTAATACATAATACATAATTGAGAGTTTCTAGATTATTGTATCTCTAGAAACTCTCAATTATGTATTATACTACTATAAATGTTTATTTCTGGCATGGCTCCAGGGCCTTTGTATCATAGTGACTTTCTCAGAAGGGCTAGAACCGAGAGCCGTAAAGCCAGTAAAAACAGTGATATTTTGTTTTAGCTAGTGTTGGCATAACATTAAATGGAATTGTTACATAGTACTATGATTGAGATAATATATTATTGTAGGAAATTCTTTGTAAGAGACTTATTCTCAGCCATATCTCTGTTATTTTTATATTACTGATAGTAGAGTTATTACTAATAATAACTTAATATAAAAAAATGTTGTGTGTTGTGTTGATAGTCTTACAAAGTATATACGAAAATAGTATGAATATACTAAATGGCAACACTTGAACAGAGTAAAATAATTTAAGTCATTTGATATTCCCAAAAATGTTTATTTTTTTCTGTGGCTTTAATTAAAATACATTTTTATTTGAAAAATTATAGAAAAATAATAAAACTCATTTTATATATAACTTATTTTTAGACGCGATAATTTTTGTCATCTATTTTTCTGCCATTGCTCTTTGAGAGTTATGAAGATTTTTTATATCTATGAAACCTCATCCACCTTCTACTTTTAAACAGTGGTAAAGCCACGCGGCAGCTTTTGCTGTCACACGGATGGGCCGGCTCGAACCGGGGTGGTACCACGACCTCACAGAAAACCAGCGTAAAGTAGAGATTTACCTCTGCGTTTCGCTTGGTGAGTGCAGGTGGCCGGAGGCCCTTTTTACTGGAAATGAGGCATTCCATCTTAGTCCTCACGGGTGACAACGCATCTACATTTTGATTCGTAATAGAGGATAGATGTAGATGTCTATTGGCCGCAGCAACCACTTGCCATCAGGTGGACTGTGTGCTCTTTTGTCACCCTTATCCTATAAAAAAAAAACTTTAGGTAATGTGAGTCGTTCGCTACAAGATCTAGGGTGGTGTTTTCTGTATTGAGTCATTGTTTTATTGATGAGACGTTGCAGCTTTATTAAATTACTTTTAGACCAATGAATTATACCAAACGAATAAGTTAAAATTGGGATAACGAATGTGTTCACTGCTTTAATGGAGTTTCGTGCATTTAGATGTGTATTAAGTATTCTATTTAGGCATAATTTAAATTCTTTTTCGAATGTTTTTTTTTCATCATTATTATTATTAATAGAACTCCACCAATTGCTCAGTATTAAAAAAAACAAGTACTTAATTGTTTTATTTTCTTAATGAAATTTTCTAAAATATATTAATAATCTTTTTTCTCTTTATGAATTTTTATTAAAATATGCCTATTAAAATGAATTTTCCATTTTTTTTCTACAATTATATAAGAAAATTCATACCGGTGTCATTTTTACTCAAAAAAAAATCATAACTGACAAAAGTCAAAAAGGTTAGTACAGTAGACTCTGGTTATATAAGTTACATCAAATGCTTTAGTCACTCTCATGACAACTACGAGTATACCTACATATGAATTTTTTCTTAAAAGTAGAAGAGAGAAAAAAATATAACTTAAAGTCAACGTTTACTGTAACTCTAGTCAAACCAATTGAACGCTCTAAACCAATTAGAACGCAGCATGAACACTCTTTCTCATATTCATTATATGCCGTCTTCGGTCTATTTTAAGAAATATTTTTAGAGTGTCTGACAGTTTTTTCCACCACAGAAATGATCTGACTTTTTGGGATTAATAAAAAAAATGTACTTCACACGCTATTAAATTTTCAGCATGGGTCATAATTTTTATTTTATTAAATATCATTGGGGTGATCTGTTGCTATGCCACTCCAATCAAATGATCTGCAATGGATATACTAGTCTCATTATTAATAACAGTATACAATTTGTGTTATTTTTTACTAGGTCAGTTATATTTTTAACAAAAATATATTACCTTACTTTTACCTGGCGCAGTACCTGTCCCAACTATACATGCCAGGCAGTCTAGCCATTCCTTATACAAGTTTCATAAAGGACACTTTTGAGCTATATAACTAGATGGGTCAAATATGTGTTCAAAATGTGTCGCCAGCTCTTCAACTAGTATAACCATTTCGTTTGAGTCTACTGCACTCGTCAATCCGTCGCCAAGCGTGACGATAAAGGCTTTTCTACAACGAGAGAAGCCTATACATACAGGAGTGGACTTTCAGAGGTTGATGATGAAGAAGAATATTAAACTATATCACACAAGTATTATTTTGATTTTTATGATGGCAATATTTTTATAGCGTCGTGCGCGTGCAGTGTCAACGCTTTCATACGTTTGGCTCTATCATTTATGACTGCGATCGCCATCCGCTCATAAAGCGTGACGATTAAAGCAAATCCTCTCTTGAATGATAATGAAAGAGTCGCATCTCGAGCCATTAACTTTTATGAACTGATAAAGATGAAATAAAAAGTATAGCCATTCAGCGAGGAAACGCAGCCAGCGTTCTAGGATTGTATGATAATTTTAGTTTTTAGTTTTATTTTTTATTTTATTGTAATTAAATAAATAAATAACTTAATAAAACGAAAACGAAAAGAAGTTTTTAACCATACATAGCTGGATCTGGTTACCGTTTTAGTTTGAAGTATTTACTGTAATTGCTATTATTTCCTACAAGTCAAACTACCAAGCTCCATATCGATTGCAATGCAATGAAATGATTGATGATAAAATTTCTGTCAGTCGAAGGTAATAAAGAGATCTTAAAACACTTTAATTGAAAACGAGGCATTCCATCTTAGACTTCAGGGAGACACATCTGTAATTTCTCTTTCTTTTTTCACTTTTTAATTTAAAAGAACGTTATTTTAACACTAGCATTTTCTCCTGTATTTTGGGGCTTATATACATGAATTTGATAAGGGCAAATATCCAATATTGATTCCCAATCGATGCTAAATGTAGATGTCTATAGGCTACAGCATTCAGTTGCTTATTTTATTATATTAGATTGACTATAATAAAATAAGCAAGTAAACGAGCACACCGTTTGTCACTCTTACTCTATTAAAGAGTGAAGTATGGTACGTTAAGAATTGTTTTTTTCTTATTATCGATGTGTACTCAGTATGTACTTTTTGTGAACACAAGCATGTATAGGGGATAGAACTTCTTTTTTACTTAAAAGTCTATGCCTACGTCCAGCAATGGGCTTAAAAAAGCTGCTAACTTCAACGGTATAGGCATTTCGCATAAAACATTCTAGAAAATATTCCACAATTTGAAAGTACGGTTGTCAAAGTCAGCAATCTTTTCAAAAGTTTGCATATTAAAATTAAGATTTAATGCGACTAGATGTCAGTTGGACAAAATTACTTTGTAATTCTGCTCGAGGGCTTTATTCTTTACAAACGTAATTAAACTGGGCTCTGGGCTCTGTTCTTAACAAATGTATTATTAATTTTTTGCAGGTTTACATAACATATCTTTACTTTTTATTGTTGGACCCGTAGGTGGCGCTGTTGACGAGATCAGTAAGAAAATAGTGCTACCCCGGCTTAGCACTATTTTCTTCGCTAGATAGCTAGTTCGCAGATTGCTAGTTATTTCATATTTTCAGTTTTAATCTTGTTAATTAATATATTCGGCATTAACATATTCGCAGCATTGTTCAGTAATTCTTTCGTCGGGCTTTGTAATAAGTCTTACAATAATATTTTTATGCGAACTAAGAATCACAGTTTGTCTTGAAGTGATTTATAAACAACATATTTGGTGCTTATGGCTGCGGTAATAACTTTATTATTATTATTATTTATTTTAAGCAGACTTTAAAAAAAAGGTATGATGCTGGTTTTTGATGTATAATTCAACGATTGTATATTACGCGGTATCTTCGTCAATTGTAAGCCAATTTTAATATTTTTTCTATTAACTAGGTTGATATACTTTGGAGAAGATCTTACAGTTCAAGAAAATATTTCCACCGCTAAGGGTGAGAAAATAAGGAATCAAGTTCCAATGAACTATTAAAACACTTTTACCTTTAGCTTGAGATTCTTATATTCCTTGGTCCATTCAAAAGGGTCAAAAAGATTACCTTGTAATATTTTTTTTTTATAGAATAGGGGGCAAACGAGCTTGCGGCTCACCTGATGGTAAGTGACTACCGCCGCCCATGAACAACCGCAACACCAGGGGAATTGCAGATGCGTTGCCGGCCTTTTAGAAAGGTGTAAGCTCTTTTCTTGAAGGTTCCTAAGTCGTATCGGTTCGGAAAATTCGCTGGTGGTAATTGATTCCACAAAGAAGTTGTGCGAGGGAGAAAACTTCTTCTAAATCGCACAGTGGTGGACCGCCAATCATCCAGATGGTACGGATGATAACGCGAGTTTTGTCGCGACGTGCGATGGTGAAATTGAGCGGCTGGAATTAGTTCGAACAATTCCTCAGAGCACTCCCCGTGATAGATGCGATAAAATACGCAAAGAGATGCAACATCTCTACGCAGTGCCAGTGTATCGAGCTGATCGGAAAGAACTCGGTCGTCGACGATTCGAATCGCTCTGCGCTGGATGCGGTCAAGTGGAAGGAGCTGGCACTGGGGTGCCCCGGCCCAGAGATGAGAACAGTATTCCATGTGGGGCCGAACTTGCGCTTTGTAAAGTTGCAAGCGATGTGCCGGCATGAAATACTGTCTCGCTCTGCTGAGCACGCCAAGCTTTTTAGAGGCCAATTTAGCCTTCCCTTCCAAGTGACCACGAAACTGCACGCTATTCGATATGTCGACGCCAAGGATTCCGATACTGGCTGAGGCAGCAAGGGGAGTGCCTTGAAACTGAGGAGATACGACAAAGGGGTTCTTTTTAGCGGTAAACGCGCAAACTTGTGTCTTCTGGGGATTGAACTGGACTAGATTTAGTCGGCCCCAATCCGAGACTTTGTTAAGCAAAGACTCGACTTCAGACACAAGTTTGTCCCGGTACTCGGCGACGTTTTCCCGAGAAATATTGGCACGGCCGGTATATAAGGCATCCCCAGTGCTGTCGTCTGCATAGCAATGAATGCTACCAGTTAGCAACATATCATTGATATGCAGGAGAAACAGCGTAGGTGATAGCACGCAGCCTTGTGGAACACCAGCGTTGATAGGCTTGTAATCAAAGCATGCACCGTCTACTACGACCTTGATGCTCCGATCAGCAAGGAAACTGGTGATCCATTTGCACAATTTCTCGGGAAGCCCATAGGAAGGAAGCTTCGAAAGAAGCGCCTTGTGCCAGACCCGATCGAAGGCCTTCGCTATGTCCAAACTAACGGCCAATGCCTCCCCCTTGGGCTCTACTGCCTCCGCCCATCTATGAGTTAAGTAAACTAGAAGATCACCCGCTGATCGACCCCGACGAAAACCGTACTAATGGTCACTGATCAGCTGGTGATCTTCAAGGTACCTCATGAGCTGGCAGTTTATAATGGATTCCATTATTTTGGAGAACAAGGAGGTGATAGCGATAGGCCTGTAGTTGGATGGGTCTGAGCGGTCGCCTTTTTTAGGGATCGGGTGGACCAAAGCTGTCTTCCATGAATTCGGGACTATGCCTTGGGAGTAGGAGTACCGGAAAAGACGCGTTAAAACCGGTGCCAACTCCGGAGCACACGTCTTCAGCACAATAGGAGGGACTCCATCGGGCCCACTCGACTTGCTGACGTCCAGGGAGAAGAGTGCTTTGCGAACCGAGCGCTGTGTAAATCGCACATCCGGCATGGAGCACTCACATCGCGGGATCGTCGGCGGTGTGTTCCCCCCGTCATCTAGAGTCGAGTTAGACGCAAAAAGAGAGCACAACAGATCGGCTTTCTCTTTTGCGGCATGGGCCAGTGAGTCGTCCTCTCTGTGCAGAGATGGAAGGGATGGCTGACATAAGTTCCCTTGGACAGCCTTGGCGAGAGACCAGAATGCACGGGTTCCCGAAGGAAGGCGAACTAGCTTCTCGCCAATTCTGCCGATGTGCTCAGACCTTGCCTTGGCAATGACGCTTTTGAAGGACCTGGAGGCGGAATTATACTTCTTTTTAAGTGCGCTGGTGTTTAAATCCCGAGACGTTGATGCATTAGCCCAGGCCCAGTAGCACTTCTGCTTATAGCGTGATGCTATTTTACAGGAGCGACCAAACCATGGCTGGGATCTGCCTCCGATGGGCACCACAGAGGATGGAATAATAAGTTCCATACCCTGAAGTACCACATCAGCAACAGAATCGGCAACAACGCTGGGATCTTCCGGCGAGAAGCAAACCCGCCCCCAAGGGTAGGATGCAAAAAAAGACCGCATCCCGTCCCAATCAGCTGACCTATAGTGCCAAACACGGCGGCAAGCTGCAGATCGCAACTGCGATTGGAGCGTGAGTGGCACCGTGCTCCGGATCAGACAATGGTCCGAAGAGCCCAGAGGGGCATCGACGGAGACCTGATATCCGTCCGGATGAGATGTCAGCAGAAGGTCCAACAGGGAAGGTACATGGTCTTCCACATCTGGGATCCGCGTAGGCGAAGTAACCAGTTGTGTTAGACCATATGCCAAAGCAAAGTCGTACACAGATCTACCCGCATGATCGGTTAAACGAGAACCAAGCCATTCAGCGTGGTGGGCGTTGAAATCACCGAGTATCACGATCTCTGCGGATGGGACCTGTTGTAGCACGGAGTCTGCAGCCATTTGGACGTGGTCGATGAGTCGGTCTGTGTCGGCATTACCGCTATGGGACCTATAGAGGCACCCGTAGACGCGGGGATGGTCGTCGCTGTCTACGCGCAGCCATAGGATGGACAGGTCCGTACCTTCAAGGCTGCCGAGGCGTCGAAAACAGATGTCCTCTCTGACGTATACACAATATAAAGTAAGTCAACCTAAAAAGTACATAAAAAATAATAATTTCCACATAACAGTTTCTGAAGTTGGGGCTTTAATACTTTTAAATAATATCTTAGCATCGAATTCCGAAGCTGTTGTGTGTAAATTATTTTATTCCTTTTAGTTCCTAAAAGTTGACTTTACCTTTTATTTATAGTTAATATTTAATAATATTGTTATTTGTTTTCTTCGTCTTCGGTCTGTGAAAGTCCACTGCTGAACATGGTCCTCTTCTGTTATAAGGAGGACTTGACTCAATCGTCACGCCTGGCAGGCTGATAGATCTAACGTTTTCCACAATTGACGCTGCGTCCCATCGCCAGCTGGTCAGTTTACGCTTAGCGTTGTCGCGATCGTTATATTGTCATCTATTGGAAGCCATAATAATATCTTTTGTTTTTATAGAATAAGGTTGATAAACGAGGACACAGTCTTCCCTATGGTAAATGGATGCTGCGGCCCATTGACATCTATATTTATCCTCGATTAAGAATCGCAATGCAAATGTGTTGTTATCCCTGAGCATTGTGATAAAATGCCTCGTTTCCAATAAAAGCGGTCTCCGAATCTCTACACTCACCATACGAAACACATACTAAGCTGCTATTTTACGCTGGTACTCTGTAAAGTCGTAGTTCTACCCCGGTCGACCCGACCCATTCGTGCTACATTCATAATATAGTTGTCAATCGGCTACTACACTATAAATGTATATTTGTGTGTTTATTTCTATAAAGATAATGTGTATCTATAAAGGTAATGTGTAAAAATTCAACGTAGGAATTCAATGAGCAAACAAGAAAAATAACAGAAGGCTTACGTTTGAATTTATTAGACGATTACGTACGAACAAACTCCTTACGTTTGCAGCGCTTCGAGTGTTTAAGTTAGCAATGCCTATGCATTTCTGTATACTTTGTTGAAGTAATACTGCTAGACGTTCAAAGGCTCTTTGTTATGGGATAAGCAGGTTGAGTAATATCTTGGTTATATTTTTACATCATTGTGAGTGAAATTGAAAATGGAAGAGGAAGACATGCTATGCCCACTAATAACTTGAGATAAGGACGGAAGAAAAAGAGGAATCTGTGTTCGTTTGTTATCCGCATTCTATTAAAAAATAGAACTGACCTAAACCTTTTTAATGGAAAAACTACCTTGTTTCCATTAAAAAGGTTTTCCGGTTCTTTATGTTGATCTTACGAAACACAGGAGCAATAACCTGCTATTTTTCGCTGGTATTTTGTGAGATCCGTTCCTAGTTAGTTAAAGCAACTACAACAGAATCCCTATAATATATCCTAAGCATTTAAACAAGCCATGATATTTTTTGGAAAATAATCGTAACCAAATATAAAAATTTTAAGGTATTTATAAACACTATTAAAAATCTATAATTAAAAAAAAAAACAATAAACGTGTAACCAGTGACTAGATTCCTTAGTCGATTGAGATAGAAGGCATGCCTGATCTTGATCTGTATGGAAAATATGAAACAAATCTTTCTGCACACTCCGTTCCAACGAAATATCCCACTATTTTTGTTGATTAACTTCCAGTGGAACATTCTCGCCGAGACAGAGCGATCGCTGTCTGCCCTGCCTCCGTAGCAAAGCACAGGTCTACTTTATTATTTAAAATTATGTTACATACGTCAAAGAAAGCAGGCAATGCAACGCTAGAAAGATTTCTTATACCAATACCACCAAATTTTGGTTGTTGTATTTAAAGTTAAATTTAGAATTTTTTCTATAGCTTTTTTAAGATAATAATCAATATATTTTAAAATAATTGAACATTTCCGGACTAGTTTCGAGCGGAGTAAGTATGTAAATCTAGGTATAAGGAGACAATATTTCAAAATGGTAAGAGCAATGTGGGGGCTTAAGTTATTCAATCTATCAACGTGGTTTAAAAACTAATCAAATTTGTTTTTAAAACGGGTTTAATACTATCGGAAAATAACGGGGCACCTATCAGGGATAACAATTTCGTACTGACAGTTATTATTCTTGGAGAAATATGATTGAAATATAAAATTAAAGTATCTCTGTTAAAAATATTTCACATTTATTACTATTTGGTTCAAGACCAATGTTTCTGAAATGTTACTAATATAAAATAAGTTAAAATTGAACGAATAAAATTTCTATATAAAATTGATAACAAACTTAATTAAGCAAGGAGTTCATTTTTATTAGAATGCGGATAACAAACGAACACACATACCACTTCTTCTTCCTGTCCTTATCTCAAATTATTAGGAGGCATAGCATATCTTCCTCTTGCATTCTCAATTTCACTCACATTGATGTAAAAATACAACCAAGATATTACTCAATTTGCTTATCCCATAACAAAAAGCCTTTGAACATCTAGCACTATTACTTCAACAAACTATACAGAAATGCACAGGCATTGCTAACTTAAACATTCAAAGCGCTGCAAACGTAAGTAGCTTGTTCGTACGTAATCGTATAATAAATTCAAATGTAAGCCTTCTGTTACTTTTCTTGTTTGCTCATTTAATTTCGACGTTGAATTTATACGTGGTACACATTACCTTTATATAAGCATACACACACATACATTTATAGTCTAGTAGCCATTCGACAACTATACTATGAATGTAGCACAAATGGGTCGGATCGACCGAGGAAGGACCACACTCTCACAGAATACCAGCGTAAAATAGCAGCTTATTGTGTGTTTCATACGGTGAGTATAGAGAGAGATTCGGAGACCGATTTTATTGGAAACGAGGCTTATTATCACAATACTCAGGGATATTAACCCATTTGCATTGCGATTCTTAATCGAGGATAAATGTAGATGTCAATGGGCCGCAGCATCCATTTACCATCAGGAGGACTGTGTCCTCGTTTATCAACCTTATTCTATGAAAACAAAATATATTATTATGGCTTCCAATATTTGACAATACAACGATCGCGACAACGCTAAGCTTAAACTGCCCTGCTTGCGATGGGAAGCAGCGTCAATTGTGGAAAACGTTAGATCTATCAGCCTGCCAGGCGTGACGATTGAGTCTAAGTCCTCCTTGTAACAGAAGAGACCATGTCCAGCAGTGGACTTTCACAGACCGAAGACAAAGAAAAAACATAACAATATTATTAAATATTAACTACAAATAATAAGTAAAAGCCAACTATTAAGAACTAAAAGGAATAAAATAATTTACACACAACAGCTTCAGAAGTCGGTTAAAAGTATTAAAGCACCAACTTCAGAAACTGTTATGTGGAAATATTTTTTTTATGTATTTTGAGGTTGACTGACTTTATATTACTAGGTAATCTTTTTGACCCTTCTGAATGGACTAAGGAATATAAGAATCTCAAGCTAAAGGTAAAAGTTTTTTAGCAGGTACATTAAAACTTGTTCCCTTATTTTCTCAACCTTAGTGGTGGAAATTTTTTCTCTAAGGGTCACCTCCGAAGTATATATACCTATTTAATAAAAAACATATTAAAATCTGTTCACAATTGACGAAGATATCGCGTAGCGTACACTTTTAAGTCTGCTTAAAATAAATAATAATAATAAAGTTATTACCGCAGCCATAAGCACCAAATATGTTGTTTATAAATCACTTCAATGCAAACTGTGATTCTTAGTTCTCATATAAATGTTATTGAAAGATTTATTAAAAAGCCCGATGGGAAAATTACTGAACAATGCTGCAAATATGTTAATGCCGAAAATATTAATTAACAAGATTAATACTGAAAATAAGAAAAAACTAGCGATCGGCCCCGACTTACTGCTCTTTTATGGATCTCGACAACAGCGCTACTTAACGAATCCAACAATAACAAAGAAAAGATATGTGATGTAAACCTGCAAAGAAAACAGTTTAATTACGTTTGTAAAGAATAAAGCCCTCGAGCAGAATTACAAAGTAATTTTGTCCAACTGACATCTAGTCGCATTAAATCTTAATTTTAATATGCAAACTTTTGAAAAGATTGCTGACTTTGACAACCGTCCTTTCTAATTGTCGAATATTTTCTTATAGAGATTTTTTATGCGAAACGCATATACCGTTGACTTTACCAGCCTTTTTAAGCCCATTGCTAGACGTACTTATAGGTAAAAAAGAAGTCCTATCCCCTAAACATTTTGTGTTTACAAAAAAGTAAACAATGAGTACACAGCGATATTAAGAAATATCAGTACTTAACGTACCGTATTTCACTTCTTATAGAGTAAGAGTGACAAACGTTGTGCTTGTTTACTTGTTTATTTTATTATAGTCAACCTAGTATAATAAAACAAGTAAGTGAATGCCTATATATAGCCTATAGACATCTACATTTATCATCGATTGAGAATCAAAATTGGATATTTGTTCTTGTCAAATTCATGTATGTAAGCCCCAAAATACAGGAGAAAATCCTAGAGTTCTTTTAAATCAAAAAGTAAAAAAAGAAAGAGAAATTGCAGATGCGTCACTCTGAAGACTAAGATGGTATGCCTCGTTTTCATTAAAAGTGTTTTAAGATCTCTTTTTTACCTTCGACTAACAGAAATTTAACAGAGCTTGGTAGTTTGATTTGTAGGAGATAATGGCAATTACTGTAAATACTTCAAACTAAAAAGGTAACCAGGCCCAGCTGTGTACGGTTAAAAACTTCTTTTAATTTTCATTTGATTAAGCTATTTATTTATTTACAATATTCAAAACCTATATCTATAATATAAAAATGAATCGCTGAATGTGTTGCTAAGCGCAAATCTCGAGAGCAGCTGAACCGATTTCGCTAATTCTTTTTTGTAATAATCCTTAAAGTACGAAGATGGTTCTTACTGAACGAAAAATTTTAAAAATTGCCTGAAAAATTCTAAAAACAACACTTCTATATTCTCATACAAAAGATTCCTAATAATACTTAAAGTCAATTTGAACTTTAATACCATACCATAAAGTTTAAGCGTTGGTGGAGGGGTTCCGGGAAAGCAAAACAATTGAGTGACTTTAGTATCGTATAAATCTTAATGTCAATATTTGTGTAGGTATCATAATAAGAAATCAGAGATTGTAATTTTCATTGTGATTTTTTAGTGACTATTAATAGAATTTTAAGTGTTTTGTAATTTTTATTCTTTGTCATAATGTGTTGACTTATCAACTTTCTTTTTTCTTTTTTTATCTTACTAGCTGACCCGGTGTCCCGAATAGCAGAATAAGTATTAAAAGAATATAAAAAATTAAAGAAGCGACTGTTAGGCGGTACGAAGTTCGCCGGGTCAGCTAGTAAGAAATAAAAATAAGAACAAAAATTATCATACAGTCCTAGAACGCTGGCAGCGTTTACTCGCTGAACAGCTTTACTTTTTATTTCATCTTTATCAGTTCATAAAAGTTAACGGCTCGAGATGCGACTCTTTCATTATCATTCAAGAGAGGATTTGCTTTAATCGTCACGCTTTATGAGCGGATGGCGATCGCAGTCATAAATGATAGAGCCAAACGTATGAAAGCGTTGACACTGCACGCGCACGACGCTATAAAATATTGCCATCATAAAATCAATATAATACTTGTGTGATATAGTTTAATATTCTTCTCCATCATTAACCCGTGAAATTCCACTCCTATAGGCTTCTCTCGTTGTAGAAAAGCCTTAAGTGTCACGCTTGGCTTCTTTATTTATTTATTAAATTAAATTTTACCAAAAAAAAACAAAAAATATTACCAAATTAAATATTATTATATCATGTTATAGAATAGCACTATTGATGGTAATAAATGATCACCACCGCTATTAAACATGTGTAACACATGAGGAATCGTAATTGCGTTAACAGCCTTTGAGAATGGAGTAGGCACATATCCAGAAACCATGAATTTTGTTAACATTAAAAAATCAATAAACTTTATTCCGTTTTTCTTGTATAATTACAACTTTCGGCAGCTGTGGACGCGAAACAGTAGCCGCGTTAATTAAATAAAGCAATTCTTATCTTAAGAAGCCAAACATTTAAACTGAAGCGGGAGATTTTTGCAAGAGCTTCACTCATTTACATAGAAGTTTCCTTAATTAGATCTCTCGGTGGAGAATGCTGCGTTGAAACTTTTGATAACAATGTTTTGTTCACCGTTTGAACTTAACGCATTTCTTAAGCAGATTTGTTTGTCTCGTGTAAGCTATTATAAAAGTTTTGTATAATTTAATTCTTTTTTGCATATATTTGAAATCTTACCCATGTTCTTTTTATTTGTTAGTGTAATCACCAGAATAGAAAAAATATAATTTTTTTTGAATATTGAAAGTCAATAGCTCTTGTGATATTAATTTTAAGTAGTATAATTACTTTATTTAATTTCAGAGAAAAATATGTCTAAGATACATCCTTTGCCTGTTCGTCAGTTTCGCCAGTCGATCCACATGAACGATCTTAGGAGTACATCTTGCACCTTTCTGTATCCGGTAGGTTACGTCATTGATCCTTGTCACAATCCGGTACGGTCCGTCCCATTTAGCTTGAAGTTTAGGAGATTTCCCTTTGCTGCGAACTGGATTGTGCAACCATACTAGTGAACCTTCGTTAAACATTTTATTGTTTATTTTGCGGTCATACCGGGTTTTTATCTTTTCAGATATTTGCTGGCCCGATTGCCTGATGTGCTCATTAATGTCGTTCATTTTGTTCCGCAAGTCATTTGCATAATCGGTTATACTGCATGGGGCATCAGATGGCATTCCGATGATCAAGTCTGCAGGCAGGCAGCCGTAGTTCTCTTCCAAAGTTTGCGAAAGCTAGTGTCACTGATATACTTTCGTGGACAGCGCTTCGATATGACAACATAAATAGTTGTATGTGCTTGTCCGAGTCGCGTTGTCGATTTTCCACAACATTTGCTAGGTAGCTCTCCAATGTCTGGTTAAATCGTTCTACTATTTCATTAGGTTGTGAGCGGTAAGAAGTTGTTCTTGTTTTATAAGTACCCATAACTCAGCAAGTTTCCTGGAATACTTGAGACTCAAAATTCTTTCCTTGATCGCTGTGAATCTCTAAAGGTAATTCAAAACGACAGAAGACTTCATGAACTAGTTTATCTGCAACTATTGATGCTTCTTGATTTAGAATGACTAACTTCTGGCCACTTAGTGAAAAAATCCATCACAACCACGAAATACTTGTTACCACTTTAACTTTCCGGAAACGGCCCTGAAACGGCAAGAGCTATCCTCTCACCACTTTACAATTTCAATGCACCTCTACCACGAAAATGAGGTCCCTTTACAGACGCACAACATACATTTGCGACACTAGTCCTCGACATCGTCACGACAGTGGACCCAGTAGAACCGTTCTCGGATCTTCAGTACGTTTATCTCCCAGATGGTCTCCTGAACAACCATTATGGTACGGCTGTTGAAGATTCGGTACTTTAGCTTCAGGTACAACTATTTGCAAATGACAGCTATTTTCCCGACCATTTTTCCACTCCAGGACTAGACTCCACCCTGAGTCAGCAAAAATCGAGCACTCACCTTCATCCATTCCAGAATCGGCTTGATGTCCGAATCTTCCTTCTGTGCATGTGGTAGGCTGTCCTTCAACTCATTGCTGAGCTGGTCTGTCCTGAGCATCCTAATAGATACCACTTCCTTACCTTCTTGCCTAGTATAATGCTTGCAATCTTCAGGACAAGGTCTTCTTGACAATGCATCTGCGTTGCCATGAGATTTCCCGCTGTGATGTTTGATCACAAAGTCGTATTCCGTCAGTAATTATCTCGCAACTTGTCCTTCTGGATTTTTGAACTGCAATAGCCATTTCAGTGCAGCATGGTGAGTTCGTAAGTGAAATTTCCGCCCCAGAAGATATTTGCTAAAATGCTGCAACAAATTTACTACAGCAAGCAATTCCCGTCTTGTGAAACAATAGTTCTTTTCCAGCTTTGATAACTTTTGCTGAAATACGATATCACAACCTCTTGATCACCATTCCGTTGCGATAACACACTGCCAAGTTCTATATTACTTGCGTCTGTGTGTGCAAATTCCTTGCCCGCATCAGGGTAGCCCAAAATAGGTGTTTTGCACAGACGGTCCTTGAGCTCCTGGAATGCGATATCGCAACTTTCATCCCAGCAGAAATGTTGCTTCTCCTCGGTTAAGCGGTGCTGTTAGTCACACTACCCTCTCGAGATCGGTCACCTTTCCTTTTAATAGTTCGGTTAGGGTAGCTGGATTGAATATGGCCCCTTTTCTCACAGTCGTAGTACCTAGGGCTGTATCTTTTATTGCGGTCGCGAACTGTAGTTGCTGCAACCTTTCTGACTTGATGGGAACGATGATCCTGCCGCACGGCTTCCACATCCAGTGCATGGGCCAAGGCATCCTTAAGCGCCTCGTGCCCGAGATTCACATGAGCTCTGACTTCAAGGTCGCGGATGCCGTCGATGAATATCTGCACCAGGTTCCCTTCAACGAGCGTAGGTACAGACTGGTATGCTTTTCAAACCAGCTTCTCCACCTCAAGGGCCCACTGCTGCAAGTTTTTGATTTTTGAGTTCCTCACGAAAGACGTGTTCCAGGTGATCGTCGCCATATATCGCCTCCAATGCCTCAAGGAGGTGCTCGTAAGTCACTTCTTTACTGAAAGCTTCTAGTACAGTTAAGGCCTGGTCGCACAGGCCTAGGGCCTAGGCCTAATTCCAGCCGTTCGCCGTCATAACAGCCTCGAACTAGATTTTGTGGGCTGACTAGGTAGATGTCCCGTCGAACGGCAGCACTTTGAATCCACGTAGCGAAGGTGTTGTAGTTACCACGGGAGCTATAATTCCATCCCCAAGTTTGAGGTCGTCCAGCGTTTACTTCACGCCAGCCATCACGTTGTCGATTTGGGTTTCAGATTCAGACTGGCGGTTGACATGATGAGCAACCCTATCCTTAACCCCTCTTATCTCTTTTTACTTTGAGCTGCTCTTCCAAACGACGGGCCTGTTCCTCCTATCGGTGGACCTGCTCTTGTAGCATCATCATCGGAGAACCTGAGGCAGGTGTTGCAGATGCAGGAGCTGCTGACGGGCCGGCCTTCGTGGCTGGCAGCTGGCCCTCCGAGGTCTGCGGCGTTGCACCATCAAATCGTTTTTTTTTATAGGATAGGGTGACAAACGAGCACACAGTCCACCTGATCAAGATTGAGGTATATCGAAAATGCCTGAAGTTTTATAATTATTCTCTCATAAAATACATATTATGAGGGTTCCTTGTTATCGACATCTTAACACTAATAACTATCGGCTTTAATAGTAGTAGTAATAATAATAAATTTTGTATTTAATGGTCTTATTTGAAATCTACTTTACGCGGCAATTAACACAGTTATTGAATATCGTACAGTTTATGGATCGATTGTTGTACAATAAATTGCTTAGTAAAATTTATTACCAAATCGGCCAAGCAAGACCTTTGCGGTATAATCAATTCGCTCATTATGTCATCTTGTTCAATAAACAATAAAAAATTTAATCATTTTGAATAATTATAATAATAAAACTTAAAGTAAATTTAAATTAACGTCTTTTTATAGGATAAGAGTGGGTGACAAACGAGCACACAGTCCACCTGATGGTAAGATGCGTTATCACCCGTGAGGACTAAGATGGAATGCCTCTTTGCCAGTAAAAAGGGTCTCCGGTTCTCTACACTTACCATACGAAACAGCAGCGTTAAGCTGCTATTTTACGCTGGTTTTCTGTGAGAGCGTGGTCCTTCCCCGGTCGAGCCGACTCATTCGTGCTACAACTATACTAATAATATAGCTGCAGCATGACTCAACCAAAAAAAAAGCTCTGTAAAAAAGTCTCTGGTCCGTCTCCTGCTGGCGTTGACTTCGTGTACGGATACCCTCCGTGTCGTCCTGAGGTAAAATCGCCATAATTTGATCCCACTTCTGACACCAATTGTTACGAGCTTGGGGTTCGAGACAGTTAAAAATTGCCGAGAGAATTACCAAAATTGACACTTTAATTACAGAACCCTAATTACAACTTAAAACCACACTAATAACAAAACACAATTGTACTACTGATCACTTTAGTTCGTAGTTGTATCGCTTCGAAGTATTCGCTTGGCGATAGCCAATTCAACAATTTATTATTATTTTTATAATCACAGATTTTTACAACAATATCTTTATAACCACAGATTTGATCTTAAATCTTCAATGTAGGTCCAAATCAGTTACCCTTTCACTAGTCTTGAATATAATAATCAGCACAAACACACGATTCTTCAGTGAAATCCATACTGTACTGATTTAACTCTAATTGGTAAGAAACGATCAATGCGTGCTGAAGTCGATCGCCCGACAAAACACAAATTTTTCATACACGACCAATTCTAAAACCGGCCGACCACATTACTTGTACAGTAATGTAGCAAAAATTGCTTATAATATCATATGACAGTTCTGTTGTGCAGTGGCTTAGTAATGAGTTGTAGCGCTAAGGGCCGCGGGTTCGAATCTCGCACGGAACAAATATATGTATGACCTATAAATAATTGTTCCGGGTCTGGATGTCTATCTTTAGTATTTTATGTATGTCAAGTGCTTCCACAATAGAGAAGAAAATTCTAGTGTGGAAGTAAGGTTTAAAAAAATATTATTTTATATTACTTTTACCTCAATATTGAGGTATATCGAAAATGTCTGAAGTTTTATAATTATTCTCTCATAAAATACATATTATGAGGGTTCCTTGTTAGCGACATCGAAACATTAATAACGATCGGCTTTAATTGCAGTAGTAATAATAATAAATTTTGTATTTAATGGTCTTATTTGAAAACTTCTTTACGCGGCAATTAACACAGTTATTGAATATCGTACAGTTTATGGATCGATTGTTGTACAATAAATTGCTTCGAAAAATTAATACCAAATCGGCCAAACAAGACCTTTGCGGTATAATCTATTCGCTCATTATGTCGTCTTGTTCAATAAACAATAAAAAATTTAAACATTTTTAATAATTATAATAATAAAACTTAAAGTAAATTTAAATTAACGTCTTTTTATAAGATAAGAGTGGATAACAAACGAGCTCACAGTCCATCTGATGGTAATTGGATATTATGGCATATTGGCATCAACATTTATCCACAATTCAGAATCAAAATTCAAATGCGTTGTCCCCTCTGAAGATGCATTGTTTCTAGTAAAAATGGTCACTAGCTCTCTACACTAACCATACGAAACAGCATAAAGCTTCTATTTTACGCTGGTATTCCGGGAGAGCATGGTTCATACCACGTCGAACCAACCCCTTCGTGCTACAACAATATAGGTATATACCTGCAGGGTGCCTCTACCACGTATAAAACTTAACTTAATATAAAGAAAATAGTAATTATATATTAATGATTTTTTATATTGCGCAAACAATACACATTAAATGAAACTAATTTATAAAAGAATGATTCGCGAGGCTATTTAAATTAAAAAACATCTTATTTTTAATAGAGAAGATGGATGGATGTTGCCATCTGCTTGGGATACTATAATAAATAAAATTAAAGCCAAACCCAAACATACCACTGCAAGGCTTCATGATACTTTAAGCTCATTCTGCGTAGATCAGACCAAAACTTAATATTCAAAAACTGAAGGCAGGTTCAGGAACACGCAATTGAGGGAGGGCGGGAGGTGCTCTTCATACTAGGTAAGACACATCATTTTATTTTATAACGCGGATATTTGCGAAGTAAATTTTTCTAAAAGCTTTTATACTGAAGGCAGGAGCTGGGCTAACTATGACATCGCGACGTCAAACACCTTAGTCCCCCCCCCCCCCCCCCATAGGTGCTGTAAAGTACCCGAAACGCCGGGAATTAAAAAGTTTAATTAAAGGTGATAGAATCCGTAAAGTTAGTTTTATTTAATTTTATTATCAAGGTTTTCGAATCGGAAAGTTAATGACAGATACATTTAGCCAATTTTGCTTTTCGGATTTGGTTCAACGTATTTTATTGACCTGGCAGCATTGCTATGTTGTATGACCAGGACACGTTTGAGCCTGGAAAGATTTGAAGGTATTTTAATTATATAAATGTCAATATTTCGTATTATTTGTTTCCTAATATTCAATATTTTGTGTACATCAGATAGAGATAGTATTCATGTCACAATTATTTTTAGTCGACTGTTTTTATTATTTTTATTGAATGTAAATATTACATAAAGTTTCTATGTGCATTATTATAAGATAAAACTAGTGCAAATATATTTGTCACGTGAGTGACGTAAGAGGTAACAGAGGAAACTGTAACAGGAGATGGGCAACAACATCTTCCTGATAACAATTAAAAATCTACGATCGCCAACCCAAGCGTGGAAGCTATGACAAAATCACCCCTATGAAGCAATCATTGAGGGGTGGAATTTGTTTAGCAGTGGCCTTTTATAGGCTGTAATGGAATGGAATATTTATAAATATTCCATTCCAAACTGGGTTTTAAGCAAGCGAAAATTTAGACAATAAGCGACTTAAGAAACTGCATAAGTCCCGGTCTCAAGGCTAAGTTTAATCACTATTTTTATTTTTAACTGCGCCTAGGGCTGGAAAGTTAATTGCCATATAAAAACGTGGCCTCTAAACTTTTACGACAGAATAAAGCTGTTTTAGTTTGGTGATCGTTTGAAGAATATTGCCTAAAAAAATACACGACAATCATTCTCGTTTTACAGTTAAAAGTTTTGAATCACTTAACGAATTTACGCTTATTATTTTAAATTTATTTTTATCAAACTGAAAACAATTTTTTTAAAGTTTACCCTGGCTACCCACCAATTTTGCACAACAATACATACAATCAAAACAGATTTAATGAATCGTAAAAGGAGTATAATGACATCACATTGACAGTAAGTATCCATGAAGGTACAGGCATATCTTTCTCGTAGGTTACAGTATCGGGAAATAAAAGCTGTCATAAGCAATAAAAGTTTCATGAAAATTGTAAAGTATGTTTAAAATTATCAACAGACATAACGTTACAATGTATTTAATTATCATCATCATTCCAATCGTCAAGTAAACTGCTCGACACAGCTCCCCCAATGACCACCGCTACCTGCATACATCGACTTTCTGCACGTCTTACGAGGTCTTCACTCGATCTTGTACTTGCCATTTTTTTTACAGAATTAGACTGACAAACGATCACACAGTCCACCTATAGGTAAGTGAATGCCGTGACCTACATACACCTATCTATCCTCGATCAAGTATTAAAATGTAGATGAGTTGTCACCTACACTATCAAAGTATATATAAGGTCTGGGAAAAAGTTTCTTCGATTTTATATACTAATTCAAGACTTTTTTTTCAAGGTTTAATTACATTTAATTATAAAATATATGTGCTATTTTATTCGACAACTTGTTGCCACCTTTTTGGTAGTAACATAATCCCTTTGCTGTAGAAATCTTGAGATTTTTGATCAAAAATATGCGATAAGTAGTTTTGACAGTCCTCTGTTGATGATAACCTAACACTAGCCAAAGAATTCCGAAGAAACCGAAACAGGTGAAAATCTGGGCTGCAAAGTCAGAACTATATCGTGAGAACATTAACACTTCCCAACCAAGCACTCTCAATTTTTGCTGAGTGGCCAAAGATGTGTGTGGTTTGGCATTATCATGATGAAAGACCACTCCTTTTCTGTTCATCAATACCGCCCGTTTTTTCTCAATTTCTTGCTTAAGTCTCAATGAACTTAATGATTTGTAGGCAGTAGAGATCCGAATCGATGGTTTTGCTCGACGGTAAAAGCTCATAATGAACGATGCCCTTCCTATCCTAAAATATCCACAGAATCACCTTAGTGCTTGTTAATCCGGTTTTCGCTACAGTCTGTGGAGCTTGACTATACTTTGACCATGATCTTTTTCACAAGTTCTTCTCGTAGGTGATCCATTTTTCATTACCAGTGACAAATCTATTTAAAAATTGTTCGGTTTCATTACGTTTAAATAGAGAATCGCAAATGAGTACACGATTCATTAGGTTTCTTTCAGTGAGCTCGTGTGATATCCAAATATCGAGCCATTTTGTATAGCTAGACTATTTCAAATGGGTCAAAACAGTTTTGTGGTTCATACTCAATTCCTCGGCTACGAATACTCACTCATTACTTCTTATATATGCCGATCTTGATTCACTTTTGCACGCCTCACAATATAAGGGAGTGTTCTGCTCTCGATATGTGGCCATACATCAATTTCGCTACATAAAATCGTTCTTATACTTTTAGCTAGGCATAAAATCCATATTATTATTAATGTTACAATAATAAAAAAACATTGAATTTATTACACTAGTTTATATTCTAAATATTCACTTTAGATTACATAACAAAAAATATTAATGAAAAAATATATGGACTGCCGTCCATTGGTCTGTGCGTCGGTGAGTCGATTTCATGTATTCTAAGGAGGATCCCTGTTGATTTTTGTTATTGAACTCAACACCGTTTAAAAGTTATTAATGGAAGTCTATCAGATTCTATATTTTTATTTCTTGTAAAAAAATTTTGTCACTATTTTCATTTTTGCATCAAAATTAAATGAAACGCTCATGAGGCGTACGCTTTTGGGTTTTTCAAATTTTTCAAAAGTGGCATCAACTTTATCCGCATGAGGACCAGAGAGAATACCAGGAAGACCAGAGCGAGCTGCATCTTTGACTTCAAAATTCCCGTAGTGAAAACGCATGTAACAATTTTTGCTACTCTTTCGAACACTGTATTGGATCCATAAAATAGGCTTGAGTCGCATTTTGACTGAAAAACAATTGAAAAATGCCGGGAAAGTGCTTTTCACTTTTTCTTTTTCTTAAATTCCCATTATATTAAAACCAGCAAGATACTCGTACAAACGGTACAACCAAAGATATTTTTCTTCAATTTTATACAAACAAAATACAAAAAAAGAAACTTTTCCCGACCTATTAGTATATAAATTTAGATGACTTTTTATCTAGTATACTGGCTCTCTTTACCCTTCAAAGTAAATCAACTCATGCTTACAATTCATTAATATTTACAAATAAATCGCAACGATATGAACAGCCCCAAGCCACAAAATAATCAATTAACAGATTCAATTAACGCTTTAATTACGTTAGAATAGAATAGAATAGAATAATTTTTATTCGATATACATTACATGTGTGATTCTTATTGAAAGTCATTTTTTACTTTACCACTGGTTCGAAAAAAAACCCTCTGTTCTGGGAAGAACCAGCAAGAAACCCAGCGGGACTTTTTTTAAATAAATTTTACAATATAAATGATTACGAACTATTTACAAAATTTATTTTAGAAACCGCTTGGAAACGACCACCTCATTCCCAGGGGTTATTATCAACCATGTATTAATTTATACTATAATAACCCTTTTTATACAGTTTCAGCTTAATAAAACATTTGAACTAGGTAATAGGAAGAACCTCTACACTTTCCGCGACCTTGTAGTAATAGCGTATATATTGCCCCAAGAATGAATTACTAACTCTGTGGAGTCGAGATATCACTAGCTTGTGTTTGTTCCTAGTGTTTACAGAATGTATATCACTTTTTTTACTAAAACTATCTTTGTTTTTGTGAACATACATTAAATTTTCATAAATATACTGCGAGGCTAAAGTTAATATATTTAATTCTTTAAATTTATCTCTAAGATACTCTCTCGGCTTTAAATTCTAAATAGCTCTAATGGCCCTCTTCTGTAAAACAAAAATAGTTTCTGAATCAGCCGCATTTCCCCATAGCAAAATCCCATAAGACATTATGCTATGGAAATAACTGAAATAAACTAATCTAGCCGTCTCGACACCAGTGAGAATTCTAATCTTTCTTACAGCATAGGCTGCAGAACTTAGTCTGCTTGCTTATTTGGATATGTGGGGGAAGCCCACTGAAGCTTCGCATCGAGAGTGATGCCAAGAAAAACAGTGGATACAACAGGGCTCAATTCTTCCCCATTTAAAAACACATTGGTATTCAGATTTTTAACATTCGTTGTTGTAAATTTAACACAATTAGTTTTATTTCCATTCAAATGCAGATAGTTAACGTTAAACCAATGCACTAATCTTGATATAGCATTATTCACTTCGTCACATTTAAATGATTGACGTTTAAGTTTAAAAATCAGGGAAGGATCACCAGCAAATAATACTATATCATGACTATCCCCTACAAGATGAGATAAGTCATTAATATACACCAGAAACAGGAATGGGCCGAGAATCGAGCCCTAAAGGACACCCGTTAGTACAGGTGACCCGGAACAACTTTTACCATTGATAATAACCTTCTGCTTTATATTACTTAAGTATGAAATAATAAGTTTAAGCGCTGTGTTCTAGACACCATAGTACTGTAGCTTTCTGATTAATGTCTCAAGGTGAACACACATTAATCAACGCCCAGTCTGTTAAATTTATTAACTGTAACTGTTGTATTATTTACGGCTGTCATGGTTAAGAAAACGTCTATGCTTGTGATTTTTCTTTTATTGTAACTTTGAGAGTTCTATGAATGGTGTAGATATATTGGTCTTTTGACCTTATTTCGATTAAGGCACGTGTACAAATGTGTGCGCAAACCCAATTGCACTATCTATTCCCTCACTCTTATAGACCGATGGGATGGTAATCCGATACCACCGAAGAGAAATCAAGAGCAGGCATTACATGTTTTCCGATGCACAGGAGTGAAACACCGCCAAGTTTTTGAATCCGGACTGCTGTGAGAATTTTTTGACAGACAAAACCCAAAAAAATTGATTTCAGCCCGAATTCTCCAGATTCAAACACGAGCCCTCCTGATCAGTAATCGCGCTTACGACCATAAATCAAATATAGTTAAAAAACATAGCGTTAACAAAAGAAGGAAATGTTTCCCCAAACATGAATTGAACATGGAAAAACATTCAGACTCGGAACCATAATTATGCGTAGGCCAAAATAAATACGTCTAAAATGCGTGATACGGACCCGCGGCACAGCAGTGCAGCAACCAACACGCAACGCGCTTAGTCAATGGGCTACCGAGTAGTAACTTACATTATCATGCGTATAGGAAAATTGCTCACCATGCAGTGCAAGGGATTAAATTGGATTGAATTAGTGATAGTGGTGGTGGTCGATGGTGTGTATGGGAAAATATACATATTATGGCAAGAGTCATATCTGGATACTATTGTCGAATAAACACATGTCCATCTTGGGACGAAGCAACTCAATGATGTGGCAATTCTATTCCTTAACAGAAGAAATACCTCTGCACATCCTAAGTGATTGTGGACCCTTAATACCCTTACTCATGTGGGAAACTATGTACTTAGGTCAAAAGAGGTGAAATTGCTCACAAATATGCAAGTCCTTTAATTTATTGCAAATATAGGGATTAGCTGTGAACTATAGCAATAGCAGCGACCACAATAGATGTTATAGGTCGCTGTGAAACTGGTCTTTTTAGATCCGCATAGCTGCTTACACCAATAAAAAATGGGAAAATTTACCAAGTAATATACTTTCTTAAGCCACCAAACGCATTCTTGGGAAAAAAATTATCGAACAATGCACTTAAAAAAGTTAGAATGTAATGTGATCAATAATATCACTTTAGGTAGTATCATTTGTGGTCCAAATTCGATAATTACATTATTTTTTATAGGAGAGGGGGCAAACGAGGATGCGGCTCACCTGATGGTAAGTGATTACCGCCGCCCATGAACAGCTGCAACACCAGAAAGGGAATCGCAGATGCGTTGCCGACATTTTACAAAGGAGTACGCTCTTTTCTTGAAGGTCCCTAAGTCGTATCGGTCCGGAAAAATCGCTGATGGTAATCGATTCCACAAAGAAGTCGTACGAGGAAGAAAACATCTTCTAAATCGCACAGTGGTGGACCGCCAATCATCCAAATGGTGTGGAGGGTATCGGGAGTTCTGCTGCGATGTGCGTTCGTGAAATTTGGCGGCTGGGATTAATCTGAACAATTCCTCAGAGCACTGCCCGTGGTAGATGCGAAAGAAAATGCAAAGGGATGCAACATCTCTTCGCAGTGCCAATGAATCGAGCCGATCGGAAAGGACTCGGTCGTCGACGATTAGAGCCGCTCTGCCCTGGATGAGGTCTAGTGGAAGGAGCTGGCACTGGGGAGCCCTTGCCCAGAGATGGGAACAGTATTCCATGTAAGGCCGAACCTGCGGCTTGTAAAGTTGCAGGCGGTGTGCCGGCTCTGCTAAGCTCGCCAAGCTTTCTAGAGGCCAATTTAGCCTTCTCTTCCAAGTGACCACGAAACTGCACATCACTCTATATGTCGACTCCGAGGATTCCGATACTGGCTGAGACAACAAGGGGAGTACCTTGAAACTGAGAAGATACGACAAAGGGGTTCTTTTTAACGGTAAAAGCGCAAACTTGTATCTTCTGAGGATTAAACTGGACTAGATTTAGTCGCCCCCGAGACTTTGTTCAGCATAGACCCGACTTCAGACACAAGTTTGTTCCGGTACTCGGCGACGTTTATATACGAGACGAGAAATATTGGCACGGCCGGTGTATAGAGCATCACCAGTGCTGTCATCCGCATAGCAATGAATGTTACCAGTTAGCAACATATCATTGATATGCAGAAGAAACAGCGTTGGTGATAGCACACAGACTTGTGAAACACCAGCGTTGATAGGCTTGTAGTCGGAGCATGTACCGTCTACAACGACCTTGATGCTCCAATCTGCAAGGAAGCTGGTGATGCAATCGCACAATTTATCGGGAAGCCCATAGGAAGGGAGCTTCGAAAGAAGCGCTTTGTGCCAAACCCGATCGAAGGCCTTCGCAATGTCCAAACTAACGGCCAACGCCACCCCCTTGGACTCTACTGCCTCTGCCTATCTATGGGTCAGGTAGACCAGAAGATCACCAGCTGATCGACCCCGACCAAAACCGTATTGGCGGTCACTAATTAGCTGGTGATCCTCAAGGTACCACATGAGCTGGCAGTTAATAATTGATTCCATTATTTTGGAGAACAAGGAGGTGATCGCGATTGGCCTATAGTTGGACGGGTCTGAGCGTTCGCTTTTTTTAGGGATCGGGTGGACAAAAGCTTTCTTCCATGAATTCGGGACTACGCCTTGGGAGTAGGAGTACCGGAAAAGACGCGTTAGGACCGGTGCCAACTCCGGAGCACACGTCCTCAGCACAATTGGGGGGATTCCGTCAGGCCCACTCGACTTCTGGATGTCCAGGGAGAGGAGTGCTTTGCGAACCGAGCGCTATGAGAACAGCACATCCGGCATGGAGCACTCACACCGCGGGATGGTCGGCGGTATTTTCCCCCCGTCATCAAGAGTCGAGTTGGACGCAAAAAGGGAGCCTAAAAGGTCGGCTTTGTTTTTTGCGTCTGTGTCCCTGTGCAGAGATGGTAGTGATGGCTTACAGAAATTCCCTTGGACAGCCTTGGCGAGAGACCAGAATACACGGGTTCCCGAAGGAAGGCGAACTAGTTTCTCGCCAATTCTGCCTATGTGCTCTGACTTTGCCTTGGCAATAACTCTTTTGAAGGACCTTACATTTTTTTAAATAAGAGTGACAAAGGAGCAGACCGTCAATCTGTTGGTAAGCGAATGCCGTAGCACATAGACATCCACATATATCTCGACATTTCCTCGACATCTATTCTGGACTAAGAATTTGAATTATCAAAGAAAAATTTGTTAGTCAGGCATTTTAAGACTTTAAAAGAAAAAGTAAAATTAGACTGTATAAACGCTTTTTCAATTATAAAATATATATATATATTATATATTGGGTTTATTCTCTTACACCGCCATTACATCTTCCTGAAAAAAAAAAACTATAATTTAAATAAAATCTGCGGTTGCCAATTCGCTATGAGAGAAGCTTATGTTTAATAGTGGACCTTGATAGGCTGCAGTGATCATGGTGATGTCAAAAGGCGAAAGAAATACTGCAGGTACCATATTTTTTCTTATTATCAACAAAAATTACAATAGTTGAAACATTTTCGCTGGGGACAGTGCGGGCTCGCTGCTAGTATTTTATTAATTTGGTCATCTGGCTGTTTTGGAAATGAAAATGAATTAAGTTCATTACGAGGGTGAGCCCTGAATAACTCGGAGCGTTCATTAATTGTAGCACCGGCGTCCTACGCAGCACATATAATGAAGTTTTAAATTGAAAACGTAATGAGCGAAATGTTTAACACAAATTGGTGCGTAGGTATACCTGTAAAGGGTTAAGGACAAGCCAAAGACATTAGAGTTGTGCTTCACTGCCATGTGGCTTTTCAATGTTCTTGACGATTATCCTCATCGATATTTGAAGTAAATAATATAATTGTACCAGTTATATAAATATATATTAGCACTTAAAATTTAACAATTTCATGGATGCTGGTGGGGATGGAATTCGGGGTGCTCTCGCGCTGTAAATGTTATGGAGGCTTCATCATTACAGCCCTTCACAAGTCCACTGCTGAACATAGGCCTCCCCCAAAGAATGCCACAAAGCACGGTCCCGAGCCACCTGCATCCATCGACTTCCTGCAAATCTTACCAGGTCGTCACTCCATCTAGTGGGGGGACGCCCTACACTTCGCCTGCCGGTACGAGGCTGCCACTCGAGAACCTTTCTTCCCCATCGGTTGTCGGTTCTTCGAGCTATATGGCCGGCCCATTGCCACTTCAGCTTACTAATCCGTTGGGCTATGTCGGTCACTCTGGTTCTACTGCGGATATCCTCATTTCTGAGTTTATCACGCAGAGAAACTCCGAGCATAGCCCTCTCCATAGCTCGCTGAGCGACCTTGAGCTTCCTCATCCGGCCAGCAGTGAAGGACCACGTCTCAGTTCCGTATGTCATCACTGGCAACACGCACTGGGTGTACAGTCTCGTTTTCAAGTTTTGAGGTATACCTGACGAGAAGATGTGCCGTAATTTCCCGAACGCTGCCCAACCGAGTTGAATCCGTCGATTGACCTCTCGGTCGAAGTTGGACTTACCTAGTCGGACTATTTGTCCCAGGTAAACATACTCGTCAACAACTTCGAGCTTAGTGTTCCCAACAACTACCGGCATAGGTGTGACATGGACATTAAACATGATCTTTGTTTTGTCCATGCTCATCTTAAGACCTATCCGTTGGGAAACACTATTGAGGTCATTGAGCATAGTGCTTAGGTCCTCCAGCGATTCTGCCATAAGGACTATATCGTCGGCAAATCGAAGGTGAGTGATGTACTCGCCATTGATGTTGATACCGTATCCTTTCCAGTCCAGAAGCTTGAAAACATCTTCCAATGCAGCGGTGAAGAGTTTCGGGGATATGACGTCACCCTGTCTTACACCTCTCTGCAATTGGATAGGTTTCGTACTCTGGTTCTGTACTCGGATAGCCATCGTAGCCCTACTGTACAAGCACTTCAACACTTCGATATACCGACAGTCAACTTGGCATCGCTGAAGGGACTGCAGCACCGCCCAAATTTCGACGGAATCAAAGGCTTTCTCATAGTCCACATACGCCAGACATAGTGGCAAATTGTACTCCTCGGACTTCTGTACAATTTGCCGAAGGGTATGTATGTGGTCTATGGTGCTAAAGCCTTTTCGGAAACCGGCTTGTTCGGGAGGCTGGAAGTCGTCAAGTCTGCGCGCGAGACGATTCGTAATGACTCTCGAAAACAGCACGTAGACGCGGCTCAGAAGGGAAATCGGTCTGTTGCTGTTCTTCAAGAGAGCGTTGTCGCCTTTCTTGAAGAACAAGACCACCGCACTTCTGCTCCACGCCTCCGGTGTAATGCCACCATGGAGGACGGAATTAAAGAGCTTCTGAAGGACTTCAAGTACCGGTTTTCCACCCGCTTTCAGAAGCTCCGCTGTAATTCCATCCTGGCCTGGGGCCTTGCCGTTTTTAAGGTGCTGGAGAGCCATTCTAATCTCGCTCAGACTGACGTCCGGGATATCATCGGAATAATGTCGGATAAGACTCGCTCTTGGATCGTTACTCACACTTGCGTGTGGCTCCAACGATGACGTGTACAGCTGCCCATAGAACCTCTCAATCTCACTCAAAATCTCAGGTGCACCGGAAACGATGCTGCCACATTCGGTCTTCAGCTTTGACAGTTGGCTCTTTCTAGCAGACAGATCTCTGGCAAAGACTTTGGAGCCTTGGTTCCGCTCGATCGCTTCTTCAATACGAGCTGTATTGAAGTTGCGTAAGTCCCGCCGCATGCATTTGGAGATCTGTCTGTTCAGTTGCCTGTATGCTGTCAAATCTGTTGAAGAATGCAGCTTTATCTCCCGTCTAACAGCCATGAGATTAAGAGTGTGATCGGAGAGTTTTTGTGTTCTACTGCGGCGGGTCTTGCAGAACTTAGCTCCGACCGCATGGACAGTTTCCACGAGCTTGTCATTCAAATCGTCCACTTCATTGCAGTCTTCTAGGCACTGAAAACGGTTTTGCAACTCGAGCTGAAAGGTTTCGGGACTTTGGATTAGAGCACGAGGGGGACGGAGCGTTGACTTCATTAGACGAGACCTCTCCAACTTAACGTTTAGGTTCAGTGTGCCTCTAACCATTCGGTGATCGCTGCCGGTTTTCACCCTCGCGATCACTGAGACATCACTGAACAGTTGTCGTCTGGTCGCCATAATGAAGTCAATCTCATTTTTTGTCGAACCGTCGGGGCTCGACCAGGTCCACTTCCTGTGGGGCCGCTTCTGGAAGAAAGAGTTCATCATAAAGAGTCCCTCTTTCTCCATGAAGTCGGCCAACTGCTGGCCCCTTGGGTTCCGTTGCCCTATTCCAAATTTCCCCACTTTCAGCTCACCGTTCTCTCTTGTGCCTAGTTTTGCATTGAAGTCTCCCATTAACACCGTATATTGGGTTTTGGAGGAATGCATGGCTCTAGAGATATCCTCATACATTTCCTCCACCTCCTGATCGGGGTGTGCCGAGGTTGGTGCGTAAACCTGTATGACCTTCAGCGAATACCGTTTGGTGATTCTGAGTATAAGGTACGCAATGGAGGCTTAGCCCCTGCGATATCACAGATCGTTCGTGTTTACCAATCGAACAATAAAGCGACACTACTTGTAATATGTGGAGACTTTAACATCAATCTCCTTGAAACTTCTTCCATTATTATTAACTTTAGCTCATTATTTAAACCGTATAATCTTGTAAATTTTTTCTTAGAACCAACACGTATTGCTGAGCCTAGTGCGACCTGTATAGATAACATTTTTACAGATGTTAAGCCCTTGCATAAATCAATTATTCAAAATTTAAGTTCAGATCACTGTGGACAGTTGGTATCACAACCTTACATACACAAAAAACAGAAAAATAAGAAAGTTGTGTGTGTTCCAAGAAATGAACATCGCTTGGAGAGGTTTAGAAGTAATATAATAAAAAGACTTCCATCGCTTTCGTTTAAAAATAGTGCTAATTATTTGTATGCTACATTATTTAAAATTATAAGTTGTGAATTTAGGAGAATGTTTACTTCTAAAAAACTTTCTCTTTTAATAGTCGCAAATCATTTAATGAATGGGCAACAGTAGGAATTTATAAAAGTAGGCGAAGGTTATACGAGCTTTATGATGAAAGATCAGATAAAAGTAGTGTTATATTTAGAGATTATGTAAAAACATATTCCAAAATATTTAAAAAGTGTGCTCCACTGCTAAGGCTTTACATTTAAGCAACAAAATTAAAACTGCATCCGACAAAATTAAAATGACCTGGAGAATAATAAATAGTGAAACGGGCAATGGTTAAACCGCGCATCTCGGATTTTTAATTGAATAATAACAATAATTTAACGCGATCTGATCAAGAAGTTGCTATAGCTTTTGAGAAACATTTTACTGATGTTCCTTTTTTGACAAAAAAAATCATTAAATTCTTCTCCTACTGTCGCCGAATCATTGCTCAAACAAAATGTAAAGGCTTGTTCAAATACTTTTAAATTCCATAGAGTACTGCCAAAAGATATCGTTAAATATTTTAAAACTATTGATGATAAGAAAACTGCAGACTTATGGGGGATTTCCGTTAAAGATATTTTATCTATAATAGATTTATTAGCACCTTATCTAGCCACTATATTTAATATAAACGTCGAATCTGGTGTGTTTCCTGATTTAATGAAACATAGTAAAGTCATACCTATATTTAAATCTGGTAGTACATTAGAACGCCAATTTTAGACCAATTTCTATACTACCAACATTAAGTAAAATTTTTGAAAAAATTATTTTAGATCAGATGTTAAGTTTCTTTAATATTAATAAATTGCTACATAAAAATCAATTCGGTTTTACAAGGGGTCGCTCGACAACTGACGCTGGAGTTGAGCTTATTAAACATATTTTTTGTGCATGGGAGAATTCAGACGATGCTTTGGGTATATTTTGTGACCTTTCCAAGGCCTTCGACTGTGTTCACCACGAGACATTAATCAGGAAGCTACAGTACTATGGTGTCAAGAACACAGCACTTAAACTTATTATTTCATATTTAAGTAATAGAAAGCAGAAGGTTATTATCAATGGTAAAATTTCTTCCGGGTCATCTGTACTAATGGGTGTTCCTCAGGGCTCGATTCTCGGCCCATTCCTGTTTCTGGTGTATATTAATGACTTACCTCACCTTGTAGGGGATAGTCATGATATAGTATTATTTGCTGATAATACTTCCTTGATTTTTAAACTTAAACGTCAATCATTTAAATGTGACGAAGTGAATAATGCTATATCAAGATAAGTGCATTGGTTTAACGTTAACAATCTCCATTTAAATGGAAATAAAACTAATTTTGTTAAATTTACAACAACAAATGTTAAAAATCTGACTACCAATGTGTTTTTAAATGGGGAAGAATTGAGCCCTGTTGTATCCACTGTTTTTCTTGGCATCACTCTCGATGCGAAGCTTCAGTGGGACCCCCACATATCCAAATTAGCAAGCAGACTAAGTTCTGCAGCCTATGCTGTAAGAAAGATTAGAGGTCTCACTGGTGTCTAGACGACTAGATTAGTTTATTTCAGTTATTTGCATAGCATAATGTCTTATGGGATTTTGCTATGGGGAAATGCGGCTGATTCAGAAACTATTTTTGTTTTACAGAAGAGGGCCATTAGAGCTATTTACAATTTAAAGCCGAGAGAGTATCTTAGAGATAAATTTAAAGAAATAAATATATTAACTTTGGCCTCTCAGTATATTTATGTATGTTCACAAAAACAAAGATAGTTTTAGTAAAAAAAGTGATATACATTCTGTAAATACTAGGAACAAACACAGGCTAGTGATGCCAGTTTCTCGACTCCACAGAGTCAGTAATTCATTCTTGGGGCAATGTATACGCTATTACAACAAGGTCCCGGAAAGTGTACAGGTTCTCTCTATTAGCAAGTTTAAATGTTTTATTAATCTGTAACTGTATAAAAAGGGTTGTTATAGTATAAATGAATACATGGTGGATAATAACCCCTGGGAATGAGGTGGTCGCTTCCAAGCCGTTTCTAAAATAAATTTTGTAAATAGTTCGTTATCATTTATATTGTAAAATTTATTTAAAAAAAAAAGTCCCGCTGGGTTTCTTGCTGGTTCTTCCCAGGACAGAGGGTTTTTTTCGAACCAGTGGTAAAGTAAAAAATGACTTTCAATAAGAATTACACATGTAATTTTTATGTTTATGTTTTATTGAATAAAAAATTATTCTATTCTATTCTATTCTCTTCTATTCTATTCTATTCTATTCATTACATGACTGAGAATATATTACATAATATTTTATTTAATTAATTAAAGGTAGCTTTATACGTTTTTGTTTTTGGAACGAAATTCCTTATTGGACGGTACGGGTTTGACGGAGCTAGTTTGGAGCTAGGCGACAAAAAGTGTAAGATTTTTTCTTCACTACCCACCCCTTTTGTCATAGTATAGACGGCCTTGGTGGCGAAATAAGGAAGTGTGATGGAATAATATCCATCTCCCTCGCACTTTTTCTTATCGTGTCATGAAAGAAATATTATTTTATTTCAAATGCCGCTTCATTTTAAAAGACGCTAGTAATTAATTTATTTGTATCTGTTAATCAATAATATAATACCTACGTTTATCAACAATAAGGAACTACGCAAGGAACTTCGTTCCAACTGAGTGTTCCACGACACTAAATCATTTTTATATATTGGTATTATTTTGCTTTAAATGTTTGGCTGTTTTATAATAATATGTAATGTGTAATGTTTTCTGTTGTTCAAGGAAAGATTTTGTAGTTTGTTTAATAATTAATTTGTTCCTCTTTTGTTAGTGTTAGGCTAAGGCATGTGGTGTGGTGCCGCGTTTCCGGTTCCGGATCACACGGGACATTGTCCAATACAATGCGGGACACTGCAATATAATGCTCATTGCTGAGGCTTTAAGGTTCTTAGATTTAGTGTAGATAGCTGCAGAGCTTTCTGCGGAGCGTACGGCTTAGCGGCGTTTTCTATATATTATATAATTTAAGCGGGAACCAATCAAAACATAAATAAAAGTGCGTGTCTTTCATGCATGCAGAACACTGCAATCATATAGCACTAACAAAATCTCTAGTTTTTGTATAATATTTAGCCTAGATCACTCAGGGCAGTACTTTTTATCAGTTTGTCAAGTGTCATTACAATCAGTTTTGCTATTTCGAAGATTAGCTTGCAGAGACAGACAAACATACAATTTTTTTTATTCACATTCTTCTTAATAGCAACAAACAATTAATTGAGTGAATAAAAGACAGTTATTTTAATTTTATAGACAAACACTTAAATTTTATTTATAAGTGTAGATTACAAAATATATAATATTCTACTGTGTTCGAAAATCAAATAAACTGTAATAGTGTTGTGAGCTCATAAGCACTAGGAGTGCTTCACCGGTATATTACTACCTAGTGTTGATAACAATGTTAGTTATAACGCAAAATATGTCAGTAATTTAATTAATTACAAGAGATTCATTTATATTCCACTCACTCTCATTTATTATGCTTTAAGTGAAATTATTAGGCAGCTTCACGCCACAAACGTCGGGCGTCTACTTGCAAATCACCTGAAAAGGAATTATTTGTACAGATGCCATCTTTTCTCAGTGATGCAAAAAGGGCATTATGTGGTTACTTCTATAAAGTATATAGTTTATTAATATAGCTTTGTTAAAAATTTTAAGAGGTTTATGTTTATAGTACTTCAAAGATACAACTCATAAAATTTTAATATTCTTCCCAAAAAAGAAAAAATTCATTTCAAAATTCATTACCCACACGTATTCATTAGGTTCTTATAAATATAATATTTTTATTATTATTAGACGCTTAATATAAGCTAGACCGGTATATATGTATCTATATATATACACACACACACGTACACACACACACACACACACACACACACACACACACACACACACACACACACACACACACACACACACGTAGTAAGGTTATATATATATATATATATATAGATAAGTTAGTAAGGTTGTAAAAGTAAGTAGTGTCCGACCGCAACCGGATTTTCAACCGAAACCGAAACCGAAACTTATTTAGTCATGTTATTTTTTTATTATAAACTGAAATCTGGTATATTTTTATACATATACAGATAGGTAGGGGAGACCGGGGATGGTTGACCAATTTTTAGTGAAGACGCTTGTATTTTCATTGCTTTGATGTGTGTTCTTGTAAAATTAATACATCTGATAGGTAAACTACTAAGCTTCTGAAAAAAATAACAAAAAGCTCGCAATCAATTATGATATAGTGCACAAGCTTAATTTTGTAAAACACGAAATATGAGTCAACCTACCCCATGCCCGGGGTTGGTTGACTTGTCACTAGGGGTAAGTTGACCTATAAAATAATTAGCACACATTATAGGAATAAACATGATAAAAAATATAAGGAGTATTTGTAATTTTATTATAATTTTTTTAATCCTGACAATTTAAATTGTACATACATATATCTACACATACACATCATAAATTATTATAAATTAGAATAAACAATCATACATTTAAAATTTTGTCAACTAAACACAGAAAATATAATACTTTTAGTATCTGAAATTAAAAAAAAAACTTTTATTAACATAGTAATATACAAAAGTTCAAAAGGCCGGTAAAAACAGTAAACTTGTATGGAAGTTCATTAAAAATAATACCTTCAGTTCAAAAAATCTTGGACCCCCACTTGATCTACTGTTATTAGACAAAAGCCCAAATGAAGCAACCAATAAAGTGAATAATTATTTTATTAATATTGGCAAAAAAATAGCAGAGACAACTTTAAAATTAAGCAACACTCGTAATCCAATTTTTATGCCCACATCCTTTTCTAAGTTAAATTCTTTTGTATTGTTAAATACCGATATTGATGAGATTTTAAGTATAATATCTGGCTTAAAAGAAGATTGTGCAGTTGGATGGGAATATATACCTAATCGCATACTGAAAAGATTTAAACATTTACTGGCCGCCCCGTTAACACATATCTTTCAATTATGCCTAACAAATGGTATTTTCCCGAAACTGCTTAAAAAAGCAGTGGTTTCTCCTATTCACAAAGCTGGTGATAAAAACTTAGTTAATAACTATAGGCCGATTTCAGTTCTATCTGGTTTATCTAAAATTTTAGAAAATTTGATACTATCTCTTGCCCTTTACTATTGCAAAAGCTTGAAACACTTGGCATAAGGGGAACTCAACTACAAAGAGCAATGGCAGACTTTCATACATAAAATTAGTTGAGAAGAAATGGTAGCGTCTATATACCAAAAATATCTTAAAATGTTAAGCGTCAGTCCCATAATAACTCTGTCGAAGAATTTTGTACTGAGAAGGCGTCAAAAAAAAGATATTTACATTTGAACCTTTTTAGGTTATGTCCTATGTCACTTGGAAAAAGTCACGCTTCCTGTGGTTGTTTGATGTTAGCTTAATACATAATACATAATTGAGAGTTTTTAGATTATTGTATCTCTATTATATATTTGCATACTATAAATGTATATTTTTGGCATGGCTCCAGGGCTTTTGTACCATAGTGACATTCTCAGAAGGGCTAGAACCCAGAACCGTAAAGCCAGTAAAAAAAAACAGTGACATTTTATTTTAGCTAGTGTTGGCATAACATTAAATGGAATTGTTACATAGTACTACGATTGAGATAATGTATTATTGTAGGAAATTCTTTGTAAGAGACTTATTCTCAGCCATATTACTTTTATTTTTGTTATTACTGATATTACAGTTATTATTAATAATAACTTAATATAAAAATATTTTGTGTGTTGTGTTGGTAGTGTTATAAAGTGTATACGAAAATAGTATGAATATACTAAATGGCAACATTTGAATAGATTAAAATGATTTCAGTCATTTGATATTCCCAAAAATGTTTGTTTTTTTCTGTGGCTTTAATTAAAATACATTTTTATTTGAAAAATCATAGAAAAATAATAAAACTCATTTTGTATATAACTTATTTCTAGACGCTATAATTTTTGTCAACTATTTTTCTGCCATTGCTCTTTTTTCCGATTATCTAAGTGATCGCTTTCAATGTGTAAAAATCGGTGAGTATACAAGTACTGAATTACAAAACAGTTCTTTTGGAATCCCACAGGGCAGTATCCTGGGGCCTACATTGTTCCTAATTTATATAAATGACTTATGCAATCTTCAACTTCAAAATGGTGTCATAATGTCTTATGCGGATGACACAGCCCTGTTATTCTCAGCTAAATCACGAGATGAGGTTTATAAATACTCTCAGCAAGGCTATAATATAGTATCTAATTGGCTTATAAATAATCTCCTAAGTTTAAACGCAGATAAAACACAATATATGTTATTTTTAATGAGAAATAATAACAAACCTGCTGACCTTAATATTTACGCTCATCATTGTAACTCGTATGACGACATTGCATGTGCATGTCCCGCTTTAACAAAAACAGACAATATAAAATATCTAGGTATCACGTTTGACACAAATTTAAATTTCCGCAAGCACATCGATTTACTTTGTGCTAGAGTTCGTAAATTAATATATATTTTTAAATATCTTCGTAACATCGCTGACTTCAAATTGATAAGACAGGTCTATTTAGCTTTGTGTCAATCCATACTCACTTATGGCATTACTTCCTGGGGTGGTGCTTCTAAAACAATATTGCTCCCACTAGAACGTGCTCAGAGAGCAGTTCTAAAGGTAGCCACTTTCCGTCCATTCATGTTTCCTACACATCAACTGTACTTGGCATGTAGTGTACTAACTGTCCGTCAGTTGTTTATCCTGAAAATCATATTAAAACAACATACCGAACTTCCATTTAACTTAAAATCCATAGACAGGAGAAGAATGGACTTAGTTTGTGTAAACCCTCAAACCAAACACGCATTTGTGAACAAATTTTACATATTTTTAGGACCCTTTCTATATAACAAGCTCAACAATTCACTAAAGGTATATAGTCTAAGTTATAAGGACTGAAATAGAAGTGTAAGGGAATTTCTAAATAAATTAAATTACGAAGACACAGAGAGGTTGTTAGATATACTAAAATAGTTTGTATTAATTGCAGGCAATAAATAATTGTTATTTAGTTATTTTATTTATTATACAATTTAGTTTAATTATTTAAATATCTAGTGTCCTACATTATTAAACCGATTGTATAAGTGATGTCTGAAACACAGGTACTCAACCTAGTTCAGGCAGGTTTCTAATATTATAAATATGAATTTTCTATCTTCTTTTGTAGATTCTACATTATTTAGCTACACATAGTTTTAATTTTATCATAGCATGTTATTTTTCTTAGACTTATTGTTACTTTATTAATTGTAATCATTCCGATTCCTGTATGTCAACATGTGTAATTCGAAATGAAATAAATATTTATTATTATTATGGGGTATCTATAAAGTTTTCTCATCTGGTTGGGCAGTATAAATATATAATTGTAAATGAAAATGGTAAACATACATAAATATGAATTAAATAAAATAAATACATAAAAAATACATAAATATATAAAACCCCAACCAGATGGAAGCCCTCGGCAGGGGAGACCAGACGGCCGAGGGTTAGGGGAAAAGGGAAAGAAACCGGCGGACGATGCGGACGGTATCGAGGAGCACCGCCTTCTGCATTTGAGCCTGGAGCGGTCCGTCACGGAGTCCCAGTCGCCTCTGATGACCCGGGAGGCTGACTGGGATTAACCCGTTCGCAGAAACGACCACAGGAATAATTTCGGTCGGCAGAACACCCCACATGCCGGTAACCTCGTGAGCCAGGTCCAGATATTTTGTCACCTTATCTGTTTCGGCTTTCACGAGGTTCTCGTCATAAGGAATGGTAATGTCGACCAAAAAGATCCTTGACTGTGCCCGGTCCATCAGCACAATATCAGGCTTATTCGCAAGAATAGTCCTGTCTGTGATGATGGCCCGGTCCCAGTAGAGCCTGGCGCGGTCATTTTCGAGCACGGCTTCCGGCAAGTACTTATAATAAGGCAGTTTCCGATCCACGAGGCCGTATTTCAGAGCGAACTCCTGGTGTAGAATCCTGGCTACTAGATTGTGTCTGTGCAAATACTCAGAGTTAGAAAGCGCCGAACAACCGGAGATGACATGCCTAAGTGACTCACCGGGATGGCGACAAGCTCGACAGATGTCGACGGCGCCATCCTTTAGGATGTATCTCCGATAATTGTTGGTCTTAATAACCTGATCCTGTATCGCACAGACAAAACCCTCGGTTTCCCCAAAGAGGTCACCGAAACATAGCCAGTGAAGGGAGGCGACTGTGTCTACGAAAGGCTCATGTAGAGCCTTGTAGAACCTCCCGTGGAGCTCCTTCTCCTTCCATACGGCCTCCCGGTCGGAAATGCACTGTACTGCTGGGTCTTGCCATTGCTCGTTGGCTAAGGATAGAGGGGTCAGTCCTTTATCACAAGAAATAACGTCCCTATAGTATGGATCATCCGCTCTCGTCAGAAAGTAATTACGGAGGCTGCACACTTCGCGATTATGCATGGTAAGCGCGCTTAAAAAGCCGCGCCCACCATGCTTCCGCGGCATGTACAGCCTCATTACTGACGATCTCGGAAGATGCATCCTGTGGGACGTCATTATAGTGCGGACTTTTCTGTCCAGAGCGTTTAGTTCGGTCTGAGTCCACCTAAGTATGCCAAAGGTATACATGAGAACAGGCATGACCCAACCGTTATATGCGTGCGTCTTATTCACACCGGACAAAAGGCTGTTAAGCACTTTGGTCAAGCGTGCATAAAACACATCGCAAACTGACTATTTCATACCCGCCTCATCTACACCGATGTTCTGTGACATACCCTGGTATCGGTATGTTTCAGCCTCGGAAAGGGTCCTTATGTTGATGGGCATAAATAAATCTATGCCCTCGGAGTTAGCAACCCTTCCCCTTTTAACATGGAGGACCGCACACTTATCCGTCCCCAGCCCCATTCCAATAGAATTGCTAAAATCACAAGTGATGTTTAGCAATTCCACAAGATGAGAGCGACTGGAGGCGAATAACTTGAGATCATCCATATAGAAAAGGTGGGTCACTTTTGTACCTCCCCTCCGAAGCTGAAATCCCCTCCCGGAGCCCTCCAGTAAGGTACTGAGAGGGTTCAGAGAGAGGCAGAACCAGATTGGACTCAGACAATCGCCCTGGAAGATAACCCTTCTTATCCTTATGTGGTTCTCCGCAGCCGTCATCCGCTCGCCTAGATGACAAAGGATCGTACTTCACTGCCCCATACACTGCCCGAGGAAGTCTCTAACTGTACAGTCAACCTTGTACAGCTCGAGGACCCTCTTCAGCCATGTATGACGCACCGAGTCAAATGCCTTTTTGTAGTCTATCCAGGCGGCGGATAGGTTCCAACGGTTGCGTTTAACCACTTTGCCAATGACCGCGTCAATGAGGAGTGGTTCCTTGGTTCCACGACCACCGCCCCGACATCCATTTTGAGCGCGCGACATCACCTGATTTGAGTTCAGGTGACGAGTGATTCTCGCGCTCAAAATGGATGTTAGTGTCTTATATATCGTGGGTAGACACGTGATGGGGCGGTATTTGCTCGGGTCTATGGTATCCCGGTCTTTACGAACCAAATGAGTGATCCCAGTAGTGAAGAGGCTCGGGAGCGACTTTTAGTCGAGAGCCTCTTGAAATGGTCGGGTGAGCACAGCGTGACACACTACGAACCCCTTCAGCCAGTAGTGATGCAGCCCGTCGAGCCCCGGACTTTTCCAGTTCGGGGCCCTTCGGACCGCCTCAGCTACATCGTCCGGCGTTATAATGACGGGGTCCATGGGCGTAAGATTCGCACACTGACTCACCACAACTTCCGTCCAAGGGCCCTCACTGTGGTTTACGGGCTCTGACCACAGGCCGCGCCAGAATGCGACAGTGTCGGCCTGATTCGGTGCTTGGCCCGTTCCACGTTCCATTGGTCGCTCCAATGATTTATATAGCCTCTTCTGATCACTCTGGAAGAGACGATTCTGGTTGAACCGTGTCGACCTCTCGGTATATCGCCGAATCCGCTTCCCCCAAGCAGCGATTCTCTGCTTCAGGTCGTCTATTCGCTCCGTCAGTTTTTGCGTTATATCCGGCTGGGACAAACTGATATTTGTCCCAGCAAACGCCAACCTGACGGTGCGCACAATTCTCGGCCTATTATTGCCCGACCTGAAGCTTATCAGCCTGCCAATGAGGGCCCTTGCCTTTACGATACGGTCCTCAATCCTTCTTCTCCAGGCTGGGATGGCGCTACTTTGTCTAGTAGCGCGTCCAGCCGTGGGAAGTTTGGCGCCAACAATACGGCAAACTGCCAGTGCGGCGCCAAAAACAATTGAGTCCGTCTCGCAAAGATCCCGGCTGGCTTCCAAATAGGTCACCAGCATTGGGTTGAGAGCCCTCACGACAGCCCGATTTCGCTTGTTTAGGGGTATGCGCGGGAGTCGCGGTCGATTTTCGAGAGGCGTACTGCGCGTTTCCACAATCGCCTCCTCCAATTTACTCCTCATCTGCTCTAGTTCTTGGGTGACCATTCCATCATCGCCTGAATCAACTAGAGCGGGGAGATTCATGGCGCCCTCTATATGTGGCTGCTGGTCTGTGGCCTGAGGAGCCGCATCCCCAGCTATAGCCGGTTCATTCAATGAGGGAATAGCCTCACGCCGTAGTCGTTCGAGTTCGGCATCATCAAATATTTTCGAGCGTATGATGTACCGAACTCGGTCTGCCAGGTTTTGCTCCGTGACGGGAACTGACGGCTCAAGCTCAGCAAAAAAGCGATGCATCCGAGCCCGATACGCTATCCCTCCAGTTTCTTCCCCCTTCGCCCTATAGTACGCCCGCAATGCGTTAATGTTCATATTTTTTGTCCAACGCATGCGGCGTACTCCACCAGCGGCGGGTGCCGCTTGCCGAGTCCGAGAGGACCCCGCCGACACCAAGCCCTCTGGTGGGGATGATAGACGCGAGGGGCTGCTAGGTGGGTAATTTATTATTATTATTATTATGGGGTATTTGTATAGTTTTCTCATCTGGTTGGGCTGTATAAATATATAATTGTAAATGAAAATGATAAACTTACATAAATATCAATAAAATAAAATAAATACATAAAAATTACATAAATATATAAAAACCCAACCAGATGGAAGCCCTCGGCAGGGGAGACCAAACGGCCGAGGGTTAGGGAGAAAGGGAAAGAAACCGGCGGACGATGCGGGCGGTATCGAGGAGCACCGCCTTCTGCATTTGAGCTTGGAGCGATCCGTCACGGAGTCCCAGTCGCCTCAGATGACCCGAGAGGCTGACTGGGATTAACCCGTTCGCAGAGACGACCACAGGAATAATTTCGGCCGGCAGACCACCCCACATGTCGGTCACCTCGTGAGCCAGGTCCAGATATTTTGTCAACTTATCTGTTTCGGCTTTCACGAGGTTTTCGTCATAAGGAATGGTAATGTCGACCAAAAATATCCTTGACTGTGCCCGGTCCATCAGCACAATATCAGGCTTATTCGCAAGAATAGTCCTGTCCGTGATGATGGCCCGGTCCCAGTAGAGCCTGGCGCGGTCATTTTCGAGCACGGCTTCCGGCAAGTAATTATAATATGGCAGTTTCCGATCCACGAGACCGTATTTCAGAGCGAGCTCCTGGTGTAGAATCCTGGCTACTAGGTTGTGTCTGTGCAAATACTCAGAGTTAGAAAGCGCCGAACAACCGGAGATGACATGCCTAAGTGACTCACCGGGATGGCGACAAGCTCGACAGATGTCGACGGCGCCATCCTTTAGGATGTATCTCCGATAATTGTTGGTCTTAATAACCTGATCCTGTATCGCACAGACAAAACCCTCGGTTTCCCCAAAGAGGTCACCGAAACGTAGCCAGTGGAGGGAGGCGACTGTGTCTACGCAAGGCTCATGTAGAGCCTTGTAGAACCTCCCGTGGAGCTCCTTCTCCTTCCATACGGTCTCCCGGTCGGAAATGCTCTGTACTGCCGGGTCTTGCCATTGCTCGTTGGCTAAGGATAGAGGGGTAAGTCCTTTATCACAAGAAATAACGTCCCTATAGAATGGATCATCCGCTCTCGTCAGAAAGTAATTACGGAGGCTGCACACTTCGCGATTATGCATGGTAAGCGCGCTTAAAAAGCCGCGCCCACCATGCTTCCGCGGCAAGTACAGCCTCATTACTGACGATCTCGGATGATGCATCCTGTGGGACGTCATTATAGTGCGGACTTTTCTGTCCAGAGCGTTCAGTTCGGTCTGAGTCCACCTGAGCATGCCAAAGGTATACATGAGAACAGGCATGATCCAACCGTTATATGCATGTGTCTTATTAACGCCCGACAAAAGACTGTTGAGCGCTTTTGTCAAGCGTGCATAAAACACACCGCAAACTGACCGTTTCATGTCCGCCTCGTCGATACCTATGTTCTGTGACATACCCAGGTATCGGTATGTTTCAGCCTCGGATAGGGTCTTTATGTTGATGGGCATAGATAAGTCTATGCCCTCAGAGTTAGCAACCCTACCCCTTTCGACATGGAGGATCGCACACTTATCCGTCCCCAGCTCCATTCTAATAGAATTGCTAAAATCACAAGTGATGTTTAGCAATTCCATAAGATGAGAGCGACTGGAGGCGAATAACTTGAGATCATCCATATAGAAAAGGTGGGTCACTTTTGTACCTCCTCTCCGAAGCTGAAATCCCCTCCCGGAACCCTCCAGTAAGGTACTAAGAGGGTTCAGAGAGAGGCAGAACCAGATTGGACTCAGACAATCGCCCTGGAAGATACCCCTTCTTATCCTTATGTGGTTCTCCGCAGCCGTCATCCGCTCGCCTAGATGACAAAGGATCGTACTCCACTGCCCCATACACTGCCCGAGGAAGTCTCGAACTGTACAGTCAACCTTGTACAGCTCGAGGACCCTCTTCAGCCATGTATGAGGCACCGAGTCGAATGCCTTTTTGTAGTCTATCCAGGCGGCGGAGAGGTTCCGACGGTTGCGTTTAACCACCTTGCCAATGACCGCGTCAATGAGGAGTGGTTCCTTGGTTCCACGACCGCCGCCCCGACATCCATTTTGAGCGCGCGACATCACCTGATTTGAGTTCAGGTGACGAGTGATTCTCGCGCTCAAAATGGATGTCAGTGTCTTGTATATGGTAGGTAGACACGTTATGGGGCGGTATTTGCTCGGGTCTGTGGAATCTCGGTCTTTAGGAACCAGATGAGTGATCCCAGTAGTGAAGAGGCTCGGGAGCGACTTTTGGTCGAGAGCCTATTGAAACTGTCGGGCGAGAACAGCGTGACACACCACGAACCCCTTCAGCCAGTAGTGATGCAGTCCGTCGAGTCCCGGACTTTTCCAGTTCGGGGCCCTACGGACCGCCTCAGCTACGTCATCCGGCGTAATGATGACGGGGTCCATGGGCGTAACATTCGCACACTGACTCGCCACAACTTCCGTCCAAGGGCCCTCACTGTGGTTTACGGGCTCTGACCACAGGCCGCGCCAGAATGCGATAGTGTCGGCCTGATTCGGTGCTGGGCCCGTTCCACGTACCATTGGTCGCTCCAATGATTCATAGAGCCTCTTCTGATCACTCTGGAAGAGACGATTCTGGTTGAACCGTGTTGACCTCTCGGTATATCGCCGAATCCGCTTCCCCCAAGCAGCGATTCTCTGCTTCAGGTCGTCTATGCGCTCCGTCAGTTTTTGCGTTATATCCGGCTGGGACAAACTGATGTTTGTCCCAGCAAACGCCATCCTGACGGTGCGCACAATTCTCGGCCTATTATTGCCCGACCTGAAGCTTATCAGCCTGCCGATGAGGGCCCTTGCCTTCGCGATACGGTCCTCAATTCTTCTTCTCCAGGCTGGGATGGCGCTACTTTGTCTAGTAGCGCGTCCAGCCTTGGGAAGTTTGGCGCCAATAATACGGCAAACTGCCAGTGCGGCGCCAAAAAGAATTGAGTCCGTCTCGCAAAGGTCCCGGCTGGCTTCCAAATAGGTCACCAGCATTGGGTTGAGAGCCCTCACGACAGCCCGATTCCGCTTGCTTAGGGGTATACGGGGAAGTCGCGGTCGATTCTCGAGAGGCGTACTGCGCGTTTCCCTAATCGCCTCTTCCACTATGCTCCTCATTTGCTCTAGTTCTGGGGCGACTATTCCATCGTCGCCTGAGTCAACTACAAGGAGATCAACGGCGGCATCTACATGTGCGGGTTGCTCTGCAACTCGTAGAGCCGCATCTCCTGTCGTAGCATTTTCATTCGACAAAGGAATAGCCTCACGTCCTAGCCGTTCGAGTTCGGCGTCATCAAATATTTTTGAGCGCATGATGTACCGAACTCGGTCTGCCAGATTTTGCTCGGTAACGGTAATAGATGGCTCCAGCTCAGCAAATAGTCGGTGCATCCTAGCCCGATACCCAAAACCTCCAATTTCTCTCCCTTTCGCCCCAAAATACGCCCGCAATGCATTTTTATTCATTTGCATTGACCAACGCATGCGGCGTACTCCACCAGTGGCGGGTGCTGATTGCTGGGCCAACGAAGACCCTGCCAACACCAAGCCAGCTGGTGGGGATGATGGATGCGAGGGGCTGCTGGGTGATCGTGCAGCACCTCGCGGTCGACTGGCGGTTCGCATGCTGCCGCGTCCAGCGCCAGCTCCAGACGCGCCCTGGCGACCTCCAGGCAGCGGCCCTTTGCGCGTATTTCTTAGTTCCATCATCCATTACTTGGGCGTCAGTTAACGGGAGACGCCCAGACCCGGCACCGTTTCATGGTGAGGCCATGTGCACAATCGGGCCTTTGCACCTCCAATTTTGCCGAGGCACGGCGCTAACACCTCTTGGCAAGGTGCTGACTGACTGCGCTGACGTAGCAGTTTTGTCACATAACCGTTACGTCAGCGGGCGATGGGGTCGTCACTTCCCTACGCCTTATTATTATTATTATTATTATTATTTTCTCAAATTCTCAAATTCAGGCGACACTCAAACCCAAACAGTTCTAAACATCTAAATATGGAAACCTTCCCAAACATATCTTTTTTTAACTACTCAATTAAGAAAAAAAGTTGTGAATTGATTACCTTTTATATACAAAAAATTTAATACTTTAGGAGATTTAGCCCTTTTATTGGAAGAATTCTAGCTTAAATTCGAGCTAGCAGCTTCCCCTCGTTTTATACGTGGTAGAGCCATGCTATAGCATAAATAAACAACAATGTTGCCACTTTTGGGATTTACCTTATTGCTTAGACGTAAGTAGGGTGACCTTAGAATTTTTAAATCGCTATCATCAAGGTGCCTAAAATATATTCCCATTACATACATGTACGGGAACATTTTATTATCCACAACATTATAAAACACATTTACGAGTTACCATTACATATTGAGAGGACTATCGTGAGCAATAACATTTAATGTGTTGTCAGAATTACGGCAATGAAACGTGGAACGGTTTAAATTGACGTAATATCAAAATAATATCCACTTACATACCATATTATCACTGGAATTCTATGCATTTGTTTATAGCAAAATTTCCACAAATTTTGGTTAACGATTTCTTATGCAAGTAAGAGTGACGGGCGATCACACAGTCCATTACATGGTAAGTGCATGCTGTAGTTCATTGAAAACTACGTCAGTCTTCAAATAAGATTATAAATCAGATACGACGTCCGCTGCTTGTCTGTAACGACAACAAACACAACATTACCGTTACGGTCTATTAAAGTCTACTGCTGGACATAGATCTTTGCCGTAGATTGCCTTAAATTAAGGATATTTGCCGTAGTTGCCACGCTTAGTAAGTGGGTTGGCCACTGCAGTTTTTAATTTTAGTCGTTTTTATTATAGGATAAGGGTGACAAACGAGCACACAGTCCACCTGATGGTAAGTGGATGCTGCGGCCCATAGACATCTACATCTATCCTCGATTACGAATCAAAATCCAGATGCGTTGTCACACGTGAGGAGTAAGATGGAATGCCTCATTTCCAGTAAAAAGGATCTCCGGTTCTCTACACTCACCATACGAAATACAGCAGAATTAAGCTGCTATTTTACGCTGGTATTCTGTGAGAGCGTGGTCCTTCCCCGGTCGAGCCGACCCATTCGTGCTACAGCTATACCAGAAATATAGCTGCAGCATGGCTCTACCACGTGTATTAGGAATGTGTATGTGTTATTAGGTAAAAGCTGCTACTCATCTCTTATTAGTATATACATTATATATATATTAGTATATATAATGTATAAACTATATTAGTATATATAATTTAACTGAATTGAAAAACAAACTCACAGTGCGGTAGGCACTTATCATCAGTCCGTCTGACGGTAAGTGGCTACCTGAAATAAATTCCAGAACATGTTCAAAGTTTGCCAATAAACAAGTTTAAAAGTTTTATTAAAAAAACTGTACAAAAAGCGTATTGCGAAAATATACTGGTATATGGTCCTTGCCTTTCACAGAAAACTATAGGAAGAATACAAAGGGTTCAAAATGCGTGGATGCGTTATTGTTTTGACATACCAAAGACTAACCACATAACTCCTTATCTCCTCAAAAATAATATTTTAAATATGGGTTACACCAGAAAACTAAAATATGCTTGTTTCGTACACTGGTTAAATAATTCGCAATCTCCTCATTATTTATATGAAAAATTATCTCCAAAATGTCAAATAACACGTTTGAGACAAAGGGGTAAACTATTATATATACTTCCAACTTATAAGCGTGTTAAAGCGAAGGGATGTTTCAAATATGCTGCCTCCAAAATTTGGAATAATATACCTCCTCCTTTACAGGAGATCGTGAATATAAAATCATTTAGAAAGAAAAGCAAAGTATGGTTACTTGAACAACAAAAATTGGAGGCAGGTATTAAGTTTCATATTATATAAATTTGCCGATTTACATAGCACATATGTTTATACATTTTAGTCTTTTCTTTACGTTGTTTCACGTCAATGCCAAAATAAGGTTAAGATACTGTGTTTTTTAAAAGTTGGCTGTGGCAGAATACCAGCGGTGACCTCTAATCACCACATAGCTGAGTCAGTTTGTCTCATATTTTTTTAATGTATGTTTTCACTTAAGTATGTTGCTAGATAAGTTTGTGATAATTTTTTTGTACAATTTTAACTATCATGTGTGAATTGAGACAAATAAAACTCTTTATTATTATTATTATGGGGTATTTGTATAGTTTTCTCATCTGGTTGGGCTGTATAAATATATAATTGTAAATGAAAATGATAAACTTACATAAATATCAATAAAATAAAATAAATACATAAAAATTACATAAATATATAAAAACCCAACCAGATGGAAGCCCTCGGCAGGGGAGACCAAACGGCCGAGGGTTAGGGAGAAAGGGAAAGAAACCGGCGGACGATGCGGGCGGTATCGAAGAGCACCGCCTTCTGCATTTGAGCTTGGAGCGATCCGTCACGGAGTCCCAGTCGCCTCAGATGACCCGAGAGGCTGACTGGGATTAACCCGTTCGCAGAGACGACCACAGGAATAATTTCGGCCGGCAGACCACCCCACATGTCGGTCACCTCGTGAGCCAGGTCCAGATATTTTGTCAACTTATCTGTTTCGGCTTTCACGAGGTTCTCGTCATAAGGAATGGTAATGTCGACCAAAAATATCCTTGACTGTGCCCGGTCCATCAGCACAATATCAGGCTTATTCGCAAGAATAGTCCTGTCCGTGATGATGGCCCGGTCCCAGTAGAGCCTGGCGCGGTCATTTTCGAGCACGGCTTCCGGCAAGTAATTATAATATGGCAGTTTCCGATCCACGAGACCGTATTTCAGAGCGAGCTCCTGGTGTAGAATCCTGGCTACTAGGTTGTGTCTGTGCAAATACTCAGAGTTAGAAAGCGCCGAACAACCGGAGATGACATGCCTAAGTGACTCACCGGGATGGCGACAAGCTCGACAGATGTCGACGGCGCCATCCTTTAGGATGTATCTCCGATAATTGTTGGTCTTAATAACCTGATCCTGTATCGCACAGACAAAACCCTTGGTTTCCCCAAAGAGGTCACCGAAACGTAGCCAGTGGAGGGAGGCAACTGTGTCTACGCAAGGCTCATGTAGAGCCTTGTAGAACCTCCCGTGGAGCTCCTTCTCCTTCCATACGGTCTCCCGGTCGGAAATGCTCTGTACTGCCGGGTCTTGCCATTGCTCGTTGGCTAAGGATAGAGGGGTAAGTCCTTTATCACAAGAAATAACGTCCCTATAGAATGGATCATCCGCTCTCGTCAGAAAGTAATTACGGAGGCTGCACACTTCGCGATTATGCATGGTAAGCGCGCTTAAAAAGCCGCGCCCACCATGCTTCCGCGGCAAGTACAGCCTCATTACTGACGATCTCGGATGATGCATCCTGTGGGACGTCATTATAGTGCGGACTTTTCTGTCCAGAGCGTTCAGTTGGGTCTGAGTCCACCTGAGCATGCCAAAGGTATACATGAGAACAGGCATGATCCAACCGTTATATGCATGTGTCTTATTAACGCCCGACAAAAGACTGTTGAGCACTTTTGTCAAGCGTGCATAAAACACACCGCAAACTGACCGTTTCATGTCCGCCTCATCGATACCTATGTTCTGTGACATACCCAGGTATCGGTATGTTTCAGCCTCGGATAGGGTCTTTATGTTGATGGGCATAGATAAGTCTATGCCCTCAGAGTTAGCAACCCTACCCCTTTCGACATGGAGGATCGCACACTTATCCGTCCCCAGCTCCATTCTAATAGAATTGCTAAAATCACAAGTGATGTTTAGCAATTCCATAAGATGAGAGCGACTGGAGGCGAATAACTTGAGATCATCCATATAGAAAAGGTGGGTCACTTTTGTACCTCCTCTCCGAAGCTGAAATCCCCTCCCGGAACCCTCCAGTAAGGTACTAAGAGGGTTCAGAGAGAGGCAGAACCAGATTGGGCTCAGACAATCGCCCTGGAAGATACCCCTTCTTATCCTTATGTGGTTCTCCGCAGCCGTCATCCGCTCGCCTAGATGACAAAGGATCGTACTCCACTGCCCCATACACTGCCCGAGGAAGTCTCGAACTGTACAGTCAACCTTGTACAGCTCGAGGACCCTCTTCAGCCATGTATGAGGCACCGAGTCGAATGCCTTTTTGTAGTCTATCCAGGCGGCGGAGAGGTTCCGACGGTTGCGTTTAACCACCTTGCCAATGACCGCGTCAATGAGGAGTGGTTCCTTGGTTCCACGACCGCCGCCCCGACATCCATTTTGAGCGCGCGACATCACCTGATTTGAGTTCAGGTGACGAGTGATTCTCGCGCTCAAAATGGATGTCAGTGTCTTGTATATGGTAGGTAGACACGTTATGGGGCGGTATTTGCTCGGGTCTGTGGAATCTCGGTCTTTAGGAACCAGATGAGTGATCCCAGTAGTGAAGAGGCTCGGGAGCGACTTTTGGTCGAGAGCCTCTTGAAACTGTCGGGCGAGAACAGCGTGACACACCACGAACCCCTTCAGCCAGTAGTGATGCAGTCCGTCGAGTCCCGGACTTTTCCAGTTCGGGGCCCTACGGACCGCCTCAGCTACGTCATCCGGCGTAATGATGACGGGGTCCATGGGCGTAACATTCGCACACTGACTCGCCACAACTTCCGTCCAAGGGCCCTCACTGTGGTTTACGGGCTCTGACCACAGGCCGCGCCAGAATGCGATAGTGTCGGCCTGATTCGGTGCTGGGCCCGTTCCACGTACCATTGGTCGCTCCAATGATTCATAGAGCCTCTTCTGATCACTCTGGAAGAGACGATTCTGGTTAAACCGTGTTGACCTCTCGGTATATCGCCGAATCCGCTTCCCCCAAGCAGCGATTCTCTGCTTCAGGTCGTCTATGCGCTCCGTCAGTTTTTGCGTTATATCCGGCTGGGACAAACTGATGTTTGTCCCAGCAAACGCCATCCTGACGGTGCGCACAATTCTCGGCCTATTATTGCCCGACCTGAAGCTTATCAGCCTGCCGATGAGGGCCCTTGCCTTTGCGATACGGTCCTCAATTCTTCCTCTCCAGGCTGGGATGGCGCTACTTTGTCTAGTAGCGCGTCCAGCCTTGGGAAGTTTGGCGCCAATAATACGGCAAACTGCCAGTGCGGCGCCAAAAAGAATTGAGTCCGTCTCGCAAAGGTCCCGGCTGGCTTCCAAATAGGTCACCAGCATTGGGTTGAGAGCCCTCACGACAGCCCGATTCCGCTTGCTTAGGGGTATACGGGGAAGTCGCGGTCGATTCTCGAGAGGCGTACTGCGCGTTTCCCTAATCGCCTCTTCCACTATGCTCCTCATTTGCTCTAGTTCTGGGGCGACTATTCCATCGTCGCCTGAGTCAACTACAAGGAGATCAACGGCGGCATCTACATGTGCGGGTTGCTCTGCAACTCGTAGAGCCGCATCTCCTGTCGTAGCATTTTCATTCGACAAAGGAATAGCCTCACGTCGTAGCCGTTCGAGTTCGGCGTCATCAAATATTTTTGAGCGCATGATGTACCGAACTCGGTCTGCCAGATTTTGCTCGGTAACGGTAATAGATGGCTCCAGCTCAGCAAATAGTCGGTGCATCCTAGCCCGATACCCAAAACCTCCAATTTCTCTCCCTTTCGCCCCAAAATACGCCCGCAATGCATTTTTATTCATTTGCATTGACCAACGCATGCGGCGTACTCCACCAGTGGCGGGTGCTGATTGCTGGGCCAACGAAGACCCTGCCAACACCAAGCCAGCTGGTGGGGATGATGGATGCGAGGGGCTGCTGGGTGATCGTGCAGCACCTCGCGGTCGACTGGCGGTTCGCATGCTGCCGCGTCCAGCGCCAGCTCCAGACGCTTATTATTATTATTATTATTATTATTATATAACGCAATATTGCTTGGCATTAATTAGTACTCATTCTGTAAACAGTTTTTATCTATATCATCAGTTCAGTCAGTTATTCCTACTTGACAAATTTTGAGAAATTCTTACTTGTCTATAGTACGTGTACCATCTTGATCTTATCACTCTTTTGCATAATTCTATCGCCAAATGGAAATGATTGTACTACTGCGTCTTAAGAGTACAAAGAGCCAGTGCAATTACAGTCTGTTAGGCATTCCATCTTAGTCTTCAGGGGTGATGGTAAAAAGGGTATCCGGTTCTCAACACTCACCATACGAGACACAGCATTATTCTGCTGTTTTACGCTGGTATTCAGTAAGAGCGTGGTACTACTCTGGTCGAGCCGACCCATTCGTGCTGCAGCTAAACCACATCTACTAATTAACCATCACGCTGTCTGGGTGTTTGACATCTCACGTAAAGAAGATAGTTATACTTCTAACTATCGGAATCCATTAGATATTTCTTGTATTTCACATAATTGCATCTAACGACACCTACGAGATGACATAGGATAATAGATTCTCTTACATCGCCACAAACTTTTATTTCATGAATTATACCCTGCCTTTTGTTAAAAATATTATACGCATTCGAATCAATGTGAATGCTTCGTCTTCCGTAATGCGCACAACAAAGCAGCGGAATAATTTGCCGGCGTCTATCAAAGCAAGAGTAAATAGGCTTTTGTTGTGCGATTTACCGTCTAGAGCTTTTCAACCATTTACCACCAGATGGAGTTGGCTTATAACAAAAAATAATACAGTATTAGGCAGTGATTACCACCCACGACAACAGTGTAGTGGTGGTGCAAGAATATCTACTACACAATATTGTCTAATGGGTGCCATAGAAGACAAAAGGAAAACAAGCGGGGATATGGGCAGCAGCTTCTTTCGAATAAAAACTAGATAATTTAAACTGTGGTTGTCAATCCGCTTGCCAAGACAACAACTAATGAGACAATTTATGGGGAAGGCCTAGGCAAGTTTAGAAGTGGGCTTTTGATAAGCTTTAATGAATGAACGTTGAATGAGGCAGTAATTTTAATTTTACATCGTACATTCTTCCGTAGTTGCCTAATTAACCTTGTTAATATTTAGCAGAAGTTGCGCTGTTTTATAGGCACTCCATTTTCTTTACGAGTCATAATTTTTCTTGAGCATAACAAACAACCAACAGGCGTAAGAACAGCAATTTTTTTTTTAAATTTAAATTTATTACTTTAAAAAAAACTTTAGTTTTGGGTTTACGTAACCCAAAACTAAAGTTTTTTTTAAAAGGAATAAATTTAAATTATTTTAGGTATTTTGTTTTTTTTTAGGTTAAAAATTAAAATATGGAATTATAATAAGTAATTTTTAGAATTTAATCGCATTTAATTTTATTCTCGAAGCCTTTTCCTTTTTAATAAAAAGTCGGTCTTGAAGGTACCAAAAATAATAATATAATTTTTCTTTTATTTTTAAAAGTTTTTATTTAACTTCACTTGTCCTATCTATCTATGTCCTAGAATTTTGCAATCAATATTTCACCCACTTCCATTGAAGCTATCGGGCTAAAATTTGGCACATACGTTGATTATTAAATGGTTTAGTGTCGTGAGAAGTGACAATGAAAAATGTCGAAAAGAACTTTCGCTAGATAGTGGTGTAACTATCTCGTTAACTCCAAATCTAAAATAGCCTGATCGGCGTCAGAGAGCAGCGTCAAAGTGCAAGACATCTGTCAAGCGTACCGATTAAGTCAAATCCTCTAAATAACCTGAAAGGCCCCATGTTCAACAGTGGACTTTTTCGGGTAGATGATGATAAAGAAGAAAGGATTTAGGTTTACTTTTTATTTGTATGATACTCGTACTAAATTTATATTGAAGATAGTACTACGCTGTGTTACAATATATGGACATTGTCAAAGTTTTTCTTCTGCACATCTTAAAGGCTGTAGCCAGCTAATAAAATTATACTGCACAATGTTTTTTTTATTTTCTTTTGCAAATAGTGTGAAAAGGAGAGAAAATTTAATAAAGTCAAGGAAACTTCTTAGTTTACTGTTATCGCGGTCTCAAATCCTTTGATTTGTGTTAGGGATTTTGTGTCGTATGTGTATGGAGATGAACTTTATTGGAAATTTGATATTTGTTATTTTAATTAGGCCATTATACCACTTTTTATTAGTTTTTCTGATAATTAATAGAATCAGGCGTTACTTTGCGGAAATCCATTATAATGGGGTTGTTATAAACTAATTTGCTTAATTCCGCGTAAAGAAAGAAAATGATGTGTCCTGCCCAGTTCTAAGGAGACCCTCCCTCAATCGCGCGCATTATACCCGTCGCCATCAGTCTCAGCACTACCATCCCCAGCACCACCACAGGCACGACACACCGCGATCGAAAATACGACACGTGAGTCGCCTCTACACGATGCATCCTCAGGTGAAGTAGACTCTGCGGAGGCTGGCCGCTAAGTGAGCGGCGAGTTTTTTTTTCGCCCAGAAGCAAAGAAAAGGGCTACCCCCCGGGAAGTGGGGGAGGGAGGTGGTGAATGCTCTAAGCATACCACGACAGCCGACTGTGTGGTTATGTGGGACTCACTGCTCACTTAGCGCGCGCAGGACATATGTTTTTCTTTCTTTACGCAGAATTAAGCAAATTAGTATATAACAACCCCATTATTAGTTTTTCTATTATTTTAGCAGAGTGTGATAAATAATTAAATGAAATGTTCATATCTCTCATTTTCATTTCATTCATTATTAGCCGTGGTAGCTCAGATGGTTAGCGCTCGCTGTAAATTTCACAGTACGCGAGCAACCCCGGTTCGATCGCCGCCGGCACCAACGAAATTGGTAATTTCAATTTTAAGTGCTGATTTACCACGTGCTCGGTTTATACGAGTCGAGGGACGGCGAATGCACCATTATTATACTAAAGAGCGTAAATCAGAATATGCAATACGTATATAGTACAATTAGGGCATTACCGATAACGTAGACGACGCATTCTCTCGTCTAGTGTTCTCAACCATTTTCTTGGGCCTAGTGGTGGGGTGGTGTGTAGTAACGCGACGGGAGTAGTACACACTGGTTTAGGCCTTCTTCTCGGTCTTCTTGGGAAGAAGGACCGCCTAAATGTTGGGTTGTACACCGCCCTGAGCGATCGTCACACCGGAGAGGAGCTTGTTCAACTCTTCATCGTTGCGGATGGCAAGCTGAAGATGTCTCGGTATGATTCTGGTCTTCTTATAGTCCCGAGCAGCGTTACCGGCCAACATCGTGAGGAAACCTGCATGTCTGAGAAATAAGAAAAAAAATATTTCGAAGACATGAAGAAGGCAGCGCGGCGGACATTTCCTTGCCCTAAAACCCTCAGAAATGAGTGGAGGCCTGTGCCCAGCAGTGGGACGTATATAGGCTTTCACTTTCACTTTAACTTTAACCCATTATTATTTTATAAGTTTTTATTGTAATTTATTTCCATAAAGTGTTTTATTTTATATTTCCGTGTTAGTACTGATTATCATGAACATTATTACAGCCATTCACAAGTCAACACTGTGCCTGCCAGAACGAGGATGCTACTCGGTTCAGTTCTTTTAGCTATTTATAACATATATTATATGATATAGATTTTATATGGCTGGACTATTGCCAATTCACCCTACTTATCTACTGGGCTATGTTTCTTAATAGAAATAAGGTTGACAAACACTCGGCAGGCCATCTGATGGTAAGTGCATGCTGTGGCTCATAGACATCTACATCTATCCACGATTAAGAATTAAAATGTAGATGCGTTGTCACCTTTGAGGACCTAGACAGAATGCCTCATTACCAGTAAAAAGGTTCTCCGGTCCCCACTCACTTTACGAAACACAGCAACAGTAGGCAGCTATTTTACGTTAGTATTCTGTGAGAGCGTGGTGTTCCCGGTTAAGCCGATTCAGTCGTGATTCAACCATAACGCAGCGTAGCTTTGCTACGTTAAATGTTTTTTTGTCATTTACTTTTGTTTTTCTTCGAATGTCCTCACTACGGATTTTATCACGTGGACAATCCATCACTCGTGGAGGGTCTATAGCAAGAAGTAATTTTTGAAAGGTATTCTTCATAGTAAATAGTCGTACTTATATTATGTTCAAGAAACTCGTACGTACTTTAGTAAGTATCTATTATTTACCAGTTGGATTTTTTAATTTATTTGCATACTGCATAAGTAAATTCGAAAAAAATTATATCTGTTTCTTACGAAGTCTGACTTTGACCATAACCGTATCTCCTCACTTTTATTCTTTTTATTTCGACGATGAGTATAATAATGGGAATATGTGTTGGAAATAATGTGAATCTGTTGCAGAGAGAATTTTATATTTACAAAAGCGCAAGTAAAGTTATACAAAATTCTTTTGAATTATTATTAAGAGTGATATATATATATTACTTTTAATAAATAAAATTCATTTTTTTAAAGTCATTTGTAAGATACATTTAAGTAGAAACTATTTTATCTATACAAATAAATAAAATTCAAGTGTCTGTTTTTAATGTTAAATTAAAATCCTTTTACTTAAAGCGTATGAAAGTATATACGGTTCCAATAACAAAAAAAAATTAAAATTTTTGTCTGTCTGTCTGTCTGTTTGTTCCGGCTAATCTCCAAAATGGCTGGACCGATTTTGACGCTACTTACACTGGTAGATAGATTAAGATTCTTTTATTTAAAAAAATGATTAGGGTTCCGCCCAAAAAAAATTAAATTAATTTAAAATCCATGAAATCGTAGCAAATTCCACGCGAGCGAAGTCGCGAGGGACGGCTAGTTATACAACGAGTTTGTTTAACTAGTTTAACCCGGTTTCTTAATCCTACGAAAATAACTTTAGAAAAAACGCAACATAGGATCGGTTAGGATCAGTAAGAGAAATTTTTATTTTTGGCTTGTCTTATTTCATTATGTAAATTTTCGAGTTTGTCAGCAGCTGTCGAAAATTGCTCGAGCTTGCATTCAGCGCGACATTAAACACGGAAGCTGTTTTGGGGTCAATGCTTATGATAAAGTTAATAATGTTTAGTAAATTTAATTTGAATATTATTTTGTGATATATTGCCGTGTAGTGGCAGCTACCATGTGGTTGTGCCACAAGTGTACAATAAACTAAAACAAATAACGCTGTCGAAGATTTCGAACGACTCTACAATATTAAGAATAATTTTTATTTCATTTTATAGAATTAAGTTGACAAAGCACACAGTCTATCTGATAGTAAGTGGTTGCTGTGGCCCATAGGCATCTACATCTATCCGCAATTAAGAATCAAAATGCAGATGCCTTGTCACCATACGAACAAAGCAGCATTAAGCTGTTTTTTTGGTCTTTATTTCGTGAGAGCATGGTCCCTCCCCGGTCCAGCTAACTAATTCATAATATAACTATAAATAGCTGCACCATGACTCTATCACGTACAAAAAGTGGTAGAGCCATGTTGCAGCTATATTAGTAGTATAGTTGTAGCACGGATGGGTCGGCTCGACCGGGAAAGGACCACGCTCTCACAAAATACCATCGTAAAATGGCATTTGGCGCTGTATGGCTAATGGAAACGAGTGTAAATCTCTTCCGCTTTACTATGTTAGTATAAATATTATTCTTAATTGATAAATAAACATATATAAATATATATATTTATGTATACACATATATATATATATATATGTGTGTGTGTATGTGTGTGTGTGTGTTTTTAAATAGAAATTTACTTTAATTTAATTATTGTGCCAACCAAAATTATTTAGTGAAAATGAAAGCGCTAATCACAACAATAGCGCATAATTAGCGTTAAAAAAATCGTGATGATGACACAAAGGCGCTATTTTATCGTGCACGTTGAAGATTGGTGGATATTTCATATCTACACACTGTACAGCAAGAGGAACTTAACCAACAACTCTAAACAAACGACAAGTTTCAAAACATAAGAGATATCACAACCAAACGTTCTAAATTTCAGTGACGTCTTTAGAATATATGTTTCAAATGTCACTCCCAGCGCGCTCTTAATTGTAACGGATTGATCTCTGAATATTACAGTTATTTAAACCTCGACTCGGTTTAACATCGTCACGGGACATATCATGACTCACACGTTTGATTAAGTGCCAGGCGTTGATATTACTGAAAGCTTTAGCATGTTTTTAATTTCTAATACTACGAGTAAGAATACATTTTTTAATCATCATTTTCATTAAAATACTCAAAATACAGAAAATACTCAAAATATTCAAAATACAGATGCGTTGTCACCCCGGAGTACTAAGATGAAATGCCTCTTTTCTAGTAAAAAGGGTAACCGGTCCTCTTCACTCACCATACGAAACACAGCAGCATTGAGATGCTATTTTATGCCGGTATTCTGTGGGAGCGTGGTCTTCCCGCGGTCGAGCCGACCCAGTCATACTACAACCATATTATAGCTGCAACTTGGCTCTATCTCTTATAACTTCAAAATACTACAGATTCAAAAGGCTACAGATGCGTCGTCATCTCTAAGAACTGAGATGGAGTGCTTCACAATCTGTAATTATACTGGCTCTCTATACCATTCAGATTAAACGAAGCAATGCAAGTACTGTTTATTTGGTGGCAGAAATAGATAAGAGGCTGAAACCTACCCAGACAAATTCATGAGCAGAAAAGTAATCCTACCAACTAGTGTAACTGGGCTGTTTTATATTAATACAAAAAGGTTTAGAAACTTCAATAGCGTGATTTAGACTTTGGTTAGTTTTACGCTATTGGCACTATGACTGATTATATATGAGTCTGTGATAAGCCTTGTAAAGGTTTAGAAGCTGAAGATAGCATTAAATGTTTACTCGAAAGCAAATGGCAGGAGTTCTTGAGAACGATGCCAAGAGCTTGAAGCTCCATCTTCTTTTTAAAGTAACGTGTTCGCATCACCACACTGTGTTTTTTCCAGCTAATGGTAAGGGTTGCTGTGACCCATAGACACTTACATATATCTATACAAATAAATAAAATTGAAGTGTCTGTTTGTAATGTCAAAATAACAGCTTATTATTATATGCGTATGAAAGTACTTATAACAAAAACACGATTTTTAAAATTTTGTCTGTCTGTCTTTCTGTCTCTCTGTTTGTTCCGGCTAATCTCCGAAAACGGCTGGACTGATTTTGACCGGACTTTCACTGTCATATAGCTGATGTTATAAGAAGTAACTTAGACTACTTTTATTTTGGAAGAAGAATTAGGATCCTAAACAAAAAATTAAAACTAATCGAATCCAATCGTAATAAATTACGCGAGAGCGAAGTCGCGGGGAACAGCTAGTCCTTAATAAAATGCAGGTGCGTCATCACCCGTGAGGACTAAGATGGAATGCCTCTTTTCCAGTAAAATGTGTTTCCGGTTCTCTACACTTACCATACGAAAGACAGCATTGTCAAGCTGCCATTTTACGCTGGTATTCTGTGAGAGCGTGGTCCTTTCCCGGTCAAGCTGACCCATCCGTGCTACAACTATACTACTAAAATAGCTGCAGCATGGCTCTACCACTTTTTGTACGTGATAGAGTCATGGTGCAGCTATTTGTAGTTATATCATGAATTGGTTAGCTGGACTGCTAAGTAACAATACCTAGCTGTAAGTTAATGAGACAAGTTATTCAACCTATACATAACAATGAACGATATACTGTGAAGTAACAAAAGTACGAACAAAACTCCAACCATTGGGAAAGTCCGAATATGTGAATTTATTTTCTACATGAGTGCGAATAACCAAAATGAAGGTAATCATGAAACAACATGTGGACTTAGAAAGGCTTTCTAAAAACGTTTATAAAAAATCTACAAGTGCAGGAGAGACTCGTTCCATGAGGGTTCCATATATGTCCTAATTATGTATGAAGAAGAGAGAGAAGACTTAAGTCTAATTGAGGGACAAACTTAACTTTGCAATGAAAAAAAAATCTCTCATGCATCGGTCTATATCATGGTCAATGCTCGATTTACAAAAGTTAGTTTATTTAATATTCCTTTTGTGATATAACTACAAAAAAAAATCGGTCTTTTTCTTTTACACGTGTTGACGGAAAGTACCCTATAAGTTTGCGAGTATCAAAATATGTGATAAACTACCACGGCACCTTATTAATATTATAAATTAGCTTCAAATCGATATCTTCACCCGTATTGAAAAAGAAATGTCTGGACAGACTTAAAAGTTAACGGACTATAGTGTGATCTTACAAGGGTTCTATTTTCGTTAGGGTTTAGGCGACATTTCTGAAATCCTGAAAGATCTATAAACATGATGGGTGCTCATCTACTATGGGATTTACACATAGTAAAACTTACATCAACTAAATAAGCAAAATAAAAAGCCTCATTCTTCTTTACAGGAATTTAGAATAAAAAACACAGATACGTGATAGGACTTAATTGAAAAAGAAATACGAACATATTTTAATATCGATCGCTAATTCGCTTGCTAAAGATGACATTAGTGGACCCTTGTGGGCTAATAAAGAAGAAATTCCATTACAGGATATATCAAATAGCCACATGAATTAAAACTAAAACTAAAAATTATCTTTGGTGATGAAATCTCAAACAATCCTGTATGTGGAGATTTCTTATAAATATTTCTAGTACATGCCAAGTAAATCAGTTTGTTCTAAAGAAACATGGTGTATTTACGAGTATAATGTATTTTTTTAAGAGTTTTGTAATGTAAAAAAGTCTGTATTTATCAGTGATTTGATAATTTCAACACTTTTAACGTAATAATAACAAATAAGTTATAAAACTCAACTAAACAGCACTTAATTCATTAATCCCTTTGATTTATCTATCTATTTCAAACCGCCGACGGCTTAACCCTGAGCAACAGTTTGCAATGCTAAGTAACACGTTAGAATTTGTGGTCCACAGCCGTTGATCTGTTAACGGCTCGAAAACACCAAGGTTAAATCGATGTCAAAGGGGTAAGCCAATGCTCTCTGCTCTTAACTGCACTCATTTTTCATTTGCGGAAAAATTTTGTAGCCCTTCAATAAGTAAATAGAAAAGAATATTTTTCTTATTTCATATGTATTAAATGTAATTTTTATTGAAGGTCATTGTTCTTGAAAGTCAAGAACCAGCAAGAAACCCAGTACGACTTTTTTTGTTGTTACCCCTCATGACTAAGATGGAAAGCCTCCATTCGAGTAAAAAAGTTCTGTGGTTCTCCACACTCACCATACGGAACACAGCAGTATTGAGCAGCCATTTTACTTTTATACTGGTATTCTGGGAGAGCGTGGTCCTTCCCCAGTCAAGTCGATCCATTCGTGCTACAACTGTAATAGTTTCTATTTTTCTCTCCCACGTTTTGTTAAGTACGTGAAGCCGTTGTATCTGCATAATCTCTCTCCAGTTGTATCGGATTGCAGTCCTATAAAACTGTGGGAGTGAGGGAATAGAGAGTGCATTTGTGCTTGAGTACATACTCATGGACTATAATCCTGTCACGCACAGATTATATATGACAGAAATTCGGTCTGGAGGACCTTATTAATAAATCAGTAGGTACTATAAATAATAATTTTAAGTAACAATGTCATTGGTACCAGTGGAGATTGAACCCGGATTGCTCGCAAAGATTTTTTTTAATATACAAAGTATTTTACATTAACAGCATTATCTTACAAAACTTCTTACGTAGAATGTAATGCAAGACTCTGACAAACTAACTCGAATAGCCTCATGAGTTTCTCTTCATTAACAATTTTCTCACAAAGTTGAAAGAAAACTTGTGCCTTATTGCCTAACTTACTGACAGTTTAAATGTCAATTCTCCACAACCATGGAATAGTCGTGAGGGTAACTATGTGCATTTTGAACTTTACGTCTATGTGAATTTAGATTTATAGGCCGACGCTTTACGTTCTATAGACCTCAGTAGACGGAGGCACTAATACTTTTCTGGTGACTTCAAAAAACGTGAAGTATTTTTGTATGCTACTTCATATCTTCGCCAAAAAGAAAAAAATCGAAGGTGAAGAACCTTTGATTTTAATGATTGTTTTTTATTACATAGGCATTTATGACAAAACGCACGACTAAGCGTTTAAACAAGGGAAGAAATTTTTAATAAAACTATTTAATTTCTAGTAGTTACATTTAGGTTATAACATTGTATATACCACTCAAAAAGTTAAAAGTTATTAAAATCTAATAGTGTTTGAAGTCAGGATTCAATTCTTCGAAACACTAACTTCACCTTATCACTTTAGTATGTGGTAATTATTTAATTATATTATGTTCTTTGGAGTCGGTTTTCACTATTTTAAAGTTTAATTTTAAAAATCAATTGAAAGAATCACCTGAAAAAATACCGCCTAAACAATAACGTTAATACCAGGTAACGTAGGTAAAGCTTCATTCCCGCAATAAACTCACCAAAAGGGCTCAAAAAAGAGCAACATTGTGTTGCATTAAGGATTTAATTTTTTAATGAATAATAATCGTCTAATTTTATCTTCAATACTTTAGCGAAGTAGAGTTCATATTAACTTATATTGCCCATAAATAATTTTACTGACTGTCGTTAAAATGAAATCATATCTTCATTTACCTGTGTTTCATGTTCATTTTATAACTTATGTTGCGTAGGTTATTCTTCAGATCGTAGGACCGTTATATAAAATATAACCTTAATGATTTCTTATATTTACGCGAATAGCACACATAGAATAAAACTAATTTTATTCCATGATGTATTATATGGGTCGGAACAAAAATGTATAAGTTGAAGGTAGCCTCCGATGACACCAGGATGTCAAACAACCACAGTAACCCCCCCCCCCCCCCGTGACCATGGAACGTCGGATAAATTAAACGCAAGAAAATCCGTAAAATTTGTTTTATTTCAAATTTAACCTCATTTATTCATAGCATGTGATTGTATCAGTAATGATTATGTCTTAGGAAAAATACTCCAAACCCTGCTTTCCTGAAAATCCTGAAAAGTGATGCGTGTCAAAATACTATGAAAATGACTGTGTGTGTAATTGTTCAATTTGTAGTGGCAGTGTGAGAAATACCCACTACTCAATATAGTCCTGTGGATTTCGTAAGAAGCGACAAAGGGAAACAGAAAAAGGACAACTTGAGGAATTCCAGATATACACACACAACAACTCAAAATGATGAATAAGTTCGGATGGCAACCTGCCTGCCAATCGTGGCAATAATGGCAAAATCCTCCCAATGGGCAATCTTTTTTTTTATAGGATAAGATGACAAACGAGCACACTGTCCACCTGATGGTAAGTGGTTGCTGTGTCATAGACATATACATTTGCGAATCAAAATGCAGATGCGTTGTCACCCGTGACGACTAAGATGGAATGCCTCTTTTCCAGTAAAAAGGGTCCCCGGTTTTCTACACTCACCATACGAAACACAGCAGCGTTAAGCCGCTATTTGACGCTGGTATTCTGTGAGAACGTGGTCCTTCGTGGTCCGACCCATTCGAGCTACAACTATACTACTAATATAGCTGCAACATGGCTATACCACAAATAAAATCTATGGGAGAGGGCTATGTTCAGCCGTGAACTTTTATACGCATTATGAGAAAAATTTACCATCCTATATCGTTCCGTGTGTGTTAAACAAGGCTACAAAGGAAAACTGAAACAAAAGAACGGAACAAATCAGTATCTTCCTAATAACAATGCAGAATATTAAAGAACTACGGTTGCCAGCCTACCTGACAAGCGACCCAACTATCGTACAATCTTATATTGGACTATGTAATGGATGGATGGATGAAAACTATGAGGAGATAGTGGTTGCTCATAACTTCGAAAACAAACAAAGGTAAATAAATTAATGATAATTGTGAAGGAAACGAATAATATTCTCTATTGATAGCTCCTCTCTTTCTTCTCAACCCCTAATAATCTCCTCCAGTCTCAACAGAGACTAGCCGTAGATGGTATAGCCATTCTCAGTTGTCCCAGAATATGATTACAGTGTACGAGTGTATATGTAAACGTAGGTGTACTGTGACACCACGAGATTTAGCCACCACTTAGAATTGTTGTTTGAGTATTTACCTATTACATTTACAGATATAATGGCTGTACACACATGTGAGTGAGTTGTCAATTAAGTAGTGAAAGTCATCGCGTCACCTATAGGAAAGGGCAACACAATGTCTGCCAGGCCAACTAATTAAGCCCATGTTGAACAAATATTTCGTAATTTAGACACCATTTTGACCCTTGAATATAGCTTCTGAATTTTTATGCGACATATAATAGAAAAAAAAATATTTACATACATGAAATACTCAAATTGTTAATCGAATAAAGTTTGAAATTATAATATGAATGGTTGTGAAATTATATATTGAATTAGATTCTTAATACGCAAAATTTTTATTTAGAACCTTTATTTCTGGTAATCAGCAAAAGCGTTTCAAATAAAGTACCTTTTTTTTCACCAAATATTGCACGCCTAATCCATACCGAACAAATACTTACGCAGCGGAAAAGAGAAAGCTAAAAGTTTTATAACGTCGGAAATCTTCAGCTTAATAACAAAAACGATAAATCCCATACAAAGGCCAAAATTTTATGTTTTTAGCGGTCGCCAAATTAATATGGTTTACGATAATGGGTTTTACTTTTACTTACTTTTATTTAAACATCTTGTTTTTAATATACTGAAAATACTCTAACTCCGGAAAGCACAAGTTGAGATTAGTTCAAGTTTTACTCTTAACTACAGTAGTTAAAGCAGTTGACATAGTCAAAGTTGAAACTTTGCCCTTGTTGGATCAAGTAAAAATTAAAATAATACTATGGTTAAGACTGACAGATTTGTCAAGTTAATTAAAATAGTTTCAATACCGTTTTAATTTTTTTAAGACCAGTACGCGTGATAAACATTACAAAGGAAATTGGCTATTTCTATCAACAACTAAAAATCGAAATCGCCTCTGTAGCATTATGCTGCTGTTTTATGAAGATAGTTCCTTCTCCGGTTAAGCCATTCTTGCTATAGCTATAACACAGTTTAGACCAACAAAGAATGTAGTAACGCCGAGACCAAGTCAAAATTGTGATTAAATTATTTTAAGAACTCACACTCAAGCACAATGTGTATCTATAATCCTTTGCTACCAAAAACATGATTTTAGGTCCATATGTGTGTCCAGTGGACTTTCACGGCCTGTCATAGAAAATGAAAAAGAGAAGAGTGAGAGAAGAGAGAAGAGAAGTGAGTGAGTGTGTGTTAACAAGTTGAGCATGGTTCAACATATAAAACATCTTAATGCTCCTATGTTTCGTGTGGTGAGTGTAGAGAACTGAAACTCTATTTACTAGAAACGAGGCATTTCATCTTAGTCCTCAGCGGTGACAACGCATCTGCATTTTGATTCTTAATTGAGGATAAATATAGATGTTTATGGGTCACAGCATCCACTTACTATCAGGTACTCGTCTGTCATCATTATTCTATTAATAAAATGGCTTTTGTATTACTTCAAATGTACTCAGCGCTTTTTCTATATTCATACTTAGTCTGCGTAAGAAAGCTTCAGCGTAGCTCTACCACGAACACATACATTTGTTTCAAACTGAAACGTAGCAGTAGATGTACTACTGGCTACAGAAATGGGTGAAAAGTGGTATCAATTAGGAATTGTTCGGGCTAATTCCAGCCGCTCAATTTCACCATCGCACATCGCGACAAAACTCGCAATACCATCCATACCATCTTCCAAATCGCACAGTGGTGGACCACTGTGCGATTTAGAAGATGTTTTCTTCCCCGCAGAACCTCCTTGTGGAATCGATTACCACCAGCGACTTTTCCGGACCGATACGACTTAGGGACCTTCAAGAAAAGAGCGTACTCCTTTTTAAAAGGCTGGCAACGCATCTGCGATTCCCCTGGTGTTGTCATTTACCATCAGGTGAGCCGCATTGTAGTGTATGTGTCTCCACCCTACTAGTAGTGTAAGAAATACATGTACTCTTAAGTTTATTGAACAGTATAATTAAAGAATTAGTCTCAGCAACACGTCTTCTCTTTCATTAACACCTGCCGACATCACATGGCGACCCTGCCAGGCGGTGCGCTGCGACAATGCATGCGCACCGCCGGGGCCTACTACATAAAAAAAAGATAAATAAAAATATTATAAGAAATTTAAATTAAATAATGAAGTGAAATGACAGATAAAAGAAATATTATAACGGAATGGACGCAATACCGGATGTGACGAAAAATTAATAAATATGAATACAAGAAGAGGCCACAATAATAATTAATGAAATTTTAAAAAACTATAACGTATATGAAGTAATATAATATATTTATCTTTAATATAACTATGAGGGCAACTAATAAATAATAATAAGAATAAAAAGTGATTTCTTAAATAATGACCAAAGATCAAAACTCAAGAAACAGCAAATTAATTTAATAAGGAAAGGAGCAGTTGTACCTTAGCGAGCTTTGTCCAGTAAGATATGAAAATTAAACCGAAAAGAAAAAAGAAGATATAAGAGGTAACATCGCATCAGCGTAATTTTTAACATTTGATTTTAATTATTTTTTATTATGTTTTATTTTAAATAAATAAGTAATGCATTAAATACTAAATGTACGGTATTTACAAGTAACTTGAATTTAACATTTTATAATATTTACAATATTTTAGTAGGTATTCTATTAAAAAATAATACAATATATTAAGTTACATTTTACAATGACAAGATTCGTATTAAAGTAAATATATTTTTAAATTCAGCCCAATTTTTTTCCGTGATAAATTTTATTTAAATGTAAGTATACAATTTTGAAAAGAGTTTTATAAAAAAAATCGCTATTATTATAAATCATAATTATTTGTGTTCTTTTCTAAAGGCATGAAAACCTTTATGTAACTATATAAATAAATACATAACCTTTAATAAATGACCTTAAAGTTAATATAACCTGCTTAAAAATCAAAAATTGGAAATAACTTAATGTTTTGTTTAATATAAATTTAGCTGTAATAGTGATTACAATTATTTTCTGTAGGTTATACGGTTTCTTAAATTTCTAGCAATCCTAAATTATTATATGCAAATTAAATGTATAACTAATGCTAATATATTTTTCATAATATAACTATAAGCGATGCGATGTAATTATTCCATAAACTTTTGTGTCAGTTAGAAAATATTTAAAACTATCATTTTAATGTGTTAAGGAAAATAAAAGAGGTTTTAATAATAATGTTTCTTAATAAAGTTAAATACGGACATGGAAATTTGACATATATTACCTCATTTTTTTGTACAATATTAAAAAGTATATATTTAAAAGGCGTGAGGAATGAGAGAAGGAATGTTCAAATGTGTGGATACGAATGATGGAATTGCAAAGTTTTGTCAATATTGGACTGATCACCCAAATATTTGATGATGCTTAAAATCCTGATATTGAAACCATTATAAGCGAGAATTATGAAAGTTAGTAATGGAAATGGAGTATGAAAGTATATAAAAGTTACCGATACAGTAAACTTGATAACAGCAGGTACTATAAAGATAAAGAAAGAAATAAAAATGTATGAAGAGAATCAAAATAAAATAAAAGATGACCTTGATAAATAAATCATGGAGAGATACGGGAACGTCCATCACTGGTAAATAATATAGTCCCCGAGTAGGGTATGTTTCCATGATTGGATGATAAAATCGGAAGTAACGGGTACTAGGGAACAGTACCTTCAGTACAAGTGAGATGTGAACGAGTTTACTCATATTAGTACTGTTGGGGACTAGAGAAGTCTTAAATTTGTTACCCTTAATAATGGTACATAGAGGTCATATCCTTCATTGGATCATAGTGTGAACTTAAGTTTCCTCCGTGACAATTGTTGGAGTCCTTTTAAAATGACTTAAAAGTTGACCTCGAGGTTGTGCGCACAACCCAAGGTATAGTTCTACCTTGAGAATATATGATAAAAAAGTTAATGTACCAATAAAATTAAACGAATGTTATGAAAAAGTAATATAATACCCAAGTAAATGGGGGGCCCATATTTATAAAGTACCCGCGTGATAAATATCACGAAGTAAAATATAAATGAAGTGAATTAATACTCCGATTCCCGCTATCTAATTAATAAATAAATATTAAGGAGAGAGAATACTAAAAGAAATAAAGCTAGCTAAAGGTCAAAAATATAAGAAAGAAATAAAGTACGTACAACAATTATGAAAAAATAAATAGGCCTGACAATCAAAAAGGAATGTAATGAGATGTGTTAGTATGAAAATAATTAACATGCAGGGACATGAGAACAATTAAAATGAGGTAATAAGGGGGATTCCCGCCCAAAACAAAAACAACCACACTTAAAAAAAAATTAAATATGATAAATACGTTTTCGCTTAGATATATTTTATATGAATTTGCAAAACTTTTTCATATTTTCAATAACTCTACCCTAAATTTCTCTTTTATGTTTTGTTATTTTTTTTTTGTTAATGTAAAATTTGTACAATTTTAAAATAAATGTTGTATATTAATTACTAAAATCTACTCCAAAGTGTATCTACTCTATTATTATAAGTTTCATAACATAATAGTATTTTATTATGGACAACGAAATATAAAATTATGTTATCTGCTTTAAAAAAAATATCTTCTAATGTTAATAAATATTTTTTTTAACAAATAGTATGTAATAGTGTATATTTTAAATTTCTGTCTCAGTTAAGATAAACATATTCGATAAAAGTCATAAAATAAAAAAGTAGTAATGTGTTTTCGACTATTATAACTTAAATAATGAATACTTGATAATGTATGTAAACCTATTATCACAATGAAATGTTACTACCTAAAGTGTGTAAATTATTTTACTCACGATATCATTTTATTGTATTGTTGAAAGTAGGTACCATCATACGATGTAATCTCAAACGTTTCCATACAGTTACGTGTACTTTGGAATTTAAAACAAAGGTGTCACAAATTGCTTACGCGGCTGGGAGCACAACATGTATTTTGATCTGTCTGTTGTTATGTTAACGAAAATGATTAGGTACGTTGCTTTACATTGACTTCTTTTTCTGGATATCTAAATATGAAATGTAATAAATTATTTAGGTATAATATTGATTGAACTTTCAAATCATAAACTTTCATCTATTACAATTTATTATTTTCTGGGATAATAGTAGAGCAATGCCAACTTAGTTGTATGGATTATGAAAATAATTACTTTATTTAATACGATTTTGAAACTCATTATACTATGTTTGCAATTATTTAATTTAAATTTTATTGTGAGCCTCAAGCCCTGACTGACAACGATATATCTAAATATTATACGAGACTATATGACTATATGATATAAATTTGTAATGCCTGTAAATAGTAAAAAAAAAAAAATATTTTATACTTATTATATTGCCTAATTATCGGAAAATGTATGTTGTCTTTCAACAATTGGACACAAGCAATCTAATTATTGAGCACAAGTTTTATGTTTTTAATTCGTTACCAATTATGACGAATGGTATCATCGGTCGCGATCTTTTAAGAAAATATAGATCAGTTTTGCAATTTGATTCGAATATTTTAATATTAAATGACCATCTAGGCAGATCATAATAAAACCTATTTCCAACACTTGAAATAGGTAATTCCTTGGCAAGTTCTTTTTCTTTTATTTCACTAATGTGATAAGACGGGTTCAGATACTCAAAGTTTTGTGTTGAATGGCAAGGATTTAAGTATAATTTATTGAGAGATTTGACTGATAAAAATAAATTCAGTGAGTGTTTTATACACATTGGTTGGAGTAAATTGAAATATTAATTTATTTCAGCAATGAAAAAAAAATGTTGGAATATTAATAGGTAAAGCACAAGCTAAAGCAATCTGATAGATAATTAGCTATTTCAGTGATAGTCGGGTGCACAAACGAGTATGATGGAAATGCTAAAAAGTCAATGAGAACTTTTCGTAGACATCAGGGTTTTAGAAAGGATAAAAAGTACACATAATATGATGTCAAGTTAATTGCAAAACGCAGTATTATTGTTGCCCTCCTATATACCTACTTGAAAATGTTAACATGTTGTAACGTTGGTTAGTACCAAAAATCGACAGGTTTAATGACGTACTAAATAAAATCGCATGCGTATCCTGGATTGACTCGATAATATTATGTATAACCTGACCTGATCATGATCATGAGATTATAATCTTTTTTTAATTAATTAATTTTATATTTTGTTTAACTGCTTTATATTACTCAATTGAGGAATTATATAAATTTAATGGTTAAGTAACATTTTATTTTATTTTTCAATATTAAATTTATTATTATGTAATAAGATTCAGGGTTCATATAATATTATAATTAAATATTACATGTAATCATAAATCATTTTTATTATATCTGTCAAGAAAATAACATGTAAAAAAAAGTAAATAGAACACTTTTCTTTTTTTTCTTAAATATCGGGGGAGGTGTAGTGTATGTGTCTCCACCCTACTAGTAGTGTAAGAAATACATGTACTCTTAAGTTTATTGAACAGTATAATTAAAGAATTAGTCTCAGCAACACGTCTTCTCTTTCATTAACACCTGCCGACATCACAGCATGCTCGTTTGCCCTTTCTTCTATAAAAAAATTAAAAATATTTAATTTCCTCACTGGTGGCACGTGATGTCATCGTTTGCCACCTCTCCTATAAAAAAACATCCCATATGGACTCTCACGCGAAACCATTCACATTGTAACCATAAACACTTCCAGTGTTGATGTATCACGTAAGAGAAAACATTTTATAATTATTTAGTAGAAGTGTTTTAGATTTTCTCATATTATGTAAAGTAATATATTTTTGATTTTTACTCATTTCAAAAATATCATACTTTCAATACTATGAATTGTATGTTCCTGCCTCGTTGCTCTTGCAAATACTAAAGGATAGTGTCGTGAAGCGACAATTAAGAACAAAAAGAACCTAACCTAAGAGCAACAAAACAACAAAAATAGAACAAAAACAAATAATATATTTAAGATTTAAAAGATATTTACAATTTTATATAACAAAATGGAGTATGAAGATGAGGATGGATGTCGTGATTTACAAATTATTTAAAAAAAGTTAATAAAAAAAGAGATTAGTGTCGAAGCTGAGCCCGAAGATCCAAGGTGTACAGCCAGTGCTCTCAGCGCCTGGAACGAGTACGCACGGCGTAGGTGAGAAGGCGTGGGCGTCTCTAGGCGACGACCTTAGGTGAATGCGGTGGTTTGCAAGATCCGGTGATTTCAGGCAAGACAGGGGCTTGCAGGATCCTCAGCGTCTTCAGACAGGACAGAGGCCTGCAGGATCCGGTGACTTCAGGCGGAACAGAGGTTTGCAAGATCCGACGACTTCAGGTAGAGCAGAGACTTGTAGGATCCCGGCGACTTCAGGCAGAGCAAAGGCTTGTAGGATCCGGCGACTTCAGGCAGAACAGAGGTTTGTAGGGTCCAGCGGCTTCAGGCAGGACAGAGGCTTGCAGGATCCCGGGGCAGTGCGGCCCCGGGATAAGGCCTTTAGGAGATGCTTCGAATTCGAGAACTGAAGCGAGACTGCCTGTCTTGACCGATTGTTCGGCTTTTATACCTTTCTAGAGAGAACGGAAAAATTATTTAAATTAAACGCAATTTTTTTGTAAATGGCCAAGAGGAAAGAATATTTATGTGGAATTATCGAAATAGAAACAACAGACCGGTAGCGAATTTGAATATAATTGTCATGACAACCAAATAAACAACAATGTCAAAACCTGTCAAATTTTGGTTTAGGCTCGTAATAGAAAAACGGCAAGATTTAAGTGAAAAATGAGATATTATTGATATAGAAAAAAAGGTAGCGCAACTGTGCGCACAAAGTCCGAAATTGCAGAGTTACGGAAAACTAAATAAAAGATCAAAAAAGGTAGACTCCATTGACACTAATTTAAAAGTGCTGATAATGTGAAAATACGAAGTAGAAATGATTTGTTATTGTGTTCTTATGGTTTAAAATCGTTACAGGATCCTATGGAAATAAAGGTGATGTAAAATATCCAATTTTAAGGTGAACGCAGAAAATCGAAACAGAATGGAAAAATGAATTTAAAATAATGTAAAATGATATGTAAGTAGCATAACACTACAATAGATGAAATTAATCTGCAGAACAGCAGATGCGGTGTTACTCCTGATGTTTGAGATTAAATGCCCCGTTAGAAGTAAAAAAGGGTTATTGGTTCATCATGATGATATTTCACGCTTGTATTCTGTGCAGGTCTGACCAGGGAAAAGCTATCCTTACCCGGTCAAACTGATCATTTTGTGCAGCAGCCATATTAAGTTTACGGATTTACTTATTTTAGCTAACAATATTTTTAGGTGATTTTACATACTTCATAACGACTTTCTATATACGACTTTTCTTTGTATGTGCGTTCGTCTGCACTGACTTTGATGATTTTTTTTGTTAATGTAATTATATATTTAAAAAAAATGGAGAAACATATAAACAATATAAAAAATCCACTTACAGTTTTATAAAACTATGAAGACGATATTTCAATTATTACATTCATCATCATCATCATTACAGCCTTTCACAAGTCCACTACTGAACATAGGCGTCCCCCAAGGAATGCCACAAAGCACGGTTTTGAGCCACCTGCATCCATCGACTTCCTGCATGTCTTACCAGGTCGTCACTCCATCTCGTGGGGGGTCTCCCTACACTTCGCCTACCGGTACGAGGCTGCCACTCAAGAACCTTTCTTCCCCATCGATTGTCGGTTCTTCGAGCTATATAGCCGGCCCACTGCCACTTCAGCTTACTAATCCGTTGGGCTGTGTCGGTTACTCTGGTTCTACTGCGAATATCTTCATTTCGAAGTTTATCACGCAGAGAAACCCCGAGCAAAGCCCTCTCTATAGCTCGCTGAGCGACCTTGAGCTTCCTCATACGGCCAGCAGTGAAGGACCACGTCTCAGATCCGTAAATCGTCACTGGCAGCACGCACTGGTTGTGCAATTTCGTTTTAAGGTTTTGAGGTATGTCTGACAAGAAGATGTGTCGTAGTTTCCCGAACGCTGCCTAGCCGAGTTGAATCCGTCGATTGACCTCTCGGTTGAAGTTGGACTTACCTAGTCGGACTATTTGTCCCAGGTAAACATACTCGTCAACAACTTCGAGCTTAGTGCTCCCAACAACTACCGGCATAGGTGTGACATGGACATTAAACATAATCTTTGTTTTGTCCATGTTCATCTTAAGACCTATTCGTTCCCTACACTATTGAAGTCATTGAGCATGGTGCTTAGGTCCTCCAGCGATTCTGCCATAAGGACTATATCGTCGGTAAATCGAAGGTGAGTGATGAACTCGCCATTGATGTTAATACCTTATCCTTTCCAGTCCAGAAACTTGAAAACGTCTTCCAATGCAGCGGTGAAGAGTTTCGGGGATATAACATCACCCTGTCTTGAACCTTTCTGCAATTGGATAAGTTTCGTACTCTGGTTCTGTACTCGAATAGCCATCGTAGCCCTACTTTGCAAGCACTTCAGCACTTCGATATATTGACAGTCAACTTGGCACCGCTGAAGGGACTGCAGCACCGCCCAAATTTCGACGGAATTAAAGGATTTGTCATAGTCCACATACGCCAGGCATAGTGGCAAATTGTACTCCTCGGACTTCTGTACAATTTGCCGGAGGATATGTATGTGGTCTATGGTGCTAAAGCCCTTTCGGAAACCGGCTTGTTCGGGAGGCTTGAAGTCGTAAATTCTGCGCGCGAGACGATACGTAATGACTGTCGAAAACAGCACGTAGACGCGGCTCAGAAGGGAAATCGGTCTGTAGTTCTTCAAGAGATCGTTGTCACCTTTCTTGAAAAACAAGACCACCGCACTTCTGCTCCACGCATCCGGTGTAATGCCACCATGGAGGATGGAATTAAAGAGTTTCTGAAGGACTTCAAGTAAGGGTCTTTCACCCGCTTTCAGAAGCTCCGCTGTAATTCCATCCTCGCCTGGAGCCTTGCCGTTTTTAAGGTGCTAGAGAGCCATTCTAATCTCGCTCAGACTGACTTCCGGGATATCTTCGGAATAGTGTTGGATGAGACTCGCTCTTGGATCGTTACTCACACTTGTGTGTGGCTCCAACGATGACGTGTACAGCTGCCCATAGAACCTCTCGATCTCACTCAAAATCTCAGGTATCCCGGAAACGATGCTGCCACATTCAGTCTTCAGCTTTGACAGTTGGCTCTTTCTGGCAGACAGATCTCTGGCAAAGACTTTGGAGCCTTGGTTCCGCTCGATCGCTTCTTCAATACAAGCTGTATTGAAGTTGCGTAAGTCCAGCCGCATGCATTTGGAGATCTGTCTGTTCAGTTGCCTGTGTGCTCTCAAATCTGTTAAAGAATGTAGCTTCATCTCCCGTCTAACAGCCATGAGATTGAGAGTGTGATCGGTGAGGTTTTGTGTTCTTATGCGGCGGGTCTTGCAGAACTTAGCTCCGACCGTATGGATAGTTTCCATGAGCTTGTTATTCATATCGTCCACTTCATTGCAGTCTCCTAGGCACTGAAAACGGTTTTGTAACTCGAGTTAAAAGGTTTCGGGACTTTGGAACAGAGCACGAGGGGGACGGAGCGTTGACTTTATTAGACGATACCTCTCCAACTTAACGTTTAGGTTCAGTGTGCCTCTAACCATTTGGTGATCGCTACCAGTTTTCACCCTCGCGATCACGGAGAAACTTAACGTTTAGGTTCAGTGTGCCTCTAACCATTTGGTGATCGCTACCAGTTTTCACCCTCGCGATCACGGAGATCTCACTGAACAGTTGTCGTCTGGTCGTCATAATGAAGTCAATCTCATTTTTTGTGGAATCGTCGGGGATCGACCAGATCCACTTCCTGTGGGGCCGCTTCTGGAAGAAAGAGTTTATCATAAAGAGTCCTTCTTTCTCCATGAAGTCGGCCAGCTTCTGGCCCCTTGGGTTTCATTTTTTTTTTTTTTTTTTTATAGGATCGGATGAGAAACGAGCACACAGTCCACCTGATGGTAAGTGGTTACTGTGACCCATAGACATCTACATCTATCCTCAATAAAGACTCAAGATGCAGATGCGTTGTCACCCGTGAGGACTAAGATGGAATGCCTCTATGCCAGTAAAAAGGGTCTCCGGTTCTCTACACTCACCATACGAAACACAGCAGCGTTAAGCTGCTATTTTACGCTGGTTTTCTGTGAGAGCGTGGTCCTTCCCCGGTCGAGCCGACCCATTCGTGCTACAACCATAATATAGCTGCAGCATGGCCCTATTCCAAATTTCCCTACTTTCGGCTCACCGTTTTCTCTTGTGCCTAGTTATGTATTGAAGTCTCTAGAGATATCCTGAGACATTTCCGCCACCTCCTCATTGGGGTGTGCCGAGGTTGGTGCGTAAACCTGTATGACCTTCAGCGAATACCGTTTGGTGATTCTGAGTATAAGGTACGCAACCCTCGTCGACACTCTCTCAATCTTTACAACTTTGTTAACTTGAGAGACTTGTGGACGATAAATCCGACACCTCCTTGGGACAGATGGTCGCCCTCACGGTGATAGAGCAACTTGCCGGATTTGAGGATTACCGTGTCCTCGCCCTCTCTTCGGACTTCGGATAATCCTATAATATGCCAGCGTAACTTGTCTATATCTTCTTTCAGCTCCATGATCTTCTCGTCAGTCCTCAGGGTGCGTGTGTTGTATGTTGCCCAGTCGTGTTGTCTTAGGTGGCAACCGAACCTCCACCGGAGATTCTTAACACCCCATGCCCCGCCGTTACCATGGTCGCCACCGTAGCCAGGAATATAGGGGCAGAATAATAGGGGCCGCCGGGGACTGGGGGCCGTTTCTTTGTTATTGTCATTTCATAGGGATATTTACCATAGTTGCCACGTTTGGCGAGCAGGTTGGCAACCGCAGTTTTTTTATTGTAAGTTTGTTGTTATCAGGAAGATGCTGCTGCCCGTCTCCTGCCTGTTTTCCTTTGTCGCCTTTTGCGGCACCCACGGGAAGATATGGGGTAGTAGATATTCTTAACCGTCACTACACGGCAATGATTACATCGAGCTTGTGATATTCGTTTGTCCACTGAGAAGGTTTAATATCATACTTTTATTAAAAAGTAAAAGCTAACTTCAAAAATTAATTAACTTCACATTCTTAAGTTGGGGATTTATTTATTCTATACACCTAGTCTAAGCACCGACTTACTATAACTATAGAATTCTATGGAACTCACATAAAATATGAAAAACTCGGATTTCACTCATTATTAAATGTTTAACTTTTCATAGTGAGTAAAATCCAAGTTTCTGAGTCATTCATAAATTAAATTCCATTGAATTACTTTGCTAGTCCTGTTGTATACATTTTGATCTTAATTAAAAAACAAAGTTCAAGAACTCTGCAAGGGTTTTTATTGACATTATTATTAGTGATATTGTTATTACATTTACATTATAGTACAATTTATAAAATTATTATCATTGGGGTTGTCAAATGTGTTTTTCTTATCTGGTTAGGCTTTATAAATATATAAAATAAATTGATAAATTTTTATAAATATACATGAAATATAGTAAAATAAATAAATAATACCCCAACCTGATGGTAGCCTTCGACAGTGCAGGCCAAACAGCCGAGGGTTAAAGGGAAAGTGCATGAAACTGGCGGACGATGCGGGTGGTATCGAGGAACACCGCCTTCTGCATTTGAGCTCAGAGCGGTTCGTTATGGAGTCCAAGTCGCCTCTGATGGCCCGTGAGGTAACGATTACAGAAATAATTTCGGCTGGCCGACCGGTCACCTCGTGAGCCAGGTCCAGATATTTTGTTCGTTTATTTGTTTCGGCTTTCAGGAGGTTCTCGTCATACGGAATGGTAATGTCGACCAAAAATATCCTTGACCGTGCCCGATCCATCAGCACAATATCAGGCTTATTCGAAAGAATAGTCCTGTCTGTGACGATGGCCCGGTCCTAGTAGAGCCTGGCGCAGTCATTTTCGAGTATTATCATCATTATTATTATTTAAGGAGTATTTACAATTTAGTTAAATAATAACGAGATCATTAAAAAAATATTATTTTATAATGAATGGTAAATAAACTCAAACGTTTTAATACATAATTAGTAAGAACTGCAAAAATATTTTTGTAACGTCTGGTTTTAATCAATTTTTGTTGCCTTTTAATTTGTACGAGATGTCGTATATATTTCTCTTTTAACAGCATGCACGGATTTACGTATGTTTGTTTAATTTCTTTAATCTCATAAAGCATGCTATTTCAACAAAGACATTCGAGCTTCAAAATGTTTTATTACTTCTTTTAAGACCACTTCAAAATGCTTCTTTTAACGTAAGGCATAACTTTTTATTTACTCGTAAATTTTTGTGGCCATTTTTGCACGACAATTAATTTTGCGGCCATGGCACTATTAAAAGTACAATTATATTTTCTTGTTTTTAAAACATGATGAATGTGGATTGTTTTGTCTTAAGGACTTGGTATTTTACGTCCACATGAACAATACATTTACATTCTAATGAAAATGTTCCTACTGGTAACTTTCATTTGATATTTTTGTATTGAAATTCCAAAAAGTTTGCTAAAATGCTATTGCATAAAATATACCTCGTATTTTTTATAGAATAAGTGTGAAAAACGAGCACACAGTCTACCTGATGGTTAGTGAATGCTTTGGCCCATAGACATTAGACCGTGAGCTATAGACTATATTTGTCCACAATTAAGAATCTAAATGCAAATGCTTTGTCACCCATGAGGACTAAGATGGAATACCTAGTTTCCAGTAAAAAGGGTCTCCGGTTTTCTACACTCACCGTATATAACACAGCAGCATTCGCTATTTTACGCTGGTATTCTGTGAGAGCGTGGTCCTGTCCCAATCAAATCAACCCGTTCGTGCCACAACCATAATATAGCTGCAGCCTGGCTCTACCACGTATAGAGTAACTTTCCTTTTGTCTATATATGTATATATAAATAAAATTGAAGTGTCTGTTTTTAATAATGAAATAACTAGCTTCCTGCTTATCGGGTTATTTGCATGTTAATAATAATAATAATATAATATAATAAGCCTCGAGAAAAAGAATTGAGGACCGTATCACAAAGGCAAGGGCCCTCATCAGCAGATTGATAAGCTTCAGGTCCAGCAATAATAGGCTGAAAATTATGCAAACCGTCAGAATGGCGTTTGAAGGGACAAATATCAGTTTTTCCCAGCCGAATATAATGCAAAAACTAACAGAGCGCATACATGACCTAAAGCAGAGAATCGCAGCTTGGGGGAAGTGGAATTGGCGTTGTTCCAAGAGTTCGACACGGACACCAGAATCGTCACATTCAGAGTGATCAGAACAGACTCTATAAATCATTGGAGCGGTCATTGGTACGGGGAACGGGCCCAGCACCGAAACAGGCCGACACAGTAGCATTCTAGCACGGCCTGTAGTTAGATCCCATAAACCACAGTGAGGGCCCTTGGAAGGAAGTTGTAGCGAGTCAGTGTGCGAATATTATGCCTATGAACCCCATCATTATCACACGCACGCACGCACGCACGCACGCACGCACGCACGCACGCACGATCGCACGCACGCACGCACGCACGCTCGCACGCACGCACGCACGCACGCACGCACGCACGCAAGCACGCACGCACGCACGCACGCACTCACGCACGCACGCGCGCACGCACGCAAGCACGCACGCACGCACGTACGCACGCACGCACGCACGCACGCACTCACGCACGCATGCACGCACGCACGCACGCACGCACGTACGCACGCACGCACGCTTGCATGCACGCAAGCTCGCTCTGAAATACGGTCTCGATGATTGGAAACTGCCTTATTATAAGTATTTGCCGGAAGCTTTGCTCGAAAATGACTGCACCAGGCTCTACTAGGACCGGGCCATCATCACAGACAGGATTATTCTTGCGAATAATCCTGATATTGTGCTGATAGACTGGGCGCCCTCAAGGATATTTTTGGTCGTGAAAACCTCGTGAAAGCCAAAACAGATCAGTCTGTTAGCCTTTCAGTCAGCCTCAGCCTTTCGGGTCATCTGAGGTGACTGGGACTCCGTGGCGGACCGCTCCGGACTCAAATGCTGAAGTCAGTGCTCCTTGATACCACCCGCATCGTCCGCCGGATTTTTACCCTTTCCCACTAACCCTCAGCCATTTGGTCTCCCCTGCCGAGGGCAGTGGCAGAGGCATCTATATGGGGTTTTATTTATTTATCCTCTCGTCTGTGAGGCGACCAGGTCCCGGTTGCTGACAGAATATGCGCATCTGTGAAGCGACCGGGAGCCGGATCCAATAACTGGTCCGTTGTCTTGCTTATATTAAGGGTTATCCCATATTTCTTTCTCTTTTTAACTTATTACGAAAGCATAATGCTTAAACATGTTAGCTATTGGACCGCTATTTTGCCGGATTACGTCATGTAAAAGTCAAATATTATGAGAATAAGTTCGCCGGTCACGTACGTCTAACCACCTTGTTTAATTGTGTTAAAAAAAGGTAAACAGCTGTTAAATAGGGTGATAATGAGGAAAATAAGTTATGTTTTATTCCTATGAATAATATTAAAGCTATATCTAAGTTATTTGTAATTTTAGACCTTTTTTCAAACCTACTTTGTGTCAAACTATGAGCAAGATTTTGATTTAGTGTTATTTTTATTAAAACAAGTCTAACATATTAATTTAATATCATGCACAGCTCGCCCAATTAATGAATATAGCTTAGATTTAGCGTGAAACATGTATTAATACCTAAAAACTGATAATTTCGTAAAATAGATATACTGTACTTCCAAACCGGGAATCGGTCTCACCACATACAGTGTTTGACAGATCTTATTTAGGACTAAGCATAGTATGGATATCCCCTGGGTGTTAGAATTTTTCAAGCGACTTCACAAAAAAGTAGGAGGTTCTCAATTTGACTGATTTTTTTCATGTTTATTACACGATTTTACTTTTTTTTATTGATATTTATCATTGAAAAAATATTATTCGCCCAATGGGATGAAATTAAAGTCCTTTGTTATTTTTTTGTTGAAGTACTACTACAGGTTTTTAATTTTTCATAATATTTTTGAAAAGTGATGTACAACCGTTTTTTAATTCAATGAAATTTTATCAACAACAAGAGGAGGACGAAGAAGAGGTGCCGGTGGACACAGAGCACGCAGGGCCTCTGGTCAACGTACGCGTGGTGGGCGGCCTGGTGGAGGTGGCGGCGGCTTACAAAGGCCATCTTTTGACTCGTAATAGCAGCTTTTTATTAACACAAAATCCTAAAACGCAAAAAAATTATTTCAAAATATTTCATACAACAAAAAAATAAAAAGTTGTATCCATATTTTTCTAACCTCATTGTGACTAAAGTGGTTGTTTTTTCACAATTTTTATCAACATTTTTCTTAAAATATTTCTAAGAAGCAAACTTATTTTCTATTTGTATTTCATGCCTTGTTCTATGTAAATCTTGGTAAATATAACACTCGATTGATAGTATGTACCTAAAACCAAAGAAAAAAGTTTTAAATGAACACTGTGTTTTGTGCCTGCATGCATATTTGTGTAACTCTTATTAAAGATATATTTATCTTAGAACTATGTTGCTATTTTAACTTGTAGCTGATATGATCAACTTACTGAAAACATAAAATTTTTGACCCTAATACAAATATTCTTTTTAAACCATTGAGAAATATGAAGGCCCTTGAGATACCAAACAGAGTGGTCGATGTTAGAGCTTTTTATAAAAACAAGTGGTGTGTAAAAAAAATCTATGATGAGATGTGATATTTGTATTATTTTTTTGTTTTAAATATCTTATTCTGTGAATAAAATAACATATAAAAGCTATTAATTGTTTTATTATTTCAATACATAATAAAAACAATCAAATTTAGATAATCCTACATTATGGGCTATATTTAACCGTGCAATTTAATACTAATGATAAAGAAGTTGAATAAAATTTGTAGAATTGTTATCTTAGACTCATACTTTACTAATAAATATCCATAATTTTAATAAGAATTAGAGACATTCCAGTTTGAATTAAATAATTGCCCTCCACAAGCCCTGACTGTGTTGCAACCGGGAGCCGGTTGCACACACCTGACAAATCCGGCTTTTGACAGTACACAGTTGTAAGGTTATGTATTATTTATTTATTTATGTCAGTATATTAAATATATATTTATGTTTATTTATTATTTCATTATATATATTTATTCATCCCAACCAGTTGAGAATGCTTTATAATTACCCCAAATAATATAATAATAATTGTTTATGTTACGGCCTACGGCTGCTCCCTTAAAGGTCAAATCCTCCGGGACCCATCAGCGGAATTTCAACGAACAGACGTAGGTCGGGCCTCAATATGGCCGCGTGGAATTTCCTAATTACAATAAACAATATGGGAGGAAGCTAGAAACACATAGTACTTACCATTATCCGAAGCTAACGTCGCACCAGGGCTTGGGCAGGCCGTGAGTGTGTGTAATAGTGGATGGCGAGTAGTGTACAGTGAGGTGTGAATGTGTGGGGCTTTGTCAAGCATAGGCGACTAGCAGCGGCTGAGTTCCAGGCTGCTCCAAAATGCTGCACCGCTTCAGACTGCTTCGGCGCCGGACCACTTCTTCGTTCGTCACGATGACAGTCCATTAACTCTATCGTACGATTAATTAACTTACAGAAGCCACTAACTCTCGTTTGTTATAAGGTTAACGCACAAAACTAACACGGAGTGTCCGGATCAAAGGTCACTACCGTTTCGCGTAGCAACAGTTATTTCTAGAATATCAAAGGCCGCACGAGCTAATATTGTCGAATGCAATTATACAGATTCTGAGTCGGACCCAATAAGTCCCGGGAAAGGCTATCCAACAAGGAAGCGTTATAAATCCTAGACAGGATGTTTACTAGACGTCTAAACTATTTCGCGGTTCCCAAACAAAATTGACAGTGTGCTGACGTTAGCACCGCTGACAGACGACTCCATTTTCGCTCGCGACCCGCGCGCTCTTGCCACGCTCGGCCGAACTTCAAACCGGTATCGCGCCGAGCCGAGTGCCCTCTGGCGTCGATTCTTGATATTAGTGCTTGGCGCGAACAGTTTATTTCGGACAACTTATATATCCATATGGATTAATCGGCGTAAAACTTTGACGTAACAAGGACGAAATGTCTTGTCACTTTGTTTTTAATCAGACAATCCTCAACACTACAGATAATTTCTTCGTACTGGGTTTTTCGCGGTGTTATTGCAAAATTCAAGCCCTTAGACAATACTTTTATTGTAGGTTTGTCCAGTGTTTGTTTTGACAAGGTATAGACCGTACGTTGTTTATTGTTTGCGTCTGTGGTCAATGGTCGTGTTCCGTTTCTGCGTTGACATTGATGTTTGGCATTTGATTTGATCGTTAAGTTTTGGTATTTTTCTATTTGTTTAATTTTGCATTCATTATATTTAAATATTTCGCTTTTGTCTAAAGTTTCGATGCAATTATTAAAATTAAATGTCGTTAAATTTTCTTTTACTCCCTGGATATATTGTCTATGGTATTATTTATGAATTGTATATCGAACCGTTTTTGCTGAATCACCGTTCGTAACAACTTTTTACTTGCTTGATCTTACCGCTTCCTTGTATGTCCTGTTTAGTTGATATTTCGACACACGTAGGAATGAGATAATGGTCTCTGCATCTCTTCATCATAATTTGAGGATGTAATATATCTTGTGCGCTTGGTCTTGAAATCTTCTAATTGGCGAATTTTATTTGCTACTGGCTGTTCCCCGCGACTTCACCCGCATGTTATATGGTGTTTTAATTTTTTTTGCACGGAACCCCAATTCTTTTTCTAAAATAAAAGTATCCTAAGTTACTTCTTCTGGCATCAGCTATCTGCGAGTGACAATACCGTCAAAATCGGTCCATCCGTTTCGGAGATTAGCCGGAACAAACAGACAGACAGACATTGTATTTTTGTTATTAGTAACGTATATACTTTCTTATGCATTTAGTAAAAAGCTGTCATTTTAACATTACAAACAGACACTTCAATTTTATTTATTTGTATAGATTACCAGGCCGTACTGGTTCACATGATTGCTGTAAATTTGTTCAAACAAAATTACTGTAAAGCACCCGAAACATCTGCAATTAAAATAAATAAATTAAACGTGATACAATCCGTAAACAGTTTTATTCAATGCGTAGTGTTCGCATAAATATAAGAAATCATTAAGATTATGTTCCTTCCACCGTTTTATTAAGTTGTTCCTTCCTTAACTGCAGTAAAATTTAATAAAATTATCAGAGAACAATATAGCGGCTGATAAATACATAATCTCCCTTTATGAGCTAAATACAATAAGCAGGAGTCAGATCCCTGATTTGTAACTTTAACTAGGTTTAACTAAGAATGGGGCTTAAAGCTCGATTGTTTATAATAGGGAATTGTTAGCGTTAAGCCGAGTTAGTTTGTGTACTTTATAATATTCAATATCGATTAAAATAACTTATGTAACGTAAATAAATAGCATCAAACACATTTTCCTTCATCTTCTCTTTCATAATCACAGCGTTAATATCCACTGCTGAATATGAGGAGCCTCTTCTCCGTTATATAGAGAATTTGACTTTATCACCACGCTTGGCTCGGATTGGTGATTGCAGGTATAGATGTCTCACACCTTTGACATTTTTCCTCATCACTGATATTACCAAATATTCATTGTATATCTAAATATCTTGGAACAGGCGTAATCATCTTCATATAAAGAACGAACAAGTTTTGTTATTGTTATGTATGCATATTTATCTTCATCGCCCCCCGCGGCTTCCCCGATGCATCTGTCGTATTAAAGAGAGTGCGTTACCAGCTAGCAAGTGTTTACTCTAGTCCCTACGTCCGATACTTAACACTGGCGACGATTTCGCGTTTTACCCTCTCGCGTGCAAATACAAAATTAAAATGTCCTGTGCACATTTTGGAACTTTGATTAGTTTTGACTATAACCTGTAAAACCAACAAAGGACGGTTTTTACAGTTTTTTGTGGCTAACAACATTAGCAAGGAATTCCCTTCCTTGCCGATGTCGTTAGACACAAAATACTAACGGGAAAAAAAGAAAAGCCATCTTAGTCAGCACACTTGCCGAAGGGACCTAAATCGTTGTAACAGACCTAAAACTGCCCAAGGACATTGATGTAGTGCTCTGTGAAGACATATTGCTTTTGACAGTCGTTTCACTCCGAAGCGTGTGGGGTTCGGGGAGGGTCACAATTTTTACGCTGCCACACAGCAGGCAGGTGAATCGCACTCGCTATGTACTGCGAGATTACGAGGATCGACAGCGCATTGTGGGTTCTTAAACATAGAAGAAACGCTTGGTGACAAGTTCATCATGGGAAATGCGGTCGGGACTGGAGAAGGAGAAGCTTTACGTGCAAGACCTTTCCGACCTGTCGTTGGCTATGGCTCTGGAGCTCGCGGAGAGCTGGAGCAAAGCGCCCGCGCCTGCGCCCGCCGATCAGTATCTGTACAGTATCCCAAAAAGCGGCAAGAGTGGAAATGTAGGAAAAGTGAAGTACAATGTATGCGGGTATACAAATCACAAAACATCCGAATGTAAATTCGCTAAATATGTGTGCCGAAAGTGTTACGTCAAGGGCCACTTGCGTAGGATGTGCTCGAAAGTTACTACGTCGAAGTGGACGGCGGAGACAAGGGTGAGGATGATGATGACTTGAGTTTTGTACAATCGATCGATGAGAGGTGAACCCATGATAGAAATAATTAATTTGAATAATGTGCCGTTTAAATTTGAAATAGATAGCGGATCTGCTGTATCAGTAATTTCAGAGCGGTGCTACAAAACAAATTTTCAATATGTGCCATTATCACGCGCGCGTAAACAGCTGATATCATATACCGGTAAAAGTATTACGTGTTTAGGTACAATCTGATTGCCCGCGTCTTACTAGGGACAAAAACGTGATCTCGATATTTATTTCATCCAAGATGGCGGTCCGCCACTCTTAGATAGTTTTATATCACGGTTCGGGTTACAGTTGGCGCCAATTAATTATTGCGGCGATGAATCTATTAACAAGTTGGAACAACAATATTCCGAATTACTTTCCGACATGTTAGGTACCTTTAACATATATAAAATGAAATTATTGTTGCAAAAGGATGCATAGCCTATTTTTAAAGGCACGTCCGATGGCTTTCGCCTTGCGCGAAAAAGTTCAAAATGAAATTAATAGGTTAGTGTCATTAGGAGTACTAGAGCCGGTTAAATATTCGGAATACGCATCACCTATAATCCCGGTGTTAAAACGCAATGGCTCGGTTAGACTTTGTGCTGACTATTCTGTAAGTCTTAATAAACAGTTACTCGTAGAACAGTATCCTCTGCCTTTCAACAATGAACTGTTCGTAGAGATTCATGATGGCCAACAGTTCAGTAAGCCAGACCTGTCTATGGTCTATAATCAGTGTGTTTTGGATGAGGAGTGACAGGCGTTAACATGCATTAATACGCACCGCGCACTTTTTAAATATACGCGTCTAGTGTTTGGTTTAGCAAGCGCACCGCCTGTTTTCTAAGAGGCCATTGAAAATGTGTTATCAGGAGTGGACGGGGTTATATGCCTGTTAGATGGTATTTTAGTCACCGCTGGAATTAGGGAACTTCATTTGGAAAGGTCAACTGAAGTACTGACAAAACGCGGGGCTGACTTTACAAAGAGAGGAGTGTGAATTTCTCAAGGACGAAATTCATTACTTAGGTTATATTATCACGAAAGAGAGCTTAAAAAAGCCCCAGAGTCAAAGCAATTACGTACGAACCGGTTACAAGTGACGTGGTGGAATTACAGTCGTTTCTAGGCCTTGTTAACTTCTATATGAATTTTGTTTTCTGTGGCCCATAGACATCTCCATTTATTTTCGATTAAAAATCAAAATGCAAGACCGAGATGGAATGCCTCGTATCCAGTAAAAAGGTACCAGGGTTTTTTACACGGCTTTAAGCTGCTATTTTACGACGTTATTCTGTGAGAGCGTGGTCTATCCCCAGATAGCCGACCCATTCGTGCTACAAGTAAAGACTTAAGGTACCACGTAAATAACATTATTTACAATAGACGATATCAACAACTTAACTGTTGTATGATTTATAAAATCATACTCTTTTTTATAGGATAAGAGTGATATTATATAACTTTAATTGAAAATTTTAATAACTTCCCGAAACAAAAATAACTTATGTACTTCAAACGGCAGAACCGGTTTGGATAAAATATGTCTAAGATCCACTGCTAGAAAACCTGCTATAAAAACGCACCCAAATCGGTTCACCCATTTAAGATCTAAGGCGCTACGCAAAGACACACAGACGGAAAGACAGACACATTTAGCGGTCAAACATATAATACCCTCCTTTTGCATCGGGAGTTAAAGAGCACAGCATTCACTTACCATCAGGTGGATTGTGTAAACCCACCTGAGGGTAAGTGAATGCTGTGGCCCTTAGACATCTGCTAGATCTATCCTCCATTCAGAATCGAAATGCAGATACGTTATCACACTCAGGACTAAGATGGGTGCCTCATTTTGAGTAAGGGTCTTCGGGTCTCGATACTTACCAAGCAAATTACAAAACCGTTGTTCTGCTATTTCAAGGTTAACTACAGTAGCATAATTTATTACCATGATAAAAAAGCTAAAACTAAATTTTCATACAGTCCTACTTCTCGTTTTATCGTGCTAAGAACGCTACGTAAGCGAACATTTCCTCGCTGAATGGCTATACTTAGCCTTTGAACGAAAAAATAACCAGCTCTCTTATCAACAGCAGTGACGACCAGTCGCGGGTTCAGTTCCCTTAGGAACGTCACCGCATGTGGACTGAACGGACCAATAGTCTCTACAGCAAATAACACAAATACATATGTAGTCACCTCTCGGAGGCTCATATTTGCGCCAATAACATAATTAATAGGCTAGTAGGCAGTAATTTGACTAGTATTATATGTTCAAATTGTAATTTAAACAATGATGGCAAATTATTTTATCATAAATTAATGTCATTTAAATTTTAATCTTAAATAAAGCTAATTTCAAGACTGTTTTTTAATTCAACAATTAAATTTATTATTATTACTTTAAGGAAGAAAGAAAGTTTTCCCAAATAAAAGAACATTTTATCTCTTTCCGGTGAATGGAAACGGAAAAGCCATTACTCTCAGCGATGCAAATTTGAGTTCACACTTGAACACAATGGAAAACTTGTTAAAAAGTATACGAGATAATATAATGCCAATGATGATAAAGGAGCTGAAGCGAATCACATCATGAAGGAACAGTGATCTTTTTATTCGTATTTAAAACTTTTTTAAATTTGTTATGATAAGGGACTTTTATCTTTAAGACCATATCGGCCCCATTAAAACCTAAGTTAATTTAAAAATAACCCAGTAAAGTAATCGTATTGTAGTGGTGTCAGAATATCTAATACCCCATATCGTCCTTGTGGGTGTTGTAAAAGGCGATAGAGTCAAACTGAAACAGATGGGCAGCAGCATCTTTCTAATAATAACTTACAATTATAAAAAAACTGTGGTTGCCTCCCCAAGCGTGGCAGTAACAGCAGTAGCAGCAACATCCCTATGTACCCTCATAGGGTAGCATAGCACGTGGCAATTATGGCAAATATCCAACCTAATGAGGCAATCTATGGGGGAGGTCTATGTTCAGTAGTGGAATGTAACAGACTGTAATGGTAAGTTTTTTAAAACGCTTTTATTAGTTTTACCTGTGTGTAAAATTGCTTCCGTAAGTATAAATGAAAGAGAATTTAATAATTCAGTTTACACCCAACTAGCCTCTGAATAACTTGAATTATAGTAGACGTATTAAGAATCGATGACAATATAATAATTTCGTGACTATGACCCAATTTCCTCATCAGGATTATCACAGTTCATGATGAATGCGTATCATTTAAGTTTTTTTTTAACTCTAAGTATATTCTGCGAATAACTTTTTTTAAATAAGATATATAATAGAACTCTTAATATAACCCTAACTCTAACCCTAAATCCTTGGTTTGAAATAATGTTCTACTTGAGTGGTTCTCAATAAGTGTTTTCTTATATTGTCCATTGCTTTTTTGCCAATATTGAGCTGACTGATTTTTCTGGCGTAGTGGAAAAACCGAACCTATCAAAAGTCCACTGCTGAACATAGGCCTCCTCTCATACCTTGCCTCGTAGGGGGAAAATTTGCCACAATTTTTTAATTATTAGGAAGAGGTTGCTACTAATGTCCTGGTTTGTTTTCTTCTGTCGCCTCTTACAAGATCCACGGGATGATATGGGGTAGTGGATATATTACACTGCCACTATACGGACAAGAAAATAATTAGAGGTTTTGGACAATGCTTTAAAAAAGTTTTTTTTTTTCAAATTAACCCTGCAAATGTAAAATAAATTTGAAAAAATTGTGTGACGCTTTTTTTTAATTCTAATTGTTACCTCAAATTTTTTGAAATCAGTTTACACCCTCTTCCTAACGTCTGAATATTTTTTTCCGATTCCCGCGTGGTATTTCGTTCGAATTTTTTTAATGAAAACGCCGTGTGATGGTAGCGTATAAGAATTCACTACAAAATATCATCTGGTGGGTGTCGTATAAATCGGTCTATAATTTGTGGTCTATCAAATCTAATGTAACAGCGGGGACTATCTTTAACATGTTCACAGAATGCAGACTTTCCGGAAGCTTTTACTGCATGTTTCTTGTTTCAGTTTCTCTCTGTTGCCTTTTACGATACCCACGGAACGATATGGGGTTCTATCAAACGCAGCCGCAATGTTTGACTCGAGTAGAAGTTACTTTGACACCTAGGTGGCACTGAAAGCGCCGGCCTCACCATTTTGTTTTTGTATTTGATTACTTATCTCTGCGCACTTTCCAGTGAACATCTTCTTCGTTCATTCGTTATCTTGACAGTTACGCGTGGTTCGTAGGTTGACAAGAGCAGTACAAGACATGTGGCTCCATAGACGTTGGTACCAATCACCGGTCTGAATATTTTAGCCCAAGCGAGATGGTAATGCCATCCACATATCGGCAATAAGATTTTTCTGTTATTCCCTATATTCGCATCTTACAAAATTTATTCATTAACATTTTACAACATTGATTCTTAAGATAGGATAGATAGTCCATCTGTAGTGGATACTACTACTTACCTCAATATATAAATTATACTAATAAAAAAGTAATTGAATAATTATTAATAATAATGGACAAACTCTTTGTAGTGCTACTAACGTGAAATTCTTAGGTATTAAAAAAGTTGACAAACAAAGTGAAAATTCTATGAACAAAGTATTAAAGTTGAAAGAACAAGTTTGTAAGATATGTAATAAAGTAAACAGGTTCACAAATGCGTTTTATAGACTAACAATAGAATATTATACACAAAATATAATTTTTATAACACAAACATTTCAAAGAATAAACAAATTTGTATGTCTCTATTAGGATCTTAGTATGTAGTACATATTATTTCATAGTATCTCATGTAACATACATACTAAAAAGCAAATAAATAAATGAATACCACAAGGTGGTCTCTATTCTCGTTTGTAACCATCTAAAATATAAAAATTAATGTTTGTTCGTATTTTTTTTATAGGATAAGGGTGACAAACGAGCACACAGTCCACCTGATGGTAAGTGGTTGCTGCGGCCCATAGACATATACATTTATCCTCTATTACAAATCAAAATGCAGATGCGTTGTCACCCGTGAGGACTAAGATGGAATGCCTCATTTCCAGTAAACAGGGCCTCCGGCCACCTGCACTCACCAAGCGAAACGCAGAGGTTCGAGCCCCGGTTCGAGCCGGCCCATCCGTGCGACAGCAAAAGCCTCCGCGTGGCTCTACCACTGTTGTATTATATGCGATGCCATATCGCTTATCAGATTGCGGTAAAACTTTTTCAACTTTTTGCTTATACTTGCGCTAAGGTTATAGGCATAGTACAATTAACTTACAGAAGGTGGAGGGCAAATCATACAGACACATTTATTAGTAAGTTAAGTATTATTCAACTTTAATGAATGTATTATCACTATTAATTAAACTATATAACACTTCCAAATTTATATGTAAAACAATATTTCCACAATTATTTTTTCTGCAGCAGCAATGCTATTATTAAAGTTTTATAATGTGGAAGCTGCTTATAAAACATGAAAATAGCTATAAGCAAAGAAAGTGAAGCACAAAACAGCAAGCATAGTCTACACAGTACAAACAACAAACATCAGACAAAGCCCAATCTTTCATTCAAAACTACTAAGTAGGGCACAGATTAAGGATAAAATGTTTTAATCTTAGACCCCCCGCAACTTGTTGTTCTAGTTTATTATAAGCTTTCTGGAAATTGTGGCTTAATTAGTTTTGACATAAACATTAATGTTTGTCTTTTTTTTAATTCCACGCTCTAGAAATCCATACAAGAAATAGTTTCAGTAAGCTATCTTAATCTTATTCAGAGATAGTTTGTTATTGTACTCTTTGTATGTGTTTCAACGAAGTCGTAAGAAATACAAGTACCTAAAATATCCTACTGTATTATATTATACAATGTGTATTCATTATAATTATTACAGCCTATCAAATATCCTGTTTTGAAATAATAAAAACTTGGTTGAAGACAATTCGAAAAAAAAACAAAATCCAAATGGTTCCTGAGTCATTTTGGTCTGTTTAGTTGAAATTTAGGACCGTGTCATTATTATTCTCTCACCGTTATTATTACTACAGCTCTTCACAATTGCATAACTAAACATAAGTCTCCCGCAAGGAACGTCACAAAGCACGATCCCTGAGCTACTTGCATCCATTGACGTCCTGCATGTGTTACCAGATCATCATTCCAGTGGGTGACCTACACTACGCTTCCTTGTACGAGTTTTCCAATCGAAAACCTTTCTCCACCATTGTTTTCGATTCTTGATGTTATATGTCCGGCCCATTGCGACATTAGCTTAATCACCTATTGTGCTATGTTAATCTGGTTCGCGTGTGAACATGATCGTCACGAATTCTATCATGCAGAGAAACTACGAGCATAACCCTATCCATAATATGGTGAGCGACCTTAAACTTCAAACAACATACTAATTACATATAGTATACATAATCATTGTCTCTGTAATTCAACTAAGGGAGTGATGATTTTGACAAAGGTGCATTAATAAACAAGTCAATTGATACAACACTTCACTAGTCCGAATGCGCTTAAAGCAGGTGCAATATTCTTTTTTATCGCAAGTATTTTTTAATACTTAAATATTTTTAATGTCTGCTCGTAATCGTAGTAACAATTTTTAATTTAAATAAAAAATATACAATTAGTTAAAAAACTATAATAAAAAAAGTAAAACTAATAACTTAAATTATCATACAGTCCTACTCCCCATGGTATCGTGCCAAGAACACTGCCTGTGTTTTCTCGCTGAATGGTTATATTTAGCCTTCAAACGAGAAAAGAACCAGCCCTCTTATAATCAGCAGCGACTAACAGTCGCTGATAGAGTTCTTTTAGGAATTTCACCGTACGTAGGCCTCACGGGTCGATAGTATCAACAACAAATGGCACAAATCAGAGACTCATATTTGCATCACTTACTTAGATCAGCTGCCTCTGATGCTACCCAGGCTCTTAGGGAGGGACCCCTGAGATGAGAGGCTAACAAATTATCTACGTAATTAGTATCCCACACCGGGGCTTTATCTCTCTCTCTCTCTCTGAAGTGACCAGTGTTATACCGTCAGGTCTCCTGGCATCGTCTCTAAATATTCTCTAAATTTTCTAAATATGCTCTAAAACCGAGGGAACATCTATAAAGACAAGATCTCTTCGGACGACATCCTTCACAGAACCGTGCCGTGAAAACATATCAGCACTTTTCTTACAAGAAAGGCCGTGGAGCCCAAACTCGTTGACGCTGCTACCACAGGACACTGATGAGGATGACAAATCACCACTCCTATTCAGATTCCTAGGGCGATGCACAAGCTTTCCTCATTAAGTAATATGCCAAGATTATTTGATGGTAAAGTACACACTCACACACACAACCAGTGACTAGGTTCCTTAGTCGAAACAGCTGGAAGGCGGGCCCGATCTTGGTTACTATGGAAATTATGAAACAAATCTTTCTTCACACTCCGTACCAACGGAATACCAATTGGATCGAAGATGTCCCCTTTCCCTACATCCGTAGCACCTAGGGCTGCATCCTTTATTGCGGTCGCGAACTGTAGCTGCTGCAACCTCCATGACGCGATGGGCGTTCAAGGCGTCCTTAAGCGTCTCGTGGTGCCCGAGCCTCACAGCATCTCTGACTTCAAGGTCGCGGATGCTGTCGATGAATGCTTACACCAGGTTCCCTTCAATGAGCGCAGGTACAAACTGGTATGCTTTTCGAACAAGTTTCTCCACCTCAAGAGCCTACTGGTGCAGGATTCGTTGCTGCGTTGCACGCAATCTTTGTGCTGCGCATGAAAGACGTGTTCCAGGTGAGCTTCGACATATCTCGCCTCCAATGTTTCAAGCAGCTGCTCGTAAGTTATTTCCTTCCCAAAAGCTTCCAGAACAGTTATGGTCTGGTCGCGCAGGCCTCGGGTGAGAGCAATCATGGCGTGACTTTTATTCCAGCCATTCGTATTCATGAAAGCCTCGAACTGGATTTTGTAGACCGATCAAGAAGAAGTCACGTCACGAACACGAACGGCGGAACTTTGAATCCATGTAGCGAAGGTGTTGTAGCTACCCCGGAAGCTGTAATTCCATCCCCAAGTTTAAGGCCATTCAGCATTTTTTTAACGTCAGTCTTTACGTTGTCTACCCAATTGTTCGCTTGGTCGATTCGGTTTTGAGCTTCCGGCAGGCGGTCGTCATGTTGAGTAACCCTACCATTCACCTTCCTTATCTCGTTTCCGAAGGTAGCATGAAGGTCCTTCATGAAGAGCATCTGCATTTCCTTATTGCGATAGAGCTGCTCTTCCAAATGACGGGCCTGTTCCTCCTGTCTGCGCTGCAGCTGCTCTTCCAACCGACAGGCCTGTTCCTCCTGTAGGCGAGCCTGTTTTTGATGTTGCCGTGCATGTTCCTCCTGTCTGCGGGCCTGTTCCTCCTGTCAGCGAGCCTGCCTGAGATTGAGAGGTTCTATGGGCAGTTGTACACGTCATCGTTGGAGCCACACGCAAGTGTGAGTAACGATCCAAGAGCGACTCTCATCCGACACTATTCCCAAGATATCCCGGGCGTCAGTCTGAGCGAAATTAGAATGGCCCTCCAGCATCTTAAAAACGGTAAGGCCCCAGGCGAGGATAGAATTTCAGCGGAGCTTCTGAAAGCGGGTGGAAGACCGGTACTTGAAATCCTTCAGAAGCTCTTTAATTCCGTCCTCCATAGTGGCATTACACCGGAGGCGTGGAGCAGAAGTGCGGTGGTCTTGTTCTTTAAGAAAGGTGACAACGCTCCCTTGACGAACCACAGAACGATTTCACTTCTGAGCCCAAAGATCATGTTCAATTTCCATGTCACACCTATGCCGGTAGTTGTTGGGAGCACTAAGCTCAAAGTTGTTGACGAGTATGTTTACCTGGGACAAATAGTCCGACTAGGTAAGTGCAACTTAAACCGAGAGGTCAATCGACGGATTCAACTCGGCTGGGCAGCGTTCGGGAAACTACGACACATCTTCTCGTCAGACATACCTCGAAACCTTAAAACGAAATTGTACAACCAGTGCGTATTGCCAGTGATGACTTACGGACCTGAGACATGGTCCTTCACTGCTGGCCGTATGAGGAAGCTCAAGGTCGCTCAGCGAGCTATGGAGAGGGCTATGCTCGAGGTTTCTCTGCGTGATAAACTTAGAAATGAGTATATCCGCAGTAGAACCAGAGTAACCGACATAGCCCAACGGATTAGTAAGCTGAAGTGGCAGTGGGCCGACCATATAGCTCGAAGAACTGACAACCGATGGGGAAGAAAGGTTCTTGAGTGGCAGCCTCGTACCGGTAGGCGAAGTGTAGGGCGACTCCCCACGAGATGGAGTGACGACCTGGTAAGACATGTAGAAAGTCGATGGATGCAGGTGGCTCAGGACCGTGCTTTACGGCATTCCTTGGGGGAGGCCTATGTTCAGCAGTGGACTTATGAAAGGCTGTAATGATGAATGATGATGATGATACTTTCTTATGCATTTAGTAAAAAGCTGTAATTTTGACATTACAAACAGACACTTCAATTTTATTTATTTGTATAGATTACCAGGCCGTACTGGTTCACATGATTGCTATAAATTTATTCACACAAAATTTCTGTAAAGCATCCAAAATATAAACGTGATACAATCCGTAAACAGTTTTATTTAATGTGTAGTGTTCGCGTAAATATAAGAAATCATTAAGATACATTATGTTCCTTCCACCGTTTTATTCAGTTGTTCTTTCCTAAACTGCAGTAAAATTTAATAAAGTTATCAGAGAACAATATAGCGGCCGATAAATACATAATCTCCCTTTATGAGCTAAATACAATAAGCAGGAGTCAGATCCCTGATTTGTAACTTTAACTAGGTTTAACTAAGAATGGGGATTAAAGCTCGATTGTTTATAATAGGGAATTGTTAGCGTTAAGCCGAGTTAGTTTGTGTACTTTATAATATTCAATATCAATTAAAATAACTTATGTAACGTAAATAAATAGCATCATACACATTTTTCTTCATCTTCTCTTTCATCATCACAGCGTTAATATCCACTGCTAAACATGAGGAGCCTCTTCTCCGTTATATAGAGGATTTGACTTTATCACCACGCTTGGCTTGGATTGGTGATTGCAGGTACAGATGTCTCACACCTTTGACATTTTTCCTCATCACTGATATTACCAAATATTCATTCTATATCTAAATATCTTGCAACAGGCGTAATCATCTTCATATAAAGAACGAAGAAGTTTTGTTATTGTTATGTATGCATATTTATCATCATCGCCCCCCGCGCCTTCCCCGATGCATCTGTCGTATTAAAGAGAGTGCGTTACCAGCTAGCAAGTGTTTACTCTAGTCCCTACGTCCGATACTTAACACTGGCGACGATTTCGCGTTTTACCCTCTTGCGTGCAAATACAAAATTAAGATGTCCTGTGCACATTTTGGAACTTTGATTAGTTTTGACTATAACCTGCAGACCTGGAAAACCAACAAAGGACGGCTTTTACAGTTTTTTGTAGCTAACAACATCGGCAAGGAATTCCCTTCCTTGCCGATGTCGTTAGCCACAAAAAACTAACGGGAAAAAAGAAAAGCCATCTTAGTCAGCACACTTGCCGACGGGACCTAAATCCTTGTAACAGACCTAAAACTGCCCAAGGACATTGATGTAGTGAGCTGTGAAGACATGTTGCTTCTAGACAGTCAATTCACTCCGAAGCGTGTGGGGTTCGGGGAACGTCACAATTTTTACGAAAAGTGAAGTACAATGTATGCGGGTACATAAATCACAAAACATCCGAATGTAAATTCGCTAAATATATGTGCCGAAAGTGTCACGTCAAGGGCCACTTGCGTAGGATGTACTCGAAAGTTAACTACGTCGTAAGTGGACGGCGGAGACACGGGTGAAGATGATGATGAATTTAGTTTTGTGCATTCGATCGGTGAGAGGTGAACCCATGGTAGAAATAATTAATTTGAATAATATGCCGTTTAAATTTGAAATAGATAGCGGAACTGCTGTATCAGTAATTTTAGAGCGGTGCTACAAAACAAATTTTCAATATGTGCCATTATCACGCGCGCGTAAACAGCTGATATCATATACCGGTAAAAGTATTAAGTGATTAGGTACAATCTGATTGCCCGCGTCTTACTCGGGACAAAAACGTGATCTCGATATTTATTTCATCCAAGATGGCGGTCCGCCACTCTTAGGTAGTTTTATATCACGGTTCAGGTTACAGTTGGCGCCAATTAATTATTGCGGCGATGAATATTTTAACAAGTTGGAACAACAATATTCCGAATGACTTTCCAACATGTTAGGTACCTTTAACAATTATAAAATTAAATTATTGTTGCAAAAGAATGCAAAGCCTATTTTTAAAGGCACGTCCGATGAAAGTTCAAAATGAAATTAATAGGTTAGTGTCATTAGGAGTACTAGAGCCGGTCGAATATTTGGAATACGCATCACCTATAATCGCGGTGTTAAAACGCAATGGTTCGGTTAGACTTTGTGCTGACTATTCTGTAAGTCTTAATAAACAGTTACTCGTAGAACAGTATCCTCTGCCTTTCAACAATGAACTGTTCGTAGAGATTCATGGTGGCCAACAGTTCAATAAGCTAGACCTGTCTATGGTCTATCATCAGTGTGTTTTGGATGAGGAGTCACAGGCGTTAACATGCATTAATACGCACCGCGCACTTTTTAAATATACGCGTCTAGTGTTTGGTTTAGCAAGCGCACCGGCTGTTTTCTAAGAGGCCATTGAAAGTGTGTTATCAGGAGTGGACGGGGTTATATGCCTGTTAGATGGTATTTTAGTCACAGCTGGAATTAGGGAACTTCATTTAGAAAGGTCAACTGAAGTACTGACAAAACGCGGGGCTGACTTTACAAAGAGAGAAGTGTGAATTTCTCAAGGACGAAATTCATTACTTAGGTTATATTATCACGAAAGAGAGCTTAAAAATGCCCCAGGAAATGTCAAAGTAATTGCGGACGAACCGGTTACAAGTGACGTGGTGGAATTACAGTCGTTTCTAGGCCTTGTTACGTCTATATGAATTTTGTTTTCTGTGGCCCATAGACATCTCCATTTATTTTCGATTGAAAATCAAAATGCAAGACCGAGATGGAATGCCTCGTATCCAGTAAAAAGGTTCTAGGGCTTTTTACACAGGTTTAAGCTGCTATTTTACGACATTATTCTGTGAGAGCATGGTCTATCCCCAGATAGCCGACCCATTCGTGCTACAAGTAAAGACTTAAGGTACCACGTAAATAACATTATTTACAACAGATGATGTCAACAACTAAACTGTTGTATGCTTTATTAAATCATACTCTTTTTTATAGGATAAGAGTGATATTAAATAACTTAAATTGAAAATTTTAATAACCTCCCGAAACAAAAATAACTTATGTACTTCAAACGGCAGAACCGATTTGGATAAAATATGTCTAAGATCCACTGCTAGAAAACCTGCTATAAAAAACGCATTTAAGATCTAAGGCGCTACGCACAGACACACAGACGGAAAGACAGACACATTTAGCGGTCATACATATAACACCCTCCTTTTGCATCGGGAGTTAAAGAGCACAGCATTCACTTACCATCAGGTGGATTGTGTAAATCCACCCGATGGTAAGTGAATGCTTTGGCCCTTAGACATCTGCTAGATCTATGCTCAATTCAGAATCGAAATGCAGATACGTTATCACACTCAGGACTAAGATGGAGTGCCTTATTTTGAGTAAGGGTCTTCGGGTCTCGATACTTACCATGCAAATCACAGAACCGTTGTTCTGCTGTTTCAAGGTTAATTACAGTAGCATAATTTATTACCATGATAAAAAAGCTAAAACTAAATTATCATACAGTCTTACTCCTCGTTTTATCGTGCTAAGAACGCTACGTAAGCGAACATTTCCTCGCTGAATGGCTATACTTAGCCTTTGAACGAAAAAAGAACCAGCTCTCTTATCACAGCATTGACGACCAGTCGCGGGTTCAGTTCCCTTAGGAACGTCACCGCATGTGGACTCAACGGACCAATAGTCTCTACAGCAAATAACACAAATACATACGTAGTCACGTCTCAAGGCTCATATTTGCGCCAATAACATAATTAATAGGCTAGTAGGCAGTAATTAGACTAGTATAATAATGTTCAAATTGCAATTAAAACAAAGATGGCAAATTACCTTATCATAAATTAATATAATTTAAATTTTAATCTTAAATAAAGCTAATTTCAAGACTGTTTTATTTAATTCAACAATTAAATTTATTATTATTACTTTAAGGAAGAAAGAAAGTTTTCCCAAATAAAAGAACATTTTATCTCTTTCCGGTGAAAGGAAACGGAAAAGCCATTACTCTCAGCGATGCAAATTTGAGTTTACACTTGAACACAATGGAAAACTTGTTAAAAAGTATACGAGATAATATAATGTCAATGATGTTAAAGGAGCTGAAGCGAATCAAATCATGAAGGAACAATGATCTTTTTATTCGTATTTAAAACTTTTTTAAATTTGTTATGATAAGGGACTTTTATCTTTAAGACCATATCAGCCCCATTAAAACTTAAGTTTAATTAAAATAACCCCGCAAAGTAATCGTATTGTGGTGGTGTAATAATATCTAATACCCCATATAGTCCTTGTGTGTGTTGTAAAAGGCGATAGAGTCAAACTGAAACGGATGGGCAGCAGCATCTTTTTAATAATAACTTACAATTATAAAAAAACTGTGGTTGCCTCCCCAAGCGTGGCAGTAACAGCAGTAGCAGCAACATCTCTATATACCCTTATAGGGTAGCATAGCACGTGGCAATTATGGCAAATATCCAACCTAATGAGGCAATCTATGGGGGAGGTCTATGTTCAGTAGTGGAATGTAACAGACTGTGACGGTAAGTTTTTTAAAACGCTTTTATTAGTTTGAGCTGTGTTTAAAATTGCTTCCGTAAGTATGAATGAAAGAGAATTTAATAATTCAGTTTACACCCAACTGGCCTCTGAATATTTTGAATTATAGTAGACGTATTAAAAACCGATGACAATATAATAATTTCATGACTATGACCCAATTTCCTCACCAGGATTATCACAGTTCGTGATGGATGCGTATCATTTAAGTTTTTTTTTTAACTCTTAGTATATCCTGAGAATTACTTTTTTAAATAAGATACATAATAGAACTCTTAATATAACCCTAACTATAACGCTAAATCCTTGGTTTGAAATAATGTTCTGCTTGAGTGGTTCTCAATAAGTGTTTTCTTATATTGTCCATTGCTTTTTTTGCCAATATTGAGCTGACTGATTTTTCTGGCGTAGTGGAAAAACCGAACCTATCAAAAGTCCACTGCTGAACATAGGCCTCCTCAAATCTAATGTAACAGCGGCGACGATCTTAAACATGTTAACAGAATGCAGACTTTCCGGAAGCTTTTACTGCATGTTTCTCGTTTCAGTTTTGCTCTGTTGCCTTTTACGATACCCACGGAACTATATGGGCTTCTATCAAACGCTGCCGCAATGTTTGACTTGAGTAGAAGTTACTTTGACACCTAGGTTGCACTGAAAGCACCGGCCTCACCATTTTGTTTTGTATTTGATTGCATATCTCTGCGCACTTTGCAGTGAACATCTTCCTCGTTCGTTCGTTATTAGAACCTACTTGCCGTTTCTTTTCCATTATCAGCCCATAAAAGGTCACTGCTGGAATGAGCATTTCCCACTGTAAAAAGGATTTGTCTTGATAGTTACGCGTGGTTCGTAGTTTGACAAGAGCAGTACAAGACATGTGGCTCCATAGACGTTGGTACCAATCACCGGTCTGAATGTTTTAGCCCAAGCGAGATGGTAATGCCATCCACATATCGGCAATTAGATTTTTCTGTTATTTCCTATAATCGCATCTTACAAAATGTGTTCATTAACATTTTACAACATTGATTCTTAAGATAGGATAGATAGTCCATCTGTAGCATCCACTTACCTCAATATATAAATTACACTAATAAAAATATAATTGAATAATTATTAATAATAATGGACAAACTCTTTGTAGTGCTACTAACGTGACATTCTTAGGTATTAAAAAAGTTGACAAACAAAGTGAAAATTCTATGAACAATGTATTAAAGTTGAAAGAACAAGTTTGTAAAATATATAATAAAGTAAACAGGTTCACAAATGCGTTTTATAGATTAACAATAGAAGCAAAAAACAAACTGCACATTTGACATATTTTGCATATATTGTGTCGGATATTTGGTGATTTAATGATTTTATTATGTTAAATTTTATAACACAAACATTTCAAAGAATAAACAAATTTGCATGTTTCTATTAGGAGCTTAGTATGTAATACATAATATTATTTCATAGTATCTCATGTGACATACATACTAAAAAGCAAATAAATAAATGAATACCATCAGGTGGTCTCTATTCTCGTTTGTAACCATCTAATATATAAAAATTAATGTTTGTTCGTATTATATGAGATGCCATATCGTTTATCAGATTGCGGTAAAACTTTGTCAACTTTTTGCTTATACTTGCGCTAAGGTTATAGGCATAGTACAATTAACTTACAGTAGGTGGACGGCAAATCATACAGACACATTTATTAGTAACTTTAATGAATGTATTATCACTATTAATTAAACTATATAACACTTCCAAATTTATATGTAAAACAATATTTACACAATTATTTTTTCTGCAGCAGCAACCCACCGGGTGCCAGCTAGTTATTCTAAAAAAACACCAATGGGACGAAATCGGACGGGTTCTCTCGCCACCACATGGCACCATACGCTCTTGTCGTTTATTAAAGTTTTATAATGTGGAAGCTTTGTTCCCGGCAGCGACACGCCTGTCCACATCTAAATCAAATCTTCCATCCCGGCTAAAAGCACTCCCCAAGTATACAATTTCATTTACCTGTTCTAGACATTCCTGATTTACCCATATTTCACACTTCGTTCTCTCTTCGTCCCTTTCAAATACCAGAACCTTAGTTTTATTAGCGTTCAAACGGAGACCTTTAATTTCACATTCCTCTTTTATACACGTGACTAATGCCTGCAGTTCTGCCTCTGATGGTGCAATAAGCACTGCATAATCAGCATACAGCAGACAATTTACTTTTATGTCACCCAATTTCACACCCAAACAGCTATCTTTCAGCTTTTGTAAACAGCTGTCGAGATACAGTATGAACAGCCAGGAAGACATGACACAATCCTGTTTTACGCCCGTTTGGACGCTAAACATGGGTGACAGGTCATGCCCTACCCGCACACAGGCTTTACAGTCACAGTAAAGAGACTGCACAGCCCTTAGCAATCGACCATCCACACCATACCCCGGCAACAGTTCCCACATTTTCTTCCTTACAACCTTATCAAATGCTTTCTCAAGATCCACAAAAGCACAGAAAATCTTCTGGTTAGCAGCCAGAAGCTTTTCCGTGATCATGCGGAGAGAAAACATTTGATCCGTGCATCCTCTTCCAGGTCTAAATCCGCATTGTGCCTCCCATAGAAATCTTTCCGATTTCTCTTGCATCCTACGTGTCAAACCTTCAAGTAAACTTTACTTGCTAAACTGGTCAAGCTGATCGCCCGATAGCACCCGCAGTCAAAATGTGAACCCTTACCTTTATATAAAGGCACAATGACTGCGGATCGCCAATCATCCGGGACATCCCCCGTCCGCCAGCACAAATTGCACAGCAGATGAAAGCTGTCCCAGACGCGAGGCCCACCATACTTGACCATTTCAGCAGTAACTCTGTCTAGTCCCGCAGCCTTACCACATTTCAAACTTCGAATTGCACGTTCAATCTCTTTCATACTGATGACCTCAGTGTCATCGAGGTCCGTGTCTGGCGTACCAGTCACGGCGTCATCCCCGGATCCCTCACTAAGATCATCACACGCATACATTTCTCTATAAAATTCGCTCCATCGCTGCATGACGTCCGATTTTTCTGAGAGGACGTCATTAGTTCTCGAAAGCACTTTGTTCATTCTTAAGGCCGTCGCACCACTTCGGGTCCTTCCAACCTCTTTCCAGAAGAGTTCTCCCTAAAGTTGTACGACAACCTTTCGTCCGCTTCCATTCTACACCTTTCACGCACTTCCTCAATCAATGCTTTCGTGTGAACTTTCTGCAGCCTATATCTTTCTTTCATCTTCTCTCTCATATCTTTATCATTACTAGAGGCCAAGTAGTCCAACCATGATTTCTTCTTTTTCTTTACAGCTTCTTTTACTTCATCATTCCATCATGCATCTCTTCTTTTACTACTGCCTCTTTTTATTGTTCCACACACTTCTTCCGCTGCACTTACCATTCCATCCCTAAGGTTCTGCCATGTTCTTTCTACACATTCGTTTCTGCCATCGATGGTGTCAAGCTTTTCGGCTACCCTCGCATGATATTTGTCCCTAGTATCCGCTTCCTGAAGCTTCCAGCTTCGGATGCGACAGACCGACTGTGGTTCTGTCACTGCCGTCCGGTAGCGCCAATCCGCGAACAGACCCCTAAATCTAGTAATCACTAGATAGTGATCCGTTCCCAGGTCAGCACCCCTGAACACTCGCGTATCCATCACCTGTTTTCGCAGTCGGTCATCCACCAGGAACAAATCGATCATACTTCTCTCATTCTTTCTTTCTCTAGTATGATTAAACATAGTGTTTGTCACAAGAAGACCCTTTTCCTTGCATACCGCCAGTATAAGCTTGCCAGCATCGTTTACCCTTTTATCGCCAAACTCTCCAAGTACCGACTCGTACCCTGGTCGAGCGGTACCAACCCATCCATTCAAATCACCACATACAACAATTCTTTCGTTTCCCCTAGCCAAATCTAGAACTTCTCTTACATTCTCCCAGAACTCCTCCAGCTCAGCCCTGGACGACGAAGCTATCGGCGCATAAACAGCCAAAAGGAATAACTTCGTCAGTCCCAATTTAAAGCGAACCCAGAGAAGTCTTGAGTTCACAAACTTATATTCAGTCATAACATCTACCAACCGAGAAGACAGCAGCACCCCCACTCCCTGGCAGGCGCTCTCGCTCTCCGGGACACCGGATCATAGAGCTAACGCCCCGCCAGGGAGCTCTTCAGTACCACTGCCCTTCCGTTTGGTCTCCGACATACACACGAGATCTAATTCTCTTTCTTTCATTATTTCGATCAACTCATTCGTCTTATCTCTCATGCCTCCTCTAACATTCCACGTGCCAACTCTGCACTCTGTCCTCCACCTTCCGCCGTGTCGGGCTGTGCGTGACGGGTGGCGGTCCCCAACGCCGCTTTGCGCGCTGCATTCCACACCAACGGGGACGAGCTGGTGTGCGTCGCCTTGGGGGGACGCCCTAACCCTCGTTGGCATGGGTGCGCAGCTGAGTAGAATTGCAGCCCTGAAAAGGGCTGGCAGGGTTCTCGACGAGCACGCTTCTACAATGACCCCCAAAGACTTTGTTCCCGGCAGGCGTGTCGCTGCCGGGAACAAAGTCAGTGGTGCCCTGACTGCGTTAGTCAAAAGGCAAGGCGTAGTGAAGAGTGCACGCCTTGCAATACATAACGCAGTGTTGGTTCCGACTTTGTTATACGGCAGCGAAACCTGGGTATGCCAGAAGAAGCATAAAAGCAAGTTGAATGCAGTGGAAATGCGATCTCTTCGTAAAATGTGCGGCGTTACCATGGCCGACCGAAAGAGAAACGAAGAGATTCGCAATATGGCAGGTTTGAAAGATGACCTTATCACAAAAATTGATAAGGGCGTGTTTCGGTGGTTTGGGCACGTTGAGCGAATGAGTGAAGACCGAATGGTGAAGAAAATATATAGCACGAAAGTTAATATTAAAAGGTGTCGAGGTAGACCGAGACTAACTTTCGAAGACCATGTGAGCAAATTGCTCGAAGAGGGTAGGGTCAAGAGTACTCGGATACCTAGACGTGCATATATGAAGAAGATAATGAATCTGAAAGAAGCGAAAGAGGTATGTAAGGATCGTGACACTTGGCGATCTGTTCTCTCTGGCTACCCCGTCAGGGATTGTGCGTGAAGATAAGCATAATGTGGAAGCTGCTTTTAAAACATGAAAATAGCTATAAGCAAGAAAGTGAAGCACAAAACAGCAAGCATAGTCTACACAGTACAAACAACAAACATCAGACAAAGCCCAATCTTTCATTCAAAACTACTAAGTAGGGCACAGATTAAGGATAAAATGTTTTAATCTTAGACCTCCCGCAACTTATTGTTCTAGTTTATTATAAGCTTTCTGGAAATTGTGGCTTAATTAGTTTTGACATAAATATTAATATTTGTCTTTCTTTAATTCCACACTCTAGAAATCCATACAAGAAATAGTTTCAGTAAGCTATCTTAATCTCATTCAGAGATGGTTTGTTATGGTACTCTTTGTATGTCTTTCAATGAAGTCATAAGAAATACAAGTACCTAAAATATCAAAATATCCTATTATATTATATTATACAATGTGTATTCATTATAATTATTACAGCCTATCAAATATCCTGTTTTGAAAATAATAAAAACTTGGTTGAAGAAAATTCGAGAAAAGACAAAATCCAAATGGTTCCTGAGTCATCTTGGTCTGTTTAGTTAAAATTTAGGTCCGTGTTATTATTATTCCGTCACCGTTATTATCACTACAGCTCTTCAAAATTGCATAACTAAACATAAGTCTCCCGCAAGGAACGCCACAAAGCACGATCCCTGAGCTACTTGCATCCATTGACGTCCTGCATGTCTTACCAGATCATCATTCCAGTGGGTGACCTACACTACGCTTCATTGTACGAGTTTTTCATTCGAAAACCTTTCTCCACCATCGTTTTCGATTCTTGAAGTTATATGTCCGGCCCATTGCGACATTAGCTTACTCATCTGTTGTGCTATGTTAATGTGGTTCGCCTGTGGACATAATCGTCACGAATTCTATCATGCAGAGAAAATACGAGCATAACCCTCTCCATAATATGGTGAGCGAACTTAAACTTCAAACAACATACTAATTACATATAGTATACATAATCATTGTGTCTAAAATTCAACCACGGGAGTGATGATTTTGACAAAGGTGCATTAATAAACAAGTCAATTGCTACAACACTTCACTAGTCCGAATGCGCTTAAACCAATTGCAATATTCTTTTTAACGCAAGTATTTTTTAATCCTTAAATATTGTTAATGTCTTCTCTTAATCGTAGTAACAATTTTTAATTTAAATAAAAAATATACAAGTAGTTAAAATACTATAATAAAAAAACTAAAACTAATAAATTATCATACAATCCTACTCCCCATGGTATCGTGCCAAGAACGCTGGCTGCGTTTTCTCGCTGAATGGTTATATTTAGCCTTTAAACGAGAAAAGAACCAGCCCTCTTATCATCAGCAGCGACTAACAGTCGCTGTTAGTTCTTTTAGGAACTTCACCGCACGTAGGCCCCACGGATCGATAGTATCAACAGCAAATGGCACAAATATGTAGTCATCTTTCAGAGACTCAAATTTGCATCACTTACTTAGATCAGCTGCCTCTGATGCTACCCAGGCTCTTAATTTGACAGCCTCTCATCTCAGGGGTCCCCCCTGAGATGAGAGGCTGTCAAATTATCTACGTAATTAGTATCCCACACTGGGGCTTTATCTCTCTCTCTCTCTCTCTCTCTCTCTCTCTCTCTCTCTCTCTCTCTCTCTCTCTGAAGCGACCAGTGTTATACCGTCAGGTCTCCTGCCATCGTATCTAAATATTCTCTAAATGTTCTAAATATGCTCTAAAACCGAGGGAACATCTATAAAGACAAGATCTCTTCGGACGACATCCTTCACAGAACCGTGCCGTGAAAACTTATCAGCACTTTTCTTACAAGAAAGGACGTGGAGCCCAAACTCGTTGACGCTGCTACCACAGGACACTGATGAGGTTGATAAATCACCACTCCTATTCAGATTCCTAGGGCGATGCACAAGCTTTCCACTTCAAGTAATATGCCAAGATTATTTGATGGTAAAGTGTGTAACCAATGACTAGGTTCCTTAGTCGAAACAGCTGGAAGGCGGTCCCGATCTTGGTTACTATGGAAATTATGAAACAAATTTTTCTTCATACTCCGTACCAACGGAATACCAATTGGATCGAAGATGTCCCCTTTCCCTACAGCCGTAGCACCTAGGACTGTATCCTTTATTGCGGTCGCGAACTGTAGCTGCTGCAACCTCCATGACGCGATGGGCGTTCAAGGCGTCCTTAAGCGTCTCGTGGTGCCCGAGCCACAGCATCTCTGACTTCAAGGCCGCGGATGCTGTCGATGAATGCTTACACCAGTTTCCCTTCAATGAGCGCAGGTACAGACTGGTATGCTTTTCGAACCAGCTTCTCCACCTCAAGGGCGCACTGGTGCAGGATTCGTTGCTACGTTGCACGCAATCTTTGTGCTGCGCATGAAAGTCGTGTTCCAGGTGAGCTTTGCCATATCTCGCCTCCAATGTTTCAAGCAGCTGCTCGTAAGTCATTTCCTTCCCAAGAGCTTCCAGAACAGTTAAGGTCTGGTCGCGCAGGCCTAGGGTGAGAGCAATCATGGCCTGACTTTTATTCCAGCCGTTCGTATTCATGAAAGCCTCGAACTGGATTTTGTAGACCGATCAGAAAGAAGTCACGTCAAACGGCGGCACTTTCAATCCACGTAGCGCAGGTGTTGTAGCTACCCCGGAAGCTGTAACTCCATCCCCATGTTTAAGGTCGTTCAGCATTTTCTTCATGTCAGTCTGTACGTTGTCAACCCAATTGTTCGCTTGGTCGATTCGGTTTTCAGCTTCCGACAGGCGGTTGTTATGTTGAGTAACCCTACCATTCACCTTCCTTATCTCGTTTCCGAAGGTAGCGTGAAGGTCCTTCATGAGGAGCATCTGCATTTCTTTATTGCGTTTGAGGTGCTCTTCCAAACGACGGGCCTGTTCCTCCTGTCTGCGCTGCAGCTACTCTTCCAACCGACGGGCCTGTTCCTCCTGTCAGCGAGCCTGTTTTTCATGTTGCCGGGCATGTTCTTTCTGTCTGCGGGCCTGTTCCTCCTATCAGCGAGCCTGCTCATGCAGCACCTAAGCCGCAGATGCAGGAGCTGCTGACGAGCGGGCCACCGTTATCGGCAGCTGGCCCTCCGACGTCTGAGACGTTGCACCATTAAATCATTTCTGGTCCGTCTCCTGCTGGAGAAGACTTCGGGTACGGATACTCTCCGTGTCGTTTTTCGGTAAAATGGCATGATTTGATCCCACTTCTGACACCAATTGTTACGAGCTTGGGGTTCGGGACAGTTAAAAACTGCCGAGTGTTTTACCGAAATTGACACTTTAATAACAGAACACTAATTACAACTTAAAACAACACAAATAACAAAACACAATTGTACTAATGATCGCTTTAGTTTGCAGTTGTGTCGCTTCGAAATATTCGCTGGAATCGCTAATTCAACACTCCAGTCGCGGTATATACCGGCCTTATATAAGACCTCAGATAGTTCCACAGCCATCTACTGTAGAAACATCTAGAATATTCGATTCTTCTTCGATTCGATTCTAGATTAAAAGCCTATACAGCCTCAGATGCTGATCATGGTAATGGCGGGGCAGGGGGTGCTAAGAATCTCCGATGGAGGTTCGGTTGCCACCTAAGACGACTCGACCTGGCAACATACAACGCACGCACTCTGAGGACTGTAGAGAAAATCGTGGAGCTGGAAGAAGAGATAGACAAGTTACGCTGGCATATTATAGAATTATCCGAAGTCCGAAGAGAGGGGGAGGACACGGTAATCCTCGAATCCGGCAACTTGCTCTATCACCGGGAGGGCGACCATCTGTCCCAAGGAGGTGTCGGATTTATCGTCCACAAGTCTCTCGTTAACAACGTTGTAAAGATTGAGAGTGTATCGACGAGGGTTGCGTACCTTATACTCAGAATCACTAAACGGTATTCGCTGAGGGCCAGCAGCTGGCCGACTTCATGGAGAAAGAGGGACTCTTTATGATGAACTCTTTATTCCAGAAACGGCCCCACAGGAAGTGGATTTGGTCGAGCCCCGACGGTTCCACAAAAATGAGATTGACTTCATTATGACGACCAGACGACAACTGTTCAGTGATGTCTCCGTGATCGCGAGGATGAAAACTGGTAGCGATCACCGAATGGTTAGAGGTACACTGAACCTAAACGTTAAGTTGGAGAGCTCTCGTCTAATGAAGTTAATGCTCTGTCCCCCTCGTGCTCTGTTCCGAAGTCCCGAAACCTTTCAGCTCGAGTTACAAAACCGCTTTCAGTGCCTAGAAAACTGCAATGAAGTGGACTATATGAATGACAAGCTCGTGGAAACTGTCCAAGCGGTCGGAGCTAAGTTCTGCAAGACCCACCACAGAAGAACACAAAAACTCTCCGATCACACTCTCAATCTCATGGCTGTTAGACGGGAGATGAAGCTACATTCTACAACAGATTTGACAGCATACAGGCAATTGAACAGACAGATCTCCAAATGCATGCGGCGGGACTTACGCAACTTCAATACAGCTTGTATTGAAGAAGCGATCGAGCGGAACCAAGGCTCCAAAGTCTTTGCCAGAGATCTGTCTTCTAGAAAGGGCCAACTGTCAAGGCTTAAGACCGAGTGTGGCAGCATCGTATCCGGGGCACCTGAGATTTTGTATGAGATTGAGAGGTTTTATGGGCAGCTGTACACGTCATCGTTGGAGCCACACGCAAGTGTGAGTAACGATCCAAGAGCGAGTCTTATCCGACACTATTCCGAAGATATCCCGGACGTCAGTCTGAGCGAGATTAGAATGGCTCTCCAGCACCTTAAAAATCGGCAAGGCCCCAGGCGAGGATGGAATTAGAGCGGAGCTTCTGAAAGCGGGTGGAAGACCGGTACTTGAAGTCCTTCAGAAGCTCTTTAATTCCGTCCTCCATGGTGGCATTACACCGGAGGCGTGGAGTAGAAGTGCGGTGGTCTTGTTCTTCAAGAAAGGTGACAACGCTCTCTTGAAGAACTACAGACCGATTTCCCTTCTGAGCCGCGTCTACGTGCTGTTTTCGAGAGTCATTACGAATCGTCTCGCGCGCAGACTTGACGACTTCCAGCCTCCCGAACAAGCTTTAGCTTTAGAAAGGGCTTTAGCACCATAGACCACATACATACCGTTCGATAAATTGTACTAAAGTCCGAGGAGTACAATTTCCCACTATGTGTGGCTTATGTGTGTGAAAGCCTTTGATTCCGTCGAAATTTGGGCGGTGCTGCAGTCCTTTCAGCGGTGCCAAGTTGACTGTCGGTATATCGAAGTGCTGAAGTGTTTGTACAGTAGAGCTACGATGGCTATCCGAGTGCAGAACCAGAGTACGAAACCTATCCAATTGCAGAGAGTTGTAATACAGGCTGATGTTATATCCCCGAAACTTCACCGCTGCATTGGAAGACGTTTTTAAGCTTCTGGACTGGAAAGGATACGGTATTAACATCAATGGCGAGTAGGTCACTCACCTTCGATTTGCCGGCGATATAGTCCCTATGGCAGAATCGCCGGAGGACCTAAGCACCATGCTCAATAACCTCAATAGTGTTTCCCAAGGAATAGTTCTTAGGATGAACATGGACAAAAAAAAATCCCCATGAGAGACCATGTTTAATGTCCATGTCAGACCTATGCCGGTAGTTGTTGGGAGCACTACATTAGATTTGATAGACCACAAATGATAGACCGATTTATACGACACCCACGAGATGATATTTTGTAGTGAATTCTTATACGCTACCATCACACGGCGTTTTCATTAAAAAATTTCGAACGAAATACCACGCAGGAATCGGAAAAAAATATTCATTGCCATATGCCACGATTGGGGAGGCAACCACAGTTATTTTATAATTGTAAGTTATTATTAGAAAGATGCTGCTGCCCATCTGTTTCAGTTTGACTCTATCGCCTTTTACAACACCCTTAAGGACGATATGGGGTATTAGATATTCTTACACCACCACAATACGACTACTTTACGGCGTTATTTTAATTTAACTTAGGTTTTAATGGGGCTGATATGGTCTTTAAGATGAAAGTCCCTTAACATAACAAATTTAAAAAAGTTTTAAATACGAATAAAAAGATCACTGTTCCTTCATGATGTGATTCGCTTCAGCTCCTTTAACATCATTGGCATTATATTATCTCGTATACTTTTTAACAAGTTTTCAATTGTGTTCAAGTGTAAACTCAAATTTGCATCGCTGAGAGTAATGGCTTTTTCCGTTTCCATTCACCGGAAAGAGATAAAGTGTTTTTTATTTGGGAAAACTTTCTTTCATCCTTAAAGTAATAATAATAAATTTAATTGTTGAATTAAATAAAACAGTCTTGAAATTAGCTTTATTTAAGATTAAAATTTAAATTAGATTAATTTATGATAAGGTAATTTGCCATCTTTGTTTTAATTGCAATTTGAACATTATTATACTAGTCTAATTACTGCCTCCTAGCCTATTAATTATGTTATTGGCGAAAATATGAGCCTTCGAGAGGTGACTACATATGTATTTGTGTTATTTGCTGTAGAGACTATTGGTCCGTTGAGTTCACATGCGGTGACGTTCCTAAGGGAACTGAACCCGCGACTGGTCGTCACTGCTGTTGATAAGAGAGCTGGTTCCTTTTTCGTTCAAAGGCTAAGTATAGCCATTCAGCGATGAAATGATCTTTTACGTAGCATTCTTAGCACGATAAAACGAGGAGTAGGACTGTATGATAATTTAGTTTTAGCTTTTTTATCATGGTAATAAATTATGCTACTGTAATTAACCTTGAAACAGCAGAACAACGGTTCTGTGATTTGCATGGTAAGTATCGAGACCCGAAGACCCTTACTCAAAATGAGGCACTCCATCTTAGTCCTGAGTGTGATAAAGTATCTGCATTTCGATTCTGAATTGAGGATAGATCTAGCAGATGTCTAAGGGCCACAATCCACCTGATGATAAGTGAATGCTGTGCTCTTTAACTCCCGATGCAAAAGGAGGGTGTTATATGTTTGACCACTAAATGTGTCTGTCTTTCCGTCTGTGTGTCTGTGCGTAGCGCCTTAGATCTTAAATGGGTGAACCGATTTGGGTGCGTTTTTTATAGCAGGTTTTCTAGCAGTGGATCTTAGACATATTTTATCCAAATCGGTTCTGCCGTTTGAAGTACATAAGTTATTTTTGTTTCGGGAGATTATTATAATTTTCAATATAAGTTATATAATATCACTCTTATCCTATAAAAAAGAGTATGATTTAATAAAGCATACAACAGTTTAGTTGTTGATATCGTCTATTGTAAATAATGTTATTTACGTGGTACCTTAAGTCTTTACTTGTAGCACGAATGGGTCGGCTATCTGGGGATAGACCACGCTCTCACAGAATAACGTCGTAAAATAGCAGCTTAAAGCCGTGTAAAAAACCCTAGAACCTTTTTACTGGATACGAGGCATTCCATCTCGGTCTTGCATTTTAATTTTTAATCGAAAATAAATGGAGATGTCTATGGGCCACAGAATACAAAATACATATAGAAGTTAACAAGGCCTAGAAACGACTGTAATTCCACCACGTCACTTGTAACTGGTTCGTCCGTAATTGCTTTGACTTTTTCTGGGGCTTTTTTAAGCTCTCTTTCGTGATAAAATAACCTAAGTAATGAGTTTCGAGAAATTCACACTCCTATATTTGTAAAGTCAGCCCCGCGTTATGTCAGTACTTCAGTTGACCTTTCTAAATGAAGTTCCCTAATTCTAGCTATGACTAACATATCATCTAACAGGCATACAACCCCGTCCGTTCCTGATAACACACTTTCAATGGCCCGTTAGGAAACAGCCGGTGCGCTGGCTAAACCAAACACTAGACGCGTATATTTAAAAAGTCCGCGGTTTGCACTATGGCACCGTACAGGGCGCCTCTAACGCCACGGCCGAGTAAGCGGTTAGCTTACTTGGTCTGCGCAGTGATCCACTGCGCCTACGCGGGAGTGGTCCTTAGATAAGAACCACAACGTCGTCAAGAAATTCGAGCTAATCCGACTCGATGTATGTCATAAATGAGTATTTACAATTAGGCCACATGAGACGTTTAAGAAAAGATAATATTGAAATTAATGAAGCTGTTTACTTACCCTATCATGCAGTCGTTAGAAAGGACAAAACAACTACGAAAGTTAGAGTCGTTTTTAATGCATCAAGTAAAAATAATTATGGTGTTTCGCTAAACGAAACTTTGATGATAGGACCCAGACTACAGGCAGATTTGCGTCACTTAGTAATGCGTTGGAGAATTGATCCGATTGTGCTGGTAGCTGACATTATTAAAATGTATCGGCAGGTCAGGGCAGCTGAAGACAACAAAAAATTTCAACGTATTGTGTGGCGTGAGAACCCAGAAAGTGAAATAGAAGATTTTGAGCTCTTGACTGTGACTTTTGGAATTGCATCCGCCCCTTATTTAGCCGTTAGAGTATTGAACTAAATCAGCTTGGATGAGGGCAAGAATTTCCCATTGGCAGGGTATTACAGGCATTCTACATGGATGACCTTATAACAGGATGTTGCGACGTAAAGACTGGAAGTTTATAAGCAAATGACGGAGCTATTGGCTAGAGGTGGATTTAAGCTACAAAAATGGAACAGCAACAATGAGGAACTATTATCACAAATAAGCATAAATAAATAGCTAGCAGACATGAATGAAGAAGACACAACTGATAAGGACATGTTGAAGGAGTACAAACAGAGAAGGGAAATGCAGGAAGGCAACATACAGGACATACAAAATATACTAAAACTAAAGGAAACTGAAAGCTTGAAGGACAACATTAGGTATTAGCTGGGACCGACGTGAAGATCATTTTCGTTATTCAGTGAATCTTCCGAAGACGACGACTGAGCCTGAAACAAAAAGAACAATATTATCAATTATGGCACGACTGTACGATTCTTTAGGATAGATCGCGCCAAGCATTATTTTAGCAAAGATGTTGATTCAAAGGCTATGGCTAGCAGGGACAAGTTGGGATGAACTAATTCCTGCTGATTTATTACAAGATTGGAATACTTACCGTAATGAGTAACCACAACGCACTTCCGTAAGAGTACCACGATGGTTAGGCACTTCCAGGACGGACACCAACACTGAATCGCATGGCTTCTGCGACGCATCTAAATCAGCATATGCAGCAGTCGTTTATGTAAGAGTCGTTGACTGCGATGGCAATATGAAAGTTTCTTTATTGACAGCAAAAACTAGAGTTGCCCCAATAAAGCAGATCAGTATACCACGTCTAGAATTATGTGGAGCTGTATTATTAGCAAAACTTTTGACGGAGATCGCAGAAATTTTAAACATTAATAAGAGCAATATTAAAGCTTGGACAGATTCAACTGTCGTACTCGCTTGACTTAACAGTCATCCCAGTAGGTAGAAGACTTTCGTGGCCAACCGAGTGTCAGAGCTTTTAACAAGCCTGAACTCTTCGCAATGGTACCACGTTTCGACCAAAGAAAATCCTGCTGACTGTGCGTCACGAGGTGTCCAGCCAGAAGCACTTGCAGGCAACGCACTTTGGTTTTTCGGTCCAAAGAAAAAAGTCGGTCGAGAGAAAACAGAAATCATTCCTTACAAGAGACCCATGAATTTAAAGATCAATTTAGAAGTAGCCATCAAATCACATATTAATGTCATTTCCGATGATGCAATATTTCAGAAGTTTTCTTCCTTACAAAGGCAGCTTAGAGTAATAGCTTATTGCCGACGATTTAATAGGAAGAATAAGTGTACTGAGCGGAAATCTTATCTTACAAAAACTGAAATAGACCATGCACTAATGTGTTGCATTAAGAAAGTACAGAAGGAAGAATTTGGTGAAGAATATTTACAACTTAAGGAGAAAGATTTATTATCTAAATCTAGTAAGCTAAAATCATTGTGTCCGTATCTTGATAACAATGAAATAATGAGAGTTAGTGGAAGACTACAAAACTCTCAACTGCCAGCGCAAACAAAGTATCCAATAATACTACCACATTCTGCATATTTCACGAAATTAGTTATATCAGAGGCACACCAGAATACATTACATGGAGGAGTCCAGTTAATGGTGAATTACCTGAGAACCATGTATTGGATTATTGGTGTAAAAAATTTGGCTAAACAACATGATCGTAGATGTGTAACATATATTAGACAAAATGCCAAAGTACAAAACCCGTTTATGGGTTCGCTCCCTGCCGTTTGCTGTACACCCGCTCGAGCATTCTTACACAGTGGAGTGGATTATGCTGGCCCCATAAACATTAGGACAACTAAATGACGAGGTCACCATTCTCATAAAGGCTACATATGCTTATTCATATGTATGTCCACTCGTACAATACATCTGGAAGCGGTAAGTGACATGAGCACCCAGGCCTTCCTAGCAGCGTTCAGACGTTTCGTAGCAAGACGTGGACACTGCACACAAATATGGAGTGATAATGGGACTACGTTTGTAGGCGCTTCAAGGGAACTAGAGCAACTGAAGACCAACCAGGAAGTTCTTGCTACATACTTAGAATCGCACGGGACTGAGTGGCATTTCATTCCGCCACACGCCCCCAACTTTGGTGGACTGTGGGAAGCTGGAGTCAAGTCGACAAAGTTACACTTGAAACGCGTAATAGGTGAATCCACATTTACGTTCGAGGAAATGAGCACACTTCTCAGTGAAATTGAAGGATGTTTAAATTCTAGGCCCATTACAGTAGACAGCTCAGATCCCAGTGACCCACTTCCTTTAACACCAGGGCACTTTCTAATTGGGGGACCGCTAATAGCTGTACCCGAATTCAATGATTATTTAGAATCAAATATCAGTTCATTAAAAAGGTAACAATTCATTCAACAAATGTTACAGCGCTTTTGGCGGCGCTGCTCTCAAGAGTACTTATCTAACCTTATGAATAGATACAAATGGAGCTCTCGGGAACCAGAACCGAACATTGGTGATGTAGTCTTAATAAAAGAAGACAACTTACCGCCAAGTCGTTGGTTAATGGGCAGAATAGTTGAAAAGCATCCCGGGATCGATAATGTTACCCGTGTGGTCACAATACGTACTAAGACATCTTTTATCAAGCGACCAACTTCAAAACTATATGTCTTACTAGTAAGAGATTAATTAACCAGGATTAATCTTTGTACTTTGTGTTTTAAAATAATTTTAGTTATAGTAATAGAATAACCTTACAAATTGCATTTCTTAAAATAAGTTATTAGAAAAGAAAAGAAAAAGAAAAGAAAAGAAAAAAACATTTATTCACGGTCTAATCACAATAGATACAAAACAAAGCAAAAAAAAATGGAATTAAACAGAAAGTAAAACAATATTTCCCTAAATTAACAAAAATGTAAAAATAATATAAAATGAGTCTGTGTAGCAGCATAAGACCGTGAAATGGACAGGACTCAGTAAAAATCGAGATACAGAAACACGAATTGCTCTGATCCCGACACTGGTTTTCAGTCCGGCCCGCACTCCGAGGTAACTCGGACGGCTGCCTCAGTGCAAATGCTATAATCCGACGCGGAATACATAAAAAAAATATGTGTTCTTAAATATTTATTCACATGAATAGTGGATATCATTAGTCTAATGAAGGTAAGTACACAATAGAATTAACGTTTTCCTTCTAAATATATCAATTTTATTTATTAAGGATGCGGAATAAACGTTGGCTAAAGAATAAAGATAAGAAAATGATTGTCAGAAAAAATAAATTTATTATACAAATATTTAAATAAAATAGTTTAATATATTATATAAAGTGAAAATTAAAATATCTACATAATTTATGGGACTGAGATTACTGACGTGTTGAAAGAACTTAACCTCCTACCAGTTTTTTTCTAGATCGGTATTTTTTGTTCCGAAAGTAAGTGTAACCTGTATTTGATTTTAAACCCACTAATTGTTTTCAGGTCATGAAGTGGAGGTGGGAGGTTATTCCAACATTTAGTGGCATTATATTTAAAACTACCTCTGAAAGCGGCCGACCGGTAGAAAGGATATACTAACTTGTAATTGGATGATCTGGTATTATACTGCTTATTTTGATCTTTAGACCAAATCAACTTATTATATAAATATAAAAGTTCTTTATTTTTAATAATTCCAAACAAAAGTGATGCAAAGTGTAGACGCCTGCGACAGTCCATTTTTAAAATATTAGCGGTATTAATGAAAGGGGTTACATGTGCACGTGGTGGTACATTGAAACAAAATCGTGCACAGGCATTCTGTACCCGCTGTATTATTTGCCGTGTTCGAGATAATAGTCGTGGGCCTATGAGAGAATCCGCGTAATTAAATTTTGAAAGCACGATAGACTCGCAGAGATGTATACGTAAGGTGACACTTAGGTACTCACGAATACGATAAAGTACTTTCAACCTATAAAAGCAGTTACATGCAATATCCATTACATGTTTCTCAAAACGAAGTTTGTCGTCCATTATTACCCCCAAATTTCTGACTTCAGAGACTCTCACAATAGGTTCGTTGTTTACAATAATGGCAGGGTGGCTTGGTGTGATCTTTTTTATTTGATTTGGCGATCCTAGAATAAGGTACAGCGACTTTTTTGTATTGAGAACCAATGCGTTACGCTCTGACCACAAAGATATCCGACCCAAATCCAAGTTCAATTTTGTCACTGCTACTTGAACATCACAAGGCTTAAACGATATATATATCTGTAAGTCGTCAGCGTACATGTGGTACTTACAATACTCTATATTTTTAATAATGTCTGCACTATATATTATAAAAAGTAAGGGACCTAAAATGGATCCTTGCGGTACTCCTCGGTTCACAGGTCGCTCCCCAGAAATAGTTTTACCTTTTCCATTTAATTGTATTTCAACTTGCTGTGACCTATTTTTAAAGTAACTGGCAAACCATTGGGTTGCGTTTCTGCTTAAACCATAAAAATATAATTTTGAAAGAAGTAATGGGATATTGAGGATTTTAAAGGCGCGCGAGAAATCAAGTAATGTTAAAATAGTACCCTCACCACTGGCTTGTGCAGTCAGTATATCATCCACGACCTCTATAAGCGCTGTGGTAGTGCTGTGCTTCTTTCTAAAGCCAGACTGCAGCTCAGGAAGGATGTTATTTGCTTCAAGGTACTTTGTTAGCTGATTACATGCAAGCTTTTCTATTATTTTAGAAAGGCATGGTAGAATACTAATTGGCCTGAGATCCGACATAGAAACAGGGTTACTAGTTTTTGGTATATGTTTAGCGATGGCTTTTTTCCAGAGATCCGGATAGGTATTTGTCGCAAAAGATTTATTAATTATGTATGTTATTTCTGTAATAACATCTTTAGGCAATAACTTTAACATATCAAGAGAAATGCCATCGCACCCCACTGATTATTATATATATTAGGTATAAGTTAAATAGTTCTTTTTTGCAACAATTTCAGTTTAACAATATTTAAGTTTAATTAAGTTATTATCTAAGTTAAGGCTTAAATATGTTATCATTTAAGTTTTAGTTCAAATGTTATTTTTAAGTTTAAGTTCAGTATGTCAAGACCAATTTTATCATTCTGCCACGGTGGGCGGTATTGTATTTTTAAGGCCATTTCCGTCATTAAATGTCCTTGGTGGGCGGAATGTTTAAGACTATCATTAGTAGCAATAAAGAAATGTAGATGGCGCTGGGCGATTTAAACACGGGCTATCATTTATCTCACCAGTCAAGTGTATAGTCAAATAAATAAAATATTAAAAAGAAGAATTCAGATCAAGTACATAGTGTTTTGTTGTAGTTCAGCAAGACCACCATTAAACAAATATATATATCAGATATATAGATATATAAATAAAATAACAAAATATAATAAAAGATAAATCAAAATATAAGTGTAAAATGTAAAACCACTACGCTATTCGCATAAACCAGAAAAATTAACTATTCTACTATCACATCAGTTGACTGATAAAGATAACAGTCATTGTATTAAAATATACCTTAAAATTAATAAAACATTAAAAAACACTATTAGAAAAGTAGATACCAGAAAGATAGTATAACAAAACGTCAACATTCAACAAATGAGTCCACAACTTAGTAATATTTCCCAACGAAGGCAAAAGTCAAAAATTTAAATTGTTTGTGTCTGTGTAACCAAATCATTTCTCAACATCAATGTTAATAGGGATACAGTAAACAATGTAAATTTAATCATGATATGGAATAAAATCTGTTTGCCAGCAGTATTTATAAATGTTGAATCACACAAGGCTGTAAGGTCTAAGACCTTTGCTTGCCTTACTTGGCGAATCGTAACAACAACAATATCTTTTACAAAGTTTGTATTTTCTACCTACCTTATTACTTACAATACTTATTTACTTACTAATATAGTTGCGTTATTATACAAAGTACAAAGTAGATAATACATAATATTAAATCCTTAGTAGTTAAATTAATTAAACAAAGAAGACAAATATAATGTAATGATACCGTTAACACTACAATAATAAAAAGCTTGAATAATATCAAGTAAATTAAGACTGAATAAATTAAAATATTATTAATTTAATGAATCGTTACAATTATAAGAAAGCTTTCGAAAATATCACCAATGCCATTATTTTTTGGTCACAATACGACGTACCCTTTTATCTTCTTTGCTTGAACCTAATGGTGCCCGTTGATAGACGTTGACGTGGGACCACTTCTTGTTGGCAATTACGTTTGGATGTACTTTGCTGTGATCCACCAGATAGATTACCTGTGCCATCTTCGTTTTTGGGAGGTGTTGCATTAGAAAGAGGAGAACACCCTGGCAAGTACTTGGCGACAAGATTATTGAAGTTTTCCTCTGAAGTTACTTTTGCACGACTACTATCAGGCAATTTAATGTATACTGTGCCATCAAGCGTCCACACATTCCTCATGCCAAAGTGCTTCCTGGCCTGCTTGTGAATATTTTGACGTATCTTTGTGAGAAACTCAAATAATGTGAAAGACGTACCTTTTAATTTGGTCTTTGATTTCCAAACTACTGATTTTGTGTGGTCATCATGAAACTGGACGAGTACTGCTCTAGCTTGATCTTTACCTTGCGATCCCAATCTGTGACACCGTTTGATCGAGGAGCTTCTCACATCGGAAAGACCCATCTTGTTATGTATTAATTTTAGAACCTTATCAATTAAGCTTACTTCAGAGTCCTCTGGGATGCCATTGAACAGCAATACATTTTGCCATTATCGCATGTCAAGTCCATCAATTGTGTTTATACAACTTCTAACTTGCAGTCGCAGTAGACTAAACATTTCTGTGACCAAATCCTTGAATGCATAAAATTCCTGACTTAGCTGCACTAACATTGGACTGGAAGGGACCAGTGCAGCCTTCAGACGATCTTCGAATTCTGCCATCTTTTGCATCCAGCTGACTTCCAGTTCTTTCTGTATTTTGTCTACATTGTTGATGCTTGCCATATTGTAATTGTAATGTAACAGTGCTTAATGGTGGTAAATACAAGTGTTACTGATGGGTGCTGCAGTAAGTTATTAAAACCTTGTTTACATAGATAAATTATTATTTGAATACATAAAGACATAAATACAAAACCTCTTTTCTTAAAGTATTTGTCGAATAATTTACCCCTAACAATTCTACAAATTAATATAATTTAAAATTATAAATAGGAGCACTGAAAACAGCTGTTGACTTTGTATACTGCATATATTAGAGGGCTATAGTCATTATCGTTATTAACTGTTTGTGAACGTTGCATCACTGGACATGGGAGTATCTAATCAGATATTATAGAAATATAGGAACGCAACGGCTTAGATGTCGGTCAATCAATCAAATTAATAAAGTCCGTATTTTACTATTTAGACACTAAGCCTATATAATTCTCAGAAATTCTCAGAAGAGTGCTGAAAAATGTGTTTATTTATTATTATTTTATAGAATAAGGTGACAAACAAGCACGCAGTCCACCTGATGATAAGTAGATGACCAATGAACACCTACAACAATCTTCAATTAAGAATCGAATGCAGATGTGTTGTCAGCCCTGACTTAGATGGAATACCTCACTTCTAGTAATAAGGTTCTCCGGTTCTCTACACTCACCTTACGAAACACAGACGCAATTAGCAGCTTAATACTGTTTTAAGCTGGTATTCTGTGAGGGTGTGATCCTACCCCGGTCGAGCAGTTTCATCCGTACTACGACCATAATATAGCCAAAGCGTGGCTCTACCACGTATGTAAATCAGATAGTGGTAGTGTATCAAGATAGAAGTACTACATATTAAGGATTCAATTGCCATATAATTACTTTGACATCATAGTTATTTTGCAGTCTACATTTATCTATTGGAATACTATCACCTTTAAGTATGATTTATTCATATTCCTAAACGCAATATTTTGTTATTGTTGTGTGGTTAACTCATGAAACTAATGTACGAAGTTTGAGATTAGTTTTAAAGATACACTCTTTATCCTACATACACCAACTTTGCAAGTCTTAGGTTTATCTAATATCATCTTATTATTTATTTTCGTAACTTATTCTTAATAGTTATAAATAATCTGGGTTTGGCTATTTTTTAATATTATCCCTTCAAGCGCAAGGCCAATTCTTTTTTTTTTACGCGTCAACCGTCACCGCTAATACGAAAGGACGCTTGAATCTGGCCAGCGCTAATATAAACAGTGATATTTTTTTAATTATTTATACCAGCTAGATATATAACCTATACGTATCGAATTATTATGAACTAAGCTATTTAATTGTATATGAGTTGTGCAATTCTACTTTTATAAATGTTATCAATCTCATTTCAAAACTATGTGACGTAATTTTTGCCGATTTCTTGTACATAAAGTGTATGGATTATGAAATTAAGCCATTATATAAAAAGATATATAATATTGCATTTTGATCCTTAATTGTGGATGAATATAGTACTATAAGCTCGTATGTCCTTATTTCAATAGAAGAATCGGCAAGTGACGCCCTAGACGAAAGTTTAAATTTATTTTTTGTCTAGTTTTAGCGATATATTGAAGATAGACAAAGTTAAAAGTACCCTTTACCGATGAGCATGTCTAGGTGTATGGACGTCAAGGCAGCGAGAGATGTGTGACATCGTCGTGCCATATGAAAGTCCGTAGTCTCTACCTATCCTTTGAGTGTCAGATGTTTACTATATTGTAAATGGAGCTAGTTTTTTGTATGTAACTTTAGAAAAATATAGCAATTTTTTGAAAGTATAAACCAATTAGATAACTTCAGACCAAAAAATCCCATTCTTCTTTGTAAAATAAAGGTTTGCAACTATCTAAAGACCAAGCTCCACAAATGGCCCTTACAGACTTCTTTTGAACACGAAAGACCTTGCCAACCTCAACCGAGTTGCCCCACAACAAGAAGCCGCATGAAAGCATAGAGGAGCCATAGCCGTGGTAAGCACTCAGTACCGCTTCAGTAGGCACTGTCAACCGTAACTGTTTTATAGCATAAACAAAAATCTCAAGCGTATCGGATACGTCTTCTTATGAGTCTTCCTGTCACAGTGGCTGTCAATCATTAATCCTAAAAAATTAGTACAGTTGTCTTCTTTAATTTTTATACTGTCATAACAAATGTTAACTCCAATAGGTGGAGTTCTAAAATCCCTAAGTTTTATCATTTTGGCTTTTTTTAAGTTTATTTTTAAATTGTTACTTTTGAGCCATCTAAAGATTTTGTCGAGTGTAATAGATCTCTCATTTTCATAGAATTTTATATCCTTACAATTAATAATTACAGTAGTATCTTCCGCAAACAGTATAGTTTCGTGGCCAGTGACGTTTGTAAGATGATTAATGTATATTAAAAATAAAAAGGGACCTACCACACTCCCTTGTGGGACACCGTATTTATTATTTTGTAACCGAGATCTGCTTGTAATTTTATTGCCCTTTTGATTTTTAGAAACATCTACGCACTGTTTTTGGCCAGTCACGTAAATCTCCAGCCAGTCATGTTCTTTTTCCCTGATTCTGTAGTTATCAAGCTTATAAAGTAATAATTTATGGTCTGCAAAATCGAAAGTTTTAGTCATATCAAGAAAAATCGCACTTACCGGTGCTCTTTCATTAATGGCCTCCGTAATATATTTTACTAAATAAAAGCATACTGGTGTCGTGTTACTATTCTTTCTAAGCCCAAATTGCTCATGTTGAACAATATTTTGATCTGTAACATAGTTGCAAAGTATTTTCATCATTACCTTTTGAAATATTTTAGATAAAACTGGTATTAAAGTGATTGGACGATAATTACTCATGTCGATAGCCTCTTCTTAAATAAGGGTTAAGTGATTGATTTTTTTAAATTTCAGAGAAAGTACCTTCCTCAAGCGACATTTTTATAATGTAGCTCAAAGGTCCACATATATACTTAGCACAGGCATTGATTATTTTTGTATTTATCTTATCTAATCCTACTAAAATAGTATTATTAATTTTTTTAATTATATTTTTTTTCATCTGTCGATTTTAAAAATATTGTGTTTAAATAATTGATATTCATTGTTTTATTGATGTCATCTATTTTAAAATTAAAATCATTTATATTTGTCATGTCTATATAAAATTATTAAAAGCTTCAATAATGTCACGGTTCTTATTTAGAATAGTATCTATTTCGGAATTTATATTTATTTTACCAATATTCGCGTTTATAACCTTCCAAACGGCTTTGCATTTATTTTTGTTCCTATATCTATATATACTTTTTATTTTGTAATTGTAATGATTTATATACACATTTTCTGAGAACAATGTGATATTTTTATAGTTTTTATAATTTTCCTTTTTGTTAGCACCTGTCTGTATGTATTTTAAGTAGATTATTCGTAAGTATTAGAAAAAGTAATTAAAGATATGTAGCTACAAAATCTATTAAATTTATTATTGACGATGGAGAACGAAATAAAATGCTTCTAAAGGGCTTCCAGTACCGAATTTCAACTCGCTTTCTGAAGCTTTGCTTTATTTCCATCCTCGCCTGAAGTCTTGTTATTTTTAAGATGCTGAAGAGCCTTTCTAATCTCAAAGAAGAGAAGAGAAATAGTTTCTGATAAAATTTGCTCTTGGATTATTACTCACACTTGCGTGAGTCTCCAACGATGGCGTGTACAGCTGCCCATAGAATTTCTCAATTTCACTCAAAATCTCAGGTCCCGGAAACGATGCTGCCACCAGGAAGCTGAATTTTATGCACCAGAACCCTTCAAACAAGAACAATTTCAAGAGTACATTGCACAAATAAATGAAAATCATAAGTAGAAATGTGCGAATCTTATAAAACTATGTAAAAATAAAACTATGCTATAAATGTGCCACCAAGATTACATACGTTCCTGACCTGTACAAGAAACTATTCCTGGCAGTGACATTAAAGATGATGTCCAAGATTGATTGTTTCTAGTTAAAGAAACATAAATTTCATTTTGTCTTATATTTTTGTTTTTATCAGAAGATAATTTGTTTATCTTAAGTTGAAGTAAAAATAGATTTTAGATTAGTATTTTTCTTTTGTTAGCGGATTAAAACTTTAATTCAAAGGATATTCATTCAAAGGCTTGTAAGCTTATCACCTATAAAGTCTAGCCTACATATTTTGTAAGTTACTAGTTTATATAATCATACATGAAAACATTCTTACCCTTATGTCATTTTTCTTAGACAAGCTAACACTATGTTGTTTGCAAGATTTTTCCATACCATATCAAGCACCTAAGTAGATTTCGTTAACTGGGTTAGATAGCTGTTATGTTTGCAAGTAGTTTTTTTCCTTGCTATATTAGACACTTCATAGACACCTGAGTAGATTTCGTTTACTTTATGAGACATTTTTACTTGCTACGAGTATTAGATCATTTAAATTATCGAACTTAGCAACGAATTAGGATCTTAAAATATTTTACCTATGTTTAACTAAATAAAAAGGGTTTTTTCTTATCCGAGATTCATCTCCGTCACAAAATGATGTACGTATCTATAAAATACAAGTAAAATTGAAGAAAAAACAATCAGATATTGTGTATTATGGTTATATATATATATGGTTTTTTTATTTAAAAAAACCTTAAAACGGTCTCCTGTAAAGTTGGTATAATCTCATATATATTCTCATGGAAGGCGTGCCGGAACGCAACCGCGCCCCAAACAACTGGGATTTTAATTTAGGTAAAAATAATTAAAATAATGAAACGCTACATAAATTATTTCATCATTGTGACTGACCTCAGGATTTTAAATTGTTTTATTTTTCTTAGTTCTTAAAAGTAGGCCTTTAATTTTTGTTAAAACAAAATTACCCTGTCGTGTGGACTAAGAAATATCACAATTTCAACATTGTCTAAACAGTTGCATTAAAAAGTGAAATTTTTCCACCTTTAGTGGTGCAATTTTTCTCCAAATTTATATTATGGAACTACTCCAGAAGTATATGGAACCAATTTAATAAAAAAGAATCAACAAATCAGCTTATAGTTGGCGAAGATATCGCGTGACATATATACAAAACAAAAAATATAGTCGAATTGTAAGCCTCCTTTTTATAAGTCGGCTAAAAATGGTACATTTTGTTCTATATATATCTAATGTATATTTAGCTGTGTTAAGTATTTTAGGCTTGCTGTGGCAGCGTACAAGTAAATGAATCCTATTACGTCTTGTGGGTGACGTTAGAGGTGATTATAGGAAATGCAATAAAAGTTTTATGATTTCTGGTAGAGGTATATATATATTGGCATTTAATATTTATTGTAATTATTTTAGACAATTTATTAGTTCTCCGCACTTAGCTGCTATTTTGTGGTGGTATCTTGTGAGAGTGTAATTCTTCTCTGGTCATACCGACACATTCAAGTTGCAACCCTATTACAGCCGTAGGAAGGTTCTACTACGTCTACTGCCTCTGGAGGTGTGGTACAATTAGTGAGCTACTGCAGTGCGTGTTGGTGGCCTTCACATATCTTCCGAATATTTTGTTTATTGGACAAATATGACATAGGAAGATGAACACCTATGAAATCCCTCCCATAACGGGAGAGGGTTAACTGTTTAGTGGTGGTGTAAGAATATCGACTGTACGATATGGGTACGTGTACGTGCGTCTCGTGAACGTTGTAAGAGGTGACAGAGGGAAGCAAACCACGAGGTGGGCAACAGTGTATTCAACAACTAGAAAACGTGCAGTTGCCAACCTACCAGCCAGGTGTGACAATTATGGAAAATATTTCTCTTATGAGGCATTCTATAGGGAGACATTTGTTCAGCAGGAGACTTTGATAGACTCTAATGATTCAATGAAAGACAGAAGGCTTTGTCCAGCTAGATTGCTTACAGACTGATGCCCTAGAAAATGATTTTTTTTAAATTATAAATACTGATTTAAATGCTCCAAAAGTAACTTATTTTTAATGAAACAGTTTAGAACTTTAAATTAGGCCTACCCAACTTATTACTTTATGTTCATCATGCCACGAAAATTTTAATTTACTTTCATAATTTAATTTATGATCATTGTAAACACTGTTTTTTCGCAATCAATTTTAAATTTAATGACTTGCTTTCCTTTACCTGCTAAAAGCACTAATGAATAGACCGTAAATTAAATGCGTTGATTCAAGGAATAAAATAAAATGTGAGTATATGTAAGTTTTTATTTTATCAAACATATTTGACTTCATTGTAATAAGGTGGTGGTGGTAACATACAAATGTATCAAAATTAATTGTTCCGGGTCGGAATGTTTTTTTGTTTTTTTTTTTGTATTTATGTTAACTGTCTCCACGTTTAAGGCATTACAAAATCAAGACTGAAGATGCCACTGTCAATCTCCTGTTTAAATTCGCTCGTAGTGGATTCTCTTACATTACATAAAAATGAAAAAAATGTATATTAAAAAAATATGAAATATTTGTAAAATATAAACTCAGTGCGTTAATTCTGAAATCAATGGTTTTGATCGCATTGATTTTATTTATTTAAAGAGTTAGTTCTTTACTGCGGTTACGGTTATTTACATTATTTAGTTGCATGGGGATGTAAAAGGATGTTATAAATTTAATCATAAAGTAGCGAGGTTAATATTTAAGCATCCAACAATAGCACGTAATTGTTTTAGTGATATAATGAAGTACTTACAATTCGATTATTTATATTATATTAGTCTACTAGACACCAACGACTAAGCGATGATAAGTTTGCTATGCTCTCCGAAATATGGTATGATTGTTTTACTAATGCACAAGTTTGTTACATACCCGAACGACTGACGAATAACCTTTTTCTTCAAAGTGACGCTGCCGATTCACCTAGTTTATGAACTCTAAACCTGAAAAAAAATAGACACAAATTTTGGATGGCTGTGATTTGGTTGTGCAGAAATTGATGGATTCTTACATGAATAAGGGCTGAAATGTTACTTGTGACAATTTTTTCACTTCGCATTTATTGACAGAATATTTGTAGTACCACTTTCTGTGAAGTACGTAGTACTAAGACAGTACGTTTGTACTAATACCAGGTGATATCTATATTATCTTTTTTATCTTTTTATAAAAGTGTTACCTTCACCCTAGGTTTTTATCCTGTATCTTGGTCAGTTTACATATATAAATTTCACAAAGACAAATGTCCATTTTTGACTATTTGTCACGATGAACTAAAGTTGAAAGAAAAACCCTGAGACGTTGTTATTCTATTCTTTGTTTCAGAAAGCACAAGGGATCTATGACAGAAGACATCTGGCCGCAGAGCTTCAGCACGTCGAGCAAGTATTGCAAGACTACAAGCTTCGGGTCCCGCGCCTACGTCACAGTAACCGAGTGAAGCCGGTCACAGTCAAGCGTGTACCCTATGTCAGAGTAGTTACAGACAAGGTTGGCTACATCTTGAAGCTAGCTTCTATTAAAATATACTTCGAGCCGCCGAAGAAGATTAGTAAATTCTTAGCATCCATCTTAGCATCCATCTTAGCATCCCTCTACAAGATGCAGGAGTGTACAAGCTTGATTGTGAATGTGGTCTCTCTTACATATGACAAACAAAAAGATCAGTTACAACCCGCGTGAAAGAACATATAGCTGACATGAAGCACCGACGCTCTGGAAATTCTGCAGTCTGTGAACATGTTCAAGATCGTCCCCGCCATTACATCAGATTGGATAGACCACATATCTTCTTCTTCTTCTTGGGTCTTCACCCCTTTCTTTTCGATATTCCAAGCATTTGAACCAAACGGTTTGTTTCGATTTTTGTAATGCGTACAGCAAAGGAGTGGAATAATTTGCCGGCGTCTATCTTTCCGTCCAAATACAATCTGGGCATCTTCAAGGTAAGAGTGAATAGGCTTTTGTTACGCTAAGATAGTGCGATTTACCATCTACAGCTGTATCACCACTAACCACCAGTTGGGATTTTGGTCAAGCACTGGTTTATAATAAGTAAAAAAATATATATTTGAAGAAATATTTTTCTGGCAAGCAGATTTTTTACTTCACCGCCGAAGACGTGGTAAATCAGCACTAAAAATTGGTTATAGGTATAAATTCTAATGGTGGTGGTGATACAAATCTAAAGTGATTACATGCTTTCGGCACCTTGTAACATCATCTTCCAGGATAAGTTGTGGTCAAAATCTCCCAAGATCTTCACAGCGTAATCCCTTTGCCTTTAAATCGTTAAAGATATTCCTTGGATTGTATAGAATTTAATAATATTTCACCAATAGCGAATTACACTTTAAAAGATAGTACATGGACGTTGATCGATTGAGTATAGCGAGTGTTGGAGTTGTACAACCAGCTATAAACTTCAATTTTCAAAGTCGAAAGTGTTAGCCATATTTATAAACAGAAGTCCTACTTCTTTCCCGTCCCACTTCATAACCTGCACCGCATATCAATAGAAGCGTTGAATGAAGAAGCAATACATGGCATGTTTACCTAAGTGCACGTAATGCAATGAACCCTAGTGAGTGTTTATGACATGGTTACACAATCATGGGTCGTGAAAATAGCGCTTAATTATTCTACTAGCTTGTTTACTTCAACGCGACCTAAACCGAAGACCAATTTTGAATTTGGACTTATAGTTATGAGACTTGACTACTGAAATAATTATTATAACTCTTCCCAACCAACGTCGTTTGATATGTACTGAAACCATCATTCATTTTGTGGGTGGTAGAATAAAGAAAATTGAGAAATAATTGCCGAAAGTTAAGGAATTTAGTGATTGCTTTGCTTGTGTGTAATGTGGACACGTGTTTTAATTTGTACAAAATTTATTACGTAGATTTATTTAGTTACCGAACAGAATAATTAGCGTATGGTTATGCAAATACAGTAAAAATCACTTAATACGATCAAGTATAATACGATTTCTCGCATAATACCATTTAATATCAGTCCCTTCAACTTGCGGCATATTTTCATACATTTTAACACGCTTAATACGATTCGTCGACCCCTCTAATACGCCATCTGTGCAACACTAGAGCCGATCCAAGTAGCACGCATAATTTTCTTCATTGATAACTGCCCCGCTCACCCCAAAGACTTTGAGCTAAAGAACATCAAGCTTGTTTGTAATTAAGCCTGAAACCATGCAAAATTGTTTCAAGAAAACAGGTTTCCGTACTTTGGACAAAACTGACGTCCTGTTGGAAAAAGAACACGCGATACTGCAGGGTTTCCCTAGATATTCTTGCATTGATAAAAATGTTGCACCGTGTGAAACCCGTTCAATCGAAGATCTTATTGAAGATGTGAATAACACCCAAAAATAGGTCTTCAGAAATGACGATGAAAATAATGGAGAACAATTCCGAGTTTGTCAAATGCAGAGGCATTATCAGCAGTAAACGGTTTAAGGCGCTATGTATCTGTAAGTTGCAACTGGCTTGTCGCTTTCGGGAAAAGTGAAGACGCACTGCAAAAGTTAAGTTATATTGAAAGCCTTGTCATCACTAATGCATCAAAATCTCTTTGTCAAACCAAAATAAGTTATTACTTTAACTAATGTCATTATAAATAATAATTAACTATGATGTAACGTATACATATACCTATTATGTATTATATTGTACTTTCCTAACAAATTTATAAATATATCTATAATTCAGTACTTACATAAAATTTGTAAATGACATATTTTATTTTCCCTATCCCGCATAATTCACTTTCCTGCTTAAGTCACGATTTTCGCTGGGTTCAAAATTGTCTTAAGCGAGTTTTACTGCACTTTTTATTCGCTCTCAAACAAAATTCTAAACGAGAATATTCAGGGTCGGGGATTGTCCTTCTGCTTATTGCAAATTCTTAAAATAAAAAGAAATGTTTTGGGACGGTTATTTCAATGCATTTGAAATATTTTCCCTTACCAAATCAACTTAATGAAATATTTAGTTGTAATTTTGGAACGAAGTTCCTTATCGGACGGTACGAATGAGGCGGATGAGGGATAAGCAAGAAAAAGTGTAAGACTTTTCCAACATAACTCCTTCTAACGTAGTGTAGACGGCCTTGGCGGCTATCAGAAAGCGAGATGGAATAATATCCATCTCTCTCGCACTTCTTCTTATCTTGCCATGAAAGTAATATTATTTTGTTTTACATGACGCTTCATTTTAATAGATGCTAGTAATTCATTTGTTATATTTGTTACTCAATAATATTGTTACGAGCTTGGCGTTCGAGACATTTAGAAACTACCGATTGAATTACCAAAATTGACACTTTAATTACAGAACAATAATTACACTAATAATTTAAAAAAATTGTACTACTGATAACTTTAGTTCGCAGTTGTATCGCTTCGAATATTCGCCCATTCAATACTTACTCGGTCACGGTCTATACCGAACTTATAAAGGACCTCAAGTAGTTTCCAGAACCTTCTACTATAGAAATTTCTAGAAAGTTCTTGACTCTCCTAGTTCTGCTACTCGATACTAGAGGGCGCTAGTGGTAACTAGTGTCGCCATGTACCAATGTAATCGTGGCACGATACACTGCCCCCTCCTAAAACATGCTCATGCCGAGCATTATTGGCCCCACAAAAACGCGCCAGTCGATTCACATGGGCGATCTTAAGAGTACCTCTTGCACCTTTCTGTATCCGGTATGTTACGTCATTGATCCTTGTCACAATCCGGTACGGTTCGTCCCATTTAGCTTGAAGCTTAAGAGATTTCCCTTAGCTGCGAACTGGATTGTGTTACCATACTAGTGAATCTTCGTCGAACCGTTTCTTATTCATTTTGCGGTCATACCGTGTTTTCATCTGTTCAGACATTTCATGATTGTCTGACGTGCTCATAAATGTCGTTCATTTTGTTCCACAAGTCATTTGCATAATTGGTTATACTGCGTGGGGCATCAGGTGGTATTCTGGTGATCATGTCTGCAGGCAGCCGCAATTCTCTTCCAAAGTTTGCAAAAGCTGGTGTCACTGATGTACTTTCGTTAACAGTGCTTCGAAATGACAACAAAAACGGTTGTATGTGCTTGTCTCAGTCCCGTTGCCGATTTTCCACAACTTTTGCTAGGTAACTCTCCAATGTCTGATTAAATCGTTCTACCATTCCATCAGATTGTGGCTGGTAAGAAGTTGTTCTTGTTTTATGAGTACCCATAACTTGGCAAGTTCCCTGGAATATTTGAGACTCAAAATTTGTTCCTTGATCGCTGTAAATCTCTAAAAGTACTCCAAAACGACAGAAGAATTCATGAATTAGTTTATCTGCAACTGCTGAAGTTTCTTGATTTGGAATGGCGAAGACTTCTGGCGAATCAGTGAAGTAATCCATCACAACCATGAAATACTTGTTACCACTTTCACTTTCCGGAAACGGCCCAGCAACGTCAAGGGCTATCCTCTTCCATGGTGGACCAACATTATACAATTTCAATGCAACTCTAGTACGAGTCTCAGTCTCGTAGTAGAGGTCCCTTTACAGCCGCACAACTTGTATATTTGCGACACCAGTTCTCAACATCGTCACGACAGTGGACCCAGTAAAACCGTTCCCGGATCTTTAGTAGAGTTCTTTTAACTCCCTGATGGTCTCCTGAATAAGCATTATGGTACAACTGTAGAATATCCAGCACTTTAGCTTTAGGGACAACCATTAGGACCATAGGGACTGGCCTGTTGGTCTAGTGGTTAGTGATCCTGACTGCTACGCCGGAGGTCGTGGGTTCGATTCCCACCCAGGACAAATGTTTGTGTGATGAGCACGATCATTTGTTCTGTGTCTGGGTGTAATTTATCTATAATATTTATGTATTTAGAAATATATAAGTATATTTATCAGTTGTCTAGTACCCATAACACAAGCTCTGCTTAGCTTGGGACTAGATGGCGTTGTTTGATAGTTGTGGAATATTATTATTATTGTGGAATATTATTGTGGAATATTATTATTTACAAATGGCAACTGCCTCCCAGACCATTTTTCCATTTAAGGCACAGGACTACGTTCTGAATCAGCAAGCTGTCCCATTAAGTCCAATAGCTTGTAGTCGAAATCATCGCTGAGACGTCGCTCCACTTACTGACTGACTCGGTCGCGGTCTATACCGACCTTATATAGGGCCTCAGGTAGTTTCCAGAACCATCTACTATAAACACTTCTGAAATGTTCGAGTACATATCAATCCCGATTGACCAGGTGTCGATAGTTCTAGAAAGTTCTTCCAAGGAAATTTCTAGAATGTTCTTGACTCTATTAGTTCTGCTACTCGATACTAGAAGGCGCTAGTGGTAACTAGTGTCTCCATGTACCATGTATATATCGTGCCTCGCAACAATATTATAATACGTTTTTTTTAAACGTTACCTCCACACTAGAATTTTCTCCTGTATCGTAGAGGCAGTTTACAAACATAAATTGCACAAAAACAAACATCCAGACACGGAACAACTACTTGTAGACCATAGAATTACTTGTTCTGTGCGGGAATCGAACCCGCATCCTTAGTGCTGTAACTCATTATCATCATCATCATTAGAGCCCTTCACAAGTCCAATCCTGATCATAGGGCACCCTAAAAGAAACCCACAAAGCACGGTCGTGGGCCACCTGCATCCAACGACTTCCGGCATGTTAAGATTTTAATATCGTAAATTATATTTCCACCTGACCAACGCAGTGGATGATTAAATATTAACCTCGCTACTTTATGATTAAATTTATAACATCCTTTTACATCCCCATGCAACTAAATAATGTAGCCGTAGTAAAGAAATAAAACATAACATAAACACTCACGCCTGTCACCCAGAGGGGTAGGCAGAGATTATGGACTTCCATTTGGCACGATCCTGACACACCTCTCTTGCTTCCTCCACATCCATATATCTACGCATACACGCTCGTGGGTTAAAGGTACTCTTGATTTGGCCCATTTTTAATATATAGCCAATTTGGTCGATAAACTTTCGCCTAAGGCGACCCTTCCCGACTATACCGTTCACCTCTGCAACATAAATTTGCTTTGTCACTCTTTCCTCATTCATTCTTTCTACATGGCCAAACCACCGAAGCATTCCTTTCTTAATCCTGGTCACAACATCATCTTGCAAACCACACTCTTCTCTTATTAAACAATTTCTCACTCTGTCATTCAGATTCATCCCTAACATACTCCTTAATGACCGCATTTCTACAACATTTTTTCTACTCTTTTGCATCTTCTGCCACACCCAACTTTCGCTACCATACATTAAAGTAAGTACTAACACAGCATTGTGAATTGCCATACGTGCCTTTTTGGACACATTTTGACTTTTCACAATAGAGTGTAGAGCCCCATTAACTCTATTTCCTGCATTCACTCGTCATTCATAACCCGCATTCTTCTACTTTCAAATTTTCTAAACAACTGTCCATAAATAGGTTGAACAACCACGGGGAAGCCACACAGCCCTATCTGACACCTTTATGGATGCCAAACCAGTCCGAGTAGGCCCCGTTGATCCTGACACAAGCACTAGAGTCCCTATATAGAGACTTCAATGCCTGTACCAGACCAGCATTTAGTGGACGAGTAAAGAAATAACTCTTTAAATAAATCAAATCAATGCGATCAAAACCATTGATTTAAGAATTAACGCACTGAGTTTATATTTTACAAATATTTCATATTTTTTTTAATATATATTTTTTCCATCTTTATGTAATGTAAGAGAATCCACTACGAGCGAATTTAAACGGGAGATTGACAGTGGCATCTTCAGTTTCGATTTTTTTATGCCTAAAACGTGGAGGCAGTTAACATAAATACAAAAAAACAAAAAACATTCCGACCCGGAACAATTAATTTTGGTACATTTGTACGTTACCACCACCACCTTATTACAATGAAGTCAAATATGTAATGTAATGTAAATATGTATAAAATAAAAACTTACATATACTCAAATTTAATTTTATTCATTAAATCAACGCATTTAATTTACGGTCTATTCAATAGTGCTTTTAGCAGGCAAAGGAAAGCAAGCCATTAAATTTAAAATTGATTGCGAAAAAACAATGTTTACAATGATCATAAATTCAATTATGAAAGTAAATTAAAATTTACGTGGCATGATGAAGATAAAGTAATAAGTTGGGTAAGCCTAATTTAAAGTTTTAAACTGTTTCATTAAAAATAAATTACTTTTGGAGCATTTAAATCATTATTTATAATTTTAAAAAAATCCTTTTCTAGGGCATCAGTCTGTAAGCAATCTAGCTGGACAAAGCCTTCTGTCTTTCATTGAATCATTACACTCTATCAAATTCTCCTGTTGAACAAATGTCTCCCTATAGAATGCATCATAAGAGAAATATTTTCCATAATTGTCACGCCAGGCTGGTAGGTTGGCAACTGCACGTTTTCTAGTTGTTATAAGGAAGACACTGTTGCCCAACTCATGGTTTGCTTACCTCTGTCACCTCTTACAACGCTCACAAGACGCACGTACACGTACCCATATCGTACAGTCAATATTCTTACACCACCACTAAACAGTTAACCCTCTCCCGTTATGGGAGGGATTTCATAGGTGTTCATCTTCCTATATCATATTTGTCCAATGAACAAAATATTCGGAAGATATGTGAAGGCCACCAACACGCACTGCAGTAGCGCACTAATAAACTAATAAAGTAACCCGTCATTTAATATTGAACCATTTTTGTAGGGTTGTTGTTCTTTATAAATCACGTATTCGTATAAAAACATTTTGTTGCCAGTAATTTTCTGCCGACTTCCAAAAAGGAGACGGTACTCAATTCTACTGTATGTTTTTTTTTTTATTTGTGTTACCTTGTTGATTTTTTATATGAAAGCTGATACTTCTCGTGTGGTCACATATGAATTTGAACAAGATCAGGCCAATAGTATTTGAGTTATCCTTAATAACTTATATTGAAGTCGGCTGTACAACATTTTTAATTTTAAATTATGTTATTTTCCTTTTTAAAATATCGTAAAGGATCTGTAAAAGTGTTATAGTCCAGGAGGAATCGGCGCATGAGTACCGATAACAAGTACTATATTGCTTAAACTGATATTTTTTTTAAAGTTCGTTGTTTCGGAGTTATGAAATGAAATGTTATGAAATACCTCTTACATGGTAGAGCCATGCTGCAGCTATATTAGTAGTATAGTTGTAGCACGAATGTGTCGGCTCGACCAGGGAAGGACCACGCTCTCACAGAAAACCAGCGTAAAATAGCAGCTTAACGCTGCTGTGTTTCGTATGGTGAGTGTAGAGAACCGGAGACCCTTTTTACTGGCAAAGAGGCATTCCATCTTAGTCCTCACGGGCGACAACGCATCTGCATCTTGAGTCTTTATTGAGGATAGATGTAGATGTCTATGGGTCACAGTAACTACTTACCGTCACGTGGACTGTGTGCTCGTTTGTCACAAATCTTCGAATTCAAAATATTAGTATTCCTCATACATGCAGGTTTCCTCACAATGTTTTCCAAGCACTTAGTACATCAGCCCTTGAAATTACAAACAAGTAAAGCTAGTTCTAGGAAATGCACTTAATCCCTGTGCTACCACGGCTCTAAAACGCATAATATATTCTTTATACACTGTTCCGTTGGTACTGTGGTCGTAAACGCTATTACTGAACATAAGGTCCTGGGTTCAAATCCCGGGTCGGGATAATATCATTGGGTTCTTCTGTTAAGAAATTCTCAGTGGCAGCCTGGAGTCAGGATTTTGACGATGTTTAGCCCCCGTGCCTCGGAAACCACATAAAGCCGTGGGTCCTGCGCCTGATCTCTCTCCGTTCATGTCGGATTCCCGTTCCATCGGTTTATAAGAGTGAGGGAATACAGAGTGAACTTGTGCTTGCGTAGATGGCTAGTCTGTGTTGAGACTTGCCGGCGTGACCGGAATCCGGTCTAGAGGACATTATTATTATTATCTTTCCTATAATACTGTCTTTCTGTTCACGTTCGAAAACCGTCTAAAATGGAAACAAAACTAGAACAAAAATTGAGCGTATACAAAAAGGTATCAAAACTTTCAAGCATGAAAATGGAATAAAAAGTTGAATAACTGAGGAATTAACTTTTTAATTATAAGCTTCGAAAAGGCTAAAAAGTTTTATTGTTTTGCGAAAAAAGTGGAGTGGTTCAGATCATAGATTAATGTTGGCTAGTTTACTTTGAATTTCAACTAAGTATTATAGAGTACAAATTCTATAGTAATGTCAAGAGGTTTCCATAGTATTAACACAGTACTAACAGTCAACATCGCTCTCATCTGATGTATTTACTTATAACAGCAATACCTAGCAGTCACGTAAGTGACACAACATTACTATTCAAAAATGTATTTAATGCTTTTCGAAGTATTCTCCGCGAAATTTGACACATTTTTCCATACGATGGAACCAATCATTGAAGAAACCATTCCATTCAGAAGTTGGGGTCTCCAAAATGGCCGTTTTGTAGGCGTCCACAGCTTCTTCAGGTGATGAAAATCTCTGTCTATGCAATTTATTCTTTATTTTAGGGGAAGTATAGAAATCATTAGGGCTTAGATCGGGGCTGTACGGCGGATGGTCTAATAATTCTATGTTTTCTTGCTCTAAAAACTATTTTGTTCTGTGTGCGGTGTGAGAACTCGCATTGTCGTGACGGAGGATGATGCGGCGGTTGCAGTTCTTTTTACGGAGTTCAGAAATGACCTGTGGCAAACAAATGCTAACATACCATTCTGCATTAACCGTTCTTTGTGCCTCAAGAGGAATAGTCGTAACATGGCCGGTTTTGGAGATAAACGTGGCCACCATTTTTTTTGCAACACTCCGTGAACGAACAATTTTTGTTGGCTTTAACTCATTTTCGAACACCCAAACTCGTGACTGGTTTTTTGTTTCGGGTTCGTACGCGTATATCCAGGATTCGTCATCTGATACGATGTTGTATACAGCATTTGAATCTTTTGAGAGTTCTGACGCACCAAGTAACGCGAGCCGCTTTTTGCTCTTCACAGAGCGAATGCGGTATCCATCATGTAAGATTATTTGTATTTGACTCATGCCAATGTCTAAAGTTGCCTGAATTTCGCGGTATGTTATATGTCGATCTTCCTCAACCAGATTATGTACAGCATCAACGTTTTCTTGGGTGACTGCAGTTTTTGGACGACCTTGACGGGGATCATCACTGAGCTTGACACGTCCACGTTGAAATTCAGCAAACCAGCGATAAATTGTGGTTTCATCACCAAATGCAGAAATCATCCGGTCAACATACTGTTTTTGTGTTAAACCACTTCGAAAGTCATAATAAATCATCGCTCTTGAATTTTATCGAGTCAATTCCATTTTCTCAACGACTAAACAAGTTTGACAAAACCTTGTGACAAGACCGAGAATCTTTTTTTTAATAAATAAATAAATGGTATTCGATTTTTAAAACCAAGGAGTTTTCAATTAAAAAGATTCTAATATGACAGGAACAGTGGAAATATTCCGTTCCCGATACTTTTAGTGCAGCCTATGTACAACTGCGCGAAATGTAGACAAACAAATAGAACGTATATTTACCTTTAGGAAAACAAACATCAACTCGTCGTTTTAAAGTGTTTTTTTTTTACACAATAGATATATTTTTCTTTTATTAGGGTTTTATTAGATTTAAGTATGCTAGATATATATATATGGCCCCCACTATGTAGAGTGATGACCTGGTAAGATATGCAGGAAGTCGATGCATACAGATGGCTGAAGACCGCGCTTTGTGGTATTCCTAGATGGAGGCCTATGTTCAGCAGTGTACTTGTGAAGGGTTGTAACAATGATGATGATGACGATTAAGTATTTATTTATTTATTTATTCTTTATTGCATTCCTTAATCTAAAAGAATACAAAGGGCGGACTTAATGCCTTGAGGCATTCTCTACCAGACAACCCAGTCAAGTATGATAGCAAGTATGACATTTCTAACTTCTGTTGTCAAAATAATCGTCATTATTACATCTGTATAGCTTTAAATATAACTAATTTCAAATCTTCTATTACCAATATAAAATTATATCTCCAATTTATTAAAATTAGCATGGAGGTAAAATCAATTTCCATTTTGTTTTCAGAAGTTTAATTCGTGGTAGAGCTAGATGCAGCTATATAGTAGTTGTAGCACGAAAGGGTTGGCTTAACCGGGGTATTACCACACTCTCATAGAATACTACTGTAAAATAGACGCTTAATATTTGTGTGTTTCGTATGGTGAGTATAGAGAACCGGAAATTATACTGGAAACGAGGCATTCCATCTTTGGTGGTGACAACGCATCAGTATTTAGATTCCTAATCGAGAATTGATTTAAATTGTTATTGGCTACAGCATCCAATCAGGTGGGATATGCGCTCCCACCTGATTGGTGGTTTCACCCTTAATCAATAAAAAAAGAATAATTATGACGATCATGAAATGCAGTAAGGATTTTCTTTGATTCGCCATTGTAAATTGTATTTCTTAACTATACTCTTAGTGTAATGATTTCTTATATTTACGCGAACACTACACATTGAATAAAACTATTTTTTTACGGATTTTATCGCGGTTAATTTACTATTTTAATTTCCGACGTTTCGGGTGCCTTACAGCAACCCATGGTCACACGTGGTCGTTTTTTTTAACAAATGTTTTAATTAGACTTGCTGCTTTTTTAAGCAAAGTACTCTTGCCTTTGCTTAAAAAGGCAGCAAGCTTTTAATATTCCTAATGAAAAAATGTTAAAAAAATTCTTTCTTATATCTATAAGTTTTTAGAGAAAATTTCTGTGAAAAACTATGAAAATAATTGTGGAACAATTTAGATTTCAATGAAATGTGGCGTGAAAGCGGCGAAAGATAATAATTAACCACCCCATTCCGTCTCAACATCGATGAGTAATTATATCAATATATTATTACTCATCGATATATCGATATAATATAAAGATTAAGGTCAATTCTCACTAAATCGTAAGAGGTTTAGTTCAAACAATGGAGTTTTAGTTGTTGATGATGAATGAGAATCATTGTTTAAAATAAATAGACAATAGCAAGATTTAACTTTAATATTTTAGTAGAAAACTCAAGTAAAATCGTGCTATTTTCTTAGCACTTCTGAAAGTGGAAGCATACAAAATAATCCACGTGTGCAATCCTTGTATCTTATACAAAATCTTTAATTAATATTTTACATAAAAGATTACATAAATTGGAGCTTTCTACTTGATTACGTTCATATTTATAAAACCTAAATATATTTTATTTTTGGCTTTTGTTTTTATGTTTTGACGGCTTCATATAATTTTTCCAAAGTCCAAATAATTGGGAATGAGGGTAAAAATATAAAAGGAAATACGAACAAATGAAGGTAGAATATTAATCTCCCATTTGTTTTAGCAGTATAAAGTATCGTGAAGGCCACTAAGATGATCAGTCTGTAATTCTACGAGTCACACTGTCGTTACTATACCCGTTGGGGTATTCTACTAGAGTAGGTAAGGGAAGTCGACTTGCTGAGAGGATGCCCTGTTTTACATTGAGATACGCATTGTTGCTGTTGGTTTGCATACTTTGGTGTTATCATGTTATTGGGTCCTGATAATAAGCAGGGTTTGTTACCGAGTAGTGGTCTTTTATTTAAATACTTTTGAGGATAATTTCTAAAATTAGATGTAGAATAATTTGTTTCAATACATAATTATTCTTTTATCACTGAAACTTAACTCTTAACAAGAGTGTTAAACGGCTGGGCTGATTTTGATTTTTTTTTTGTGTGTTGGAGTCCAAAGATCCGGATGGTTCACATTCACAATTGGACACAGTAATCACTCGTGCGAAGCCGTTCTTTAACATTCTTATCGTTCTTACACAAATGTAATCTTAAATAAAATTCGTGTCCCTGTATGATGCAGGTTCGAATTAGAGCGTCAGTGAAAGACAAATGAGATGGCGGAAGAAAGCTCACGAGCGGATGGTTGACAAACAACGTGTAAATTACGCATAAAAGAGGCTGTAAATAAGATGAAATGCCTCTTTTCCAGTAAAAAAAGGTCTCCGGTTTCATTTGCCATACGAAACCCATTGAGATGCTATTTTAAGCTGTTATTTTGTCAGAGCGTGGTCATTCCCCGGTTGAGCCGCCCCATTCGTGCTACAACCATAATTTAGCTGCGGCATGGTTCTACCACATAAATATAAAAGTTTCTTCTTCAATCAGAAGACCTTTATCTGGAAATGGGAGTAGATTTGAAAAAAATATTAAATTACAAATGAATTTTTGATTTCTTACGCGGAAGAAATGAATATTTAAATGCTGGAGTTTTTTTTTTATAGGATAGGGTGACAAACGAGCACACAGTCCACCTGATGGTAAGTGGTTGCTGTGGCCCATAGACATCTACATCTATCTTCGATTACGAATCAAAATGCAGATGCGCTGTCACCCGTGAGGGCTAAGATGGAATGCCTCGTTTCCAGTAAAAAGGGTCTCCGGTTCTCTACACTCACCATACGAAACACAGCAGCGTTAAGCTGCTATTTTACGCTGGTATTCTGTGAGAGCGTGGTCCTTCCCCGGTCGAGCCGACCCATTCGTGCTACAACCATAATATAGCTGCAGCATGGCGTTACCACGTTTACGAGTATCAAAAAGAAACGCTGTTCTTGTACTTTTTGTTTACATGGATTCAATTTAATTTAACATGAATATTATACAAGTGTTTACTTGTAAAACTAGTTATCCCCCATTTTTTGTAAAACACTTCGACTTCATTTTTTATCCTAGTTTCACAGTTTATCTGGTATAAGATATTCAAGAAAGATCTTTGAACGCAAAATGATAACTTAAGTATTATTACTTAATACTACTACTACTCAATATAGGTTTAAACCTATATTACTTATATTATATAAATCATCTGTACCATCACCACTGTAACTAGCTAACTAAATTCCGTTCGGCAGGTACGTAATTGCCGTAAATACGGTCGATGCGGGCTTCATTCCATTATGCAGAACGTTGTAAATACTTTAATAAAATCATGCATACAACAACGAAGGTACCAAAGTTGAGTTTACTATGCTACTTATGAAAATATTTCATATAAGGCCAGCTATGTCCGGCTACGCGTTGTTGAGGCTTTAAGAGGTTTTCAAAATGTATCTAAAAACACGTGCGTGTTCGATTCCAACGTTATGTCGAAATTCCAAAGCAACTGGATAAGAGCTTTCGAATATTTTAGATGTTGAACAGGAGCAGAAAGGGAAAGTAATCTGATTGGTGATGATTTCAAAACTTATATATAAGTAAATTTATAGCATACATACGTCCCAGAGCTGGTCATTTCTGGGGCCTTCTCTAATTTGTGATAGGGTTTTCAGTACAAGAAAATGTCCACCACGTTTCCCCATTGCTTGTTGGTGAACTTCACGTCTTCAAATTTTTAACATCTCGGACATGCAGATATTCTCGAAAAGTTTTCCTTCATCGCCGAGCACGTGGTAAAGTAGAACTTAAAATTGCAATCCGAATTCTTTTGTAACAACTGTAATGTGTCTTATCTTATGTTATCAATTGACAATTTTACAATTGCCAGTGGGGTTCGAACACTGAACCCTATAGAAAGTGGGCCCATGATAATGGCATAATCCTTAATTTTAATAAAACATAATGCAAACATGTACACTCTCCATATAATGCTGCAGGGAAAAACACCACATTGAATGTAATGGCTGTTGTGGGCCACTGTTTTGAGTGCTTAAATATTAATAAAATTAATTGTAAATGTAAATAAATTGAATTTGTCGATAATTTTAAGTATTAAGGACTGGTTATTGATCAAAACTTAAATTGGAAACCTCAAATATCTAATGTATGTACTAGGCTGTCGGCGATATTAGGAAAATTTTATAATTTAAGCCACATTTTGAACAAAAAATCTATGTACCTTCTATACTATGCTTAGGTGGATTGCCTCATAGGTTATGGACTTGGTGTGTACAGTCGCACTTTTGCTTCTTATATAAAGAACAATAAAAATTTACAGACAAGATTTCTAAAATATCTTGTAAATGAAAAAGTTAAAGAAAATTATAAGAAAGATCATAATAAGTTTTTCTCTATTTGGAAAATTTTACCGGTAGAACACAAAGTTAACATGTTATTAGTTTTGGAAAACATTAATAAAAATAATTATAAAAAAGTGGATAATAAATATAAAGTTAGAAAAGAGACGCCCCACGAGATGGAGAGACGACCTGGTAAGACATGCAGGAAGTCGATGGATGCAGGTGGCTCAGGACCGTGCTTTGTGGCATTCCTTGGGGGAGGCCTATGTTCAGCAGTGGACTTATGAAAGGCTGTAATGATGATGATGATTATGATAGAAAAGGGAAATTTGTTGAGCCTAGTATTAAAAATTACTATGGTAGTTTTTTAATACTAGGCGCAACAAATGCGACAGCGATGTACAAAGTATTTAATACCAATGCTTTTTAATGAAATAGCTTACCCAGTCTATTGCAATATTGCAAGTTAGACCTGAGTGTAAATTTACAAATAAAAAGAAACTTAAGAATTATTTTTTAGATAAAATAGAACACACGCATGATAGCGTATATGACAAAATGGTAGTGGATATTTTTACACCGCCATTCCAGGTTAACAAACATAGCGGTTCAATAATAATCCCTTTTACACTCATGACAGGAGATATAGTTATGGCTTTCCTTAGATTTCTACCACACGGCAAAACCTAGCCAATCCAATGCCTAGCATCAACCGAGCAGGATTTATTTAGAGTCGTAAAACAGGAAACAAACCTCCTTTCCACCTATAACTGTAATACGATAACATCAGAACGGAACGTTTACGATATACGTTACGTTGACGTATAACTACGTCTAATTGTCTCAAGCCCGAATATGTCCAATTGAAGTAGTGAATTATTTAATAGCTTACGATCGAAATGAATTTATTACGCGGTATGTACGAAACACAATACCAAAACGCCTTTACGATTTTCAAATTTTGATGTTGCTCAACTTGGTGGCAGGACTCCCTTTGCACTGCTGTCTTCCTGTCTGAAAGGTTTAGAGAGCCAGTATAATAACAGGCTGTGAGGTATTCCATCTTAGTCCTCAGTAGCTCTGTAGCTTTCTTGGTATATAGTTGACTGCGGGTGTCTTTTGACTGCGGTAGCATTTTACTATCAGGTGGACTTTAATTTTGTTTGTCATTTCAGTTTTATAAATGTTTATAGAGTCCTGGTAGCTCAGGGGGTAAGCGCTCTCTGTAAATTTTACAATACAGGAGCAACCCAGGTTTGGTCACCGCTGGCACCAGTGAAATTATTGATTGCAATTTTAAGCACCAATTTTTTTTTAGAATAAGGGTGACAAACGAGGACACAGTCCACCTGATGGTAAGTGGTTTCTGGCAGACAGATCTCTGGCAAAGACTTCGGAGCCTTGGTTCCGCTCGATCGCTTCTCTTAATACGAGCTGTATTAAAGTTGCGTAAGTCCCGTCGCATGCATTTGAAGATCTGTCTGTTCAGTCGCCTGTATGCTGTCAAATCTGTTGAAGAATGTAGCTTCATCTCCCGTCTAACAGCCTTGAGATTAAGAGTGTGATCGGAGAGTTTTTGTGTTCTTCTGCGGCGAGTCTTGCAGAACTCGGCTCCGACCGCATGGACAGTTTCCACGAGCTTGTCATTCATATCGTCCACTTTATTGCAGTCTTCTAGGCACTGAAAACGGTTTTGTAACTCGAGCTGAAAGGTTTTGGGACTTAGAGTTAGAGCACGAAGGGGACGGTCGGATTCTTAATCGCCACTACACGGCAATAAATTTTAAGGCTACGTAAAAAAAATAACTATCGAGAATACTATAGAGTATTGTATTGCAAAATACTACTTATCAGCTTTGTCAATGGAAAGGAGTGCTAAGACACTAATTGGTGACTTCAACCTGGTTACAGTCAATTTTAGCTGTCTCGAACAGAGAGGCAAAATAGCAACTTGGCGTTATTTTGCCTCTCTGTACAAGACACCAAGTAGGTGATCTACAGGGTACATTTGGAAGAGTGTGGGAGGAATTCCATGAAATAAGTCCTTTCTTTCTTTCCACTATATGACAATCAGGCGCTCAGCTAGTCTACACCCCTTTGTTGTCAACAACCACGATTTCAAACCAATTGGCTTGCTTCGTTGTTTGTAATGCATAGAGCAATTGAGTGTAATAATTTACCAGGATCTGTCTTTCCATTCGATTACAATGTAAATGTCTTCGAAGCAAGAGTGGATATGCTGTTTAAGCTAAATCAGTGCACTTTACAATTATCGGCTACATTACCACTTACCATCAGTGGGAACAGTAGTCAAGCACTGGTTTATATTTGGTTACAAGTTTTGTGTAACTCATAAATAAAACAATTTATATGTAAACTAATATATTTCCTGCTTTTCAAAGTATTCTCCATTACATTTTAAACACTTTTTTATTCTTTCAAACCATTTTTGAAAACATAAGGACTATTGGTCTTAGAGCATGTATTTTCTGGTCGAAAGCTATCATGGACTTTTCTGGTTCCGTAAATTTCGAAGCTCATACTCTTCGATTTTTGGCTAAATAAAGAAATCGGATGTTGTAATCATATGGACTGTGTTCTGTATGGATCATAAGCACTTTTCAAAAGCCAAAAATGAGTTGGCCTTGTTCGCAGTGTGCGCCGAGCATTTGAAATTCCGTGATCTCACTTCTCTCCAGCACGTTTTCGGGATAAGTTTGTTTTTCTGCCGACTTCCAAAAAGAAGACGGTACTCAATTTGTCTGTATGTTTTTTATGTGTGTTACCTCATAACTTTTTACTGGGTGAACCGATTTCGATTATTTTTTATTTTAAAGCTGGTAATTCTCATGTGGTCCCATATGAATTTGATCAAGGTCAGACCAATGGTTTTTGAGTTATTCTTAATAACTCATATTGAAGTCGGCTGTACAAAGTTTTTAATTTTAAATTATGCATTTAGCTTATGCTAACACCCAAATGATCTCGACCACACCACATTTTCCTGTATGCTCACAGTTGGGGGTGGACCTTCATGAATTTCATCATTAACACGATCTAATTCTGCGTACCAACTTCTTACGGTGCTCAAATTAGGTTCTTCCCTTCTAAAACATTTTGAATATGAGGAGTGCAATATTTCGGAGATAGTAAACTTTTAACATCTTAAAAATATCATCACCCTAAAATCTTTTCGTGTTAATTCCGTTTTGGCTACGGATAACAAACTTATACTAGTGATGAAAAACAATTAACAAGCGACTTCCCGCCAGAATAATTTTAATCGTTAGATGAGTTCATGTTATAAATCAAATATATAACTTTTGAAATTCAAATATTTATACGTGACCAGGAGCGCAGAACTTACAGTGTGCCCATTGTATGAGTCAAAAAAATACGAACGTAATAAAGGTTGTCTTGACGGTTGTCATGTAATCACAGAAAATATTTAAGTTATTTTGTTTTAATTTGAAATTCATATACACCTAATAGTAGGAAGTGCCTTGTTATTAGAATAGATATGTGCGTTCGAGGTATTCATGACTAACACTTGTTAGGAATTTAATGAATTCACGCGTTAGTTGCGCTACAGTTTTCTTATGCTAGTAAACATTTTATACGCAGAGCCACGCTATAGGTATATTGTGATTGTAGTATAAGCTCTTTCAGAATAGAGTGCTATTATTTGTTACTTATTAGACTATTTTTCCACTACATGATTTGAAACCCACAAAGTAAAAGTAAAAGTTAAAAAAAGGCGGTCAACCCCTAAAAATTTCAAATTTACAAAATATCCAGAAACGAAGCTGTAGGCAAGAACTACTTGCAAAATATTGAATATTTTGTTCTAGGTAAATTTTCCAAAAACGAAATTTGAGCGAGTTGTAAAAAAGACACGACTCGCGTGTCATACACAACACAAAAAAATAATCGATAGCACGCCTGGCGTGCCATCCGCACTGAACCGGTTAATTCGCAAACGAAGATAGATGTAGATATCTATGGGCCACAACAACCACTTACCATCAGGTGGACTGTGTCCTCGTTTGTCACCCTTATTCTAAAAAAAAATTGGTGCTTAAAATTGCAATCAATAATTTCACTGGTGCCAGCGGTGACCAAACCTGGGTTGCTCCTGTATTGTAAAATTTACAGAGAGCGCTTACCCCCTGAGCTACCAGGACTCTATAAACATTTATAAAACTGAAATGACAAACAAAATTAAAGTCCACCTGATAGTAAAATGCTACCGCAGTCAAACTCGATATGCTAAGTTACCTTGTAAAGGCAATCAATCTTGTAAGGTAAGTGAGGGTAATATAGTCACCTTAAGCTTTGCCACCCTATATAATCGAAACTAAGAGGAGGACAGAGACAAAAACACAAAGTCGAATACTATAAATTATATTTTTTTTTAAATTAAAAACAAGCCTTGGCAATAATTAGGAACACTTCGGAAAATCAACTTAAAAAAAAAAACTAACTACTCTATACAATACTAAAATCGACTAAAATATTTACTATAATATCAGCTGTCAAAATGGTGATGTTCGCGCAAAACACTTTCAAGGATTGACGCGAGAGGGCGCTCGGCGCGGTGCATTCATACCGGTTTGACTTTCGGTCATGCGGAAAACGCCCAAGGGCAGTCAGTCGTCTGTAAGCGGTGCTGACGTGAGCACGCGGTCAATTCTGTTAGGGAACTCGGAATAATTAGGTGCGGCCCGTAAAAATACGGTCTAGGATTTTGTGACGCGCATTCCTGCTGGAGAGCTTCCCGGGACTTATTGGGTCCGACTTAGAATCTGTATAAGTGCATTCGACAATATTAGCTAGTGCGGCCTCTGTATTCTAGAACTAACTCTTGCGACGCGAAACGGTAGTGGCCTTTAATAAACTGTAAACTCCGTGTGCGTTTTGTGTGTTAACCTTATAACCCGCGATAGTTAGTGGCTTCTGTAAGTTAGTAAATCGAACGATAGAGTTAATGGACTGTCATCGTGACAAAGGAGGAGAGTGACTGTGGACAATCTCGGAAGTTGTCAAGTTGGAGCGGTGTCGACGCCCGGGCTGCTGCTGACGGCTAAGGTCTAGGTTCAATCACCATCAGTCACATCCAGATACACACCACATCACCTTCTTTTCCTTGCACTACACAACCACATGCGACCTGACCGACTCCGGAGGAACCAGACGCCTTGGATATAGGTAAGTAAGCTACGTCCAAATTCCTCCCGGTCGACTGGCCGTATTATAGAACGCTCCCACATATTTTTAGTGTAATTAGAGATATTCCACGTGGCCACATTGAGGCCCGACCTACGCCTGCTCGGGAAGTCTTCAGCTTATGGGCCCCTGAGGATCTGATCCTTTAAGGGAGCAGCCGTAGGTCGTAACAGGTGATGATAAATCAGCGCCCTTATGACGTTTTATTATTTGATTGACTGATGATGAGTTATCGTATCACAAAGCCGTCTTTCCAAACAAGGCAGTAGTTTTTAAGTTATAAGAAAGTGACCGTAATAACTGGATGACCATATTACCCTTACGTACTATGTAGCTATAATAAAGTGTTCGTCTGCATGTATTAGTTATTTAGGGGGTTAAGAAGCAATGCCAGAAGAAACTGTGCTATATTTTGAAAATTCAATGGAATCATGAAATGGAAAAGCGAATAATTGATAAAATGGATGGTATTTGATGATTATACAGGGTATTTTTGGAACGCTCCCGAAAACTAAGACAGGCGACAGCACCAAGTATACCTTTGATCATGGGTCACAAATAAAATTGATCCTGATGAAAAAAAAATCATATTTTGACATCTTTTTATTAGAAAAGACTTATACAAATTCAACATAAAAGAAAAGACTTATTTAACCAGTGGCTACGTCATCTTTAACAATATTTGCATCGATTACTTAAATTTCAATTATTCTTATCTTTTTAATCTATATCTTATTATTAAGAGCTTATATCTTATTACTAAGAGCTGGTGTTTTACATGTGGTCCCATATAAATTTGATCGAGGTCAGACCAATAGTTTTTGAGTCATCCTTAATTATTTATATTAAAGTCGGTTGTACAAAATTTTTAATTTTTAATTATTATCGTAGTAAGTCTTGTATGATATCCCCTTTAAAATCATTACTCAAGAGTTGCGGGTTGTTAGTTTTTGTGTCTGACTACCAATGCTTTTCTAATATTTACTAAGAAAAAATAGTAAATTACTATTAGCGTCCTTTCAACTTCAAATGACCTTTCCAAAATATGTAAAAATGTTAAATGAATGGCAGTTTTTTTTATTTATTAGGTTGGGAAGACGCAAATAGTTATATGCGTCTTTCCTTCGATGTTTTTGTGTTGCCAGGTGTATTTTTTAATCTAAGATGAAAAGGAAAATTCGTTTTATTTAAATAAATAAACAAATTATAAAAAAAATAAGTTCGTCCTTAAAATCTTCATGTATCTACGTACATATTTCAATTTTCATATAGATACCTTTTAATATACTTTAGACACGGGGTCTGAAAGAAAAATTCATAAATTTATTTTTATTTCCATTTTACGTTTTTGTTAGTTGCGTCCTTCTTTATTATGACGGCAGAATGTAACCCGGCCGGCTCGTGTCGCCTCACGCTGTGACGCAGTAGGTTTCAGTTTTGTCGGGGTTCGTTATTAATTGTAGTTTTTGAAACAGTTCCGTGTTGATTTTGTACACGCGTGCGCGAGCGACAGCTCAATCGTTTTCTTTATTAAATTGTTAATACTTGTGATTACCTGTTGGTATTATTCTTGTTGTTACGTTTTTTGTTTTAATAATGCTTAACGCGTACGTTTATAGTGATTATGAAAATTATTTATCCGAACCTAGGTACACGAAGTATCGCTAAATAAATTGTTAAGACGTCGGGATGGAACAAGTGGTCATACTGTGCAGTGCACAAAGTGTTGAAGCGTAACCGAATGCGCCCATACAAATTGCACAAAGTGCAAGCTTTAGTTCCCGGCGATCACGACCGCCGACGAGTTTTCTGCCGTTGGTTATTATACCAGCAACAACGTGTGCCTGGTTCCATTGAGCACATTATCTGGACGGATGAGTCGACATTTACCAGAAACGGCCTGTGGAACCGAAGAAATACACACGTGTATTCAGAGGTTAACCCGCACGCTGTTCGACAAACCGGGCACCAAACCCGATGGTCGGTTAACGTATGGGCAGGTTTATTTAAGGATCGCATACTGGGACCAGTGTTTCTGCCAGAGCGACTGAACGGACAGCGATACCTAAACTTTATAAATGAACAGTTGGTTGACATTTTAAACGACCTATCGTTGGCTGAATATCGCCGCACATGGTTCCAACATGATGGTGCCCCTCCACATTTCGTGAGGTTCGTCCGTGAGCGCCTCAATGAGCTATTTGATGATCGCTGGATCGGCAGACTAGGACCACACGCTTGGCCACCTCGCTCACCAGATCTGACTCCGTTAGACTTCTTTTTGTGGGGTATGTGAAAGAAAGGGTTTTTAATCGTGAGTGTGATAGTGCTGAAGAAATGCGCCAAAGGATCGTGGATGCTTTCGAGAAACTATGTACGGACTGTGTTGAAGACCACACGATGATGCCCAAATCCCCGCCTGCACCCAAATCTACCGCACAATTTGAGCCGCATCTCATAAGACCACGGAGGATTTAGAGCGGTAAGCTGTTTCATACCTATTTTTTTTTAAATAACTTAGTACTAGACTAATCTAAATAGGTACATAACTGAATACATGAGAATAATAAACATACCTACACGATGAATAAAAACTCATGACTCCAACCTTGGTTACATTTTATTTAAGTATTTTTTCATTAGCGGGGAATCGAACTAGTTATTTGGGTTATTTAACCTGTAAATTCGGATTAAAGTGGCTAAGTGGAGACAAGCACAGTGGCAAAATAGTAGGTTAAGTAGATAAGTTAGGTATTTAGACAAGTGTTGTAAATTATTAGATATTGTGGTATGGCCCGCTAGTTGCGGGCCGCGCGAATTTGCGTTCGCGCGTACATTGACCTTTCAGTCAGGTGATATAAATTCAGTCATTCCACTGCTGGTTTTATGTTTCAGTATTTTCATGATATATTTTATGAAATTATCGTTTCATTTAGCTGTACTAACATGATGGCGCGTGAATAAAGCTAATAAAACGTTGTAAAAAGATGATTTTTTTTTCATCAGGATCGAATTTATTTGTGACCCATGATCAAAGGTGTACTTGGTGTTGTCGCCTGTCTTAGTTTTCGGGAGCGTTCCAAAAATACCCTGTATTTAATCTAAATGACGTCAAATTAATAGATCCCACTCACGCAAAGCCGATGCGTATCACTAGTTAGTAATAAAACCAGTGAATACGTAAAACTTGCCATCTTTATACTTGTAATGAAATTCTGTTGTGCTTGTATTCGTAATTATTTTTTCCCTAAACGGCTTGACCGATTTTGATGAAGTATTTTTAAGGTACCTGGATGATATTTACTTATGTTACAACCGGTAGATGGCGCTATTTTCAAGATTAAAAAATCATCTGTATGAAGTCGAACGATCGCTAGTACGATATAATATGGATATTTTGTTATTTTTATTGAATATTTTTTAGGACTACTGTCCTCTGGGTGTAGTAAAAGGCAACTGTAATGTAAAAATGCAATTAAAAGTGAGCGCTATTGTTGGTGATCACAGGTAGAAGTAACTTTGTTGTAATCTTCAAATTGTTGGTTTAGTTAGATTGGTTGGTATTGGCTGGTGAAAAATCAATAAAACTTCGTTAGTTACATTCGCTTTATTTTCGCTTTATGTTCGGTAAATAGGTTAATACTATTATAAGTGTTCGTACATACATAAGTGCGAAACAGATTACAAATTACATATTCACTTCATTAGGTACAACAACACCTAGATTCTTTAAAGTCAGTTAAAGTTAAAGTTTCAGCCTATATACGTCTCACTGATGGGCACAGGCCTCCTCTCATTTCTGAAAGAGTTTTAGGGCAGAGCGTGTTAGCGAATTTGTCTTCGCAATATTTTTTTTCTTGTTTCTCAGACACACAGGTTTCCTTCACCGCCAAGCACGTCGTAAATCAGCAATTAAAATAATTGCAATTAACAATTTCATTGGTGCCGGCGGGGATTGAAACCGGGTCGTACACCTACTGTAAAATTTACAGCGAGTCATCTAAGCTACCACGACTCTATTTCCTTTATTAGAAGTAAATAAAGGTAATATGATATTGACAAGAAATTTGACTAATCGATGGCGTTATTTATAATAAAGTTATTCTACTTTATGTCATCATTATCATCATCATTCCATAAAATTCCGTTGCTGGATATTATATACCTTTCCCGTTATAGGGAGGATTTGATTCAATGAGGACTAATAATTTTCAGCTCACCAGATGTAATTTAATTGAGTAGTTGTTTTTTAATAAATCTTTATTAAAAAACAAATAAATTAATTAATTAACTTCCCCACTATGAAATCTGTCAAATATTATACCTCACTTTCTAGTGACACCGCCCAGGTGGCAGAAAATGTCGTGGATGAGGGCATCGCTACTTGACTTTTTATCCCTTTGACGCAGTTTCATATCGCAGGGTTGAGTATTTTGTGCCTGGCGTAAATGGAATGATTATAACGCCATTCATTGGAAGCCATGAGATGCTTATGGGGTAGCTGGAATCCTAATTTTGCAGCACCTATGGAATGAAACGAAGGTATGAATTTTCTTACGATTCTCACAGCAATACGGTTACGGTAAGAAGATTATGAAGGATGATTGCTCAGATATTTTCTTATTCTGCTTTTTTTAAATGTTTTTACCGCAAGCTTTGATCGCTGCGTCAACTTCTATTGCAGCAGTAAATTTCGTAGGAAATACTCATAGAATAATAAAAATAATATATAATGTATTTTTTTTTGTTACACTAGGGACAATACTTACAAAAGAAAGACAAATTGGTAACAATATTGATATAAATTATTCTCAAAATTATTTAAATAAAAGAACACTACGAAGCAATAAGCCGTAATTACTATGAAAGACCATTCTGTAGGCCAATTGTTAAAAATATGGTATGAACTTCTGTTTACGCAACCAATCATTATCAGCAACAATACGGTTCGACCAACCGTAACGTGTTCCCGCTACAAACACACAACAAAGTAACGTGAGAGACTCAATTACATGGTAATACTATACTTTGTACACAACAATATAATAAGTAAAAAAATCAGAAGAGTGACCTCTGCACTGATATTCTGTTGGAGAAAAAAAGAAGTAATAATTCAAATAGAAATATATAAAATATGTAGGTTTATAATAAGAGTTTAAATAAATGGATATCTTTTTTTTATATATAGAAGAGGGGGCAAACGAGCATGCGGCTCACCTGATGGTAAGTGACTACCGCCGCCCATGATAAATCGCAACACCAGGGGAATTGCAGATGCGTTGCCGGCCTTTTAAAAGGAGTAGGCTCTTTTCTTGAAGGTCTCTAAGTCATATCGGTCCGGAAAAATCGCTGGTGGTAATCGATTCCACAAGGAAGTTGTGCGAGGAAGAAAACATCTTCTAAATCGCACGGTGGTGGACCGCCAATCATCCAGATGGTATAGATGGTAACGCAAGTTTTGTCGCGATGTGCGATGATGAAATTGTGCGGCTAGAATTAGTCCTTTTCTTAATTCCTCAGAGCACTCCCCGTAAAGCACTCTCCGACGCAACATCTCTACGCAGTGCCAGTGTATCGAGCCGATCAGAAAGAACTCGGTTGTCGACGATTCGAACCGCTGTGCGCTAGATGCGGTCAAGTGGAAGGAGCTGGCACTGGGGTGCCCCGGCCCAGAAATGAGAACAGTATTCCATATGACGCCGGATTTGCGCTTTGTAAAGTTGCAAGCGATGTGCCGGCATGAATTACTGTCTCGCTCTGCTGAGCACGCCAAGCTTTTTGGAGGCCAGTTTGGCCTTCCCTTCCAAGTGACCACAAAACTGCACACTATTCGATATGTCGACGCCGAGGATTCCGATACTGGCTGAGGCAACAAAGGGAGTGCCTTGAAACTGAGGAGATACGACAACGGGGTTCTTTTTAGCGGTAAACGCGCAAACTTGTGTCTATTTCGGATTGAACTGGACTAGATTTAGTCGCCCCCAATCCGAGACTTTGTTCAGCAAAGACTCGACTTCAGACACAAGTTTGTCCCGGTACTCTGCGACGTTTTCCCAAAAACTATTGGCACGACCACACCGGTCGTGGTATAAGGCATCACCAGTGCTGTCGTCTGCATAGCAATGAAATGTTACTAGTTTGCAATAATTCATTGATATGCAGAAGAAACAGCGTTTGTGATAGCACGCAGCCTTGTGAAACACCAGCGTTGATAGGCTTGAAATCAGAGCATGCACTGTCTACTACGACCTTGATGTTTCGATCAGCAAGGAAACTGGTGATCCATTTGCACAATTTCTCGGGAAGCCCGTAGAAAGGAAGCTTCGAAAGAAGCGCTTTGTGCCAGACCCGATCGAAGGCCTTCGCTATGTCCAAACTAACGGCCAATGCCTCCCGCTTAGACTCTACTGTCTCCGCCCAACTATGAGTCAGGTAGACCAGAAGATCACCAGCTGATCGACCCCGACGAAAACCGTACTGGCGGTAACTAAGCAGCTGGTGATCCTCAAGGTACCTCATGAGCTGGCAGTTTATAATTGATTCCATTATTTTGGAGAACAAGGAGGTTATGGCGATAGGCCTGTAGTTGGACGGGTCTGAGCGGTCGCCTTTTTTAGGGATCGGGTAGACCAAAGCTACCTTCCATGAATTCTGGACTACGCCTTGTGAGTAAGAGTACCGGAAAAGACGCGTTAAAACCGGTGCCAACTCCGGAGCACACGTCTTCAGCACAATGGGAGGGACTCCATCAAGCCCACTCGACTTTCTGACATCCAGGGAGAAGAGTGCTTTGCGAACCGAGCGCTGTGTAATTCGCACATCCGGCATGGAACAATCACACCGCGGGATGGTCGGCGGTGTATTCCCCCCGTCATCTAGAGTCGAGATGGACGCAAAGAGAGAGCTTCAAAGATCGGCTTTCTCCTTTGCGGCATGGGCCAGTGAGTCACCCTCTCTGTACAGAGATGGAAGAGATGGCTGACAGAAGTTCCCTTGGACAGCCTTGGCGAGAGACCAGAATGCATGGGTTCCCGAAGGAAGGCGTGCTCATGAGGATGTGCTCAGACCTTGCCTTCGCAATGACGCTTTTGAAGGACCTGGAGGCAGAATTATACTTCTTTTTAAGTGTTCTGGTGTTTAAATCCCCAGACGATGATAGGTTAGCCCAGGCCCGGTAGCACTCCTGCTTATAGCGTGATGCTATTTTACAGGAGCGACCAAACCATGGCTGGGATGTGCCTCCGATGGGCACCACAGAGGATGGAATAAAAAGTTCCATACCCTGAAGTACCACATCAGCAACAGAATCGGCAAAAACGCTGGGATCTTCTGGCGAGAAACAATCCCGCCTCCAAGGGTAGGATTCAAAAAAAGACCACATCCCGTCCCAATCGGCCGACCTATAGTGTCAAACACGGCGGCAAGTGACACCGTACTCCGGATCAGACAATGGTCCGAAGAGCCCAGAGGGGCATCAACGGAGACCTTATATCCGTCCGGATGAGAGGTCAGCAGAAGGTCCAACAGGGAAGGTACATGATCCTCCACATCTGGGATCCGCGTAAGCGAAGTAACCAGTTGTGTTAGACCATATGCCAAAGCAAAGTCATAGACAGATCTACCCGCATGATCGGTTAAACGGGAACCAAGCCATTCAGCGTGGTGGGCGTTAAAATCACCGAGTGTCACGATCTCTGCGGATGGGAACTGTTGTAGCATAGAGTCTGCAGCCATTTGGACGTGCTCGATGAGTCGGTCTGTGTCGGCATTACCGCTATGGGACCTATAGAGGCACCCGTAGACGCGGGGATGGTCGTCGCTGTCTACGCGCAGCCATAGGATGGACAGGCACCGTACCTTCAAGACTGCCGAGGCGTCGAAAACAGATGTCCTCTCTGACGTATACGCAAACCCCAGCCCGAGGCAGAAAGGAGTGTTCTAATTTGTACCCTGGGTAGGATATATATGAAGTATCAGCCGGAGAGGACACCTGAGTCTCGGTTAGAAATAACAAGGCCGGCTTCACCGTCTCTAGATGGTAATGGACAGGTTAAGGTTGGAATGAAGTCCCCTGATGTTGCAGAAATTCACGGATAGCGTGACAGGGGTCACCTTGGTCTTATTGCTCCATTTGCCCCGAGCAGTTTTAGTCGCGAGCGGAATTTTGAACTTTCTTATATGTACTGTCCTAATACAAAAAGTAGTTTATAATTAGTTTCTGATTTTTTATCAGGTTTATTATAGTTAGTTTTTCGTGCGGAAGAATAGCCGAAATAGATTCTTTTACGAAGTTCGTATTTACCAAAATACTCAAAAACTGTTGTTATTCAACACTCAAAACTAATATTTAGAATAGAAGGCCATTCCACTAGCATTATATCAAATTGAGGGAAGACTTTCACAAGTCGTCAGTTTAAACAATTTGCAGAGAAAAAGTAATAGAAAAACGTTCTAAATGTGTTAGTTTAAATTGCATTGTCATCCAGCTCTGAACACTATTTAAAATCTCTAGCTCATTGGGAAGTTTGTTTAAAATAAAATGTAAAATTTGTACCGAACAGACAAGAGAGCAAGAGAATAAAATAGTAGTAATACGTTTTCTAAAAAAAAAAGTATTTATGTAAAGCTTACAGCTCTTAACAATCATATCACTATTTTTCGTTGAACGTAAAAAATCGTTTAATGGCGTACGTTGAAAGGTCACTTTAAGGGTTCCTATATAATGGCTTTGACGCACTTCCGAGAGTCGAAAACTGCTTTATAGTACAAGGACAATAGCTTTATGTTACTTTGTTCCATATATAGTGAAGTAAAATTAAAGTACGCCTTTTTATTACAACGCTAAAAATAATCTTTAAATTAATAAATTAAGGGAAATGTTTATGACCCTTTTTTAGCATAGTGCGTATACTGAGGGATTTGGAATAGTTAAAGTTTATATAGAGAAAGAGTGCAGAAAGCGGAAATGTATTTGTATAACAAAACATGACATTGTTAACGTGCAAACTCCAACACATAAATGTCGCTTCTCTGAGAATATATATACTCTGTAATTTAAGGTAATTCGTATGTTTGTAATTACTTTAAGTGTAAGACGCAGTCTTTTTTATTTTTAATCGTTATGACGCTGCCATCTCATGATTTGTTTCCCTCTGTCGCCTCTTATGACACCCACGGGATGATATGGTTTAGTAGATCCTGCAAGGATCAATTACTCGTATTAGCATGGTATATATAAATAAATAAGTGTAATATCAGTAAATGTATAGTGGCGATGTAACAATATCCACTACCTCATAACATGTCGAGGAAATCGTAAGAGGTGACAGTGGGACTAAACCAGAAGATGGGCAGCAGCATCTTTCTGATAATCTACCAGTCAACCTACAAGTAAGCGGAGAACACTTGTTTGTAATGTCAGTGCTATGTCGTTTCACTAAACTATATCTAGTAATATGTCAAAAAATCAACTTGCACATTCTAATTTCATGTCCGTTTTAACCATAGTTTTGTGGATTATTTACGTTAGGTTAGGTATATTTTTTATTTAGTCTGAACAATACAAATTATGTTGAATAATAATTCATGCAAAAAATACAATTAAAATGTTAGTTTTGTTATGAACGATTTCACATAATAGAAAAAAAGTAAAATATCATCGTCAAAATGTGTTTAGTTGATTGAAACCTTAAGCCACGTCTCCACCAAAGTTTTGTTGTCAACACAACAGTTGCCAACACGTATTGCCATTAAATATTTCTGTCAACAAGCGTCTCCACCGAGGAAACAAATGTTGGCAACAAGCGTATTCCTTTGATGTTGCCGCCGAAAATGGAAACATGTTTTGTTGGCAACTGTTGTGTTGACAACAAAACTTTGGTGGAGACGCGCCTTAAGATTATTGATAAGTCATCGCGCGCTCTGACTAGATACCGCCAGCACTCTTGTAAAATGCGGCAACAAATACTACGCTTAAATCGGCGTACCCAGTCGCGTTGCAGGCATCGTGTGAGGCGAACATATCGAATGTTTTATTAAATATTGATCATAATCCGAAGTAAAATACCAGTTTACGTAGTGAAACTGTGTAAAAATAATACTACAAGAAATAAGAAAGACACTTGGATCACATACTTTCCGTAAAATAACACGAGCCATAAATAAGTCACAAAATATGAATGACGCCATTCAGTGTTGCCGCGTATGCAAAAATAAAGTTCGCCGTGGCTTAGATTTTAATAAGTGAATTTATTGTTACTATATTTAATAATATAATATATTTAACTTATTATAATATAACCTTATTCTATGTTATTTAATGTTTATTTCTGTAGTATTGCTCAAATGACTTAATTTCCGTTTATTAGGGTTCCATACCCAAAGAGTATCAACGGAACCCAAGTCTCCACTGTCGTTCCGTCTGTCTGTCAGCAGGTTGTGTCTTATGAACCGTAAAATGTAGATACTTGAAATTTTCACAGAATATGTATTTATATTGCTGCTATAACAGCATAAAATTAAATTAAATTAAAGGACCCTAAAAATCACGGTTCTTGTATGAAGGCCATAAAATAAACCTGATTTTTTTCTGTATTGATTTGTGTTTTTTTTTTACAGACTGTAGGGAAACCTGGATTAATACGCAATAAAACTGTATTAACACGAATACCAGCTTCAAATAGCAGCTTAACACTGCTGTGTTTCGTATGGTGAGTGTAGAGAACCGGAGACCCTTTTTACTGGAAAAGAGGCATTCCATCTTAGTCCTCACGGGTGACAACGCATCTGCATTTTGGTTCGCAAACGAGGATAAATGTAGATGTCTATGGGCCACAGCAACCACTTACCACCAGGTGGACTGTGTGCTCTTTTGTCACCCTATCCTATAAAAAAATGATTCTGTTTGTATGGTGGGATTGAAAGGGTATAGTATATCATGAGCTTTTACAGCTGGTTAAAACCATTGATTCGAATCTCTACTACCAATAAATAATACGACAAGCAAGAAATAGAAAAATAAAACGGCCGGCGTTGATAATCAGAAAAGGAGTGATCTTTCATCACGATAACGCCAGATCACAAGATTAGCTATCTATTTGAGACTATTAATACACACTAACATTCCTAAAAATCCAGTATTAGCTTGAGTACTTAAACTGGTTTAAAACTTTTAATCATTGTTTTCTTTATTGCATTCCAAAAAAATCCAGCGTGTTAATAAAATAGCATAATTTGGTGCCAGAGTTTAAGTTTCCGTAGTGTAGCGGTTATCACGTGTGCTTCACACGCACAAGGTCCCCGGTTCGATCCCGGGCGGAAACATGTTACATTTTTGCATGCTTTCATTTTTTGTATTTTACACTTTGTCCTAATAATATTAATGCGCCAGTCACGTAATTTAACATTAAGATAATATGTCTTTTTTAATGTCATTCCCATTAAATTTTATAGTTTTCTCTTTGCGATTGTAGCAAGCCAATTTGGTTAACCTGGAGGGGTTACTGTGGGCTTTTAAAATATCTCGAAGTGTTTGAGTTCAAGAAAAATCTTTTCGAATAAAACTATTTTTACGGATTTTATTATATTTCATTCTCGACGTTTCGAACCCTTTGCAGCACCGATGGTCTCAAGGGACAGAGGCGATTGACATCTCGATGTAAAAGTTAACCTCACCTCACGGAACTCACCTTAAGTTTTTTAATTATTACTTTTGGCCAGACTTCCCGGAGCGTGTAGTAGTTCACGTAAATAGGTAATATAAATCATTATAAAATTGTTTTTCTTATTTCTTAAGAGACTATTTTTGACAGATAGACGCCGTAATGATTCCAATGGAATTCCGTTTTGTTTATTTTGACGCGGAACGGTAAGAAATTATCCAAATTATATATTGGACTAATTTTTGATTCCAACAGGAAATCAAACCTTTGACTCCATAGACGACACTGACCATTAAGCCTCACGGTCACCCTTACATACTGTAACATAGCGAAGGTTACTTTATTGTTCTCGAAAATCCATTTGCATGAGCAAACTAGTGGAGGAAATTAATATGAAATAATTGCCCCTGTAGTAATTGAAGACTAAGTTATACAGTCAGAATTGCCCCTGTATGGTCTTAGAATTAAAACCGTGTATACGGATCACCTCGCCTTCGATTTGCCGACGATATAGTCCCTATTGCAGAATCGCTGCAAGACCTAAGCACTATGCACAATGACCGCAATAGTGCCTCCCAACGGATAGGTCTTAAGATGAACATGGACAAAACAAAAATCATGTTTAACGTCCATGTCACACTTATGCCGGTAGTTGTTAGGAGCATTAAGCTAGAAGTTGTTGACGAATATGTTAATTTGGAACAAATAATCAGACTAAGTAAGTCCAACTTCGACCGAGAGGTTAATCGACGGATTCAACTCGGCTGGGAAGCATTCGAAAAATTACGGCACATCTTCTAGTCAGGTATACCTCAAAACTTGAAAACGGGACTGTACAACCAGTTCGTGTTGCCAGTGGTGACTATTGAACTGAGACGTGGTCCTTCACTGCTGGCCGTATGAGAAAGTTCAAAGTCGCTGAGCGAGCTATGGAGAGGACAATGCTTGGCGTTTCTCTGCGTGATAGACTTAAAATATCTGCAGTAGAACCAGAGTAACCAACGTAGCCCAAAGAATTATTATGCTGTAGTGACTGTGCTTTATGGCATTCCTTGGGGGAGGCCTATGTTCTGCAGTGGACTTGTGAAGGGCTGTAATGACAGTAATGTTCCGAGCTATGTTTGAATAAATAAATTAAAAAAAAACTACTCGGCATGGAGCTGCTTTAATTTCTAAGAGGGTTTTTGGGGCAGTAAATATTCCACCGCGCTGCGCCTATGTGTGGGTTGACTGTAGATGACCTTGAAATATGTTAATTTCAATAAAACTAGTTTTACCGCGTAGTTGCTTTTATCGCGTTTCATAATTACTTATTTTAAATCCCCGATGTTTTGGGTGCTTAAAAGGGTGGCCACCAAATATTACGAGGGATGGGGAATTGAGATGTTTGTCGTACACCTTATGCCTCAATACCAGCATTTTATTTTTTTGCTGGTAATAAGGTATTCTCTATTAGTTCTTAGGGGTGACAAGGCATCTTAATTATGATTTTTAATCAAGGATGGATGTAAACGTCTATGGGCTACAGCACCTCATCGTCAAGTGTACTATGTGCCCGTTTTTCACCTCTATTATAATCATAAGCCCAGTAGGCTATAAGCCTAACTTATTAGGAGAAACGTGCATTTGCTACTGCTTTATTGCAATATATTTAAAACGCTAGGACAATACATGTAATGAAACCATTTTCCAACGATTTTGGTGACGGATGTTGTAATATGACCTTTTCTATGGGTAAAATTAATATTTTTTTATAGAACAAGGGTGACAGCGAGCACACAGCTTACAAAGTACAGGTGCTTTGTCATCTTGAGAACTAAGATAAAATGCCTCGTATCCAGCAAAAAGGATATCCGGTTAACGTCACTCACCATACGAAACACATCATTAAGCTGCTATTATATATATATATATATATATATATATATATATATTTATATATTTTATGATGGCGTGGTCCTTTTCCGGTCGAGCTGAACCATTCGGTCAACAGGCATAATATAATTTATATCAAATGTATTTATAAATGAAACAAATTTTTACACGACGTTTTGAGTTGTTGCCTTAGCTTAAGATTGTTAAATATAATTCGCAGGTGATAAAATTTGTTGAATAATCTTTTCTATGAATTTTAATTAATAAGTTAGCGAAAACATTTATAGCAAACCACATTCAATCTTAACAAAAAGGGCAAATCTTCCATTAAGTCTTAACGAATTTGCTTACATTTGTTCAAATTAAATGAATGTGTTATTCTTCATTAACAAATTCGTTAACTTAGTACTTGTACTTTGTAATTAAGTCTCGTTGGGAGTGTTTGTGTAACTTTAGCCTCTTGTGGTGTTTATTTGACTTGAGACAAAGAAGTACTAAGTTACGTTCCAAATAGTTATATTAAGAATATTATGTTTGGTGAATCAGTAGTCACAAATTATTTTTAATTTGCTTAAATTTAATTAAATGTAAATATTTTTTAAGTATGTACTTATTGGTATCGAATTGAGCTATAACATGTACATTAACACATTCACTGTCCGTTTCAGACACAATAGTAAGACAGTAGCAATACTCCATATTTATGTGACTCACGGGACAGGGAATGGGTTAATAAGGTACTATAGAGCTGATATGATGATTGATCTGTATGCTAGCCTATAAAAGCTTGTTTTGGAATAGATTTTTGGCCTGATTCATAAAATCGACTTCAATTTGAGAAGTGCTTAAAGGTGCTTTCTTTCTTTTCACTAAATAACTATAGAAAAAGACAGGTATAGAGATAATTAATACTTAATTTAAGTAAGCGGTAATCAATTAGTATGTTAATGTGGTTGTATTCAAGGCAACCACCACTTTATAGGATAGCAGTCAAGCAAAAAATAATATATGAAAAATACAGGAACGAAACACTCTAAAAGCAGTAGACCATGATTTACTAACTACAAAGCCAAACTGTCATCTCGGCATAGAGAAAAGTTTAGAAACGCCTTCCAAACTTGGTAGAACTATCTTCAAAGTTGATTGAAGTAATAGTAACATAAGTAATTAGACACCAGGGCTATCAATTAAAAAATTCGCGTATAGGAAATTAAAATAGTTTGAGATAAAATTTCATTCATGCATGTATAACTTTTTACGGAGACACAGTTCACCTAATGGTACTACTAAGTGAATGCTATGGTTTATAGATATCTACATCTATCCTCGATTAAAAATCAAAGTGCAAATTCTTTGTCACTTCTGAGGACTAACATAAAATACTTGATTTCCATTAAAAAGGGTTCCCGATTCTCTATACCTATTCCAAACTGGTATTCTGGAAGAGCGTGGTTCTTCCCCACTCGATCCGACTCATTCATGCTAACCATATTCTATTTGATTTGATAAAGTGCTGAGTTTTATAAACTGATCATTGTTGTTCATCGATTTATTTTTTAATTTTAAAAACCTTTACAATTAAAACACCTTGATATAATCGTAAAAATAGCAAGTCGATAAAATAGCTTACCAAGTTTTCGTGTATGTCCAAAATAAATGTTTTGTGACATTATCTATCTTTAAAATAAGAGATATATCGTACAAGTGTACTTGAAAATTTCAAACTAACTTGTTTAGTGGTTTTATCATAGATATAATGAGAGATAAAGGTTTTTTGGCAGTGGAACCCTAAAAATATAAAATTTCTATTTCTACCCTATGCCCTTTCACGATCCACCTCTTTCTTAAGGACGACGTAACATAGGTATAAGCAAAAAGCTATTGATGTATTCAACTATTTCAGAAAGAACTCGAACCTTCAAGAAGTATCGAAGCTATTATGCGGATACTGGAAGAGCTCGTAAGATCCGAGTTCTTAAAGTCCGATAGTTTGTTCGGAATATTAGATATTCTGGTAATGTTTCCGATTTTGTATAAATATTGGTGAACTTATCGAATAAGTAATTACCTAAACATTTTGAAAGTTTGGTAACGAAGTGCCTAAGCGTTTGATTGTGGCGTTGCCGAGTCAGATGTTTGAATTCCGCACGGGACAAGTTTTTGTAAGATGTCCTACAATTGTTCTTGCTCTGGATGTTCACGGTTGTGCAATTTATTTATAGAAAAAGCCTCTTTCTACGATACTGTGGAAAATCTTAGTGGATAGTGCTTTTATACGTGGTGGAGCCATGCTGCAGCTATATTATGGATGTAGCACGAATAGTTCGGCTCGACCGGGGAAGGACAGAATACCAGCGTAAAATAGGAGCATTGAGCTGCTGTGTTTCGTAAGGTAAGTGTCTGTAGACCCTTTTTACTGACAATGAGGCATTCCATCTTAGTCCTCAGGGGTGGCAGAGCATCCGCATTTTGATTCTTAATCGAGGACAGATGCAGACGTCTAAAAGCCACTAAACTAAATAGAACAATGAGAAAAGTGTCGATAGATAAAAAAATAAAACAAAATTAAAAATTACCTGGTGCATTTGTAGTAGATATTAATGTTTCAATTAACTAAACATATTCTGACGATGATATTTTACCTTTTTCTTTTATGTGAATTCGTTCATTACAAAACTAACATTTTAATTGTATTTTTTTTTGCATGAATTATAATTCAACACAATTTGTATTGTTCAGAATAAATAAATAATACACCTAACATAACCTAAATAATCCACAAAACTATGGTTAAAACGGACATGAAATTAGCATGTGCACGTCGATTTTTTGACATACGAGTTTTACTAGATATAGTTTAGTGAAACGACATTGCACTGACATTATATTAGTATTTTGTTATATCACTAAGCATTTTAGTGCAATAAGCAAATGGTGAAGCCTTACTTACTCGTATTTTCGAAAACTGCAATAACGGTTAAATATTATTTATATAATGTTTGAACTTAAGTTTAAAATTTGGCCACTCTTTGAAAAATAACCCTATATATATGTAACAAGGGTCTATTTACGAGTTCATAACGATGAAGAAGAAAATTTCTTCGTCTAGTGGGTGAATATTCCAGCAACAGTCTACGATGACAAGTTAAAAATGTATAATATTGTGGAGCTTACGTTGGTCAGTCATTAATCTCTTGATATCAGACAGCACGCTGCCCGTCCCCTTTTTCAGTTTCCTTCTGTCGCCATGGGATAATATGGGGTAGGAGATATTTTTACTCTGTCACTACACTATATTGCTTTTAAATATTTCCACAAAATATTTAGTGCGTCAATTCATACTGGCTAGTCCGGCGGACTTACTTTTGTCCACAGTTTTCTCAGAAAGAGTAGATAATTGCATCGAGCAATCGCAATCATCCACTCCAGGCTGAAATTATGTTTTCGCCAAGGAAGGAAAATTTCTAACGTATTAATGGTCTATTCTGTTATGCGACAATGCTACTTCATTCTACAGACTCTTTAAACCATAATAAAACAAGAAAAAACAATCACTTACATCGCTACTAGGACAATATAAAGAAACACTTGCAATATAAAATAGTATCTATTTACAGAAATAGTTTCGTAGAAATATAAAGGGCCGTCAGGGTTGTGTGCTATATCCTCGAGATCCTTACTTGACCTTAATTAGATATGGGTAATCGGAAAAGGAGAATTAATCAATGTTATTCACACAAAACGTAATTAGGGTACTATGACAGTTGTTCGAGAAAAGATTATTAGAGAATCTTTAAACACTCCACCAAGAACAGCTCGATGCGAACTGCCTCGTCGTCTTTCTTTCTTCCCACACACTAGCACCTGGTGTTGCGTCAGAGTGAGTGACAACCGATTACTTCGACAGATAGCGTTTTACATATCTAATTGACATTTACTCCTTCGAAATAAGCAAACGCGCCGTCAAATATATTTTGTATGTTTCTTCATTTTAACAATGTGTATTATAAACAACTTGAGATATAACATACTGTTTGCGGAATTTTGTTTGAATTCGATTTGTTTTATTAGCAACAATACCGAGATAAATATATCGATCAACTGAAATAATATTTTTATATACAACTAATTATATTTATCAATAATATATTTCCTTTAATTTTTATATATTAGAGGAGGCAAACGAGAATGCCGCTCACCTAATGTTAAGTGACTACCACCGCCCATAAACAACTGCAACACCATGGAAACTGCAGATGCGTTGCCGGCCTTTTAAAAAAAAAGTAGGCTGTTTTCTTGAAAGTCCCTAAGTTGTATCTATCCGGAAAAATCACTGGTAGGCGATTCGTCAAGAAAGTTTTGTGAGGTTGATATTTGTATGATTTAACATACGTACTTTTGGTATAAGTCTAATAAAGTAACTATTTAGTATAGAATAAGGGTGACAAACGAGCACACAGTCCACCTGATGGTAAGTCGATGGCTGTGGCCCATAGACATCTATATTTATTCTCAATTAAGAATCAAAATGCAAATGCCTTGTCACCCCTGAGGACTGAGATGGAATGCCTCGTTTCCAGTAAAAAGGGTCTCCGGTTCTCTACACTCACCGTACGAAACACTGCAGCATTAAGCTGCTATTTTACGCTGGTATTCTGTGAGAGCGTGGTCTTACTCCGGTCGAGCCGATCCATTCGTGCTGCAACCACAATATAGCAGCAGCTTGGCTCTACCATAATATAATAACTCATTTTGCTTAATAAAAGTGGTTCTCAACTACTTAACCTAATTATGGGACATTAAGGAATACCTTGAAATTATTCTTTTGGCTCTTCAAAGCCCGCTGCCGCTGACCCCCTCACGTCGTGGCCACCAATAACCTAAAGATCCTCGCATCGCTCGTCATCACCTATACAATATGACTTTGCCAAAGAAAAGTCTTTTAGTTTACGAATGGACTCTCAACTTTTTCACTACTATAATTATTTTTTGTTGAACAGAGTGACGAGAAGTCATCCTCCAATAGTGAATATTGAAAAAATATTATTCCGGTTTATTTTATCTAATTTACTACATGACTCTGTTTTCTATTAACTATATTTTTTTAACTTCTTTGTTTATTTATTAACTTATTTATGCATAATAAAGAGATTTACAAACAGCAGTCTTTATGTATTGTTTGCTATTCCACTAGTTTGGTTTGTCTAGTTTAAACGCTCACTCTAAATTTTACAGTACGAGAACAGCCTGGGTTCGATCCTCGCCGGGACCAATGAAATTGTTAATTGCAATTTAAAGTGCTGGTTTAACCAAGTGTTCGGCGCTGAAGGAAAATATCTATATCTTTTTATGTTTTTTTATTCATATAGGATCATTCACAAGCTCTTATGAAAGGTCAAGAGAAAGAAAAAAAATACTTTGTAACAAATTAACAAATTTCAACACATACCTAACAATTTTAACAATGTCAAATTCTATGAGGGATAGTAATCCTCCAATCACCAGTAATGAGAAGTTACTTTTAAATAAAAGTTTATCAGTTTCCAGAGTATTATAAGTATTATATGTATTTGTGTATAGTGTATACTGGTATTTGTGTATAGAGTATACACAAATACATCTTGGGGAAACCTTCATGTCTGCAGTTTAAGTTAAGTCTGCCAACACGCATTGGGGCAGTGCGGTGGACATTTTTTTTATCCTGAAACTCTCTCAGAAATGAGGGGAGGTTTGTGCCCAGCATAGCTCAGAAGGACGTACATATAGGCAGTAAATCTACAATAAGTTTTCTGAAAATCCGTGAATTACATTTCGATGTTACGTTAATAATATGATTTATTTTTTATACAGAGTAAAAATAGATTAAACGTAAGAGTAAAAATTTGTTCATATACTACTTACCCGTCGGTACGAGATGTTTCAAACCGAATCAACGACACGAGCTCAAAGATAAGCACTGAAAAGGATTATCTCGATGGGTGTTCCAAGTTTGCTTTAGTGTCTTGAACTATCTTCTAAGTTTACTGAAGCAAACTTAACTGAGACTTGTTTGAGAATTATCAACAAGGTTTAACTTTTTATTTACTTTAAATCTCTCATTCAATGAAATATGTAGTCGTGGTGTTACCGTGCAGCTGTGATATAAGAATATCCACTAAGCTCAATCGTAAATCGACAGAGGAAACAAATTAGGAAATGGGCAGCAGCGTCTTCTTAATAACATCTACAAAAACTGCAGCTGCTATCCTGCTTGCCAAACGTAGCAACTATGGCAAATATCTATGTGAAGTAATCTGTGAGGGAGGCCTATATTCAGCAGTGGAATTTTGATAGGCTGTATCGATAAATTAAAATTTGGAAAATAACATTGAATTATTTGACGTTGGTTAATTTTGTTAAGTTTTCTAGCTGTATTATGCTATCTTTAAGCAACGTTTTTACTGTACTAACATAAAACTTACGCAATATATAATAAAAAAAGACATTTTAATTTAAACAGAATATATCAAGAATCAAATGAATGCCGCACTATCAGTAAAAAGCCGGCCAAGTGCGAGTCGGACTCGCCCATGAAGGGTTCCGTAGCAGCAAGATAATTTCGATGTAAGTAATTGAAATTAATTTTATCCCACGAAAACAGTATCAAATCGTAAACGTACAATATTTAGAATTCGCAAATGTATCAAAAAATTAGCTCCGCAAGCACGAGTGTCAACGACGTCTGCCCTCACGTGTCTGCCCACCCGGGTAAGCGCAGTCAGGAACCTGCCCCCCGCGCGCTCCGCACCCGCTACCGATCAAGCCTTCGATTCTTAGGCCGGCCACATACATACGGAATTCCGTTTCGTGATTCCGTTTGTGAATCCCGAATCGGGATTCCGTTAATACATCACACACACACGTTTTTTTCCGTTCGGAATAACAAGGGTCAGTTGAGAGACGTTAGCCATTGAGTCTAGACATTCTGCCAGCGAATACTGATGACGATTGTCTGGTTGCGATTCCATTGTTCTTACTAGGTGCATCCCTTTATCACCCTAAGCTTGCAATATAGTCAATACTATGTAAAAAGATATATCTATCCAGAGATATTTTTTAAATATTTATGTATGTAAATTCTATCGACGAATTATTAAATAAAATAAGATTAAAGGTTACAAAAAGCTATACACCTACAAGATTAAATGTAAAAACATACATAAATACACCTACTCGCTTCGGTCGTGTGACGAACACTGAATGCATTCCGTACGGAATTTACGTATGTGTGTTGCGACTCGTACAAAATCTATGGAAGACGTGATTCCGTTTCGGAATCCCGAATCGGGATTCCGTGAATACAACACACACATACGGTTTTTTTCCGTTCGGAATAACAAGGGTCAGTTGAGAGACGTTGGCCATTGAGTGTAGAGATTCTGCCAGCGAGTAATGACGACGATTTTCTAATTGCGATTCCATTATTGCTGTATCATTCTTACTAGGTGCATCCCCTTATCACTCTAAGCTTGCAATATAGTCAATATTATGTAAAAATAAAAATTATTAAATAAAACAAGATGAAAGGTTACGAAAAGCTATACACCTACAATTTACTCGCTCCGGTCGTGTGACGAACACTGAGCACGTTCCGTACGGAATTTACGTATGTGTGTTGCGACTCGTACAAAATCTATGGAAGACGTGCGTTCGGAGCGGCTTTTTTCTTTTCGGGATCTCGAACGCACAGACGGTCATACGGAATCTCGAATCGGAGAAATTCCGTACGAAAAAATAACGTACGTGTGTGGCAGGTCATAGATTTTATATGGTCTTGCTGCGTTCGGAATCCCGAATCGGAATATCGAAACGGAATCCCGAAACAGAATTCCGTATGTATGTGGCCGGCCTTATTGCGCAACAAACAAACAATAGTTGACTTTTGATAGGCTGTAACAGTATTAAATAAAATTAAAACCACGCACATCCATGTAGCATCAAGTATTCATATAGCATAATTAAATTAATTTGTATAAAAATTTCACGTAAAAGAATCTTAGGGATCGGGTGGCAGAACAACACAAGCCCTGTACATAAGTCTCAATATAAAAGTTTTAATTACTTTTTATCGCTATAGTTGTTATATTTCAATAAGCAGCGGTGGCCTGTGGAAGTTTAACCACGTTTATGTGGCAGAGCTAATCTGCAAATCTATTCAGGCTGTAGCACGCCGAACTAAAGATCGGGGAAGGACCACGCTTACACAAAATACTATTACATAATAGGAGTATACTATAGCTGAAGACAGAAGAGTACAATCTGCAAATTTGCCTTGCATATGTGGACTATGAGAAAGCCTTTGATTCCGTCGAAATTTGGGCGGTGCTACAGTCCCTTCAGCGATGCCAAGTTGACTGTCGGTATATCGCAGTGTTGAAGTGCTTGTACAGTACTGGCTATCCGAGTACAGAACCAGAGTACGAAACCTGTCCAACTACAGAGAGGTGTAAGACAGGGTGACGTTATATCCCAGAAGCTCTTCACCGCTGCATTGGAAGACGTTTTCAAGCTTCTGAACTGGAAAGGATACGGTATTAACATCAATGGCGAGTACATCACTCACCTTCGATTTGCCGACGATATAGTCCTTATGGCGGAATCACTAGAGGACCTAAGCACTATGCTCAATGACCTCAATAGTGTTTCCTAAGGGATAGGTCTTAAGACAAAACAAAGATCATGTTTAATGTCCATGTCACACCTATGCCGGTAGTTGTTGGGTTAGCACTAAGCTCGAAGTTGTTGACGAGTATATTTACCTGGGACAAATAGTCCGACTAGGTAAATCCAACTTTACCGAGAGGTCAATCGGCGGATTCAACTCGGTTGCGCAGCGTTCGGGAAATTACTTGCTTCTAAAAAAACATATTACCTGATGTAAGTTAGTAGATGAGCGGTTGGGCCTTTTCTACCTAGAAATTGGCCTGGGTTTGTACCACCCTAATTTACTACTTCTTCATCAGCTCATAGTAGTCCACGGCTGCCTTAAAGATTACACTTGGCATGCAAATTGACACTCGTAGTACCATTCTGCCTTGTAAGTAGTCCACCCGGATAGGTACAACCCTTAATTGCTATTGTACATCAGCCCATGGAAGACAACGTTTTTATATTGAATAAGGGTGACAAACCAGCAGCACTAAATAAAATGCAGATAAGTTACCACTATTGAGGACTGAGATGCAACGCTTAGTTTCCAGTAAAAAGGGTCTTCGGTTCTCTACACTCACCATACAAAACACAGCAGAGTTGAGTGAGCTGCTATTTCGCGCTGGTATTCTGTGAGAGCGTGGTCCTTCCCCGGTTGTGCCGACCCATTCGTGCTACAACCATAATATAGCTGCTGCGTGGCTCTACCACGTATAAGGAGATGCGTTGACATCTCTGAAAACTTTACATAAAATGAATCGTTATGTGTAATCCATTCTCAATTAGATAATTATGTAGGAAATATATATATAATATATATATATATATATGTAGGAAGTATAGTGGGTATAGTACAGAGACTGATTTTGTAGTTAGGAATAATAATTAATTCGTTTACACGAATTAATTATCCAACGAGTCGAGGATAAACTAGTAACGGAATACGACAAGCGCACCGTTCCACGTCAGAGCCAAGACTGTCTTAACGGCGGCCGCTCCGTCCGTTTTATACAAGCAGTACGGGTGGCAACGCAAGTGCAATGCCGCAGGTGTGCGGTACACGTGTCGTTTACAAGAATTCTGTCTAGCTAGACAGACGCCACCGCACCTACAACGGTGCAGGTGCCGTCATGGCCATACTGACATGCGTGCGTCCTCGCACGCGCTCGATCACAATTTTAGTTATCTGTAGACAAAAAAACATCGTTCGACTATCCAGACATAACAGCGTCTGGTCCGGTCTATATTGACCCTTCAGACTTGGGTGACAGTCAGTTTTGTTCCGGCAGTAAGCCCTACAAAACTTTAATCATCTTTATGTTAGATCGGAATGATTAGTCTGTAGCTTTTTCTATTTTCTTTTTTTTTTTCAAGTACTGTTATCGCTAGTCCGGAATCACTATTCCCTATAGCTATATCACTGGACCGGCACAAAGCCCTGCAATGATTGTAAGAACTATTCTTTTTTCTTAACCTCTTTTTTTTCAGTACTATTTATGCTAGTCCGGAATCACTATTCCCTGTAGCTATATCATTGGACCGGCAAACGCCCTGCAATGATAGTAAGAACCACATTTTTTTTCTTACTCTCCTTTTTTTTCAATTCAGTATAGAACAGTTACAGACCAACCATACCGCAAACATGTCCCCGTTACAATCACACAAAAGTGTATCGTGAGGGGCTTAGTGACACGATAACACCTAAGTATGTAAACCAACAGCAACTCGACATATATCCCAGTGCAGCACAGACCAGCCTCCCTGCAACTTCATGTTCCTTTCCTGCACTAGAATAATTACTTCGCTAGAGTATTGCAACGTCTCTAGTATTTTCTAGATGCACAGACACTGCTACCTCTGACTGTCGCACGTCCTCGTGCGGTTGACAGTGAACAGCATACGGTCTATCAGTTATCACCACCTGCTAACAGATATTAACTCTTGTTAAATATTACAACGATCGAACATCCCAGACTTCATTTAAGTCTGGAACGTGCCGATATGGCTACCTCCAGACAAACGCACTACAGCTTTTCGTTCTGCTGCGTTTGTGCCACATTCGCGCCAGCAAGCAGTCGCGCCGTACTAACGCTAGCGAATCGTCGCACTGCTTTGCAAAATTAAAAGAAATCGAGATAAATGTATTGCGAACCATGGAATTCCGAGCTTCCAATATTCATCACACATTCTCTTAAGAAACGGCAACTGTATGACATTTGAAAACATTGCAAAAAAAACGGAAACTATGTGTAGAGACGGATACCATCACATATTTCAAAGGGAAGGAGGCAACTGCGCAAAATCTACGAAAGCCGACCAAGCCTCAGACGTTCATTTACAGCACCAAAGGACCATGTGTTCGGCGGCCGCTTGAATTGTCTTGCCGTAAGATCTGCCGATAAGTTACAGACTGTAGCGGTGTAGGCTCAATCTTACTAGCGCTCGGCCGTACCTGACCATGTTCGATTAGCCGTGACAACATCTTCCTCATTGATAATTGTTGTAGAGACTTCTACGAATCTCTCGACATCAAACCCCAATATTGTCGACCACACAGTATTCGGAGCAAACTGCAACACTGGTCAACACATTAGAACACAAAAATGTCACTTATTATTTTTAATTCATAGCGTGTTAAAGTTAATCCTTTATTGTAGTACAACCCTTAAAAGTTTTGAACTTCAAAATATAGCACATGATAATCATGTTTCGCGTGAACTATCAAATTACAACAAAACGAGAGCAGCAGGAGCACCTGAGGGTTTACAAGCATCGTCGGGGTTGTAGTCATCATAATCTGCGTGAAAAACAAATTGTTAACTATAAGGACAACATACACAGTTGCCTGTTCTCTCATCTATCACACGTACGAGGCCCTAAAACAGAAATACGTTCTCATACCTTGGACTGTCATAAAGCACTTCGCTTTCACAAGTAGACATAGGTCTTCATACGAAGTATCTGACACATACTCTTACTTGAACTTGCGAGATCCCACGTTAACTACGTGAACCACATTAAAAACTTGAACCAGGACAGCGCCTGCCAGGACAGAGCCTAATACATGTTCAGAAAACATTACCGTGCACACAGCATACGACTTCCGCGCACACAGTGTGACTCCCACGCATACAGAGTACACGACTTCCGAGGCATCGCCATGTACAGCATACGCGCGCTCCGGGATGGCGCCTGCGTATACGCGCATACGCATCTGCCGAAACCAGGCCATGTTACAGCTGGACCTGGCAGTCCGTTACGACCAGCAAGGCACACACTCACGCACTTGTAATCACATCACACGTGCTACTGTAACACATAAAAGAAAACATTAAAAATACTCAGTCGGAACTTGATTTTCAAGAAATGCAGCACTATTCTTGGTACACCATTCGCCTTTCTAGGGCACCAAATACTGAGCTGCGGCTACACGACAACCTCTGGTATGGTCCGATCCTCATGTAAACTTAAATACTCTCTTCAATGTCAGAACTAATTGGCTCTACTTCACTTTCATCAGTTATACTTCGGTTTTCCGGCATTTTTCGCAACCAATTAAAAATGTAAACACTCATTCTTACAAAATGTTTCTGAGCCAATGTTTAGGATAAATTTACTTTCCTCATGTATCTAATGGTGATCAGTAGCAGCGACAAATAATAAGTCCGCGGCGTCATAAGCCGACAGCATACTCAAAAGCGAGCGCTACAGCTCCACGCTTTCGACTAAACCATTCCAAGTTTGTCGACTACGTAATGCTCGGAGTAAACTGTAACACTTATCATCACATTAGATCACAAAAATACTACTTAGTGTTTTTAAGTCATACATAAACATTTTGAACTTTAAAACTAGGCCATGTAAATCACACCTCGTGTATCAAATTATAACATTACTTGAGCAAGTTAAACTTCCACTGAATGCAAACTATAACTCATTCAGAATATCTCCAACATTTCTTTCATTTGTTAACATATTTAGGTACGTCAGAAATAATGAAAATACTTGAGGGTACTTTTAATACAAATCGAACAAAAGGATTTACCTTTTGCCTTAAATAATTTCACTTTATCTTTTCTCTACACTTTAATGATACGACAATATCGTAAGTAGGACAGCAAATTTTATTACGGTATTTAACATAAAAAGAGATCCATCAATGCGAAATGCATTATAGCCTTTACAAATGTAATAATTCTCATACTATTCAAAGATTGTATGTGGGCAAAAATGGGGACTCAATCCCACTTCTGATGTAGGAAGTATAGTGGGTATAGTACAGAGACTGATTTTGTAGTTAGGAATAATAATTAATTCGTTTACACGAATTAATTATCCAACGAGTCGAGGATAAACTAGTAACGGAATACGACAAGCGCACCGTTCCACGTCAGAGCCAAAACTGTCTTACGCAAGTGCAATGCCGCAGGTGTGCGGTACACGTGTCGTTTACAAGAATTCTGTCTAGCTAGACAGACGCCACCGCACCTACAACGGTGCAGGTGCCGTCATATATATATATATATATATATATATATATTTCCTACATAATTATTATTAATATATATATATATATATATATATATATATATATATATATATATATATATATATATATATTACCTTGAACGAGAAAACGGAGGAAACGAGGCATTCCATCTTAGTCCTCACGGGTGACAACGCATCTGCATTTTGATTCATAATCGAAGATAGATGTAGATGTCTATGGGCCACAGCAACCACTTACTATCAGGTGGACTGTGTGCTCGTTTGTCACCCTTATGCTATAAAAAAATATAATCTGAATCGATGAAAGATATATGTATTTATGGACGATGCATGCTTTACAACTTTACTTGTATAACCATTTGGGTCCAAAAGATTGTTGTCATGCTTTTGCTACTCTGAACAACGATGAAACCAGAAAGTTATAATATATTATATAATATCTCGAATCTCCGTAACTGTGGTTGATGGAAATCACTTAAAACATTGGGATAAATGTGTAATTAAAGTAGTAAAAATGAATTAGTTAAGGTCCGCGTAATTTTCATTTATGCCTACACTATTATTACCACTACACCCAACACAACATAATAATTAATTAATATTGTAGATAAAATTAAGTATTATGTAAAATTTGTAAATAAAGATTTTACTGTTTTACACAACACTAAAAATACACAAACTGTCAATAATACACCGCCTGTTTTACCTCTAACGAAACATGGACTCATTGGATTTAAACTACCTAATTAGTGTTATCTTATTAGAGGGCTATACTCAGACAGTCAACTTGGCACCGCTGAAGGGACTGCAGCACCGCCCAAATTTCGACGGAATCAAAGGCTTTCTCATAGTCCATATACGCCAGACATAGTGGCAAATTGTACTCTTCGGACTTCTGTACAACTTGCCGAAGGGTATGTATGTGGTCTATGGTGCTAAAGCCCTTTCGGAAACCGGCTTGTTCGGGAGGCTGGAAGTCGTCAAGTCTGCGCGCGAGACGATTCGTAATGACTCCCGAAAACAGCACATAGACGCGGCTCAGAAGGGAAATCGGTCTGTAGTTCTTCAAGAGAGCGTTATCACCTTTCTTGAAGAACAAGACCACCGCACTTCTGCTCCACGCCTCCGGTGTAATGCCACCATGGAGGACGGAATTAAAGAGCCTCTGAAGGACTTCAAGTACCGGTTTTCCACCCGTTTTCAGAAGCCCCGTTGTAATTCCATCCTCGCCTGGGGCTATGCCGTTTTTAAGATGCTGGAGAGCCATTCTAATCTCGCTCAGACTGACGTCCGGGATATCTTCGGAATCGTGTCGGATAAGACTCGCTCTTGGATCGTTACTCACACTTGGTTGTGGCTCCAACGATGACGTGTACAGCTGCCCATTGAACCTCTCAATCTCACCCATAATCTCAGGTGCCCCGGAAACGATGCTGCCACACTCGATCCTCAGCTTTGACAGTTGGCTCTTTCTGGCAGACACATTTCTGGCAAAGACTTTGGAGCCTTGGTTCCGCTCGATCGCTTCTTCAATACAAGCTGTATTGAAGTTGCGAAGTCCCGCCGCATATATTTGGAGATCTGTCTGTTCAGTTGCCTGTATGCTGTCAAATCTGTTGAAGAATGTAGCTTCATCTCCCGTCTAACAGCCATGAGATTAAGAGTGTGATCGGAGAGTTTTTGTGTTCATCTGCGGCAGGTCTTGCAGAACTTAGCTCTGACCACATGGACAGTTTCTACGAGCTTTTCATTCATATCGTCCACTTCATTGCAGTTTTCTAGGCACTGAAAACGGTTTTGTAACTCGAGCTGAAAGGTTTCAGGACTTTGGAACAGAGCAAGTGGGGGACGGGGCGTTAACTTCATTAGACGAGACCTCTTCAACTTAACGTTTAGGATCAGTGTGCCTCTAACCATTCCGTGATCGCTACCAGTTTTCACCTTCGCGATCACGGAGACATCACTGAACAGTTGTCGTCTGGTCGTCATAATGAAGTCAATCTCATTTTTTGTCGAACCGTCGGGGCTCGACCAGGTCCACTTCCTGTGAGGCCGCTTCTGGAAGAAAGAGATCATCATAAAGAGTCCCTCTTTCTCCATGAAGTCGGCCAGCTGCTGGCCCCTTGGGTTCCGTTGCCCTATTCCAAATTTCTTATTATTTCTATTAAAAAACTTCTACACTAGAATTTTCTTGTGTATAATGGAGGCAATTCACGTACATAAATAACACAAGGACAAAGATCCAGTTCCGGAACAATTTATACAAATATATAAAATACTTATACCTAAACAAAGTCAAAAAGGTTAAAAAAGAATTTGTTTAGAATTAATTTAAACTACATTATTTGTTTCCAGTGGAGTTGACATAATAGGCACAGTATTCTTTGATATATGTAGATTCAATCAATTATTTGGAGTTAATAATGAAGGTTAAACGTCTTGTGCTGAGGTGACGGAGTTTCGGTATGTAGACGATATCCTGAACGACCTTTCTAATATTACAACACGCTTCATGAAAACAGAATTTAAGTCTTCTGACTGTGTATAAGGTTTTTTTTATTTTCCGTTATTTTTTCTGTTATAACTGCTTATAACATCATCATCACTCATCATTACAGCCTTTCATAAGTCCACTGCTGAACACAGGCCTCCCCCAAGGAATGCCACAAAGCACGGTCCTGAGCCACCTGCATCCATCGACTTCCTGCATGTCTTACCAGGTCGTCACTCCATCTCATGGGGGGTCGCCCTACACTTCGCCTACCGGTACGAGGCTGCCACTCAAGAACCTTTCTTCCCCATCAAATGTCGGTTCTTCGGGCTATATGGCCGGCCCACTACCACTTCAGCTTACTAATCCGTTGGGCTGTGTCGGTTACTCTGGTTCTACTGCGGATATCCTCATTTCTAAGTTTATCACTCAGAGAAACTCTAAGCATGGCCATCTCCATAGCTCGCTTAGCGACCTTGAGCTTCCTCATACAACCAGCAGTGAAGGACCACGTCTCAGTTCCGTAAGTCATCACTGGCAACACGCATTGGTTGTAAAATTTCGTTTTAAGGTTTTGAGGAATGTCTGACGAGAAGATGTGTCGTAGTTTTCCGAACGCTGCCCAGCCGACTTTAATCCGTCGATTGACCTCTCGGTCGAAGTTGGACTTACCTAGTCGGACTATTTGTCCCAGGTAAACATACTCGTCAACAACTTCGAGCTTAGTGCTCCCAACAACTACCGGCATAGGTTTGACATGGACATTGAACATGATCTTTGTTTTGTCCATGTTCATCTTAAGACCTATCCGTTGGGAGACACTATTGAGGTCATTGAGCAATGGTACTTAGATCTTCCAGCGTTTCTGCCAAAAGGAATATATCGTCGGCAAATCGAAGGTGAGTGATATACTCGCCATTGTTGTTAATACCGTATCCTTTCCAGTCCAGAAGCTTGAAAACGTCCAACAATGCAGCGGTGAAAAGTTTCGGGGATTTAACCTCACCCTGTCTTACACCTCTCTGCAATTGGATAGGTTTCGTACTCTGGTTCTGTACTCGGATAGCCATCGTAGCCCTACTGTACAAGCACTTCAACACTTCGATATACCGACAGTCAACTTGGCATCGCTGAAGGGACTGCAGCACCGCCCAAATTTCGACGGAATCAAAGGCTTTCTCATTGTCCACATACGCCAGACATAGTGGCAAATTGTACTCCTCGGACTTCTATACAACTTGCCGAAGTGTATGTATGTGGTCTGTGGTGCTAAAGCCCTTTCGGAAACCGGCTTGTTCGGGAGGCTGGAAGTCGTCATGTCTGCGCGCGAGACGATTCGTAATGACTCTCGAAAACAGCACATAGACGCGGCGGAGAAGGGAAATCGGTCTGTAGTTCTTCAAGAGAGCGTTGTCACCTTTCTTGAAGAATAAGACCACCGCACTTCTGCTCCACGCTTCCGGTGTAATGCCACCATGGAGGACGGAATTAAAGAGCCTATGAAGGACTTCAAGTACCGGTTTTCCACCCGTTTTCAGAAGATCCGATATAATTCCATCATCGCTTGGGATTTTGCCGTTTTAAGGATGCTAGAGAGCCATTCTAATCTCGCTCAGACTGACGTCCGGGATATCTTTGGAATAGTGTCGGATAAGGCTCGCTCTTGGATCGTTACTCACACTTGCTTGTGGCTCCAACGATGACGTGTACAGCTGCCCATTGACCTCTCAATCTCACTCAAAATCTCAGGTGCCCAGGAAACGATGCTGCCACACTCGGTCTTCAGCTTTGTCAGTTGGCTCTTTCTGGCAGACAGATCTCTGGCAAAGACTTTGGAGCCTTGGTTCCGCTCGATTGCTTCTTCAATACAAGCTGTATTGAAGTTGCGTAAGTCCCGCCGCATATATTTGGAGATCTGTCTGTTCAGTTGCCTGTATGCTGTCAAATCTGTTGAAGAATGTAGCTTCATCTCCCGTCTAACAGCCATGAGATTAAGAGTGTGATCGGAGAGTTTTTATGTTCATCTGCGGCAGGTCTTGCAGAACTTAGCTCTGACCACATGGACAGTTTCTACGAGCTTTTCATTCATATCGTCCACTTCATTGCAGTTTTCTAGGCACTGAAAACGGTTTTGTAACTTGAGCTGAAAGGTTTCAGGACTTTGGAACAGAGCAAGAAGGGGACGGAGCGTTGACTTCATTGGACGAGTCCTCTTCAACTTAACGTTTAGGTTCAGTGTGCCTCTAATCATTCGGTGATCGTTACCAGTTGTCACCCTCGCGATCACGGAGACATCACTGAACAGTTGACGTCTGGTCTTCATACTTAAGTCAATCTCATTTTTTTGTCGAACTGTCGGGGCTCGACCAAGTCCACTTCCTGTGAGGTCGCTTCTGGAAGAAAGAGATCATCATAAAGAGAGTTCCTCTTTCTCCATGAAGTCGGCCAGCTGCTGGTCCCTTGGGTTCCGTTGCCCTATTCCAAATTTCCCTACTTTCAGCTCACCATTCTCTCTTGTGCCTAGTTTTGCATTTAAGTCTCCCATTAACACCGCATATTGGGTTTTGGAGGAATGCGTGGCTCTAGAGATATCCTCATACATTTCCTCCACCTCCCCATCGGGGTGTGACGAGGTTGGTGCGTAAACCTGTATGACCTTCAGCGAATACCGTTTGGTGAGTCTGAGAATAAGGTACGAATCTCTCGTTGATACACTCTCGATCTTTACAACGTTGTTAACGAGAGACTTGTGGACGATAAATCCGACACCTCCTTGGGACAGATGGTTGCCCTCCCGGCGATAGAGCAAGTTGCCGGATTCGTGGATTACCGTGTCCTCCCCCTCTCTTAGGACTTCAGATAATCCTATAATATGCCAGCGTAACTTGTCTATCTCTTCTTCCAGCACCAAATCTTCTCGTCAGTCTTCAGGGTGCGTGCGTTATATGTTGCCAGGTCGAGTCGTCGTAGGTGGCAACCGAACCTCCAGCGGAGATTCTTAGCACCCCCTGCCCCGACGTTACCATGGTCGCCACCGTAGCCAGGAATAGCGGGGCCGCCGGGGACCGAGGCCGTCTCTTTGTTACTCTCTTCATAGGGGGGTATTTCCATAGTTGCCACGCTTGGCGAGCGGTTAGGCAACCGCAGTTTTTTTTATTGTAATTTGGGCTACTATCAGGAAGATGCTGCTGCCCATCTTATGCCTGTTTCCCATTGTCGCCTTTTACGACACCCACGGGAAGATATGGGGTAGTGGATATTCTTGACCCCCACTACACGGCTAACCGCCACTACTCGGCTTATAACATATTTCTTAAATTATTTTTTTGTTTTCATTTATTTATGATTATAATTTTTACATACATATATAATGTGTATATATTGACATATATACTGCACTTTAATAAAGCTTTTTTACGGATTTTATTGCGTTTGATTTGACCTTCTAATTCCCAACGTTTCTTGTTGTTTGCAGCGCTTAAGTACTCGTGCAGTAACATTGGGAATTTAATGTCGACGGTATCGATAAACATGTCATGAATAGCCCCCGTGACCATGAGTGCTGCAAAGCACTCGAAATGTCTAGAATTTAGCGTGGTAACTCAGAGGCTAAGCACTCGCTGTAAATTTCACAATACGAGAGCAACCCGGGTTCGATCCCCACCGGCAACAATGAAATTGTTAATGTGCTGATTTACCACGTGCTCAGCTTTGAAGGAAACATCTTGAGGAAACCTGCATGTCTCAAAGTTAATAAAAAAATATTTCGAAATTAGTGAAATATGTGAAGTTCGCCAACACGCATTAGGGCAGAGTGGCGGATATTTCCTTGCCTTAAATCTCCCCCAGATATGAGAGGAGGCCTGTGCCCAGCAGTGGGGCGTATATAAGCTGTTATTTTAATTATTTTGAAGTCAAATTAAACGCGATTAAATCCGTAAAATAGTTTATTTTTAATATAAATTTGAAGTGACAAAAGAACTTACAGTACATCATCCATCATGTATGAACCAACATTACGTAATCATCATCATCATTACAGCACTTCACAAGTCTACCGCTGAACATAGGCCTCCCTCAAGAAATGCCATAAATCACCGTCCTGAGCCACCTGCATTCATCGACTTCCTGCATGTCTTACCAGATCGTCACTCTATCTAGTGGGGGGTCGCCCTACAACCTTTCGATCGTCACTCAAGAACCTTTTTTCCCCATCGGTTGCCGGTTCTTCGAGCTATATGGCCGACCCATTGCCACTTTAGCTTACTAATCCGTTGGGCTATGTCGGTAACTCTGGTTCTGCTACGGATATTCTCATTTCTAAGTTTTTGGTTCCGCTCGATTATTTCTTCAATACAAGCTGTACTGATCTTTCGTAAGTCCCGCCGTATGCATTTGGAGATCTGTCTGTTCAGTTGCCTGTATGCTGTCAAATCTGTTGAAGACTGCAGCTCCATTTCCTGTCTAACAGCCTTAAGATTAAGAGTGTGATCGGAGAGTTTTTATGTTCATCTGCGGCAGGTCTTGCAGAACTTCGCTCCAACTGCATGGACAGTTTCCACGAGCTTGTTAGTCATATCGCCCACTTGATTGCAGTCTTCTAGGCACTGAAAACGGTTTTGTAACTCGAACTGAAAGGTTTCGGTACTTTGGACTAGAGCACGAGGGGGGCGGAGCGTTGACTTCAAAAAACGTGACCACTCCAAAGTAATGTTTAGGTACAGTGTGGCTCTAACCATTTGGTGATCGCTACCAGTTTTCACCACCTCTTCGTAACTTTTATCATGGGGGTATATTTGCCATTTTTGCCACGCTTGGGAAGCGGGTTGGCAACTACAGTTTTTTTATTGTAATATTGCTGTTATCAGGAAGATGCTGCTGCCATCTCCTGCCTGTTTACCACTGTCGCCTCTTACGACTCCCACGGGAAGTTTTGGGGCAGTAGATATTCTTAACCGCCACTACACGGCTATTGCGCATCGTACATACATGATAGTAATGTTCTGTTCCGGTTCGAAGGGAGAGAGTAGACATAATTACATGCTGTAAGGAATTTTGTCTCAGTCTTCTAAAGCGAATTGAAATTGAATTTGGTAAATTACCACATCTTCTACGGTGATAAATAAATTAAGAGAAACCCTACATGTCTGGAAAATAAAATTGTTTTGAAGACTTGTAAAGACCGAAACACGTATTTGAGAATCGTGGCGAATCATAACCAGTGGGAATATCTGCACAAACATAGGCTTATTTTAGATGTGACAACGCATCCGTAGTTTTACTTCGAAGTTGGTCGCAGATTTACATGAAGCGGTAACCGCCTATCATAGGTTTGACTAAATGTTCGTTCCCAAAAGACATAAAATTATTGCTTTTATTTTATAAACTTAAAATTATAACAATATTTTTATTATTTCATTTATTCCTATAGTCCAACATAATTATTTTGCTAAACATAACCTTATTTTGTCCCGTGGGTTACGTAAGAGGTAACTATGGTTGGAGCCAGAAAGATCTCCTGCCTTCAGATAACGTTATTTGTAGATTTATTCGTTTCGAAGTTTAAATTGAACGTTTTTAATGAAAAGGGGATTTACATCAATGGATACGAAACGAAGTCTAATTCCTATTAAAATGATAAGTTCTTAACGAAGTTTCATTGAATTCCAAATAAAAACAAACATTTGTTGAAGAATTATTCCCGATCCGGTGATTGAATATTCTCATAGGTATTTACCTGTATTTCTAAGAGAAAGGTTTTTCTACATTTGAGTACATAAGTTTTCATTTATCATCATCATTACAGCCCTTTACAAGTCCAATGCTGAACATAGGCCTCCCCCAAGGAATGCTACAAGGCACGGTCCTGAGCCACCTGCGTCCATCGACTTCCCGCATTATTCCTGCCTGGTCTTACCAGGCCATCACTCCATCTAGTGGGGGGCCGCCTTACACTACGTCCATCGGTACGAGGCTGCCATTCGAGAACCTTTATTCCGCATCGGTCGTCGGTTCTTCGAGTTATATGGCCAGCCCATTGCCACTTCAGCTTACTAATCAGTTGGGCTATGTCGGTTACTCAGATTCTATTGTGAATATCCTAATTTCTAAGTTTATCACGAAGAGAAACCCTGAGCATAGCCCTCTCCATAGCTCGCTGAGTGACCTTAAGTTTCCTCATACGGCCAGCTGTGAAGGACCACGTCTTAGATCCATAAGCCATCACTGGCAACACGCACTTATTGTATTATCTCGTTTTCAGGTTGTGAGGTATACCTGACGAGAAGATGTGTCGTAGTTTCCCGAACGCTGCCCAGCCGAGTTAAATAGTAATGTATACCGATGTGAATAGTAATAGTCAGACTATTTATATCCCAGGTAAACATACTCGTCAACAGCTTCGAGCTTAGTGCTCCCAACTACTACCGGCATAGGTGTGACATGGACATTAAACATGATCTTTGTTTGGTCCATGTTCATCTTAAGACCTATCCGTTGGGAGACACTATTGAGGTCATTAAGCATGGTGCTTAGGTCCCACAGCGATTCTGCCATAAGGACTATATCGTCGGCAAATTGAAGGTGAGTGATGTACTCGCCATTGATGTTGATACCGCATCCCTTCCAGTTCAGTAGATTGAAAATGTCTTCCAATGCAGCGGTAAAGAGTTTCGGGGATATAAAGTCACCCTGTCTTACCTCTCTCTGCAGTTCGATAGGTTTCGTACTCTGGTTCTGTACTCGGATAGCCATCGTAGCCCTACTGTACAAGCACTTCAGAACTTCGATATACCGACAGTCAACTTCGAACTTCATAGTCAACCAAATTTCGATGGAATCAAAAGCTTTCTCAAAGTTCACATACGTAAGGCAAAATGACAGATATACTCTTGTGTCTGTACAATTTACCGAAATGTGTGCATGTAGTTTATGGTACTAAAGCCTTTTTGGAAACCGGCTTGTTCGAGAGGCTTTTATCGTCAAGTCTGCGTGGGTCGCGATTTGTATTGACTCTCGAAAACAGTGCGTAGACGCGGCTCAGAAGGGAAATCGGTCTGTAGTTCTTCAAGAGAACGTTGTCGCCTTTCTTGATGAATAGATCCACCGCACATCTGCTACACGCCTCCTGAGTAGTGCCACCATGGAGGACGGAATTAAAGAACTTCTGAAGGACTTCAAGTACCGGTTTTCCACCCGTTTTCAGAAGCTCCGCTGTAATTCCATCCTCACCTGAGGCCTTGCTGTTTATAAGGCGCTGAAGAGCCATTCTAAATTCGCTCAGACTGACATCTGCGATATCTTCGGGTAAGTGTCGGATAAGACTCGCTCTTGGATCGTTACTCATACTTGCATGTGGCTCCAACAATGACGTGTACAGCTGCCGATAGAACCTCTCAATCTCACTCAAAATCTAAAGTGCCCTGGAAATTATGCTGCCACACTCAGTCTTCAGCTTTGACAGTTAGCTCTTTCTGACAAACAGATCTCTGGAAAAGACTTTGGAGCCTTGGTTCCGCTCAATCATTTCTTCAATACAAGCTGTATTGAAGTTGCGTAAGTCCCGCCGCATGCTTTTGGAGATCTGTCTGTTCAGATGCCTGTATGCCGTCAAATATGTTGAAGACTGCATCCTCATCTTATGTTTGACAGCCATGAGATTAAGAGTGTGATTGAGAAGTTTGTGAGTTCCTCTGCAGCATCTCTTACAGAACTTATCTCCGACCGCATGGACAGTTTCCACGAGCTTATCGTCCACTTCATTGCAGTCTTCTAGGCACTGAAAACGGTTTTGTAACTCGAACTGAAAGGTTTAGGGACTTTGGACTTGAGCACGAGGGGGACGGTGCGTTGACTTCATTAGACGAGACTTCTCCAATTTAACGTTTAGGTTCAGTGTGCCTCTCCCTAACCATTTGGTGATCGCTACCAGTTTTTGCCCTCGTGATCACGGAGACATCACTGAACAGTTGTCATCTGTTCGTCATAATGTAGTCAATCTCCGCCGTGTCGACCGCTTCTTTTTTTATAGGATAGAGTAACAAACGAGCACACAGTCCACCTGATGGTTAGTGGTTGCTGTGGTCCATAGACATCTACATCTATCCTCATTTGCGAATATGCTAAGATGGAATGCCTCTCCAGTAAAAAGCATCTTTGGTTCTCTACACTCACCATACGAAACACAGCAGCGTCAAGCTGCCATTTTACGCTGGTATTCTGTGAAGGCGTGGTCCTTCTCCGGTTGAGCTGACCCATTCGTGCTACAACTATACTACTAATATAGCTGCATTATGGCTCTACCATGTAAGAAAGCTTCTGGAAGAAAGAGTTCATCATAAAAAGTCCCTCTTTCTCCATGAAGTCGGCCAGCTGCTGGCCCTTTGGTTTCCGTTGCCCTATTCCAAATTTCCCTACAATTAGCTCACCGTTATTTCTTGTGCCTATTTGTGCACTGAAGTCTCTGATTAACACCGTATAGTGGGTTTTGGAGGAATGAATGTCTCTAGATATATCCTCATACATTTCCTCCACCTCCTCATCGAGATTTGCCGAGGTTGGTGCGTAGGCCTGTATGACCTTCAGCGATACCGTTTGGTGATTCTATGTATAGGGTACGCAACCCTCGTCAACACACTCTCAATCTTTACAACGTTGTTAACGAGAGACTTGTGGACGACAATTCCGACACCTCTTTGGGACAGATATTTGCCCTCCCGGTGATAGAACAAGTTGCCAGATTCGAGAATTACCGTGTCCTCCCCCTGTCTTCGGACCTTGGATAGTCTTATAATATGCTCGCGTAAATTATCAGTCCTCAGAGTGCGTGCGGTATATGTTGCCAGGTCGATTCGTCTTAGGTGGCAACTGAACCTCCACCTTATAAATAAGCCACAATATGGTATTTTGTGTAAAAGAAATATTGAAAATTTAAAATTGAGTTATGAGATTTGTCATTAGGCATGGCAAATTAACGTTTAATAGCCAAGCGATCGGGGTCTAAGCAGACCCCAAGAGACATTTTTTGATTATATTTTGTTATTTCGGCGAATTACATACTCCACATTTTAGGTGTTTTCAGTGTGCCATGTGTGAAATGAAAGAGTTTAGAAATCAATTATACCACTTTTAAAAACATATTACATTCTTTACGTTAATTATACATATCTTGCGCGTAAAGTGGGAAATGTTTGAGATAACTAAACTTTGAGTAAAATTAATCGATAAATGATAAAAAATGTTCATATTTCGTGGCAGATAGCGCGGAAGCTATAAGCGATATCGCTTTTGTATGTATAAGAGGTTGATGCTAATTTACATGTATCATTTCATATCCGTAAGGCTATGTCTAAGCGCGATCAGATGTTTAGGAAATTCAAGCAGAACCGTTGTGAACTTAACTGCACAAAATTCAAAACCGCGAGAAATCGATATAATCAGACGGTACGAGCCGCCATACACCGCTATATTCACGATAATATCATGAACTTTTCTATGGCTGATACATGGAAATATCTCATTAATTTAAAAAAACTGGATCGACTTCTCAATAATTACATACGCTTCATTATCGGTTTGCGTAAATACGACCACATTTCCTCCTTTATTTCTCAGCTTAAATGGCTACCTCTCCGCTATCGCAAATATTTCAGAATACTGTGCACATTATTTTCAGTTTTACACGATCTGTTTGTCCGTGAATATCTGAATTGCAAATTTCAGTATCAGAGTGATACCCATAATCGTTGTATCCGTTCTACGGAAAAATCTAACCTCGATGGCTCCGTAGTGTAGTGGCTTAGCATTGAGTTGTTGCGCTGGGTGCCGCGGGTTCGAATCCCGCACGGAACAAGTATTTGTATGGCCTACAAATAATTGTTCCGGGTCTGGATGTTTGTCCTCGTGCAATTTATGTTTGTAAACTGCCTCCACGACACAGGAGAAAATCCTAAAAATATTTTAAAAAAATAAAAAAAATAAAAAAAAATCTTTTACTCCTCATGAGGTAAGATTATGGAACGAATTACCGGGAAATTTACGCGCAGCCACGAGCAAGGCATCGTTCAAATGCTTGCTCTGGAATCACTTACGTTGTAGGAGTAGTTTGTGGATTTCCATTACATTTTTACATATTTTATTGGAGTTTGAATCAGAAACTGCTATATTTAATTATGTATAATATATATACTATATGTATTATGTAGACATAGAAATTATTTACTTAGCTGTTTGTACTTTGCACCCGCAATATTTTCTCTGCTTAGCCTGAAGGTAGACTGGTAGAGAATGCCCTGTTGCATTAAGTCCGCCTTTTGTACTTGGTGTGCAAATAAAGCATAAATAAATAAATAATTTCGTACCTACACACTTTTCATGTGTCGTGTACGGTGTTATTTAAAACTGGAAAAAAAACCGCGCTTTGGGACACTTTCTGGGGCACGGGGGAGGGGGATGATGCCCACCCGGGAGGGGCAGGGAAAGAGGATAAAATTTAGCTCCGCTCTGTAAGGTACATTATATGTGGTAGAGCCATTCTGCAGCTATATTAGTAGTATAGTTGTAGCACGAATGGGTCGGCTCGACCGGGGAAGGACCACGCTCTCACAGAATACCAGAGTAAAATAGCAGCTTAACGCTGCTGTGTTTCGTGTGGTGAGTGTAGAGAACCGGAGACCCTTTTTACTGGAAATGAGGCATTCTATCTTAGTTCTCACTGGTGACAACGCATCTACATTTTGATTTGTAATCGTGGATAGATGTAGATGTCTATGAGTTACAGCAACCACTTACCATCAGGTGGACTGTGTGCTCATTTGTCACCTTATCCTTATCCTATAAAAAAAACATAATGTGTCGATTGATTGATGTCATGTCACGCGGCTTAAACACGTAATATAAGAGGGTGAACCCACTGGGCACGTCTAGTATTCTATAAAGCATATATGTAAGACGCGTACCTACCTACCTGCTTTGAGTATTCCAACTACTTCATGAACGTCGAAAAAATCGATATCTATCTGGCTATGAACAATGAGCCGTACTGCACCAAAATGCAATTAGAAACGATGCGTCTTTATTGGATAGATAATGTCAGATTAACCGTCACTGTGAATGGTGGTAAATGCCAATAAATATTTCGCTAGTATTTTTTTTCCTTATGAAGCCAGGTGGGATTGTAGTCAAGCACTAGATGATAAATCATAACCTATCCTAAGATGATAAATTGAACTTTATTAGCTCTTTTTTTATATAATACCTAGACTTTTGCGACGAAAGCCTAGGTATTATATAAAAAGTAAAAAGCAGCAAAAGCCTTTAAAATTTGAGATTGCAATCAAACGGAAAGACAGTCACTGGATTATTCAACTCCTTTGCTGCACGTATTACGAAAGACGAAGCAAACCATTTTTGGTTCGTATCGAAAATCAAACTATTATTACTAGTGTCTTGAAGTCTTGCAGTGGTATGCTTGGGTTTAGTTTTAATTTTATGAATTACAGGATCCCAAGCAGGTGGTAGTACCCAGCCTCCCTCTCTATTGAAATTAGGATGTTTTTTAATTTCAATAGCCTCACGTATCACCCGTGAGGCATACCCAAGCATACTGCAAGACTTCAAGACACAGTTAGTTCATTCTGCGTAGATCGGACCAAAATTATTAATTAAAAAAGCTGAAGGTACTCCGGTTTAACTCTGACATCGGGACGTCAATCACCTCAGTCCCCCGTGACCACGGTGGCTGGAAAGCAACCGAAACGTCGGGAATATAAAATAAGTTAATTAAACGCGATAAAATCCGTAAAAATAGTTTTATTCAAAAAAGAACTAAGATTAAAACCGTATTACGGCCCCTGAATTAATTTCTACATTATCTCACCAATTTCGATTTAGAACGGAATGTTTCTGTTTAAGCAATTATCTATGTCCTTGTAAATTATTCCTCTAACGGATTTACGATGTTTAATTAATGTGTGCCCTAAAGGATATCGAGGTGATTAGTATTATAAATTACTTAATTTACCCTTGGATACCTGGCCCGATAGCATAAACTTTTGTCGGAATATTTAATGAAACTCATTTATATCTGTTTTACCTTTGTAACGTATTTGTGACATTCCATAAGGGACTCCTAAGTTCAGCCATTGATTATGACTGTAATGATGATGAAACTAATTTATACTTAACTTAAATGTTAAATATAGACGAAGTCAAATATATACGAAAGAAATTAAAGTGTCTGTCCGTAATATCAAAATGCCTTATATTAAGCTGAGACACTAAATGTTTCATGGCGTTAAATAATGAATAACCATTTTTTTAAATTTTCGTCCGTCTGTCTCTTGGCTAATCTTCGTACTGGCTGAACCGATTGTTATGAAACTTCACAAACGAATATACAGCAATGCCAGGAGTGATCTACGCTATATTTTATCCGAAAATGTTGGAGAATTAAAAAAAAAAACCGAAAATTTAAGAAATAAATGATCTTTGATCATCTTAAATTTAATACGTTATATTAATAGTTTAACTTAAATCTAGAAATACCGACCCGTTTCTTTTGAACTTAAAGAAATGCGACTTTGACGCACGCTTGAAAAGTCTTCAGATACTAAGAGCTTAATAAAGAATAAAAATATCAAGCTGCTGCTATTTGTTCGTCGAACTGATAACTATATTTAAGGTAGTTATTTTTAGTTATTTTTGTTTTGTTACGCTAAAGAAGTATAAATTCCTACGTGCGTACATAAGTAAATACACATGTTTTTTTTTCTTTATAATGACCATTATTAAAGAGATACAAAAACGTCCAAAAAATTTCCTAGAAAAGTAAAATGATTGCGTTATGAAAGTACTTTAAAGAGAAACTTTTTTCGCGACAGAAACATTATACGTTTAAAATAAAGCTGAAGTTTTACAGTCAAGCTTCGCAAGCAATCGTAAAGAATTCTTAAGTAGTCGCGTGTAAGAACTTGTAATTTACTTAAAAAAAAACCTTAGTACACTTGCTTAATATGAGTAACCACAGCCTCGTACAATTTGAATTGTGGTGGCAACGTAAAAGGACATTAAAATCTTGAGATATACAACATTATGGTGGAAACACTAAATAAAATACCAAATTTTACGCCATATAGGACTAGGCCATGCAGCTGTAATATTGCTGAGCAAGGAATGGTGAACTAGACCGTGGGGAGACCTCGTTCTCACATTTTATTTATAGGATAGGTTGACAAACGAGCACACAGTCAACCTGATGGTAAGTGGTTGCTGTGGCCCATAGACATCTACATCTATTCTCGAATCTTGCGAATCAAAACGCAAATGCGTTGTCACCCGTGAAGACTAAGATGGAATGCCTCTTTTCCAGTAAGAAGGGTTTCCGGACTTCTACACTCACCATAAGGAACACAGCAGTGTTAGGCTGCCATTTTACGCTGATATTCTGTGAGAGCGTGGTCCTTCCGCGGTCAAGCCAACCCATTCGTGTTACAACTATTCTACCTGTGGCGGCGATGTCGTCGCGCCACAAGCGAAACACATCTAAATCGCACTAACAAAGTTCCGAAGTTAAAGCAGCATATATAGAATAGCTCCGAACTACCAATTGGAGCGTTGGCCGCTCCCCGGGCAGAACACCTCGCCCGACGGATATAGTTTCAGACCGTGGTAGACAATTTAAATCTGCTCTCTTTATGCGCCTATCTGATATCGCAGGATTTAGGCATAGACAAACCACAGCGTACCACCCTGCATGCAATAGATTAGTGGAGTGATTTCAACGACAGTTGAAGGCTGCTATCACCTGTCATGCGAGTGAAAACTGGGTTGACTGCCTTCCACTCGTTCTATTAGGGATCCGAAGTTCTATTAAGGAAGACATCAAGGCGTTATCTGCGGAGTTTGTGTATGGGCAACCCTTACGCCTTCCAGGCGAATTATTTGCCCCACAGATCGAAGACACCATCGACGTAGCAGACTACTTATCGCGTCTTCGAAATTTTGTCAAAGAACTGCACCCATCGGTAACTATTTCTTGCCAAAGTTAAGATTCGCGTTTTTGCATATTGACTTAATCGGGTCCCTACCTATATCCCAAGGCTACCTCTATTGCCTTACAGCTATTGACCGCTTCACGCGATGGCCCGAGGCAATACCCCTGTCTGATATAACAGCTGAGACCGTGGCTAAAGCTTTGCTGAGTGGTTGGATATTACGCTTTGGTTGCCCGACGTTATATGAACACGCAACCAATAACCTTCAGAAACTACAACTTCAAACCTTCATCATCCTCAATTACACCATTCATTCGCTCCCGAGCAGATATTGTCTGCAGTCTTCACATTCTGCAAGCCATCTAGCTTTACAAAGGTTCATCGCAGCACTGGAATAATAATGATTCCTGTTTCTTCAAGCTACTCTCTGCACTACAGTGTTTGGTACGGCTCTGAGTCTTACTGCTCGCCTCTGCTTCACGGCACTCTCGCGGATTACTTGCCTTCTTCTCGACTCACCGCAGACTATAAGGCCATTCCCTGGCACTTGCAAATTCGTCGATACCTAGACTGCACTATCGACCTCCAGTCTGAGCAGGGGGGTGATGTGGCGGCGCTGACGTCACGCCACAAGCAAAACACATCGAAGCCTAAATCGAACTAACAAAGTTCCGAAGTTAAAGCAGCATATTATATAGAATAGCTGCGAACTACCAATCGGAGCGTTGGCCGCTCCCCGGGCAGAACACCTCGCCCGGCGGGAGATCTCCCCTTTTCCTTCCACCGGCTACATACTAATATAGCTGCAGCTTGGCTCTACCACGTATAAAATAATACCATAATACCAGCATAAAATAGCAGAGTTGTGATGGTGATTTAAAAAGAATCTATCACCCTATTTGGTTTCGTGGGTATCGTAGAAGATGACTTTAGGGTATGAGAGAAAGATCTTGTGACTTCCGGTAGATGGCAGTCAAATCAAATTGTTTACGCCATGCGTATAGTACCCAGACGAGAGACAGGGTGTGGCTTCAAAGATGCTCATATCTGGTACTGCGAAAGTCAATCCGCCTACTGAGTGTGGCGGATTGACTTTCGCAGTACCAGATATAGGTAGGTAAGGTAGCCAATACGTGGTAGAGCCACGCTGCAGCTATATTATGGCTGTAGTAGGAATAGGTCGACTCGACCGGGGTAGGCCCACGCTCTCACAGAATACCAGCGCCAAAGAGCAGCTGAATTCAGCTGTGTTCCATATGATGAGTGTAGAGAACCGGAGACTCTTTATTCTGGAAACGAGGCGTTCCATCTCAGTTTTCAGGGGTGACAACGTTTCTGCATTTTATTTCTTACTTGAGAATAAAAAAGTTGACATCTATGGGCCACAGTATATAATAACCATCACGTAGACTGAGTGCTGGCTTGTCAGCCTAATTTGATAAAAAAACGTGGACCTCTAGCTAGAATAGTAATTAAGGGTTGTACCTACCCGGACGGAGTACTAAGCAGAAAAGGCTCAAGTGCTAACATCTACTAACTAATACCAAGTAAGGTACTAGGAGTGTAAATTTGCCTGCCAAGTGTTATGTTGCTTAGTATGAGCTGATGAAGGAGTAGTAAATTAGGGTTATACAAATCAAGGCAGATTTCTAGGCAAAAAAGGCCCAAGTGCTCATCTACTACCTAACATCAGGTAATGTGATTTTTAGAAGGAAGAGTGACAAATAAGCACACAGCTCATCAGACAGTTGAGCATACCCATTCATGCTGTAACTACATTAGCCTCCAGCGTGGCTCTATCACTTATAGAGCTATAGAGGTAAATATAGTCAAAGTTATAATGGTTTTATTTCATTTTATTTATCCTTTATGCAAGAACCTACAATTGGAAGTTGTAAATGCCTTATGAAATTATCTACCAATCAACAATGGGGGAAATAGAATGAATGAAAAATGTTTAAAAACAAAAATTAATAAAAATTAAAAATAGTAATTATTGATATTTCTTTATCACTTTAAACCCTTCACCAAAGGACCCACTTCCTTTAAATAAATATTGTGGCTCCATAACCGAGACATCTTGAGAAAATGCTGACTAAATTAATGTGGAGTGGGTGCGCTGTAGAGCCACGAAAACGACTTCATAAAATATAGTTTTTGCATCGCAATGAAAAAATTCGTGTCTTTCGTATTATACGAATCAGGGACGTGGTTCTACACTACTGGCGGTTAAACTGTTCAAATTGCTAAGCGAGCTATAATACTAGGAGGATATTTTCATTATAGAATCATTGGGCTGCAGTTATACTGCCGTAACGATTAAATCTGGTAAAATGTATAGGAAGCTTTTTACAATGAGGAGGCTAGTGTCCAGGACTTTTATTATTTTAATAGTGGCGGTGCAATAATGTCCCTTACCCCACGTCCCGTGGGTGACGTAAGAGGCAGAAACAAGAGATGTACTTCCTGATAAGAGCTCAAATAATAAAGTGCTGCGTTTGCCAACCCGACTGTAAAGCGTGGCAACTATGGCAAATCCCTATGAGGCAATCTATGGGAATATATGATATGAAAATTGATTGACTTCTGTAACAAAAACCATTTTTCCTGGCTTAATACTATAATCGCCTTTAAGAGACGAGCTTTCAATAAAAATAAATTGAAACTTTCTTAAGTGAAAATGCAAAAAGCTAATATTTACGTGGTAGAGCCATGCTGCTACTATATAAGTAGTATAGTTGTAGCACGAATGGGTCGGTTCGATCGGGGAAGGACTACGCATTCACAGAATACCAGCGTAAAATAGCAGCTTTTATTTCGTATGGTGAGTGTAGAGACCGGAAATGAGGCATTCCATCTTAGTCCTCACAGTTGACAATGCATCTGCATTTTGATTTGTAATAGAGGATAGATGTAGATGTCGATGGGCTGCAGCAACCACTTACCATCAGGTGGACTGTTTACGCCCGAACGCTGATTTCGGGATTGACGTTAGAGGGCGCGCGACTCGGCGATACCGGTTTGACATTCGGCCGAGCGTGGCAAGTGGCGCGCGGGTCGCAAGCGCAGTCAGTCGTCTGCCAGCTGTGCTAATGTCTGCACGCGGTCAATTTTGTGCGGGAATCGCGGAATAGTTAGGGCGTCTAGTAAATATCCTGTCTAGGATTTATAACGCGCATTCCCTGTTTGGATAGCCTTTCCCGGGACTTATTGGGTCCGACTCAGAATCTATATAAGTGCATTCGACAATATTAGCTAGTGCGGCCTCTGATATTCTAGAACTAACTGTTGCTACGCGAAACGGTCGTGACCTTTGATCCGTAAACTCCGTGTGCGTTTTGTGCGTTAACCTTATACCCAGCGATAGTTAGTGGCTTCTGTAAGTTAGTTAATCGTACGATCGAGTTAATGGACTGTCATCGTGACGAAAGAGGAAAGTGACTGTGGTCCGGCGCCGAAGCAGTCTGAAGCGGTGCAGCATTTTGGAGCAGCCTGGAACTCGGCAGCGGCTGGTCGCCTATGCTTGACAAGGCCCCACACATTCACACCTCACTGTACACTACTCGTCATCCACTATTACACACACTCACGGCCTGCCCAAGCCTTGGTGCGAAGTTAGCTTCGGATAATGGTAAGTACTATGTCTTTCTAGCGTCCTTCCATCTGGTTTATTGTAATTAGGAATTTCCACGTGGCCACATTGAGGCCCGACCTACGTCTGCTCGGGAAGTGTTCTGCTCATGGGCCCCAGAGGATTGGACCCTTTAAGGGAGCAGCCGTAGGCCGTAACATGGACTGTGTGCTTGTTTGTCACCCTTAACTTATAACAAAAACCACTTATAAATTTTTGAATTTTTCGTTATGATTTAATGAAATATTGAGTACATTAAAACACTAAAGTAAGTAATAGTAAAAGGCCCACTCTGGTTACGGGTCTCTCATTCATTTCGAAAGACTTCCAATTCATTCTCTTGTATTTTTTGGAAAAAGTTACACGTTGACCATTGAAATTTAAATTTATTATGTCAAAATATTTTTTTTTCATTTCTGAGTAGGTCTTAGAGAAAAACGTGCATTAGACGGACGGACTTCACCGTCCGTCTAATGCATATTTACAGATGCATCTGAAATCACTAGCCCTCACGGCCCCAGCGGTGGATCAGCAGCCTATGGCTCAGCCGTTGACCACGTTTTGTTCGCGGGTGGTATGTAGATACCTTTCTCTCCGCGGTATTACCACTGTATCCATACCGCACCAACGCCGTCACGCCAGTTTCTGGGGATAAGCCTAAAAGTGTTTTGCCTATTAACGTTCCTCTTCCCCACGACTCTACCTCAACTGTGGAGTGCAGGGTGTGAGGAGCAGCCCTTTTGCAGCAGCCCAGTAACACGCATCTGGAGTGAGCTGGCAAAGCTCACATCGAGCGGTCACATCGGGCAGGGCCTTTGCGTCAGCCCAGTAGGCACGATACCTTCAGAAGAAATAGACTCTGAGATGGTTTTACTGATAGGTGAATGAGATATTTGGCTCTAAAACGTAACGTACTGTTTTATATTAGTTATTATTTTAGAAGGTGAAAGTGAGCGACCCGAATTATACACCTACCGGCACCTACGAAATTTTTAATTACAATTTGCTGGCTAATTAACAACCACGTTTTCAGTGGAGAAGGAAAACATCGCGAGGAAATTTACTTTTTGGGAATAAACTATGAACATGTGAAGTCCGTCAAAAAGTTCTGCTTCTATAACTTCTCATAAAGGAGAGTCTGTAGACTGCTGGGTAGTAAGGCAAAGCGAATGAACTTCTATATAGCAACATCTGATTCTATTAATTATTTAAATATAAAGATATCATGAAAGGGATCCGAGTTACATTATTTATGTATGGATTAATTTAAATGAAATTCTAACAAACACGCGTTTCACCAGACATCCACTATTGACAGATTAGTATTTATAACTCATATATTTGTATTATCATTAGCACAAAGTTTCTTCGCAGTACATCAAAACTTTGTACATCAATCAATTACGTACAAAAATTTTGAAGCTTTTCTATTCAACTTCGTTTGCATTAAAGTAACTAATAAGCACGAGATTCAGATTGATTATTGGTTAATCATTTTAATTCTTAAATGAATTTAAAAAAAAATATTTTTCTACAAAATACTCGATATGTACGAAAGTATTAACTTTTACACCTGATGCCGAATTTGTTCTGTGTTTAGTATGGTGAGTGAAAAGAACCAGAGATCCTTTTTACTGGAAACAAGGGATTCCATTTTAGCTCGCAAGGGTGAATGCATTTGCATTTTGATTCTCAATCGAGGATAAATGTAGATGTCTATGAGCCACAGCTTCCATTTACCATCAAATGACCTGTGTGCTCGGTTGTCCTCCTACGTCGTCTTGTCGTGTGTTCCTCATCATAAAAGCGCAAGTTTGGTCTAATATAGAGTACTATATATGGAATTATATACATGGGCCGGTGTTGCAAACTGCCACCTAGCAGTGTTGGACTCAGTGGAAGGCGTGCTAAGAGGCATGTATATGATATTAAAAAGTAATACATTATTAACACCACATATATTTCTTCTAAATAAGTCTTATTTTAATACTGGCTGTGACAAAAGTTTTGCTCGGCATGATTTTTATGTTTCATTTAATGAAAGCAAATATATTAGATTCGCATTTCTACGTTCTGATATAAACCGCATATCAACAAAAGCAGTGAACATATTCAGTCCAGTTTATATAGGTAATACTTCACAACCAGTCCAACTGTCCATTGAAGAACTAAAGACTGATTTCCCTTCTGAGCCGCGTCTACGTGCTGTCTTCGGGAGTCATAGCCAATCGTCTCGCATGCAGACTCGACGACTATTAGCCTTTCGAACAAACTGGTTTCCGAAAAGGCCTTAGTAACATAGACCATATACATATCCTTTGGCAAATTTTACAAATGAGCCAAGAGTACACTCTACCACTTATGCTGGCATATATGGACTATGAGAAAGCCTTTGATTTTGTACAGTAGGGCTACGATAGCTATCTGAGTACAGAACCAGAGTAAGAAACCTATCCAATTGCAGAGAGGTGTAAGACAGGGTGATGTTATATCCCCAAAACTCTTCATTGCTGCATTGGTAGACGTTTTCAAGCTTCTGGATTGGAAAGGATACAGCATTAATATCAATAGCGAGTACATCAATCACCTTGGATTTGCCAACGATATAGTCCTTATGATAGAATCGCTGGAGGACCTAAGCACTATGCTCAATGTTCTCAATAGTGTCCCCCAACGGGTAGGTGAACATGGACAATAGGTCATGTGTAATATACTTGCCACACCTATACAAGTAGTCGTTGGAAGCACTATGCTCGAATTTTGTCGACGAGTATGTTTACCTAGAATAAAAAGTCCGACAAGGTAAGTCCAACTTTAACCGAGAAGTCAATCTAATGATTCAACACGCCTGGACACCGTTTAGGAGATCACGACAAATCTTCTCGTCAAGTATACTCAAAGCCTGATATCAAGTTTGTACAACCAGTGGGTACTGCCAGTGATGTTTTATGAATCTGAGACGAGGTCCTTCATTGCTGGCCGTGTGAAGAAGCTCAAGGTCGCTCAGCGAGTTATGGAGAAGGCTCCTCGGGGTTTCTCTGCGTGAATGACTTAAAAATGAGGATATACACAGTCCAGATCCAGAGTAAGCGACATAGCCCAACAGATTAGTGGGCTGAAGTGGCAATGGGCCGAGCATATAGCTCGAAAAATCGGCAACCGATGGGGAAGAAAGGTTCTTGAGTGGCAGCCTCGTATCAGTAGGCGAAGTGTATAGCGGCCCCTCACTAAAGGTAGAAAGAGATGCTGAGATGATGGTAGAATTGGTAAGAGGTGCAGGAAGTCGATGTATGCTGGTGGCTCAGGACCGTGCTTTGTGGCATTCTCGGCGGGAGACCTACGATCAGTAGTGGAATTGTGAAGGAGTGTAATGATAATGATGAAGATGATTTCACAAGCCGACAAGGGCTTGTTAATAAAAGACGTCGTTTGTATAATGGCGAATTGTGTATTTTGCCGGCGACATTTACCTATAGTAGCTTATTTTTTGCATTGCTATATATGTCAAAATAACATCACTCTATGTCTTGAATGGATGAGATCACTGAAAGATCCTCGAGTAACTGCAGCCTACTTCTAGTCAACAGGCTAACGACTTTGATAATGAGACTACGCGCGCGCTCATTAACTATATTTGTAATTTGTTCATTTTACGTGGTAGAGCCATGCTACAGCTATATTAATAGTATAGTTGTAGCACGAGTGGGTCGACTCGACCGGGGAAGGACCACGCTCACACAGAAAACTAGCATAAAATAGCAGCTTAATGCAGTAGTGTTTCGTATGGTGAGTGTTGAGAACCGAAGACACTTTTTGAATGGAAATGCGACATTCTATCTTGGTCGGCACGGCTGACAATGCATCTGCATTTTAATTCGCAAACGAAGATAGATGTAGATGTCTATGGGCCACAGCAACTACTTACCATCAGGTGGACTGTGTGCTCGTTTGTCACCCTTATTCTATAAAAAAGTTCCTCCTTTATTTACTTTTAATATACAAATTATATAAAATTGAAATCCATTAATAAGTCTCTAAGTTACTCGGGTGCGAAGTAAATAATAAATAAACTAATTCCGGTCTAGGTGTTTCTTTTTCGTTGTGCAATTTATGTATGTAAACTGCCTCCACTGCCCACAAGAGAAAATTCTGGAGTAGAGATAATTTTTTTAATAAAATATAGTAGTATGTACTTATCCAAGAATTTTTGTGACATCTCCTTTACACCTTATTAAATCAAGATACCTGTTAAATGGTAGTTAGTTAAAAGCAAATCGTGTAAAATACTCTTTAACTTTAACAACATTGCACCCCGGAGCATCAAGTGTGATGAAGTTTTAGATTAAAAACGAAATTAGTAAAAATTTTCCTTCAAAAATCTACTAAATGATATAACATACTATTTCGCATTTAAAATAACCTACACTTTATAAGATCCATCTAAGTATTTCTTACCATGGGTGTCGTAAGAGGTAAATATGGGAATGGCCAGATAAATCTTATAGCATTTAAATAAAACTAGATTTTACGGATTTTATCGCGTATATTAACTTATTTTAAATCCTCAACGTTTCGAGTACTTATCAACACATGGTCACGGGGGGACTGTGTTCGACCCATGGTTCGACCTCCCAATGTCATAGTTAACCACGGCTACCTTTAGATCAAAATTATAAATTTTTGGTCCAATCTACGCAGTATGAACTCAGACCAAAAATTAATAATTTGAAATTATTCACTATACGCGATAAAATCACAAAGTCTACTTTTATTTAAATGTGTAGTGTTCGCGTTAAATGAAACCATTAAATGTTATAGCATTCGAGACAGCGTTATAGTCCAAGAGGTGTCAAAACATTTTGAGCATGGATACGACCAATCTAGTTATATAGCATTTAAGAAAATTGTATAAGAAATGACTAGTCTGCCTGGCATGTACAGGTGGGACAGGTATTGCGCCAAGTAAAAGTAAGGTAAAATATTTGTGGTAATAAATATAATTGACCCAGCATTATATAAAAAAAAATGTATTCTATTATTAATAATAAGCATAGTACATCGAATGCAGATTATTTAGTGGGATGACACGGAACCAGACCACCCCAATGATATTTAAAAAAATTAAAAAAAATATTTTTGAACCATGCTGAAAATTTAATAGCGTGTCATGTACATTTTTTAATAATAATCCCAAAAAGCCAGATCACTTCGGTAGTGGAAAAAACTGCCAGACATCCTAAATGTTCCCTAAAATAGAACGAGATTTTTTTTTTAAATATACTCATTACTTTTATATCTTTTGTATCATTTTATATTACTTGAGTGCTATAAATAAAAATAAGTTACAGTGTTATTATTTTTTTACAGTTTTTTTATCAGATATAATTATTTTCGGGAACAATCAACTCCATTTAAAGTTAAAACGTAGGTCACTCAATAAGTTTTAAGCTGCTCGAAATATAAAAATGGAACGCAACCGTGTTATATGTTTCTAAAAAGCAAATTTACTTAAAAATAACTGGATGACAAAAGGTTTAAGGCTAAGTTGCTTAATGAAAAGGAAACTTAAAGTTAATTATTATGAAAAAAAGACTGCAGAGAACAAAGAAAAATATAAAAGGTACACTAAATTACTAAAAAAGTGTATTGACGTGTCCAAAAGAATAAATTATTTTAAACGAATAAATACCACTAAAAATATGGGAAAATGTTCATGGAATATAATAAAATCGGAAGCAGGATCAATTATTATGTGAACATGATAAATAAGAATGATGAATGTCTAAGATCTCCACAAAAAATTGCTAATGCTTTTAATGAGTATTATGAAATCCAGACAAAGACAGACCAAGCAAGAACAACACGCCGCTATAACATTATAAGCCCGTGCAAAAGCATGTTTTTACGTGCGATTACTTTGCAGGAGACAAAGACATTAACAGGCAACTTAAACAATACTAAAAGTGAAGGATATGATGGTATAAATACGAAAGTTATCAAATATTGCAAGGATGAAATATGGCCTATACTTAAATACTTGATAAATTTATCATTCGAAATTGGGGTTTTCCCGGAATTATTAAAACTATCTTTGGTCAAGCCCTTATTCAAGTAAGGTGATAAAAAAGATATGAATAATTACCGTCCACTAACAATTTTGTCCATTTTCTCCAAAGTAATTGAAAAAGCTATGCATTAGTAGGCTTACTCATTATTTTAATGAAAATAAATTTATAAAAAAAGAGCAATATGGATTTCAGCAAAATAAATCAACCATGATGGCAAGTTTTGATCTATTAAAAAGAATTACAAATGCAATAGATGATAAGGTGAATGTAGCAAGTATATTTTTTGATATGTCAAAAGCATTTGACTTTGTTTGCCATGACACCTTATTATGTAAGTTAGAAAAGTATGGAATAAGAGGACTAACATTACAATGGATCAAATCGTATTTGTCATCAAGAAAGCAGTATGTGGAAATCGTAAGCCCTAACAAAAATAATGTTTTGACAAAATTTAGATCGCAAATAGTTCTTAATAACTCTGGCGTTCCTCAAGGAAGTGTTCTCGGGCCTTTCTTGTTTATAATTTATATAAATGATTTACCGGATTCAACTCCGTTCCCATGCATTTTATTTGCGGATGACTTATCATTGATTATAAAGAATAGCCATAGAAATAAACATCATTATGAAAATGACATAAAATGCGCAATTAATGATATTATTTCATGGTTACATGAAAATAACATAAAGGTTAATATTGCTAAAACCTATTATGTACAATTCTATAGTAATATTAAAAACAAACTTGATCTTGACATAATGTATAATAACTAAAAAAAACGAACAGATGAAATTTCTGGGTTTAAAAGTTGACAGTAATTGTAATTAAAAAATAATAGATTTGTATACGTCCTAAACAGGTTAAGGAGAACATCGTCACGAGAAACCGCACTCATTGCATATCATGGGTATGTTGCAGCAATTTTAAGGTACGGATTACTAATATGGGGTAATAGCTATTATTCAAAAAGAGCTTTTTTAGCTCAAAAAAGTGTATAAGAGCCTTAACTGGAGCTAAATGGTATGAATCATGTAAGTTCTTATTTAAGGAGCTTAACATCCTAACTTTACCAAGAATGTATACATTTGAAGCAGGTGTTCATGTAAAAAGGAATTTTTATTTGTACAAGAAAGCGTCCGATGTATATTCGCGTAACACTAGAAAATCAGATAGACTAGTATTAGACCGAATACCGAAAACTACATTTTATCAAAAGGGTTGTTACGCGACGAGTATAAAGATATTTAATAAACTACCGGTAAATGTTAAAGAAGAGATGGAAATCGGTAAATTTAAAACCAAACTCAAAAGCTGGTTGTTATTAGAGTGTATTTATGATATAAAAGACTTCTTAAATGAATAGAATCTTGTTGCCAAAGCTTGACATAGCCATGCTTTAAACATTTATATTTATTTGATGTTCTTTAGATTAAATACTCCTTTGACATTTTAATTTTTTTCTATATATACTTAATTGATTTGCCTAGTTATAAAACAATAATGATTGATACGACAGTTGTAATTTTAATTAATTTAATTTAATATAATTCCTTAATAAGTACATAAATTTATTGACTTGCTTACTTATGAAAATAATGATTTAATATATTATGTTAAATAATTTTCGCATGCCAAATTTGGTAAACATGTGAACTATGTACAACTATTTGTCATCTTTAATGTACCAAGTTTAGCGAATAAATGATATTATTATTATTATTATTATTTTGTTTAGTATTCTCTCGTTTTCGAGATATTACACCTTTTTCGCGGGCTGTTAGCCAAACGAACTCGGTTGAATGTTTTAATTTTTAGACAGAAATTTACGGACTATTCTACAAGTATTCAATATTGCTGCTTTCTGCAGCAATATTAAGGTAAGTTTATAGATGTCTAGATCCTTTAAACTAGAAAACAGTGAATAGGGAACGACGTCAGTTGCTGATATTATAATAGGTACAGTTTTTACAGTTTTAAATTTCTTAAATTTAATTTATTTGAATGGATAAATCAGTGTATTTGGCTATTTTTTATTATAGGCGGAGGTCAAATTGTGAGTATTTGGTATAGCAATATCTATAAGATAAACTGATTCGTTTTTTTGTCATGTAGCGTAATATCCGGTCTATTATAATGCACGGTCTTATCAGTTAATATAGTTCTGTCCCAATAGAGTTTGAATTCATGAGTCAAGTATGATTTCGGGCTTGTATTTGTAATATGCTATTTTTTCATCTATAAATTTGTATTTATATGCGAGGTATTGATGAATAATGGCAGCTATTTGGTCGTGTATGTGTTTATAGTCTGTCTGTCTGGTTATTGAGCTGCAGGCACCAGTGATAATTAAATGGTTTCTGAGCTATTATGACAATGTCTGCAAAGGTCTGATTGTAGAGTGTGGTCTTTAATTATGTGCTTCCTGTAGTTTAGGGTATGTATAGTTTGGTCCTGAATTGCTAACATGAAGCCTTCCGTTTCAGGGAAGAGTTCTCCGCGCTTGAGCCACATGTTGTGTTAGACGCTATCTTGTCTACATTTGTGTTCATCAAGTCGCGACGGTGTCTTCCATGTAACGTCTTCTGTAACCAACTGTTAATTTTATCCTGTTCAGAGATAATACTTTCATTTTTCGGTTTTCTTCGATCTATGAGGTTTAAAGGAGTGAGTTTAGTATCGGCTTGGACAACAGTATTATGAAGCGGACTATTATTGGCTTGTTGATGGAAGAAGTTTCGAATAGCTGAAATTTGAGAGTTGTGAAGATTTTTTATATCTATGAAACCTCTTCCACCTTTTACTTTAGGTAATGTGAGTCGTTCGCTACAAGATCTAGGGTGGTGTTTTCTGTATTTAGTCATTGTTTTGTTGATGGGACGTTGCAGCTTTATTAAATTACTTTTAGACCAATGAATTATACCAAACGAATAAGTTAAAATTGGGATAGCGAATGTGTTTACTGCTTTAATGGTGTTTCATGCATTAAGATGTGGGTTAAGTATTCTATTTAGGCGTAATTTTAATTTTTTTCTAATGTTTTTTTTTCATTATCATTGTTATTAATAGAACTCCACCAATTGCTCAGTATTAAAAAAACAAGTTCTTAATTGTTTTATTTTCTTTAGGAAATTTTCTAAAATATATTAATTATCTTTATTCTCTTTATGAATTTTCATTAAAATATGCCTATTAAAATGTATTTTCGATTTTTTTTCTACAATTATTTAAGAAAATTCATACCGGTGTCATTTTTACTCAAAAAAAATCATAACTGACAAAAGTCAAAAAGGTTAGTACAGTAGAATCTGGTTATATAAGTTACATCAAATGCTTTAGTCACTCTCATGACAACTACGAGTATACCTACATATGAATTTTTTCTTAAAAGTAGAAGAGAGAAAAAAATATAACTTAAAGTCAAAGTTTACTGTAACTCTAGTCAAACCAATTGAACACTCTAAACCAATTAGAACGCAGCATGAACACTCTCTCTCATATTCATTATTTGCCGTCTTCGGTCTATTTTAAGAAATATTTTTAGAGTGTCTGACAGTTTTTTCCACCACAGAAATGATCTGACTTTTTGGGATTATTAAAAAAAATGTACTTCACACGCTATTAAATTTTCAGCATGGGTCATATTTTTTATTTTTTTAAATACCATTGGGGTGATCTGTTTATATGCCACTCCACTCAAATGATCTGCAATGGATATACTAGTCTACAATTTGCGTTATTTTATACTGGGTCAGTTATATTTTTAACAAAAATATATTACCTTACTTTTACCTGGCGCAGTACCTGACCCAACTATACATGCCAGGCAGACTAGCCATTCCCTACACAAGTTTCATAAACGACACTTTTGAGTTATATAACTAGATGGGTCAAATATGTGTTCAAAATGTGTCGCCAGCTCTCCAACTAGTATAACCATTTCGTCTACAGCACTCGTCAATCCGTCGCCAAGCGTGACGCTAAAGGCTTTTCTACAACGAGGGAAGCCTACACATACAGGAGTGGACTTTCAGAGGTTAATGATGAAGAACAATATTAAACTAAATCACACAAGTATTATTTTGATTTTTATGATGGCAATATTTTTATAGCACCGCGCGCGTGCAGTTTCAAAGCTTCCATACGTTTGGCTCTATCATTTATGACCGCAATCGCCATCCGCTCATAAAGCGTGACGATTAAAGCAAATCCTCTTTAGAATGATAATGAAAGAGTCGCATCTCGAGCCGTTAACTTTTATGAACTGATAAAGGTGAAATAAAAAGTATAGCCGTTCAGCGAGGAAACGCAGCCAGCGTTCTAGGACTGTATGATAATTTTAGTTTTTAGTTTTATTTTTTATTTTATTGTAATTAAATAAATAAATAACTTAATAAAGCGAAAACGAAAAGAAGTTTTTAACCAAACATAGCTGGATCTGGTTACCTTTTTAGTTTGAAGTATTTACTGTAATTGCCATTATTTCCTACAAATCAAACTATCAAGCTTCATATCGATTGCAATGCAATGAAATGATTGATGATAAAATTTCTGTCAGTCGAAGGTAAAAAAGAGATCTTAAAACACTTTAATTGAAAACGAGGCATTCCATCTTAGTCTTCAGGGAGACACATCTGCAATTTGTCTTTCTTTTTTCACTTTTTAATTTAAAAGAACGTCATTTTAACACTAGGATTTTCTCCTGTATTTTGGGGCTTGCATACATGAATTTGACAAGGGCAAATATCCAATATTGATTCCCAATCGATGCTAAATGTAGATGTCTATAGGCTTCAGCATTCACTTGCTTATTTTATTATATTAGATTGACTATAATAAAATAAGCAAGGAAACGAGCACACCGTTTGTCACTCTTACTCTATTAAAGAGTGAAGTATGGTACGTTAAGAATTGTTTTTTTCTTATTATCGATGTGCACTCACTATGTACTTATTGTGAACACAAGCATATATAGGGGATAGAACTTCTTTTTTACTTAAAAGTCTATGCCTACGTCCAGCAATGGGCTTAAAAAGGCTGCTAACTTCAACGATATAGGCATTTCGCATAAAACATTCTAAAGAAAATATTCCACAATTTGAATGTATGGTTGTCTAAGTCTAAGTATGGTTTAATGCGACTAGATGTCAGTTGCACAAAATTACTTTGTAATTCTGCTCGAGGGCTTTATTCTTTACAAATGTAATTTAACTTTTTTCTTTGCAGGTTTACATCACATATCCTTTCTTTGTTATTGTTCGACCCGTTAGGTAGCGCTGTTGTCGAAATCCATAAAAGAGCAGTGCTAAGTCGGGGCCGATCGCTACTTTTTTCTTATTTTCAGTATTAATCTTGTTAATTAATATTTTCGGCATTAACATATTTGTAGCATTGTTCAGTAATTTTCCCATCGGGCTTTGTAATAAATCTTTCAATAACATTTATATGAGAACTAAGAATCACAGTTTGCATTGAAGTGATTTATAAACAATATATTTCGTGTTTATGGCTGCGGTAATAACTTTATTATTATTATTTATTTTAAGCAGACTTTAAAAAAAGGGATGATGCTGGTTTTTGATGTATAATTCAACGATTGTATGTTACGCGATATCTTCGTCAATTGTAAACCACTTTTAATATTTTTTTTATTAACTAGGTTGATATACTTTGGAGATGATCTTACAGTTGAAGAAAATATTTCCACCGCTAAGGGTGAGAAAATAAGAAATCAAGTTCTAATGAACTATTAAAACACTTACCTTTTGCTTGAGATTCTTATATTCCTTGGTCCATTCAAAAGGGTCAAAAAGATTACCTACTAATATAAAGTAAGTCAACCTAAAAAGTACATACAAAATAATAATTTCCACATAACAGTTTCTGAAGTTGGGGCTTTAATACTTTTAAATACTGTCTTAGCATCGACTTCTGAAGCTGTTGTGTGTAAATTGTTTTATTCCTTTTAGTTCCTAAAAGTTGACTTTACCTTTTATTTATAGTTAATTTTTTAGTAATATTGTTATTTATTTTCTTCGTTTTCGGTCTGTGAAAGTCCACTGCTGGACATAGTCCTCTACTGTTATAAGGAGGACTTGACTCAATCGTCTCGCCTGGCAGGCTGATAGATCTATCGTTTTCCACAATTGACGCTGCTTCCCATCGCCAGCAGGTCAGTTTACGCTTAGCGTTGTCGCGATCGTTGTATTGTCAATATTGGAAGCCATAATAAATAATAATATATTTTGTTTTCATAGAATAAGGTTGATAAACGAGGACACAGTCCTTCCGATGGTAAATGGATGCTGCGGCCCATTGACATCTACATTTATCCTCGATTAAGAATCACAATGCAAATGGGTTATTATCCCTGAGTACTGTGATGAAATGCCTCGTTTCCAATAAAAACGGTCTCCGAATCACTATACTCACCGTACGAAACATAAACTAAGCTGCTTTTTTAAGCTGGTAGTCTGTGGTCCTACTCCGGTCGACTCGACCCATTCGTGCTACATTCATAGTATAGTTGTCGAATGGCTACTAGACTATAAATGTATGTGTATGTATGTGTTTATAAAGGTAATGTATACTACGTAAAAATTCAACGTCGAAATTAAATGAGCAAACAAGAAATGTAACAGAAGGCTTACGTTTGAATTTATTAGACGATTACGTACGAACAAGCTCCTTACGTTTGCAGCGCTTTGAGTGTTTAAGTTAGCAATGCCTATGCATTTCTGTATACTTTGTTGAAGAAATACCTTTAGATGTTCAAAGGCTCTTTGTTATGGGATAAGCAGGTTGAGTAATATCTTGGGTTTATTTTTACATCATTGTGAGTGAAATTGAAAATGGAAGAGGAAGACATGCTATGCCTACTAATAACTTGAGATAAGGACGGGAAGAAAAAGAGTTATCTGTGTTTGTTTGTTATCCGCATTCTATTAAAAAATAGAGCTGATCTAAAACTTTTTAATGAAAAAACTACCTTGTTTCCATTAAAAAGGTTTTCCGGTTTTTATGTTGACCTTACGAAACATAGGAGCAGTAACCTGCTATTTTTCGCTGGTATTTTGTGAGATCCGTTCCTAGTTAGGTAAAGCAACTACAACAGAATCCCTATAATATATCCTAAGCATTTAAACAAGCCACGATATTTTTGGGAAAATAATCGTAACCAAATATAAAAATTTTAAGGTATTTATAAACACTATTAAAAATCTAAAATTAAAAAAAAACAATAAACGTGTAACCAGTGACTAGATTCCTTAGTCGATTGAGATAGAAGGCATGCCGGATCTTGATCTGTATGGAAAATATGAAACAAATCTTTCTGAACACTCCGTTCCAACGAAATATCCCACTGGTTTTGTTGATTAACTTCCAGTGGAACATTCTCGCTGAGACAGAGCGATCGCTATGTCTGCCCTGCCTCCGTAGCAAAGCACTGGTTTACTTTATTATTTAAAATTATGTTACAAAAGGTATTATTATGGCTTCGAATAGATGACAATACAACGATCGCGATAACGCTAAGCGTAAACTGACCTGCTGGCGATGGGAAGCAGCGTCAATTGTGGAAAACGTTAGATCTATCAGCCTGCCAGGCGTGACGATTGAGTCAAGTTCCCCTTATAACATAAGAGGACCATGTCCAGCAGTGGACTTTCACAGACCGAAGACGAAGAAAATAAATAACAATATTATTAAAAAATTAACTATAAATAAAAGGTAAAGTCAACTTTTAGGAACTAAAAGGAATAAAATAATTTACACACAACAGCTTCAGAAGTCGATGCAAAGATAGTATTTAAAAGTATTAAAGCCCCAACTTCAGAAACTGTTATGTGGAAATAATTTTTTTTTTATGTACTTTGAGGTTGACTTACTTTATATTACAGGGTAATCTTTTTGACCCTTCTAAATGGACTAAGGAATATAAGAATCTCAAGCTAAAGGTAAAAGTATTTTAATAGTTCATTAGAACTTGACTCCTTATTTTCTCACCCTTAGTGGTGGAAACTTTTTCTCTAAGGGTCACCTCCGAAGTATATATACCTATTTAATAAAAATATATTAAATCGGTTCACAATTGACGAAGATATCGCGTAACATACACTTTTAAGTCTGCTTAAAATAAATAATAATAATAAAGTTATTACCGCAGCCATAAGCACCAAATATGTTGTTTATAAATCACTTCAATGCAAACTGTGATTCTTAGTTCTCATATAAATGTTATTGAAAGATTTATTACAAAGCACGATGGGAAAATTACTGAACAATGCTGTAAATATGTTAATGCCGAAAATATTATTTAACAAGATTAATACTGAAAATAAATAAAAAACTAGCGATCGGCCCCGACTTAGCACTGCTCTTTTATGGATCTCGACAACAGCGCTACCTAACGGGTCCAACAATAACAAAGAAAAGATATGTGATGTAAACCTGCAAAGAAAAAAGTTTAATTACATTTGTAAAGAATAAAGCAATTCATTAAAAAAAAAGCAATTCATCAAGTCGCAATTCTACTACCGGTTAGTGCAGTCGCTTCATAATGACGTGACGGCTCTAATGCCGAACTTACAGTATTTTTGTAGCGTAAGCATACCTACTGCGCAAAAATAATTCGAAATGGCGTGTCAACCTAAACGTTCCGAAACCGTCGTAATTCACGAGTTGCTGGCCTTTGTTCAACAAAAATTGGACGTCATGGACCAGGTGTCTCTGGAGCAGATACTGATGACAAGCTTCACCGAGGACGAGATCATCCAAGCGAAGAAGGTGTTAGCAGATTCAGCCGTGACCCAAATCCGTCTTATCACACGTCACAGGGATGGACGCGGTAAGAAAGACCTGCAAGACATCTTCAGGCTGTTCAATGAGACCGACCCTGATGACATCCCAACTTTCGTCGCGCGTGATCTCAACAAGCTGCCTCCCGTGACGTTCGATCACGTAGACGTCACCAGATTGTTGAAAGACATCACCACGTTGAGAGCCGATATTACCGACATCCGTTCCAAATTTGAGGAATCAGAACGAGCCGCAACAGAGCTGAGGAACGAAGTCAATATGTTGCGCAACATAATTGCAACATCTGCAAATTCACCGCCGTCGCAGAATGTGAATACGACACGCGGTAACCGTAATAGTAGTCATATTTCACCGATGATTGCGACTCCGTCACGCAATACCGTCTGTCAGCGGGCTGATGACCGAGAAACTAGGGCGACCTCGGTCGTCATTGCATCACCACCTCAACCCTTGACTGAACCCATTGGTACTCCTCCGCCGAAGACAACCTCAAAACAAGGGAAGACGTTTGCGGATGTTGCCCGAAAATCTTTACAACCGGCACCCTCTTGTGGTCGAAAGCGGAAGAATGTGGAAATAAAATCAGTTCCAGTGGTGATCCAAGACAAGATTTATAAGGACGGGTTTACTCTTGTTGAGAAGAGACGTCGGTCGCGACCCGTCTGTAACCAGCGTGGGACCGCGAAAATAAACGCGAGTACAACTCTGCGTGCTGTGGAGCCAACCATACAACTCTACATCTCCCGTTTGGACAAAAGTACGTCGGAAGAAGACGTCCTGCGCTTCGTGGAAGAACGAAGCCGATGCCGCATTGAGGATCCGATCTCTTTACATTTGCAGCGTCTGGAGTCTAATAGGTCAACGAACTTCAAATCCTACGTACTCCAGGTTCCTGCAAAACATAAAGAGACATTCCTCGCTCCCGATTTCTGGCCCTCTGGGGTAGTGTTTCGCCGATACAGGGACGCGCCAAAGAAAAAAGTTCCCTAAATAGTGTTAAGTTATGTCTATATTTTATATATATTTTTAGGTTAAGGTATATATTGCTATGGGCCAATGTTCTTAATTTTTAAGTCCTTGATGCCTGAAATAAAGTTATTGTATTGTATTGTATTGTAAAGCCCTCGAGCAGAATTACAAAGTAATTTTGTCTAACTGACATCTAGTCGCATTTCATCTTAATTTTAATATGCAAACTTTTGAAAAGATTGCTGATATTGACAGCCGTCCTTTGAAATTGTGGAATATTTTCTTATAGAGATTTTTTAAGCGAAACGTATATAGCGTTGACTTTAGCAGGCTTTTTAAGCCCATTGCTAGACGTACTTATAGGTAAAAATGAAGTCCTATCCCCTAAACATGTTTGTGTTTACAAAAAAGTACACAGTAAGTACACAGTGATAATAAGAAAAATCAGTACTTAACGTACCGTATTTCACTTTTTTATAGAGTAAGAGTGACAAACGGTGTGCTTGTTTACTTGTTTATTTTATTATAGTCAACCTAGCATAATAAAACAAGTAAGTGAATGCTGTAGCCTATATACATCTACATTTATCATCGATTGAGAATCAAAATTGGATATTTGTTCTTGTCAAATTCATGTATGTAAGCCCCAAAATACAGGAGAAAATCCTAGAGTTAAAATAACTTTCTTTTAAATCAAAAAGTTAAAAAAGAAAGAGAAATTGCAGATGCGTCACTCTGAAGACTAAGATGGAATGCCTTGTTTTCATTAAAAGTGTTTTAAGATCTCTTTTTTACCTTCGACTAACAGAAATTTCATCATCAATCATTTCATTGTATTGAAATCGATATGGAGCTTGGTAGTTTGATTTGTAGGAGACAATGGCAATTACTGTAAATACTTTAAACTAGAAAGGTAACCAGGCCCAGCTGTGTACGGTTAAAAACTTCTTTTAATTTTCTTTTCATTAAGTTATTTATTTATTTATTTACAATATTCAAAACCTATAATCTATAATATAAAAATGAATCGCTGAATGTGTTGCTAAGCGCAAATCTCGAGAGCAGCTGAACCAATTTCGCTTATTCTTTTTTTATAATATTCCTTGAAGTACGAAGATGGTTCTTACTGAGAGAAAAATTTTAAAAATTGCCTGAAAAATTCTAAAAACAACACTTTTCTATATTCCCATACAAAAGATTCGTAATAATACTTAAAGTCAATTTGAACTTTAATACCATACCATAAAGTTTAAGTGTTGGTGGGGGGGTTCCGGGAAAGCAAAACAATTGAGTGACTTTAGTATCGTATAAATCTTAATGTCAATATTTGTGTAGGTATCATAATAAGAAATCAGAAATTGTAATTTTCATTGTGATTTTAGTGACTAATAAAAGAATTTTAAGTGTTTTCTAATTTTTATTCTTTGACATAATGTGTTGACTTATCAACTTTTTTTTCTTTTGTTATCTTACTAGCTGACCCGGTGTCCCGAATAGTAGAATTAGGCGGTACGAAGTTCGCCGGGTCAGCTAGTAAGAAATAAAAATAAGAACTAAAATTATCATACAGTCCTAGAACGCTGGCAGCGTTTCCTCGCTGAACGGCTATACAGTTCATAAAAGTTAACGGCTCGAGATGCGTCTCTTTCATTATCATTCAAGAGAGGATTTGCTTTAATCGTCACGCTTTATGAGCGGATGGCGATTGCAGTCATGAATGATAGAGTTAAACGTATGAAAGCGTTGACACTGCACGCGCACGACACTATAAAATATTGCCATCATAAAATCAATATAATACTTGTGTGATATAGTTTAATATTCTTCTCCATCATTAACCCGTGAAATTCCACTCCTATAGGCTTCTCTCGTTGTAGAAAAGTCTTAAGCGTCTCGCTTGGCTTCTTTACTTATTTATTAAATTAAATTTTACCAAAAAAACAAAAAATATTACCAAATTAAATATTATTATATCATGTAATAGAATAGCACTATTGATGGTAATAAATGATCACCACCGCTATTAAACATGTGTAACACATGAGGAATCGTAATTGCGTTAACAGCCTTTGAGAATGGAGTAGGCACATATCCAGAAACCGTGAATTTTGTTAACATTCTAATATCAACAAACCAACTTTATTCCGTTTTTCTTGTATAATTGCAACTTTCGGCAGCTGTGGACGCGAAACAGTAGCCGCGTTAATTAAATAAAACAATTCTTATCTTAAGAAGCCAAACATTTAAACTGAAGCGGGAGATTTTTGCAAGAGCTTCACTCATTTACATAGAAGTTTCCTTAATTAGATCTCTCAGTGGAGAATGCTGCGTTGAAACTTTTGATAACAATGTTTTGTTCACCGTTTGAACTTAACGCATTTCTTAAGCAGATTTGGCTGTCTCGTGTAAGCTATTATAAATTTTTTGTATAATTTAATTCTTTTTTGCATATATTAGACATTTTACCCATGTTCATTTTATTTGTTAGTGTCATCAACAGAATAGAAAAGAGTATATATATATATTTTTTTTTGAATATTGAAAGTCACTGGCTCTTGTAAAATTAATTTTAAGTAGTATAATTACTATATTTAATTCCAGAGAAATATATGTCAAAGATACATCCTTCGCATGTTCGCCAGTATCACCAGTTGATCCACATGGACGATCTTAGGAGTACATCTTGCACCTTTCTGTATCCGTTAGGATACGTCATTGATGCTTGTCACAATCCGGTACGGTCCGTCCCATTTAGCTTGAAGCTTAGGAGATTTCCTTTTGCTACGAACTGGATTGTGCAACCATACTAGTGAACCTTCGTTGAACATTTTATTGTTTATTTTGCGGTCATACCGGGTTTTTATCTTTTCAGATATTTGCTGGCCCGATTGTCTGATGTGCTCATTAATGTCGTTCATTTTGCAAGTCATTTGCATAATCGGTTATACTGCATGGGGTATCAAATGGCATTCCGATTATCAAGTTTGTAGGCAGGCAGCCGTGGTTCTCTTCCAAAGTTTGCGAAAGCTAGTGTCACTGATATACTTTCGTGAACAGCGTTTCGATATAACAACATAAATAGTTGTATGTGCTTGTCTGAGTCGCGTTGTCGATTTTCCACAAGATTTGCTAGGTAGCTCTCCAATGTCTGGTTAAATCGTTCTACTATTTCATTAGGTTGTGAGCGGTAAGAAGTTGTTCTTATTTTATAAGTACCCATAACTCAGCATGTTTCCTGGAATACTTGAGACTCAAAATTCTTTCCTTGATCTCTGTGAATCTCTAAAGGTACTCCAAAACGACAGAAGACTTCATGAACTAGTTTATCTGCAACTATTGAAGCTTCTTGATTTAGAATGGCGAACTTCTGGCCACTTAGTGAAATAATCCATCACAACCACGAAATACTTGTTACCACTTGAACTTTCCGGAAACGGCCCCGAAACGGCAAGAGCTATCCTCTCACCATTTTACAATTTCAATGCACCTCTACCACGAGAATAAGGTCCCTTTACAGCCGCACAACATACATTTGCGACACTAGTCCTCGACATCGTCACGACAGTGGACCCAGTAGAACCGTTCTCGGATCTTCAGTACGTTTAACTCCCAGATGGTCTCCTGAACAACCATTATGGTACGGCTGTTGAAGATTCGATACTTTAGCTTCAGGGACAACTATTTGCAAATGACAGCTATTTTCCCGACCATTTTTCCACTCCAGGACAGGACTCCACCCTGAGTCAGAAAAAATCGAGCACTCACCTTCATCCATTCCAGAATCGACTTGATGTCCAAATCTTCCTTCTTTGCATGTGGTAGGCTGTCCTTCAACTCATTGCTGAGCTGGTCTGTCCTGAGAGCATCCTAATAGATACCACTTCCTTACCTTCTTGCCTAGTATAATGCTTGCAATCTTAAGAACAAGATCTTCTTGATAATGGAACTTGCGTTGCCATGAGATTTCCCGCTGTAATGTTTGATCACAAAGTCGTATTCCATCAGTAGTTATCTCGCAACTTGTCCTTCTGGATTTTTGAACTGCAATAGCCATTTCAGTGCAGCATGGTGAGTTTGTAAGTGAAATTTCCGCCCCAGAAGATATTTGCTAAAATGCTGCAACAAATTTACCACAGCAAGCAATTCCCGTCTTGTGAGACAATAGTTCCTTTCCAGCTTTGACAACGTCTTGCTGAAATACGATATCACAACCTCTTGATCACGATTCTGTTGAGATAACATACCGCCAAGTCCTATATTACTTGTGTTTGTTTCTGTAAATTCCTTGCCCGCATCAGAGTAGCCCAAAATAGGTGTTTTGCACAGACGGTCCTTGAGCTCCTGGAATGCGATATCGCAACTTACATCCCAGCAGAATTGTTGCTTCTCCTCGGTTAAGCGGTGCTGTTGGCCGCACTATCCTCTTGAGATCGGTCACCTTCCCTTTTAATAGTTCGCTTAGGGTAGCTGTCGTAGCACCTAGGGCTGTATCTTTTATGGGGGTTGCGAACTGTAGTTGCTGCAACATTTCGGACGCGATGGGAACGATGATCTTGCTGCACGGCTTCCACCTCCAGTGCATGGGCCAAGGCGTCCTTAAGTGACTCGTGGTACCCGAGATTCACAGGAGCTCTAACTTCAAGGTCGCGGATGCCGTCGATGAATGTCTGCACCAGGTTCCCTTCAACGAGCGTAGATACAGACTGGTATGCTTTCGAACCAGCTTCTTCACCTCAAGGGCCCACTGCTGCAATTTTTTGATCTTTGAGTTCCTCACGAAAGACGTGTTCCAGCTGATCGTTGCCATATATCACCTCCTATGCCTCAAGGAGCTGCTCGTAAGTCACTTCTTTACCGAGAGCTTCTAGTACAACCCTCCACCTCCCATGGCCCCACCGACCCTCAGGTCATACGGGCCGAATCTCGGGAGATGCGCGCGGTACTTGCACATGGCTCTTTCCCGCGCACACTTTCTTGTCTCCCTACAAATATTTAATCTATTCCTTGTACCAGTTTAACGTCATTCTCCCCCTTCTGGGGCTGACGACACATTGATGCCTACGTCGGCGGGCGCTCCTACCAGCCTTCCATCCTGCCTTGTCCTGCGATCGTGCCACCTATGCGCAAACTCGCGCAACAGTCCGTAGTTTACCACATCGCTGACGAGATCCGAGTAGTAAACTGGTCCCTGAACCGGACGAACTAGTCCATCCATCATTTTCACTCTTAGGTCATCATACAGAGGACATTCCCATAGAACATGGTGAACATCCTCCTCCGACATACCGCACTCACACATACTAATTTCACACAGTTTCATGTCGCTCAGTCTCTTCCGAAAGCATCCATGTCCGGTGAGAATCTGAGAGGTTTGGTAGTCCAGTGAGACCCAGGTATAACTGAGTCTCAACGCAACGTCCGAGAAAAATCGATGTAGCTCACGTCCTTTTGTATCACACGTCCATCTATCCTGCCAGGCGCCTATCACCTCAGTCCAGATATCGCGATTCCGTCTGCTCAACTCCTCTTTGGGCGCGGTCAAACGTGCTATACCCATCCTACCAGCACGGATGACCTCTAGGTCAGCAGGGAGAACGCCAGCCAGCACCGGTAAGGTCGCCGTGCTAGTGGATCGGTACGCCTTGGTTAACAATACAAGAGCGGATCGCTGTGATCTCAGTAGTACGCTACGAACTGTGTACATGTTTGCACGCTCGTACCAGCACTCTGCCGCATACGTAAGCGTGGACACAAACACTCCTCTATAAATTAATTTTAAACTCGGATATCGTATACCCCATGATGATGTAGATACGCGAGACATCTTGCCGAATCCCTTGGTCGCTCTTTCAGAGATATCAGATGCATGTTGCACAAACGATAGTCCCGAGTCTAAAACCACGCCTAATACCTTGATGTTAGTCACAGTCTCAATAGATTCCCTTAATAGAGTCTTAAGAGCTTCTAGTACAGTTAAGGCCTGGTGGCGCAGGCCTAGGGCCTAGGCCTAATTCCAGCCGTTCGCCTTCATAACAGCCTCGAACTAGATTTTGTGGGCTGACCAGGTAGATATCCCGTCGAACGGCGGCGCTTTGAATCCACGTAGCGAAGGTGTTGTAGTTACCACGGGAGCTATAATTCCATCCCCAAGTTTGAGGTCGCCCAGCGTTTACTTCACGCTAGCCATCACGATGTCGATTTGGGTTTCAGATTCAGACTGGCGGTTGACATGTTGAGCAACCATATCCTTCACCCCTCTTATCTCTTTTTAGCAACGGTAGCGTTAGGGTCCTTCATGAGAAGCATCTGCTCTTCCTTATCCTGTTTGAGCTGCTCTTTCAAACGACGGGCCTGTTCCTCCTGTCGGTGGACCTGCTCTTGTAGCATCATCATCAGAGAACCTGAGGCAGGTGCTGCAGATGCAGGAGCTGCTGACGGGCTGGCCTCCGTGGCTGGCAACTGGCCCTCCGAGGTCTGCGGCGTTGCACCATCAAATCGTCTTTTACACAGTCCACCTGATGGTAAGTGGTTACTGTGACCCATAGACATCTACATCTATCCTTAATAAAGACTCAAGATGCAGATGCGTTGTCACCCGTGAGGACTAAGATGGAATGCCTCTTTGCCAGTAAAAAGTGTATCCGGTTCTCTGCACTTACCATACGAAACACAGCAGCGTTAAGCTGCTATTTTACGCTGGTTTTCTGTGAGAGCGTGGTCCTTCCCCGGTCGAGCCGACCCATTCGTGCTACAACTATACTAATAATATAGCTGCATCATGGCTCTACCAAAAAAAAAGCTCTGTAAAAAAAGTCTCTGGTCCGTCTCCTGCTGGCGTTGACTTCGTGTACGGATACTCTCCGTGTCGTCCTGAGGTAAAATGACACCAATTGTTACGAGCTTGGGGTTCGAGACAATTAAAAACTACCGAGAAAATTACCAAAATTGACACTTTAATTACAGAACCCTAATTACAACTTAGAACCACACTAATAACACAATTGTACTACTGATCACTTTAGTTCGTAGTTGTATCGCTTCGAAGTATTCGCTTGGTGATAGCCAATTCAACAATATATTATTATTTTTATAATCACAGATTTTTATAACAATATTTTTATAACCACAGATTTGATCTTAAATCTTCAATGTAGGGCCAAATCAGTTACACTTTCACTAGTCTTAAACATAATAATCAGCACAAACACACGATTTTTCAGTGAAATCCATACTGTACTGATATAACTCTAACTAATTGGTAAGAAACGATCAATGCGTGCTGAAGTCGATCGCCCGACAAAACACAAATTTTCCATACACGACCAATTCTAAAACCGGCCGACCACATTACTTGTACAGTAATGTAGCAAAAAATTGCTTATAATATCATATGACAGTTCTGTTGTGCACTGGCTTAGTAATGAGTTGTAGCGCTAAGGGCCGCGGGTTCGAATCTCGCACGGAACAAATATTTGTATGACCTATAAATAATTGTTCCGGGTCTGGATGTTTGTCTTTAGTATTTTATGTATGTCAAGTGCTTCCACAATAGAGAAGAAAATTCTAGTGTGGAAGTAAGGTTTAAAAAAATATTATTTTATTTTACTTTTACCTCAAAATTGAGGTATATCGAAAATGCCTGAAGTTTTATAATTATTCTCTCATAAAATACATATTATGAGGGTTCCTTGTTATCGACATCGGAACACTAATAACGATCGGCTTTAATAGTAGTAGTAATAATAATAAATTTTGTATTTAATGGTCTTATTTGAAAACTTCTTTACGCGGCAATTAACACAGTTATTGAATATCGTACAGTTTATGGATCGATTGTTGTACAATAAATTGCTTCGTAAAATTTATTACCAAATCGGCCAAACAAGACCTTTGCGGTATAATCTATTCGCTCATTATGTCGTCCTGTTCAATAAACAATAAAAAATTTAAACATTTTTAATAATTATAATAATAAAACTTAAAGTAAATTTAAATTAACGTCTTTTTGTAGGATAAGAGTGGATAACAAACGAGCTCACAGTCCATCTGATAGTAATTGGATATTGTGGCATATTGGCATCAACATTTATCCACAATTCAGAATCAAAATTCAAATGCGTTGCTGAAGATGCTAAAGATGCATTGTTTCTAGTAAAAATGGTCACTAGTTCTCTACACTAACCATACGAAACAGCATAAAGCTTCTATTTTACGCTGGTATTCCGGGAGAGCATGGTTCATACCGCGTCGAACCAACCCCTTCGTGCTACAACAATATAGGTATATACCTGCAGGGTGCCTCTACCACGTATAAAACTTAACTTAATATAAAGAAAATAGTAATTATATATTAATGATTTCTTATATTGCGCAAACAATACACACTAAATGAAACTAATTTATATAATAATGATTCGCGAGGCTATTTAAATTAAAAAACATCTTAGTTTTAATAGAGAAGATGGATGGGTGTTGCCATCTGCTTGGGATACTATAATTAATAAAATTAAAGCCAAACCCAAACATACCACTGCAAGGCTTCATGATACTTTAAGCTCATTCTGCGTAGATCAGAACAAAAATTAATATTCAAAAACTGAAGGCAGGAGCTGGGCTAACTATGACATCGGGACGTCAAACACCTCAGTCCCCCCCACCCCGTGACTATGGGTGCTGTAAAGTACCCGAAACGCCGGTAATTTAAAAGTTTAATTAAACGTGATAGAATCCGTAAAGTTAGTTTTATTTAATTTTATATTGTCAATGTTTTCGAATCGGGAAGTTAATGACAGATACATTTAGCCAATTTTGCCTCGTAATTTTTTCCGACTACACAAGCAAAAAATATGCAGTACGACACAAATTAGCATTAAAGGTCCGCCACTTGATTTTACATCACGTCAGCCACCGCGAAAGATTGAAATTAACCAAAATACCAGAAATGTCATCACAAGCTAACTATTTCTACCTACAACGTGAGATCTCTTCTAGCGCTTAAACAAATTATACTAGGTATTCAAAGTAAGTCTGTGTTTAACATTTAATTATTTATCTTTTATCTTTTTCACCAATATCATCATCAATATAGCCCATAACCAGTCCACTGTTGAATATTGGCCTCACTATTAGATTGCCGAAAATCACAGTGACAGTTAGTTTATGGAGCAGATCCATAAACTCCCTCACTTTACTTCAGGTCGTCACTCCATCTTATGGCATTTATGTTTTACTTTTTTCTACAAAAATCCAAAATATTCCACAGCATGAGATAGTGGGTAGTAAATTAGGGCTCTCGGGGAACAGAATCTTTAAATTTTATTATACAGCTTGAAAGGTTGGTCTTGATCGGATTTGGTTCAACGTATTTTATTGACCTGGCAGCATTGCCAGGTTGTATGACCAGGACACGTTCGAGCCTGGAAAGATTTGAAGGTATTTTAATTATATAAATGTCAATACTTCGTATTATTTGTTTCCTAATATTGAATATTTTGTGTACATCAGATAGAGATAGTATTCATGTCACAATTAATTTTTAGTATTGCGACTGTTTTTATTATTTTTATTGAATGTAAATATTACATAAAGTTTCCATGTGCATTATTATAAGATAAAAATAGTGCAATTATATTTGTCACGTGAGTGACGTAAGAGGTAACAGAGGAAACTGCAACAGGAGATGGGCAACAACGTCTTCCTGATAATAATTAAAAATCTACGATCACCAACCCAAGCGTGAAAGCTTTGACAAAATCACCCCTATGAGGCAATCTATGAGGGGGAGGAATTGTTTAGCAGTGGCCTCTTATAGGCTGTAATGGAATGGAATATTTGTAAATAAATACCAAACTGGATTTTAAACAAGCGAAAATTTAGACATAAAGCGACTTAAGAAACCGTATAAGTCCCGGTCTCAAGGCTAAGTTTAATCACTGTTTTTATTTTTAACTGCGCCTAGGGCTGGAAAGTTAATTGCCATATAAAAACGTGGCCTCAAAACTTTTGTGAGAGAATAAATCTGTTTTGGTTTGGTGAGCGTTTCAAGAATATTGCCTAAGAAAATACACGACATTCAGTCTCGTTTTACAGTTAAAAGTTTTGTATCACTAAACGAAATTCGTTTATTATTTTTATTAATTACTACTTATTATCTTAAATTTATTTTTATCAAACTGAAAGCAATTTTTTTATAAAACGTGTTTTTTTTTTATTGTAACAAAATCTACAGCTTGTACATTTAACAATATATAAACAAGAGAACATTTTATGTTATATGAGAGCCATTATAGATTTACATTTTTTTTGCATGAATTTTATTTTTTTTTGTCTTCAGCAATGTTAACAAATAGTATACAGCGTATAGCAAAAAAGGTCAATTTCTATATAATAATAATAACTTAGTTATTTAAACAAGTACAGAAATATAAATAAGAAATAAAAAAAAAATTTAATATATTTTAAGCGCTAGTTTTTTGTGTGTGTGTGTGTGTGTGTGCGTGGGTGTGGGTTTGTGTGTGTGTGTGTGTGTGTGTGTGTGTGTGTGTGTGTTTGTGATGTAATAATTTGTATGTGTATGTGTGTCACTTCACTTCAACCTAGTAAGCAAATTAATTTAAATTATTAGTCAAACCATCTGCCAAGATCTCAGAGACAGCTTTTTTGAATTTCGTCTTGGTCATGCAAAAAGGGTCAATGCTAGAGAAGTATTTATTATATGTTCTTAGTATCCTATTTGAAACGGAGTTCTTTGCATAGTTTGTGTAAGTTGATGGTAAATAAAATAATTCCGTAACTCTAGTACGTTTCTTTGGGGTACAAAAACTCATAAGCTGCTGGGTCAATTGTGGGCAGTCTAGGGCGCCAGTACAAACCTCGTATAGCAGCATCATGTCAGCTTTACATCTACGATCTTGTAAAGATAATAATTTGTGATGCAGACAAGAGATATGATAGTCTTCGCTCTTGCGCCTGCCACGGTAATTGAGGTGTCGCAGGAATCTTCTCTGTATACCCTCTATGGCTGCGATATATTTTTTATATTGGGGATTCCAACTAGTAGAGCAATACTCTAACACGCTGCGAACATATGCAAAATAAAGTGCTTTAATGCAACTTAAATCGTTAAAAGGTTTGGTGATACGCATGATGAATCCAAGATTTTTGTAGGCTTTCGTGGTTATTAATGTAATGTGTTCTGAAATGGTTAGTTTGCTGTCTAAGGTCACTCCCAAGTCTTTAACGCTGTTTGTTTTTGATATGAGATTGCTGTCAATGTTGTAAAAATATTGTATAGGTTTTATTTTACGGGTAAACGAGATTGATATACATTTGTCGATATTAGCTGTTATGCGGTTATTTTTGTAGTAAAGTGCCAGCCTGTTTAAATCTTCCTAGAGGAGCTGACAATCCTTTTCTGAGTTTATATTCATATATATTTTCTTGTCGTCTGCATACAAAAGAAATTTAGCGTGTTGTAAACATGTTCCTATATCATACAGGTAAGCTATATACAAGAGAGGACCAAGCAGAGATCCCTGCGGGATACCTGAAGGGACGTTTATATAATCAGATCTGTAACCACCTATGATCACAGCTTGGCTGCGATTAAAAATATATGCTTGGAACCATCTTAATAAATCACCGCAAATCCCGAGTGCTTGTAGTTTTTGAAGCAGGATGACATGATCCACACGGTTGAATGCTTTTTCGAAATCCGTATAGATCACGTCAACCTGTAAGCCTCCGTCCATCCCACGTAAGACGTCGTCCATGTTAAAAAGTTTACCCTGGTTACCCACCAGTTCTGCACAACAACACATACAATCAAAACAGATTTAATGAATCGTAAAAGGAGAACAATAACATCACATTGACAGTAAGTATCCATAAAGGTACAGGCATCTCTTTCTCGTAGGTTTCAGTGTCGGGAAATAGAAACTGTCATAAGCAATAAAAGTTTTATTAAAATTGTAAAGTATGTTTAAAATTATCAACAGACATAACGTTACAACGTATTTAATTATCATCATTATTCCAATCGTCAAGTAAACTGCTCGACATAGCTCCCCCAATGACCACCGCTACCTGCATACATCGACTTTCTGCACGTCTTACGAGGTCTAAACTCCATCTTGTACTTGCCACTTTTTTTCAGAATTAGACTGACAAACGAGCACCCAGTCCACCTGTAGGTAAGTGAATGCCGTGGCCCACAGACACCTATCTATCCTCGATCAAGTATTAAAATGTAGATGAGTTGTCACCTACACTATCAAAGCATATATAAGGTCTGGGAAAAAGTTTCTTCGATTTTATATACTAATTCAAGACTTTTTTTCAAGGTTTAATTACATTTAATTATAAGATATATGTGCTATTTTATTCGACAACTTGTTGCCATCTTGTCGGTAGTAACATAATCCCGTTGCTGTAGAAATCTTGAGATTTTTGATCAAAAATATGCGATAAGTAGTTTTGACAGTTCTCCGTTGATGATAACCTAACATTACCCAAGGAATTCTGAAGAAACCGAAACAGGTGAAACTCTGGGGTGCAAGGTCAGAACTATATGGTGAGAACATTAACACTTCCCAACCAAGCACTCTCAATTTTTGCTGAGTGGCCAAAGATGTGTGTGGTTTGGCATTATCATGATGAAAGACCACACCTTTTCTGTTCATCAATACCACCCGTTTTTACTCAATTTCTTGCTTAAGTCTCAATGAGATTAATGATTTATAGGCAGTAGAGATCCGAATCGATGGTTTTGCTTGGCGGTAAAAGCTCATAATAAATGATGCCCTTCCTATCCCAAAATACCCACAGAATCACCTTAGTGCTTGTTAGTCCGGTTTTCGCTACAGTCTGTGGAGCTTGACTATACTTTGACCATGATCTTTTTCACAAGTTCTTCTCGTAGGTGATCCACTTTTCATTACCAGTGACAAATCTATTTAAAAATTGTTCGGTTTCATTACGTTTAAATAGAGAATCGCAAATGAGTACACGATTCATTAGGTTTCTTTCAGTGAGCTCGTGTGATACCCAAATATCGAGCCATTTCGTATAGCTAGACTATTTCAAATGGATCAAAACAGTTTTGTGGTTCATACTCAATTCCTCGGCTACGTCATTACTACTTATATGCCGATCTTGATCCACTTTTGCACGCCTCACAATGTAAGGGAGTGTTCTGCTCTCGATATGTGGCCATACCTCAATTTCGCTACATAAAATCGTTCTTATACTTTTAGTTAGGCATAAAATCCATATTATTATTAATGTTACAATAATAAAAAACATTGAATTTATTACACTAGTTTATCTTCTAATTAATTCACTTTAGATTACATAACAAAAAATATTAATGAAAAAATATATGGACTGTCGTCCGTTGGTCTGTGCGTCGGTGAATCGATTTCATGTATTCTAAGGAGGATCCCTTTTGATTTTTGTTATTGAACTCTGATTCTCTATTTTTATTTCTTGTAAAAAAATTTTGTCACTATTTTTATATTTTTCATCAAAATTAAATGAAACGCTCATGAGGCGTACTTTTGCGTTTTTCAAATTTTTCAAAAGTGGCATCAACTTTATCCGCATGAGGACCAGAGAGAAGACGAGGAGGACCAGAGCGAGCTGCATCTTTGACTTAAAAATTTCCGTAGTGAAAACGCATGAAACAATTTTGCTACTCTTTCGGACACTGTATTAGATCCATAAAATAGGCTTGAGTCGCACTTTGACAGAAAAAACAATTGAAAAAAGCCGGGAAAGTTTACATTTTTCACTTTTTCTTTTTCTTAAATTCCCATTATATTAAAACCAGCAAGATACAAACGGTACAACCAAAGATATTTCTCTTCAATTTTATATAAACAAAATACAAAAAAGAAACTTTTCCTGACATATTAGTATATAAATATAGATGAGTTTTTATCTAGTATACTGGCTCTCTTTACCCTTCAAAGTAAATCAACTCATGCTTACAATGATTCATTAATATTTACGAATAAATCGCAACGATATGAACAGCCCCAAGCCTCAAAATAATCAATTAACTGATTCAATTCATGCTTTAATTACGTTAGAATAGAATGATTTTTATTCAATATACATTATATGTGGAATTCTTATTGAAAGTAATTTTTTACTTTATCACTGGTTCGAAAAAGACCCTCTGTCCTGGGAAGAACTAGCAAGAAACCCAGCGGGACTTTTTTTGAATAAATTTTACAATGTAAATTATTACGAACTATTTACAAAATTTATTTTAGAAACCGCTTGGAAACGACCATCTCATTCACAAGGGTTATTATCAACCATGTATTCATTTATACTATAATAACCCTTTTTATACAGTTTCAGCTTAATAAAACATTTGAACTTGGTAATAAAAAGAACCTGTACACTTTCCGGGACCTTGTTGTAATAGCGTATACATTGAATGAAATGACGTAAAAAAAGAATGAATTACATACTACATATAATTCATTCTTGGGGCAATCCCCAAGAATGAATTACTGACTCTGTGGAGTCGAGATACTGGCATCACTAGCTTGTGTTTGTTCCTAGTGTTTACAGAATGTATATCACTTTTTCTACTAAAACTATCTTTGTTTTTGTGAACATACATTAAATTTTCGTAAATACACTGAGAGGCTAAAGTTAATATATTTATTTCTTTAAATTTATATCTAAGAGACTCTCTCGGTTTTAGACTGTAAATAGCTATAAAGGCCTTCTTCTGTAAAACAAAAATATTTTCTGAATCAGCCGCATTTCCCCATAGCAAAATCCCATTAGACATTATGCTAAGGAAATAACTGAAATAAACTAATCTAACCGTCTCTACACCAGTAAGACCTCTAATCTTTCTTACAGCATAGGCTGCAGAACTTAGTCTGCTTGCTGATTTGGATATATGGGGGCCCCACTAAAGCTTCGCGCCGAGAGTGATGCCAAGAAAAACAGTGGATACAACAGGGCTCAATTCTTCCCCATTTAAAAACACATTGGTATTCAGATTTTTAACATTCGTTGTTGTAAATTTAACACAATTAGTTTTATTTCCGTTCAAATGCAGATTATTAACGTTAAACCAATGCACTTATTTTGATATAGCATTATTCACTTCGTCACATTTAAATGATTGACGTTTTAGTTTAAAAATCAAGGAAGTATCATCAGCAAATAATACTATATCATGACTATCCCCTACAAGATGAGGTAAGTCATTAATATACACCAGAAACAGGAATGGGCCGACAATCGAGCCCTGAGGGACACCCATTAGTACGGGTGACCCGGAACAACTTTTACCATTTGATAATAACCTTCTGCTTTCTATTACTTAAGTATGAAATAATAAGTTTAAGCGCTAACTTCTTGACACTTTAGTACTGTAGCTTCCTAATTAATGTCTCATGGTGAACACAGTTATTACGTCATGAGTTATGCGAACACACATTAATCAACGCCCAGTCTGTTAAATTTATTAACTGTAACTGTTGTATTATTTACGGCTGTCTAAGTCTTAAGAAAACGTCTTTGCGTGTGATTTTTCTTTTATTGTAACTTTGAGAGTCCTATGAGTGGTGTGGATATATTGGTCTTTACACCTTATTTCGATTAAAGCACCTAGTCTCAAAGTGTTTGTAGCCATCTGCGCAGGACGGAATAAAGTGCACAAATGTGTGCGAAAACCTAATTGCACTATCTATTCCCTCACTCTTATAAACCGATGGGATGGTAATCCGATACCACCGAATAGAAATCAGGAGCAGGCATTACATGCTTTCCGATGCAGAGGAGTGAAAAACCGCCAAGTTTTTGAATTCGGACTATTGTGAGAATTTTCTGATAGACAAAACCCAAAAAAATTGATTTCAGCCCGACTTATCCAGATTCAAACCCGAGACCTCCTGATCAGGAATCGCGCTTACGACCATAAATCAAATATAGTTTAAAAACATAACATTGACAAAAGAAGGAAATGTTTCCTCAAACATGAATTGAACATGGAAAAACATTCAGACCTGGAACAATAATTATTCGTAGGCCAAAATAAATACTTCTAAAATGCGTGATACAGACCCGCAGCATAGCAGCGCCGCAACCAACACGCAACGCGCTTAGTCAATGGGCTACCGAGTAGTAACTTACATTATCATGCGTATAGGAAAATTACTCACCATGCAGTGCAAGGGATTAAATTGGATTGAATTGGTGATAGTGGTGGTGGTCGATGGTGTGTATAGGAAAATGTACATATTATGGCAAGAGCCATATCTGGACACTATTGTCGAATAAGCACATGTCCATCTTGGGACGAAGCAACTCAATGATGTGGCAATTCTGTTCCTTAACAGAAGAAACAACTCTGCACATCCTAAGTGATAGTGGACCCTTAATACGTGAACATAATACTCATGTAGGAAACTATGTACTCGGGCCAAAAGAGGTGAAATTGCTCACAAGTATGCAACTCCTTTAATTCATTGCAAATATAGGGATTAGCTGTGAACTATAGCAATAGCAGCGACCACAATATATGTTATAGGTCGCTGGAAACTCGTCTTTTTAGATCCGAATAGCTGCTTACACAAATAAAAAATGGGAAAATCTACCAAGTAATATACTTTCTTACGTCACCAAATGCATTCTTGGGAAAAAATATCGACAAATGCATTTAAAAAAGTTATAATGTAATGTAATCAATAATATCACTTTAGGTAGTATCATTTGTGGTCCAAATTCGATAATTACATTTTTTTTAATAAGGGTGACAAAAGAGCAGACCGTCAATCTGATGGTAAGTGCATGCTGTGGCATGTCTTTGTGCCACGGCTATCTTGACATTTCCTCGACATCTATCCTGGACTAAGAATTAGAATTATCAACGAAAAATTTGTTAGTCAGGCATTTTAAGACTTATAAAGAAAAAGTAAAATTAGACTCTATAAACGCTTTTTCAATTATAATATATATATATATATATATTGGGTTTATTCTCTTACACCGTCATTACATCTTCCTGAAAAAAAACTATAATTTTAATAAAATCTGCGGTTGCCAATTCGCTATGAGAGAAGCTTATGTTCAACAGTGAACCTTGATAGGCTGCAGTGATCATGGTGATGTCAAAAGGCGAAAGAAATACTGCAGGTATCATATTTTTATCTTATTATCAACAAAAAATACAATAGTTGAAACATAATTAATAGAATCAGGCGTTACTTTGCGGAAATCCATTATATAAAAGCTTTTAGAAAAATTTACTTCGCAAATATCCGCGTTATAAAATAAAATGATGTGTCTTACCTAGTATGAAGAGCACCTCCCGCCCTCCCTCAATTGCGTGCACTATCCCCGTTACCACTAATCCCAGCACCGCTACTTCTGCTCTTCACATCACAATCATCACTGCCGAACATAGACCTCGTACTAGGAACGCCACAATGCACCGCCCTAAGCTACCTGCATCCATTGACTTCCTGCATATCTTACCATGTCGTCGCTCCATCTAGTGAGGAACCACCCTGCATTTTGCCTGCCGGTACGAAGTTGCTACTCGGATACATTTCTTCCCAATCGGTTGTCGGTTCTTGGGGTAATATGGCCGACCCATTGCCTATTCAGCTTACTAATTCCTTGGGCTACATCGGTTACTCTGGTTTCACTGTAGGTGCCCTCATTTCTTTTTTCATTACACAGAAAAACACCTAGCATTGCCCTCTCCATAGCCCGCTGAGCGATTTCGAGCTTCCCTATATCTTTATTGAATATACCTACAAAAAAATACCCACTGTCCCAAATATGTATTCCCCATTAACACGAGTTAGAATATTTACCTATTTGAAGTAAATAATATAATTGTACCAGATATATAAATATTTATTAGCACTTAAAATTTAACAATTTCATGGATGCTGGCGGGGATTGAATTCGGGGTGCTCTCGCACTGTAAAATTTACGGAGGCTTAGCCCCTGCGATATCACAGATTGTTCGTGTTTACCAATCGAACAATAAAGTGACATTACATGACTGAGAATCATCATCATCATCATTACAGCCCTTCACAAGTCCACTGCTGAACATAGGCCTCCCCCAAAGAATGCCACAAAGCACGGTCCCGAGCCACCTGCATCCATCGACTTCCTGCAAATCTTACCAGGTCGTCACTCCATCTAGTGGGGGGACGCCCTACACTTCGCCTGCCGGTACGAGGCTGCCACTCGAGAACCTTTCTTCCCCATCGGTTGTCGGTTCTTCGAGCTATATGGCCGGCCCATTGCCACTTCAGCTTACTAATCCGTTGGGCTATGTCGGTCACTCTGGTTCTACTGCGGATATCCTCATTTCTGAGTTTATCACGCAGAGAAACTCCGAGCATAGCCCTCTCCATAGCTCGCTGAGCGACCTTGAGCTTCCTCATCCGGCCAGCAGTGAAGGACCACGTCTCAGTTCCGTATGTCATCACTGGCAACACGCACTGGGTGTACAGTCTCGTTTTCAAGTTTTGAGGTATACCTGACGAGAAGATGTGCCGTAATTTCCCGAACGCTGCCCAACCGAGTTGAATCCGTCGATTGACCTCTCGGTCGAAGTTGGACTTACCTAGTCGGACTATTTGTCCCAGGTAAACATACTCGTCAACAACTTCGAGCTTAGTGTTCCCAACAACTACCGGCATAGGTGTGACATGGACATTAAACATGATCTTTGTTTTGTCCATGTTCATCTTAAGACCTATCCGTTGGGAAACACTATTGAGGTCATTGAGCATAGTGCTTAGGTCCTCCAGCGATTCTGCCATAAGGACTATATCGTCGGCAAATCGAAGGTGAGTGATGTAGTGACTGAGAATATATTACATAATATTTTATTTAATTAATTAAAGGTAGCTTTATACGTTTTTGTTTTTGGCACGAAGTTCCTTATCGGACGGTACGGGTTAGGCGGATGGGATCTAGGCGACAAAAAGTGTAAGATTTTTTCGTCACTACCCACCCCTTGTGTCATAGTATCGACGGCCTTGGTGGCGACATAAGGAAGTGTGATAGAATAATATCCATCTCCCTCGCACTTTTCTTATCTTGTCATGAAAGAAAATTATTTTATTTCAAATGACGCTTCATTTTAAAAGATGCTAGTAATTCATTTATTTCTATTTGTTAATCAAAAATATAATACCTACGTTTATCAACAATAAGGAACTACGCAAGGAACTTCGTTCCAACTGAGTGTTCGACGACACTCAGTTGGCATTTTTATATATTGTTATTATTTTGCTTTAAATGTTTGGCTGTTTAATAATAATATGTAATGTGTAATGTTTTCTGTTGTTCAAGGAAAGATATTGTAGTTTGTTTAATAATTTATTTGTTCCTCTTCTGTTAGTGTTAGGCTAAGGCATGTGGTGTGGCGCCGCGTTTCCGGTTCCGGTTTCACGATCACACGGGACATTGTCCAATACAATGCGGGACACTGCAATGTAATGCTCATTGCTGAGGCTTTAAGGTTCTGAGATTTAGTGTAGATATCTGCAGAGCTTTCTGCGGAGCGTACGGTTTAGCGGCGTGTTCTATATATTATATAATTTAAGCGGGAACCAATCAAAACATAAATAAAAGTACGTGTCTTTCATGCAGGCAGAACACTGCGATCATATAACACTAACAAAAAAATCTCCAGTTTTTGTATAATATTTAGCCTAGATCACTCAGGACAGTACTCTTTATGTTTGTCAAGTGTCATTACAATCAGTTTAGCTATTTCGAAGATTAGCTTGCACAGACAGACAAACATACAATTTTTTTATTCACATTCTTCTTAATAGCAACAAACAATTAATTGAGTGAATAAAAGACAGTTATTTTTATATTATAGACAAACACTTAAATTTTATTTATAAGTGTAGATTACAAAATATATAATATTCTACTGTGTTCGAAAATCAAATAAACCGTAATAGTGTTGTGAGCTCACTCTAAGTTTAGTAGTAAGCACTAGGAGTGGTTCACCGGTATATTACTACCCAATGTTGATAACAATGTTAGTTATAACACAAAATATTCACTAATTTAATTACAAGATATTCATTTATATTTCACTTACTCTCATTTATTATGTACTTGCAAATCACCGCAAATGGAATTATTTGTACAGATGCCATCTTTTCTCAGTGATGCAAAAAGGGCATTATGTGGTTGCTTCTATAAAGTATAAAGTTTATTAATATAGCTTTGTTAAAAATTTTAAGAGGTTTATGTTTATAGTACTTCAAAGATACAACTCATAAAATTTTAATATTCTTCCCAAAAAAGAAAAAAATTATTTCAAAATCCATTACCCACACGTTTTCATTAGGTTCTTATAAATATAAGCTAGACCGGTATATACGTGTCTATCTATATATATAAGTTAGTAAGGGTTGAAAGTAAGTAGTGTCCGACCGAAACCGGATGAAATCTGGTATATTTTTATACATATACAGATAGGTAGGTGAGACTGGGGATGGTTGACCAATTTTCAGTGAAGACGCTTGTATTTTCATTGCTTTGATGTGTTTTCTTGTAAAATTAATACATCTGATTGGTAAACTATTAAGCTTCTGAAAAAAAAATAACAAAAAGCTCGCAATCAGTTATGATATAGTGCACAAGCTTAATTTTGTAGAACACGAAATATGAGTCAACCTACCCCATGCCCGGGATCGGTTGACTTGTCACTAGGGGTAAGTTGACCTATAAAATAATTAGCACACATTATAGGAATAAACATGATAAAAAATATAAGAAGTATTTGCAATTTTATTACACATTTTTTAATCCTGACAATTTAAATTGTACATACATATATCTACACATATACATCATAAATTATTATAAATTAGACTAAACAATCATACACTTAAAATTTTGTCAACTAAACACTGAAAATATAATACTTTTAGTATCTGAAATTAAAAAACTTTTATTAACTTAGTAATATACAAAAGTAAAAAACAGTCTTGACTAATTCAACTAATATTATTATATATTTTTAACGAAATATATCACTTTTTTGGAATTATCTAATGGAAGTCTTCTAAATCAGAGGTGCAATGTATGCATTAACGGAACATAATATTACCATTTGCACAGTCCTGCGCATGGGCCCATAACTTGCACATAGTGCACTGAATCCATGTTTCTCCAGGAATACACAAAATGTAAGATTCAGTGCACTCTAAACAAAATGTGTCTTCCTCATCACTTTTGTCTTCTTCGTCACTATTCCTCTTATTTGTCCCATGAAAATCTTTTTACCTTTTCTTTTTCTCTTACTCTTGTTAGTCTGTCTATATAAATAGTACAAACTTTCGAGTTTCATGAGGATTAAATCCGTAATAAATATCAGCTGCCCTCTTGATGTAATTTTCTAATGCGAGTTCTTTCTCATCACTAAATATTTGTCTACTTTTAGTGCAGCCAGCGCTCTCCAAAGTCAAATTACATCTCGTCAATGCCTGTTTACTTTCTAATATTTTCTTCAATTTTACCATGTTGCGTTAGGTATTTTAAACAGTATAGCAAATTCTTTTGCTGTAGAATTAATACTTATTTTTATCAAAAACAATTTGTTGACATACTCTATCGAAGACATCTTTGGGTGTACTTTCGCGATCAGCCTTTTTTTGTACGTTCGCATGATTCTGCAACAACAAGCGTTTGATAAATTAAAAAGAAAACTGACTTTATTCCGTGTAAAGTATATCCAGACTACTATGGGGTAGGTTGACTAGGTGGTCAACCAGCCCCAAAATAAATTAGCCTACCAGCCCCGGATCGCTTTTTAATTTTTAACCACATGGTATAGCCTCAAAACTGTTGCGAATTAAAAAAATAATGATACGTAATAAAAAGATTATCAATCAAATTTTTACTTTAAATTACTTGAAAGTAAAAAAGAACGACTATCTTATTAGGCATTACTGCAAAATATATTAGGAGGTAAACAATTACTTACATGGTTTGTTTTTGGATATTAAACTCCTTCTCCCAAACGGCGTGCGTACACGATGCCGCTCTTTCGGTACCTGAGCGGGGGTAGAAAACGGTTTTTCGCGCCTAGTTGGATGAGGCAATACTTTTGAGTAGGTCGAGTTTTTGACAGCAAGTCAACCATCCGCGGTCTCCCCTAATGTGTTAATGAAAAATATTTATTGTTATTACAATACTAAAATAAATAAATATATTGCTACATGACTATTGTCTTTTAGCACTATATTTATTTATTTTAAAGCAAAAAATCAACAATTTAACGTTAGGAAATACTTTTTTAAGTAAATTTTGTATAAAATCCACACTTACACCCATAAAAAGTTACTCGCTAATTGAAAACATAATTAAGATTTCTTATATTTACGCGAACACTACATATTTAAATAAAACGAATTTTACAGATTTTATCGTGTATATTAACTTATTTTATATTCCCGACGTTTTGGGCACTTTTCAGCACCCATGGTCACGGGGGGACTGAGGTGTATAACGTCCCAATGTCATAATTAACCACGGCTACCTTTAGATTAAAAATTATTAATTTTTGTTCCGATCTACGCAGTATGAACTTACAGTATCATGAAGTCTTGCAGTTGTATGCTTGGGTTGGGATTTAATTTTATTAATTATGGGATCCTAATCAGATGGTAGCACCCAGCCATCTTCTCTATTAAAATTAGGATGTTTTTTAATTTTAATAGCCTCGCGAATCATCCTGGGGAGGAATCGGTGTTCTTTAGCGAAGATTTGTGGTCTATTACATCTAATATAGTGACGGGGGCGATCCTGTACGTGTTCACAGACTGCAGACTTCCCGGAACGTCGATTCTTCACATCAGCTATGTGTTCTTTAACGCGACTTTTTATGGATCTTATAGTTTGTCCTATATAAGAGAGACCACATTCATAATCAAGCTTGTACACTCCTGCATCTTGCAGAGGAATATTACACTTGACTGATGGTAAAAATTGACTAATCTTCTTCGGCGGCTTGAAGTATGTTTTAATGGAAGCACGCTTTAAATTGTAGCCAATCTTGTCAGTGACACCTCTGACATATGGCAGTACAGCAGGCACTCGCTCGACTGTGGCCGGCTTCACTCGTTCACTGTGACGTAGGCGCGGGACCCGAAGCTTATGGTCGTGCAAAACTTGCTTGACGTGTTGGAGCTCGGCGGCCAGGTGTTTACTGTCACAGATCCCTCGTGCTCTCTGAAACAAAGATTTATCCACGGTAGCTAACTGGGAAGGATGGTGGTGAGAATCACCGTTTAAATATCTATCTGTATAGGTCTTTTTTCTATACACAGTGTGGCTCAAGGTGTTATCAGGATTCCGAATTATTAACACATCTAGAAAAGCTAAAGAATTATTTGCCTCTAACTCCACAGTGAACTGAATTTTAGAATTTAAGGAGTTAAGATGGTCTAAAAATATAAAATAGTCTAAAAATAATAAAGTAACTGCATTTTGTCAAATTCTCAAATTCAGGCGACACTCAAACCCAAACACTTCTAAACATCTAAATATGGAAACCTTCCCAAACATATCTTTTTTTAACTATTACTCAATTAAGAAAAAAAATTGTGAATTGATTACCTTTTATATACAAAAAATTTAATACTTTAGGAGATTTAGCCCTTTTATTGGAAGAATTCTAGCTTAAATTCGAGCTAGCAGCTTCCCCTCGTTTTATACGTGGTAGAGCCATGCTGTAGCATAAATAAACAACAATGTTGCCACTTTTGGGATTTACCTTATTGCTTAGACGTAAGTAGGGTGACCTTAGAATTTTTAAACTGCTATCATCAAGGTGCCTAAAATATATTCCCATTATATACATGTACGGGAACATTTTATTATTCACAACATTATTAAACACATTTACGAGTTACCATTACATATTGAGAGGACTATCGTGAGCAATAACATTTAATGTGTTGTCAGAATTACGGCAATGAAACGTGGAACAGTTTAAATTGACGTAATATCAAAATAATATCCACTTACATACCATATTATCACTGGAATTCTATGCATTTGTTTATAGCAAAATTTCCACAAATTTTGGTTAACGATTTCTTATGAAAGTAAGAGTGACGGGCGATCACACAGTCCATTACATGGTAAGTGCATGCTGTAGTTCATTGAAAACTACGTCAGTCTTCAAATAAGATTATAAATCAGATACGACGTCCGCTGCTTGTCAGTAACGACAACAAACACAACATTACCGTTACGGTCTATTAAAGTCTACTGCTGGACATAGATCATAGATAATTTTACTTTTATTTTTAAAAGTTTATATTTAACTTCACTTGTCCTATCTATCTATGTCCTAGAATTTTTCAATCAATATTTCACCCACTTCCATTGAAGCTATCGGGCTAAAACTTGGCACATACGTTGGTTATTAAATGGTTTAGTGTCGTGAGAAGCGACAATGAAGAATGTCGAAAAAAACTCTCGATAGATAGTGGTGTAACTATCTCGTTAACTCCAAATAGCCTGATCGGCGTCAGAGAGCAGCGTCAAAGTGCAAGACATCTGTCAAGCGTACCTGTTTAAGCCCAAACATGGGCATTTGAAACCGCATCCAAACTCGTTTGACTCAGCGCATCGACCGATGGTGTGAGGTGACGTGCGCGCCGCCGGGGGGGTGGGCAGCGGTATGCAGCTTCCCGGCGTTCGGCCTCGTGGGCTATCAACAGTAGCTTGACAGCAGCGGCTCTGTCGACTAGCGTATTTTTTTGTGACCGCTGCATCGGTTTCCAGCGGCCAGTTTTTGGTTTTGATGGTCTAGAATTTGAGTATTTGTGCGCGTTTAATTTGCATTTGAATATTTGGGTTTCGAGTAGACCGCCTCGAATTAGTTTGTTTAAGTTGTACGTTTCGTGACAAGAGGCTTGTATTGAATTTGAGTGATTAAAGTAATTTCGTTTGCAAGTAATTACGTCAATTTGTATAGTGATTGCATGTTAAATTGCATTTTGCAATATTTAACTTGCTTGTGTGACGTGGAACCTTGCGCGCACGCCGAGTGGACAGATGGTCTGGAATTTGATGCTCGCATTCCATTTGGAGGGCGTGACCCGGTTAATTGTTTTTGGAAGTTAATGTTGAACTGTAACATCGCGTTAAGTTCTTATTGCGGGCGTAGTATTTTGATATCGTACTAAAGAATTTAGTTTGTGGTCTGGAACGCTTAACGTTATGACTCGAGAAGAGATCGCGGTCGTACGGGTGGTTATAATTTTGTTGCTAAGTGAAAATGAAGTTGACTTTAAACGACCGTTCATTAGTTGTGCCGTGTGTCACGGGTTTGAGTACGATTAACGAGGCTTATCCTGGAGTTTGAAGTTAATTAAATGTACTGTAGTGTATGTGCCTCCACCCTACTAATAGTGTAAGAAATACATGTATATTGATCAGATATATTGATCAGTATAATTAAAGAATTAGTCTCAGCAACACGTCTTCTCTTTCATTAACACCTGCCGACATCACATGGCGACCCTGCCAGGCGGTGCGCTGCGACAATGCATGCGCACCGCCGAGGCCTACTACATAAAAAAAAGATAAATAAAAATATTATAACAAATTTAAATTAAATAATGAAGTGAAATGACAGATAAAAGAAATGTTATAACGGAATGGACGCAATACCGGATGTGACGAAAAATTAATAAATATGAATACAAGAAGAGGCCACAATAATAATTGACTGAAAATTTAAAAACTATAACGTATATGAAGCAATATAATATATTTATCTTTAATATAACTATGAAGGCAACTAAGAAATAATAATAAGAATAAAAAGTGATTTCTTAAATAATGACCAAAGACCAAAACTCAAGAAACAGCAAATTAATTTAATAAGGAAAGGAGCAGTTGTACCTTAGCGAGCTTTGTCCAGTAAGATATGAAAATTAAACCGAAAAGGAAAAAGAAGATATAAGAGGTAACATCGCATCAGCGTAATTTTCAACATTTGATTTTAATAATGTTTTATTATGTTTTATATTAAATAAATAAGTGATGCATTAAATATTAAATGTACGGTATTTACAAGTAACTTGAATTTAACATTTTATAATATTTATAATATTTTAGTAGGTATTGTATTAAAAAAAATACAATATATTAAATTACATTTTACAATGACAAGATTCGTATTAAAGTAAATATATTTTTAAATTCAGCCCAATTTTTTTTCCGCGATAAATTTTATTCAAATGTAAGTATACAATTTTGAAAAGGGTTTTATAAAAAAAATCGCTTATTTTTCTTCTTTTCTAAAGGCATGAAAACCTTTAAGTAACTATATAAATAAATACATAACCTTTAATAAATGACCTTAAAGTTAATATAAACTGCTTAAAAATCAAAATTGGAAATAACTTAATGTTTTGTTTAATATAAATTTAGCTGTAATAGTGATTACAAATTATTTTCTGTAGGTTATACGGTTTCTTAAATTTCTAGAAATCCTAAATTTTTATATGTAAATTAAATGTATAACTAATGCTAATATATTTTTCGATATAAGTAAAAGTGATATAACTATAAGCGATGCGATGTAATTATACTATAAACTTTTGTGTCAGTTAGAAAATATTTAAAACTATCATTTTAATGTGATAAGGAAAATAAAAGAAGTTTTAATAATAATGTTTCTTAACAAAGTTGAACACGGACATGAAAAGTTGACATATATTACCTCATTTTTTTGTACAATATTAAAAATTATATATTTAAAAGGCGTGAGGAATGAGAGAATGAATGTTGAAATGTGTGGATACGAATGATGGAATTGCAAAGTTTCGTCAATATTGGACTGATCACCCAAATATTTGATGATGCTTAAAATCCTGGTATTGAAACCATTATGAGCGAGAATTATGAAAGTTAGTAATGGAAATGGAGTATGAAAGTATATAAAAGTTACCGATACAGTCAAGTAGATAACAGCAGGTACTATAAAGATAAAGAAAGAAATAAAAATTTACGAAGAAAATCAAAATAAAATAAAAGATGACCTTGATAAATAAATCATGGAGAGACACGGGAACGTCCATCACTGGTGAAGCATATAGTCCTCGAGCAGGGTATGTTTCCATGATTGGATGATAAAATCGGAAGTAACGGGTACTAGGGAACAATACCTTCAGTACAAGTGAGATGTGAACGAATTTACTCATATTAGTACTGTTGGGGACCAGAGAAGTCTTAAATTTGTTACCCTTAATAATGGTACATAGAGGTCACATCCTTCATTGGATCATAGTGTGAACTTAGTTTTCCTCCGTGACAATTGTTGGAGTCCTTTTAAAATGACTTAAAAGTTGACCTCGAGGTTGTGCGCACAACCCAAGGTACAGTTCTACCTTGAGATAGTATGATAAAAAAGTTTATGTACCAATAAAATGACATGAATGTTATGAAAAAATAATATAATACCCAAGTAAATGGGGGGCCCATATTTATTAAGTACCCGCGTGATAAATATCACGAAATAAAATATAAATGAAGTGAATTAATACTCCGATTCCCGGTATCTAATTAATAAATAAATATTAAGGAGAGAGAATACTAAAAGAAATAAAGCTAGCTAAAGGTCAAAATATAAGAAAGAAATAAAGTACGTACAACAATTATGAAAAAATAATAGGCCTGACAATCAAAAAGGAATGTAATGAGATGTCCTTATCTATGGAGATGTGCAAGTATGAAAATAATTAACATGTAGGGACATGAGAACAATTAAAATGAGGTCATAATGGAATCCCCGCCAAAGCAAAAAAACAACCACAATAAAAAAAAATGATAAATACGTTTTCGCTTAGATATATTTTATATGAATTTGCAAAACTTTTTCATATTTTCAATAACTTTACCCTAAATTTCTCTTAGTTTTTTTTGGTTAATGTAAAATTTTTACAATTTTAAACGAAATTTTGTATATTAGTTACTAAAAAAAAAGTCGAAAGTGTATCTACTCTATTATTTTAAGTTTCATAACAATAGTATTTTTTTATTATGGACAACGAAATATAAAATTATGTATCCGCTTTTTAAAAAAAAAAAATTGTCTCGTCTAATGTTAATAAATATTTTGTTTAAACAAACTTTAGGTGTGTAATATTGTATATTTTAAATTTCTGTCTCAATTAAGGTAAACATATTCCATAAAAGTCATAAAATAAAAAAGTAGTAATGTGTTTTCGACTATCATAAATAACTTAAATAATGAATACTCGATAATTCATGTAAACCTATTATAACAATGAAATGTAACTACCTAAACTGTGTAAATTAAGAGAAAATGTTTAAAACAAATATGTAACGGTAAACTATTAGGAAAGGCAAATTATTTTATTCACGGTATCGCTTTATTGTATTGTTGAAAGTAGGTACCATCATACGATGTAATCTCAAACGTTTCCATATAGGTACTTGTACTTTGGAATTTAAAACAAAGGTGTCACAAATCGCTTACGCGGCTGGGAGCACAACATGTATTTTGATCTGTCTGTTGTTATGTTAAGGCCTTAACAGTCGTTGAAATGCCTAAATCGTGGATATTTAAGTAAAAAAATCTCAATAACTGTTCATTTAATCCACAAAAAAAAAATACAGGGTAACAGAAGAGGATTTGGTAAATGTTTTTAATTTAACATAATTGTATTTTTGTCAACCCCTTATTAGAAAAAAAATCCCCAAAGAGTACCTATCTTTGTCATATTTTGGAATATTTCTCCAAAACGGCACAAGCTTTTTAAATAGTTCTTACACTAAAAAAAAGGTCTTAAAAATATTAATTTTTTTAATTGAGAGTTTTATTTTTATTCCCCGTTTTATAAGAGAATATATCATTTTTCCTTGAAATTGAATATATTTACGCGAGCGCGCATGCTCCGTCGCCATGTAAGCTATGTCACAGTCCGTTTTCGGACATCGTCGAGGGTGGACCGCACGTCGGTGTTGGAGCGACTTCGTTCAAATATATATTAGTTTTTTAAAAGTTTATACTCAATTATAAATATTTTTATGACCAGAAATACTTAATTTAGTTAATATCTGTACACTGGTAACTGTAAATATCATTTTCTAAATAAATGAATTTTTAAAGTGCCCAAAGAAGAAGAAATTTTCGCAGCGACGTTGATTAGTCAAATTGAAAAATGCATTTCTATATAATTTAGATGTGGAATGACGAACATGGTCTCGTTACTTAGATTTTGATAGTTTTTAATACCTATGTAATTTTATTGTTGCATATTTTTATTAATTAGTTGATACTGAATTTTATAATTATGTATTGCAATAAAACGCTGTTTTTATGAGTATGACTTTATAAAATATTATTGGGGAGGGAAATAAAGATACAGATACTTACATTTAGGTACACTGTTATCAAATTAAATCAAACAATTTAAATAAATAAAAGAATGGTGTTTACCTAAGTATAAATATAACTATATAAAGACATTCTTGGGTTTATGGTATTTTTTTATGTTAGACAAACTATCATCTAAAAAATGTAAAAATTTTAATTTGGAGAGGGGTTTCTCTACGTGATAAAGTTAGAAATGAAGATATTTGCATTAGAACCAGAGTAACTGACATAGCCCAACGGAATATTACAGTGAAATGGCAATGGGCTGGTTATATAACTTGGAAAACAGATACAAAATAGGAAGAAAGGTCCTCGAGTGGCAACCTCGTACATGTAAGCGAATTAGTACTCAATCTTTATTCCTCTTCACGTATTCTCATACGCTTTTCTTCACACACACACACACACACACACACACACACACACACACACACACACACACACACACGCACGCACGCACGCACGCACGCACACACACACCAATAGGTCGCAAATAATAGTTACCTAGTACTATTAGGCAAGAGTGAATAGGTTTTTGTTAAGTAAGTGCAATTCACCGTCTTAGACTACATAACCACTTATCGATGGGATTGTAGTTGTTTTACTACTTGCTGGGAAAAAATAGTAAAAAAGAATTTACCCTGTGAAAGTTTGCATTTAGATATAATTTTTCTAACCAACCATAAAAATATGATGAGAATATGTATATAAGTATAAAGGTTGCCTCACACGGGACAGTAATAATATAATATTATATCTTCCATTATCTACACATGAAAAATTTTAAAATCTCTGAATCCCCAGGTATGTTCATATTAAGAGACTGAATAGAGCCACATTGATATGCATGGGGATCGTTTTGTAATTTCACGTCATTATCGAAAAAAAATTGTACGTATTTCAGGTGGCGGTTTGCAAAACACGACTCCACAAAAATTAACTCAATAGAAAATAATTGCAAAGTTGCTTCTAAAAATACTTAAATTTTCAACGTCAATTTTTTCTTTCGTGGTAGAGCCATGCTGCAGCTATATTAGTAGTAGGTATAGTTGTAGCACGAATGGGTCGGCTTGACCGGGGAAGGGCCACGCTCTCACGGAATAACATATAAAATAGCAGTTTAACCCTGTTGTGTTTCGTATGGTGAGTGTAGAGAACCGGAGAACCTTTTTACTGGAAACGAGGCATTCCATCTTATTCCTCACGGGTGACAACGCATTTTGATTCGCAAACGATGTTAAATTTAGATGTCTATGGGCCACAGCAACCACTTACCATCAGGTATCAGGACTGTGTGCTCGTTTGTCACCCTTATTCTATTAAAATAAACTTTCTGAGATTTCTGTAAAATAATGTTAAGTATTGGAAGCATTCGTACAATTATGTCTCATGTTAATAAAGCTATTGGGCTATTTTGATTTGTAATATATAATAAATAGGTTAAATAATTTATTTACCTTTCTATATCAAGAACTATTTTTCTGTCACCCCTATTGAATTTGACAGTGCTTGCTGAAATTTAGCATCTTTAGATGGATCAGAATCGCGCGCTGATCCGGCTGTTAGATATTGCAAAAATAATCTAATATATTTATTTTTACTTTCATGCCGAAGACTACCTTGTTTTATTTTATTACGGTCAAATAATATTTATTAGGTTATAAAGCAAGAATTTTTGTAAATGTTGTGTATGTAAATGTAAATGTTTTCATTATTTTGTTATTCTATTGTTTACAGTTATTATCACGTCTTAGCTTTACACCAAGAATTACATTAGAAATTCTTGATGGGATGCGATGTAACGCACATACATTATTTTCATCAAGAACTATAATATATATATTTGTTTTTTTTTTACCAGTAAAGTTTCAACAAAATCTTAAAAAAGTTCAATGAATTAAAAAATGCTAATAATTATATAATTTTAAGTCAGTGTTTTACATTTAAAGATTAGTTATAAAGAGCCAAAGTTATTATTTTCATTTTGATTAATTTAATCCGTGACTAAAATAAATGTGAAAGGGCTTTTATCTGCAATAATAATTTTCGTCAAAAATAACATAGACTTATAAAAGTCATATACACGGTCAATCATACTGAAGATTATCAATTTTACTACAAAATATTTAAAAGACTATTTCCAGTATAATGACACGAATATCATCATTAATGTTTGACTGGCACAGTTTTATCACATGGCTAAATGACTGACTATTATATTATGATAAGGTCATGCTTTTCTATAAAAAGTTGCAAGAAATTTTAAATCACGGACCTATTGGTTTGTTTTACTTTTCACTTAATTAGAGAAAAACAAGATGGACTGATCTAAATAATGAAAAAAATCTGTTTACTTTCTTGTGTAAAAAGTGCTATTTAGAATTTTATGCAAATGATAATTAAAGTTTCTATGTAAATAAGTGTAACATAGCGGGTATTATATTCAATGGTAGCGGCCATTCATATTTGCAAAGCCAGCATCATTTTCTGTACAGAAACCGGCAAAGTGTTGCTCAAGGCACTATAAACAAAGCAGCTGATAAAATATTACACTCATAACTGTTAACAAAAACTGTTTCCGCAAATGGTCTTATATATAATAATAACTATTCCGCCGTGTTAGGTGCAGGAGCTATTATAAGAAGGAGAAGAGGTAAACTTTTGTTTTAGAAATGCGCAATCAATATTGTTTTGTCTGAAATTGAGCATAAAATAAAAAATAACTTCAGCCAAAGAGCATAACTGGCATTATACTCAGGCCCATCAATTGGTATGGAAAAAAATAATTTTACCAGGTTTCAAAAAACCAATCAAAATTCAAAAAACATAAATATTAAAATCAAAAAATGTATATATGTATGTCTATACATACATATAATGATTTATGGCCGTTTAATAACTGACGGTGACTCAGTATAACATCCAACAGTCACGCCGAATCTAAGAGATTGTCTCCTCTTATGGCCGCTTAGTAACTGACGGTGACTCACTATAACATCCTACAGTCACGCCGAAACTAAAAGGAGAGAATCACTGTAGAAAAGGTAATAACTTATTGTGGAAATTTTGTGATAAATTTTAAAAAAATTATAAACTTATCCAAAATCTAACTTAGTCTAACTTATCCTTATGCGTTACAAAAAAAAACAAATAATAAAATAGTGAGATGGCGTCAGTATTTAAGAAGATATAACAAAAATAAACAAAAAAATAAATTTCAAAAAAGTTCAGTATTTAATTGATTATATACCGCTGACATTTAATCACGCTTTTCGAAACCACGCCAGTTGTAAACAATACTTGTGTGAAATGACAAAATCTTCTTTTAAAATTTCCGCCGAGTTGTAAGTAGAAGGCCAAATAGGTCACGTGTCAATTTTAATTAAATATATTTTATATGAAGTGATCTTGACTACGTTTCATCAAAAAACCTTTCGTAAAAATTAAAACAGGAATGTTACAATTGTGTTTACAAAAAACATTATTAGTTGAACCTTGCAGCTTGTTCATTATTTTTATTAAAAATATCTATAAATGTATATATTATTAATAAATAGTTCCCATAATATTTTGGATTATTTTTTATTTTGCCCTATCTGTAATGTTCTACGCTCTATAGAAAATGTGGCGTATGACATGACTCACAATCTTTCGAACGTTTTATCTAGGTACAAAGATGTTTTACGTTTTCGTCGCCTCCACATGATATTTTTGTCAGCATAAGGTACCCTTCTATATCTGAAACGAATATAAATATTGCTACAAAGTAAAGTAATAGGCTACACAAGGCCCTCTACTGGACACAGGGCTCTTTTTTTATTTCTGAGAGGGTTTTAGGGCAAGGGAATGCTTGAAACTTGAACACTTGATAGCTCATGACGCCTTCCGGACAAAGCTAGAGCAAAATGTAATTGAAGATGCGTAACCGCGACATAATTCTCAGTGATGCGCAAGCATAACAGGCAGTATATTACTTATATAATTGTCACCTCTGCAGTCTATTAATCTTTGCACTTTTATAAGTAATACAGAACGTAGTTGCTAGACGGTGTTGACGTCGGCTAAAATCTCTGAGATCGCCGTTTCGTCAAGGTCATTCAGGCTAGTTAAAGCCTTAACGAAAATTATTAGGTACGTTGCTTTGCATTGACTTCTTTGTTCTGGATATCTAAATATGAAATGTAATCAATTATTTTCGGTATAATATTGATTGAACTTTCAAATCATAAACGTTTTATCTATTACAATTTATTATTTTCTGAGAAAATAGTAGAGTGATGCGAACTTATTTGTATGGATTATGAAAATAATTCCTTTATTTAATACGATTTTGAAACTCATTATACTATGTTTGCATATATTACTTTAAATTTTGTTGTGACCAAAATATTGTGAGCCTCAATCCCTGACTGACAATGATATATGTACCTAAATATTATACGAGACTATATTATGATATAAGTTTGTAATGCCTATAAAATAGAAAAAAAAAATATATTATATATTTATTATATTGCCCAATTATGTCAAATATGTATGTTGTATTTCAGCAATTGCAGAGCACAAGTTCTATGTTTTTAATTCGTTACCATTTATGGAGAATGGTATCATCGGTCGAAATCTTTTTAAAAAAAAAATATAGATCAGTTTCGCATTTTGACTCGAATATTTTAATATTATATGACCATCTTGGTAGATCATAATAAAACCTATTTCAAACACTTGTAATAATTCCTTGGCAAGTTTTTTTTTCTTCTTTTATTTCACTAATGTGATAAGACGGGTTAAGATACTCAAAGTTTTGTGTTGAATGGCAAGGATTTAAGTATAATTTATTGAGAGATTTGACTGATAAAAATAAATTCAGTGAGTGTTTTATACACATTGGTTGGAGTAAATTGAAATATTAATTTATTTCAGCAATGAAAAAAAATGTTGGAATATTAATAGGTAAAGCACAAGCTAAAGCAATCTGATAGATAATTAGCTATTTCAGTGATAGTCGGGTGCACAAACGAGTATGATGGAAATGCTAAAAAGTCAATGAGAACTTTTCGTAGACATCAGGGTTTTAGAAAGGATAAAAAGTACACAAGATATGATGTCAAGTTAATTGCAAAACGCATTATTATTGTTGCCCACCTATATAATACCTACTTGAAAATGTTAACATGTTGTTGTAACGTTGGTTAGTACCAAAAATCGACAGGTTTAATGACGTACTAAATAAAATCGCATGCGTATCCTGGATTGACTCGATAATATTATGTATAACCTGACCTGATCATGATCATGAGATTATAATCTTTTTTTTAATGAATTAATTTTATATTTTGTTTAACTGCTTTATTTTACTCAATTGAGGAATTATATAAATTTAATGGTTAAGTAACATTGTATTTCATTTTAATTTTCAATATTAAATTTATTATTATGTAATAAGATTCAGGGTTCATATAATATTATAATTAAATATTACATGTAATCATTAATCATTTTTATTATATCTGTCAAGAAAATAACATGTAAAAAAAAAGTAAATAGAACACTTTTTTTTTTCTTAAAATATCGGGGGAGGTGTAGTGTATGTGCCTCCACCCTACTAGTAGTATAAGAAATACATGTATATTGATCAGATATATTGATCAGTATAATTAAAGAATTAGTCTCAGCAACACGTCTTCTCTTTCATTAACACCTGCCGACATCACAGTACAATAAAGTTGATAGATCGAAATAGTGTAGAATAAAGTGGATAAACTGAAATAGTGAAATGAAGTCAGCAGTTGTCAATTGGTGACGTCCGCTGGAGTGATACCACATCGTGGGGCAGCATCGGACCAGGCCGCTGCCCAATCACCTCAGTTAGGTCAGTTCACACATACACACCTTCTAATACACTACTTACATGCACCTACCTACCGCCTGACCGAACCTTGGGGTCAGTCTTAGCTTCGAAACCAGGTACGTTCTTATTAATTACCTAGCCTTATATATATATTGTGTAGAATAATAAGTCTCCGTAGGCCGTTGGGCCCCACCCTTAGTTGTCCGTCGAATCTACAGATGTATGGGCCCATGTATGGTCGACCTTTGTCGGGGCAGCTAGGGGCGTGTACAGTACCGATTAAGCCAAATCCTCTAAATAACCTGAATGGGCCCATGTTCAACAGTGGACTCTTTCGGGTAGATGATGATAAAGAAGAAAGGATTTAGGTTCACTTTTTATTTGTATGATACTAAATTTATATTGAAGATAGTACTACGCTGTGTTACAATATATAGACATTGTCAAAGTTTTTTTCCTGCACATCTTAAAGGCTGTAGCTATCTAATAAAATTATACTGCACTATGTTTTTTTATTGTTTTTTTTTTCAAATACAGTGAAAGGGAGAAAAAATTTAAAAAAGTCAAGGAAACTTCTTAGTTTACTGTTATCGCGGTCTCAAATCCTTTGATTTGTGTTAGGGGTTTTGTGTCGTATGTGTATGGAGATGAACTTTATTGGAAATTTCGGTATTTGCTATTTTAATTAGGCAATTATCCCACTTTTTATTAGTTTTTCTGATAAAAAATAGAATCAGGCGTAACTTTGCGGAAATCCATTATAATGGGGTTGTTATAAACTAATTTGCTTAATTTCGCGTAAAGAAAGAAAATGATGTGTCCTGCCCAGTTCTAAGGAGACCCTTCCTCAATCTATCACTATACCCGTCGCCGTCAATCCCAGCACTACCATCCCCAGCACCACCACAGGCACGACCCACCACTATCGAAAATACGACACGTGTTTCGCCTCTACACGAGGCATCCTCAGGTAAAATAGACTCTGCGGAGGCTGGTCGCTAAGTGAGCGGCGAGTTTTGTTTTCACCCAGAAGCAATGAAAGGAGCTACCCTCCGGGAAGCGGGGGAGGGAGGTGGTGAATGCTCTAAGCATACCACGATAGCCGGCTGTGTGGTTATGTGGGACTCACTGCTAACTAAGCGCGCGCAGGACACATTATTCTCTTTCTTTACGCAGAATTAAGCAAATTAGTATATAACAACCCCATTATCAGTTTTTCTATTATTTTAGCAGAGTGTGATAAATAATAAAATGAAATGTTCATATCTCTCGTTTTCATTTCATTCATTATTAGCCGTGGTAACTCAGATGGTTAGCGCTCGCTGTAAATTTCACAGTACGCGAGCAATCCCGGTTCAATCCCCGTCGGCACCAACGAAATTGGTAATTTCAATTTTAAGTGCTGATTTACCACGAGCTCGGCGGTGAAGGAAAACATCGTGAGGAAACCTGCATGTCTGAGAAATAAGAAAAAAAATATTTCGAAGACATGTGAAGTTCGTCAACAAGCGTTGGGGCAGCGCGGCAGACATTTCCTTGCTCTAAAACCCTCTCAGAAATGAGAGGAGGCCTGTCCCCAGCAGTGGGACGTATATAGGCTTTCACTTTCACTTTAACTTTAACTCATATTATTATATAAGTTTTTATAATAATTTATTTCCATAAAGCGTTTTATTTTATATTTTCGTGTTAGAGTTGATTATCATGAACATTATTACAGCCATTCACAAATCAACACTGTGCCTGCCAGAACGAGGATGCTATCGGTTCATTTCTTTTAGCTATTTATAACACATATTATATGATATAGATTTTATATGGCTGGCCTATTGCCAATTCACCCTACTTATCTACTGGGCTATGTTTCTTAATAGAAATAAGGTTGACAAACACTTGGCAGTCCACCTGATCGTAAGTGCATGCTGTGGCTCATAGACATCTACATCTATCCACGATTAAGAATTAAAATGTAGATGCGTTGTCACCTTTCAGGACTTAGACAGAATGCCTCGTTACCAGTAAAAAGGTTCTCCGGTCCCCACTCACTTTACGAAACACAGCAACAATAGGCAGCTATTTTACGTTAGTATTCTGTGAGAGCGTGGTGTTCCCGGTTAAGCCGATTCAGTCGTGATTCAACCATAACGCAGCGTAGCTTTGCTACGTTAAATGTTTTTTGTCATTTACTTTTGTTTTTCTTCGAATGTCCTCACTACGGATTTTATCACGTGGACAATCCATCACTCATGGAGGGACTATAGCAAGAGGTAATTGTTGAAAGGTATTCTTCATAGTAAATACTTATAATATGTTCAAGAAACTCGTACGTACTTTAGTAAGTATGTATTATTTACCAGTTGGATTTTTAAATTTATTTGCATACTGCATAAGTAAATTCGAATGAAATTATAGCTGTTTCTTACGAAGTCTGACTTTGACCATAACCGTATATCCTCACTTTTATTCGTTTTATTTCGAAGATGATTATAATAATGGGAACATGTGTTGGAAATAATGTGAATCTGTTTCCGAGAGAATTTGATATTTACAAAGCGCAAGTAAAGTTATACAAAATTCTTTTGAATTATTATTAGGAGTCTGATGTATTTATATTACTTTTACAAAATAAAATTCATTTTTTTATAAGTCACTTGTAAGTTACATTTAACTTGAAACTATTTTATCTATACAAATAAAATCTTTATACTTAATGCTTATGAAAGTATATACGTTTCTAATACCAAAAAAAAAAACAATTTTTAAAATTTTTGTCTGTCTGTCTGTCTGTTTGTTCCGGCTAATCTCCGAAATGGCTGGACCGATTTTGACGGGACTTACACTGGTAGATAGCTGATGTTATAAAAATTTACTTAAGATCCTTTAATTAAAAAAAATATGAGGTTTCCGCCCAAAAAATTAAATTAATTTAAAATATATGAAATCGTACTTAATTCCACGAGAGCGAAGTCGCGAGGGACGGCTAGTTACACAACGAGTTTGTTTAACCAGTTTAACCCGGTTTCTTAATCCTACGAAAATAACTAAAAAAAATGCAACATAGGATCGGTTAAGATCAGTAAGAGAAATTTTAATTTTTGGCTTGTCTTATTTCATTATGTAAATTTTCGAGTTTGTCAGCAGTTGTCGAAAATTGCTCGAGCTTGCATTCAGCGCGACATTAAACACGGAAGCTGTTTTGGGGTCAATGCTTATGATAAAGTTAAGGTTTAGAAAATTTCATTTCAATATTATTTTGTGATATATTGCCGTGTAGTGGCAGCTACCATGTGGTTGTGCCACAAGTGTACAATAAACTAAAACAAATAACGCTATCGAAGATTTCGAACGACTCTACAATATTAAGAACAATTTTTATTTCATTTTATATATCAAGTTGACAAAGCACACAGTCTAACTGATAGTAAGTGGTTGCTGTGGCCCATAGGCATCTACATCTATCCTAAATTAAGAATCAAAATGGAGATGCCTTGTCACCATACGAAACAAAGCAGCATTGAGCTGTTTTTTTGGTCTTTATTTTCTGAGAGCATGGTCCCTCCCCGGTCCAGCTAACCAATACATAATAAAATTACAAATAGCTGCACCATGACTCTATCACGTACAAAAAGTGGTAGAGCCATGCTGCAGCTATATTAGTAGTATAGTTGTAGCATGGATGGGTCGGCTCGACCGGGAAAGGACCACGCTCTCACAGAATACCAGCGTAAAATGGCATTTGGCGCTGTATGGCTAATGGAAACGAGTGTAAATCTCTTCCGCTTTACATAAACATATATAAATACATACACACTAGAAATTTACTTAAATTTAATTATAGTGCCAACCAAAATTTCTTAGTGAAAATAAAGCGCTAATTACAATAATAGCGCATAATTAGCGCGAAAAAAATCGTGATGATGACACAAAGGCGCTATTTTATCTTGCACGTTGAAGATTGGTGGATATTTCATATCTACACACTGTACGGCAAGAGGAATTTAACCAACAACTCTAAACAAACGACAAGTTTCAAAACATAAGAGATATCACAACCAAACGTTCTTAATTTCAGTGACGTCGTTAGAATATATGTTTCAAATGTCACTCCCAACGTGCTCTTAATTGTAACGGATTGATCTCTGAATATTACAGTTATTTAAACCTCGACTCGGTTTAACAACGTCACGGGACATATCATGACTCACACGTTTGATTAAGTGCCAGGCATTGATATTACTGAAAGCGTTAGCATGTTTTTAATTTCTAATACTACGAGTAAGAATACATTTTTAATCATCATTTTCATTACAGTACATCACAAGTCCGCTGTGAACATTGGCCAACAAATGCCAAAAAGCACGATCCTGAGCCACTTTTTTATAGAATGAGGGTGACAAACGAGCACACAGTCTACCTGATGTTTAGTGGATACTGGAGCCCATAGACATCAATCCTCAATGAAGAATCAAAATGCAGATGCCTTGTCACCCCGGAGTACAAAGATGGAATGCCTCTTATCTAGTAAAAAGGGTGACCGGTCCTCTTCACTCACCATACGAAACACAGCAGCATTGAGATGCTATTTTATTCCGGTATTCTGTGAAAGCTTGGTCTTCCCGCGGTCGATCCGACCCAGTCATACTACAACCATATTATAGCTGCAACATGGCTCTACCTCTTATAACTTCAAAATACTACAGATTTAAAAGGCTACAGATGCGTCGTCATCTCTAAGAACTGAGATGGAGTGCTTCACAATCTGTAATTACACTGGCTCTCTGTACCATTCAGATTAAACGAAGCAATGCAAGTACTGTTTATTTGGTGGCAGAAATAGATAAGACCTGAAACCTACCCAGACAAATTCATGAGTAGAAAAGTAATCCTACCAACTAGTGTAACTGAGCTGTTTTATATTAATACAAAATCGTTTAGAAACTTCAATAGCGTGATTTAGACTTTGGTTAGTTTTACGCTATTGGCACTATGACTTATTATATATGAGTCTGTGATAAGCCTTGTAAAGGTTTAGAAGCTGAAGATAACATTAAATGTTTACTCGAACGCAAATGGCAGGAGTTCTTGAGAACGATGCCAAGAGCTTGAAGCTCCATCTTCTTTTTAAAGTAACGTGTTCGCATCACCACACTGTTTGTGTTTTTTCCAGCTAATGGTAAGGGTTACTGTGATCCATAGACACCTACATATATCTATACAAATAAATAAAATGTCTGTTAAATAAAGTGTCTATTTGTAATGTCAAAATAATAGCTTTTTACTATATGTGGTACTTATAACATAAACACGATTTTTTAAATTTTTGTCTGTCTGTCTTTCTGTCTCTCTGTTTTTTCCGGCTAATCTCCGAAAACGGCTGGACTGATTTTGACCAGACTTTCACTGTCAGATAGCTGATGTTATAATAAGTAACTTAGGCTGCTTTCATTTTAGAAGAAGAATTAGGGTTCCACACAAAAAATTAAAACCCATCAAATCCAATCGTAATAAATTACGCGAGGGCGAAGTTGCGGAGAACAGCTAGTCCTTAATAAAATGCAGGTGCGTCGTCACCCGTGAGGACTAAGATGGGTCTCCGGTTCTCTACACTTACCATACGAAAGACAGCAGTGTCAAGCTGCCATTTTACGCTGGTAATCTGTGAGAGCGTGATCCTTTCCCGGTCGAGCCGACCCATCCGTTCTACAACTATACTACTAATATAGCTGCAGCGTGACTCTACCACTTTTTGTACGTGATAGAGTCATGGTGCACCTATTTGTAGTTATATCATGAATTGGTTAGCTGGACCGCTAAGTAACAATACCTAGCTGTAAGTTAATGAGATAGGTTATTAAATCTATACATAACAATGAACGATATACAGTGAAGTAACAAAAGTACGAACAAAACTCCAAGCATGTGGAAAGTCCGAATATGTGAATTTATTTTCTACATGGGTGCGAATAACTAAATTGAAGGTAATCATGAAGCAACATGTGGACTTAGAAAGGCTTTCTAAAAAACGTTTATAAAAAATCTACAAGTGCAGGAGAGACTCGTTCCATGAGGGTTCCATATAAACCTAATTATGTATGAAGATACTTAAGTCTAATTGAGGGACGAACTTAACTTTGCAATGAAAAAAACATCTCTCATGCATCGGTCTATATCATGGTCGATGCTCGATTTACAAAAGTTAGTTTATTTAATATTCCTTTTGTGATATAACTACAAAAAAACAGTCTTTTTCTTTTACACGTGTTGACGGAAAGTACACTATAAGTTTGCGAATATCAAAATATGTGATATAAACTGCCACGGCACATTATTAATATTATAAATTAGTTTCAAATCGATATCTTCACCTGTATTGAAAAAGAAATGTCTGGACAGACTGAAAAGTTTACGGACTATATAGTGATCTTACAAAGGTTCTATTTTCGTCAGAGTTCAGGCGACATTTCTGAAATCCTGAAAGATCTATAAACATGATGGGTGCTCATCTACTATGGGATTTACACATAGTAAAACTTACATCAACTAAATAAGCAAAATAAAAAGCCTCATTCTTCTTTACAGGAATTTAGAATAAAAAACACAGATACGTGATAGGACTTAATTGAAAAAAAATACGATCATATTTTAATATCGATCGCTAATTCGCTTGCTAAAGATGACGTTAGTGGACCCTTGTAGGCTAATAAAGAAGAAATTCCATCACAGGACATATCAAAGAGCCACATGAAATAAAACTAAAACTAAAAATTATCTTTGGTGATGAAATCTCAAACAATCCTCTATGTGGAGATTTCTTATAAATATTTCTAGTACATGCCAAGTAAATCAGTTTGTTCTAAAGAAACATGGTGTATTTATAATGTATTTTTGTAAGAGTTTTGTAATGTAAAAAAGTCTGTATTTATCAGTGATTTGATAATTTCAACTCTTTTAACGTAATAATAACAAATAAGTAATAAAACTCAACTAAACAGCACTTAATTCATTAATCCCTTTGATTTATCTATCTATTTCAAACCGCCGACGGCTTAACCCTGAGCAACAGTTTGCAATGCTAAGTAACACGTTAGAATTTGTGGTCCACAGCCGTTGATCTGTTAACGGCTCGATAACACCAAGGTTAAATCGGTGTCAAAGGGGTAAGCCAATGCTCTCTGCTCTTAACTGCGCTCATTTTTCATTTGCGTAAAAGCCTTTGTAGGATTTGTTGGCCTTCAATAAGTAAATAAAATAGAATATTTTTCTTATTTCATATGTATTACATGTAATTCTTATTGGTCATTGTTCTTGGAAGCCAGGAACCAGCAAGAATCCCAGTGTGACTTTTTTTTGTTGTTACACCTGATAACTAAGATGAAAAACCTCCATTCGAGTAAAAAAGTTCTCTGGTTCTCTACACTCACCATACGGAACACAGCAGCATTGAGCAGCCATTTTACTTTTATACTGGTAATCCCCAGTCAAGTACGATCCATTCGTACTACAACTGTAATACTCGTAGTTTCTATTTTTCTCCCCCACGTTTTGTTAAGTACGTGAAGCCGTTGTATCTGCATAATCTCTCTCCAGTTGTATCGGATTGCAGTCCTATAAAACTGTGGGAGTGAGGGAATAGAGAGTGCATCTGTGTTACATACTCGTGGACTATAATCCTGTCACGCACAGATAGCTAGTCTCCGTTGATACTAGCGATGTGCGCAGAACAGGATTATATATGACAGAAATTCGGTCTGGAGGACCTTATTAATAAATCAGTAGGTACTATAAATAATAATTTTAATTAACAATTTCATTGGTACCACTGGAGATTGAACCCGGGTTGCTCGCAAAAATTTTTTTTAATATACAAATTATTTTACATTAACAGCATTATCTTATAAAACTTCTTACGTAGAATGTAATGCAAGACTCTGACAAACTAACTCGAATAGCCTCATGAGTTTCTCTTCATTAACAATTTTCTCACAAAGTTGAAAGAAAACTTGTGCCTTATTGCCTTGCCTAACTTACTGATAGTTTAAATGTCAAATTCTCCACAACCATACGAGTAGAATAGTCGCGAGGGTAACTATGTGCATTTTCAACTTTACGTATATGCGAATTTAGATTTATAGGCTGACGCTTTACGTTCTATAGACCACAGTAGACGAAGGCACTAATACTTTTCTGGTAACTTCAAAAAACGTGAAGTATTTTTGTATGCTACTTCATATCTTCGCCAAAAAGAAAAAATTTAAAGTGATCTTTGATTTTTAGGATTCTTTTTTATTACATAGGCATTAATGACAAAATGCACGAATAAACGTTGAAAAACAAGGGAAGAAAATTTTAATATAACTAATTAAACGACATTCTAGTAGTTAGATTTAGGTTTTAACATTATTTATACCACTCAAAAAGTTAAAAGTTATTAAAATTTAATAGTGTTTGAAGTCAGGATTCAATTCTTTGAAACACTAACTTCACCTTATCACTGTAGTATGTGGAAATTATTTTATTCTTTTCTTTTCTTTGAAGTTGGTTTTCACTTTTTTAAAGTTTACATTAACATTTCAATGTTGCCACTTTTGGGATTTACCTTATTGCTTAGACGTAAGTAGGGTGACCTTAGAATTTTTAAACTGCTATCATCAAGGTGCCTCAAATGTATTTCCATTACATATATGTACATGTACGGGAACATTTTATTATCTACAACATTATTAAACACATTTACGAGTTACCATTACATATTGAGAGGACTATCGTGAGCAATAACATTTAATGTGTTGTCAGAATTACGGCAATGAAACGTGGAATGGTTTAAATTGATGTAATATCAAAATAATATTCACTTACATACCATATTATCACTGGAATTCTATGCATTTGTTTATAGCAAAATTTCCACAAATTTTGGCTAACGATTTCTTATGCAAGTAAGAGTGACGGGCGAGCACACAGTCCATTACATGGTAAGTGCATGCTGTAGTTCATTGAAAACTACGTCAGTCTTCAAATAAGATTATAAATCACATACGATGTCCGCTACTTGTCAGTAACGACAACAAACACAACATTACCGTTACGGTCTATTAAAATCTACTGCTGGACATAGATCTTTGCCGTAGATTGCCTTAATGAAGGATATTTGCCATAGTTGCCACGCTTAGTAAGTGGGTTGGCCACTGCAGTTTTTAATTTTAGTCGTTTTTTTAATAGGAAAAGGGTGACAAACGAACACACAGTCCACCTGATGGTAAGTGGCTGCTGCGGCGCATAGACATCTACATCTATCCTCGATTACGAATCAAAATCCAGATGCGTTGTCACCCGTGAGGACTAAGATGGAATGCCTCATTTCCAGTAAAAAGGATCTCCGGTTCTCTATACTTACGAGTACCATACGAAACACAGCAGAATTAAGCTGCTATTTTACGCTGTTATTCTGTGAGAGCGTGGTCCCTCCCCGGTCGAGGCGACCCATTCGTGCTACAGCTATACCAGAAATATAGCTGCAGCATGGCTCTACCACGTGTATTAGGAATGTGTATGTGTTATTCGGAAAACGCTGCTACTCATCTCTTATTAGTATATACATTATATATATATATTAGTATATATAATGTATATACTATATTAGTATATATAATTTAACTGAATTGAAAAACGAACTCGCAGTGCGGTAGGCACTTATCATCAGTCCGTCTGACGGTAAGTGGCTACGTAAAATAAATTCCAGAACATGTTCAAAGTTTGTCAATAAGCGAGTTTAAAAGTTTTATTAAAGAAAAACTGTACAAAAAGCGTATTGCGTATATATATAACGCAATATTGCTTGGCATTAAATAATACTCATTCTGTAAACAGTTTTATCTTTATCATCAGTTCAGTCAGTTATTCTTACTTGACAAATTTTGAGAAATTCTTACTTGTCTATGGTGTGTACCATCTTGATCTTATCACTCTTTTGCATAATTCTATCGCCAAATGGAAATGCTTGTACTACTGCGTCTTAAGAGTACAAAGAGCTAGTGCAATTACAGTCTGTTAGGCATTCCATCTTAGTCTTCAGGGGTGACGGTAAAAAAGGTATCCGGTTCTCAACACTCACCATACGAGACACAGCATTATTCTGCTGTTTTACGCTGGTATTCAGTAAGAGCGTGGTACTACTCTGGTCGAGACGACCCATTCGTGCTGCAGCTAAACCACATCTACTAATTAACCATCACGCTGTCTGGGTGTTTGACATCTCACGTAAAGAAGATAGGTATACTTCTAACTATCGGAATCCATTAGATATTTCTTGTATTTCACATAATTGCATCTAACGACACCTACGAGATGACATAGGATTATAGATTCTCTTACATCGCCACAAATTTTTACTTCATGAATTATACCCTGCCTTTTGTTAAAAATATTATACGCATTCGAACGAAACGCTTTGCTTCGTCTTCCGTAATGCGCACAACAAAGCAACGGAATAATTTGCCGGCGTCTGTCAAAGCAAGAGTAAATAGGCTTTTGTTGTGCGATTTTCCGTCTAGAGCTTTTCAACTATTTACCACCAGATGGAGTTGGCTTATAAAAAAAATACAGTATTAGGCAGTGATTATCACCCACGACAACAGTATAGTGGTGGTGCAAGAATATCTACCACACAATATTGTCTAATGGGTGCCATAGAAGGCAAAAGGAAAACAAACGAGGATATGGGCAGCAGCTTCTTTTGAATAAAAACTAGATAATTTAAACTGTGGTTGTCAATCCGCTTGCCAAGACAAGCATCTAATAGGACAATTTATGGGGAAGGCCTAGGCAAGTTCAGGAGTGGGCTTTTGATAAGCTTTAATGAATGAACGTAAATGTATAATTAAAATTACTGCCTCATTCAATGAGGCAGTAATTTTAATTTTACATCGTACATTCTTCCGTAGTTGCCTAATTAACCTTGTTAATATTTAGCAGAAGTTGCGCTGTTTTATAGGCACTCCGCTTTCTTTACGAGTCATAATTTTTCTTGAGCATAACAAACAACCAACAGGCGTTAGCACAGCAATTTTTTTTTAAATTTAAATTTATTACTTTAAAAAAAACTTTTTAAAAGTAATAAATTTTTTTTAAAGTTTTTTTTAAAAGGAATAAATTTAAATTATTTTAGGTATTTTGTTTTTTTTAGGTTAAAAATTAAAATATAAAATTAAAATATAGAATTAAAATAAGTAATTTTTAGAATTTAATCGCATTTAATTAGGGTTATTTTATTCTTGAAGCCTTTTTCTTTTTAATAAAAAGTCGGTCTTGAAGGTACCAAAAATAATAATATAATTTTTCTTTTATTTTTAAAAGTTTTTATTTAACTTAATTATATATAATTAATATAATATATAATATAATATATAATATAATATATAATATAATATAATATATAATTAATATAGTAACTTAATACAAGAATAGAATGAGCTATCTCAACATGTTGGCAGAATTTGGAATACTTCCGGGACATATGTTACCCACAAGGAACCACAACTGTTTGGATCATTTTATGCTCAAAACAGACAGTAAAAAAGATTCGCCTTTCATTGCAATTATACATACCACCATTACAGACCATTTTACTACGTTTCTATGCTTATTCAAAATTAAATATAATCGATTTTCAAATAAAACTAAATCTATACTAGACTACGAAAAAGCTCGACAATATCTACAGGAAAATAATCTAGCTGAGTTATTAGATTGTTATGACCCTAATGTATTAACTGACCTTCTTTTGCAAAATATAACTAATTCTATAAAAAACAATATTATTACTATTAAAATTCCAAAGAGCAAACGTATTATAAAACCATGGATTACTACTGGTATACTTAAGTGCATAAATAATAGAAATAAATTACAGAAGAACTTAAAAAATGACCCACACAATGAAACTTTAAAAATAACCTACTTAAGATACAGAAATTACTGTAATAATCTAATTAAAAAGCTGAAAAGAAGATATGAAAGAGAACAACTTGCTAAATCAGTTTTCTATAATAAGCTTCTCTGGAAAAACATAAAAAATATAACAAATTCAAATCAATCGAAAAGCCAAAACACAGAATTATTAAATATTAAGCCCACCCCTATCGAAGCAGCAAATTTTGTTAATGAGTACTTTGTTAATATTGGTAAACAACTTGCTCAACAAATTGCCTTGCATGACTCATGTAACCTTTCTTACGCACTGCCTGCACAGGGAAATTCCTTTACGCTCCTTGACACAGATCATGATGAAGTGGATAGAATATTGATGAGCCTAAAATCTAACAGTGCACCTGGTTGGGATATGATCTCAACAAAGTATTTAAAATTTGTAAGAAATGAAGTCGTTCCTATTATAACTCACCTTGCCAACCTTTGTTTTAATAAAGGGGTATTCCCTGCCCTGTTAAAACAATCTATTATTATACCAGTACACAAGGGTGGGGATAGGATGGAAGTGAATAATCAACTATCTAATTAATTTAAGTTTTGTGAAGAAAAATAAATTATTTTATTTTATTTTTATTTTATTTTTTATAGGCCTATATCTATTTTACCTAGCATATCAAAAATTTTGGAAAAGCTTATGAATACTAGATTAGTAAAATTTATAAATAAATACAATACTTTGTCTTCTTCCCAATATGGATTTAGAACGGGTAAATCCACAGAAGATGCTGTAACTTCCCTAAGCTCGCTAATAATTGAAGAAATTGATAAAAAAAATGTTTAACGGTGTTTCTTGATATCAAAAAAGCCTTTGACACCGTCTCTGTCCCTATCCTTGTGAATAAGCTGGAAAAGGTTGGTATAAGAGGAACACCATTAAGTCTTTTTAAAAGCTACCTCATTAATAGGAAACAAAGAGTCAGATTGGAACAGTAGTACAGTGAAGATGCAGAAATAGCATACGGAGTCCCACAGGGAAGTGTATTGGGCCATACTTTATTTCTTGTATATATCAACGACCTTTGTAGCCTAAAAATGAATGACGCAAAAATATTCTCATATGCAGATGATACAGCAGTCGTCTTTACTGGAAACTGCTGGCAAGCTGTGAAAAATTGTGCCGAAAAAGGAATGGCCCAAATAGCTACTTGGCTAAAATGCAACTTGCTCTCGCTAAACACAAATAAAACAAACTATATATGTTTTAGCATTATGCATAAGGGTTCATGATTGTAGTAGCACCGAGGATGAAAACTGCAACTGCCCGATCATTAATAAAGTTACCCATACTAAGTACCTGGGCGTCATATTGGATCAGAGACTGTCCTGGTACCCACAGCTTGAGCAAGTTTCCGGAAGAGTTAGAAAGTTGATTGGGTCTTTCGATCATTAAGACATGTGGTTCCAGGTAATAATAAAAAAAATTATGACCGAGAAACATCAAGGAATATATTGAATGAGATATACATCGCCTTGGTTCAATCTGTCTTGGGATATTGCATTCCTGTTTGGGGAGGTGCGGCGAAAACCAAGATTATAGAGGTTGAGAGAGCACAACGTGCGCTTATTAAAGTTATGTACTTTAAAAATATTAGATACCCCACGGAAAGGCTATACCTCGATAGTGGGTTACTTTCGGTAAGGAAGCTGTATATAAAACAGATCACACTACATAAACACAAAAATATACCCTACGATCCAAGTAAAAAAGGAAATAGAAGAAAAAATAATGTAGCTACAGTGCCCCAATCTAAAACTAAGTTTGCTATCGAATGTAAAAAGGTGGTACATCATTGGTTAGAGTCACTCAATTATGAGAACACTGAGTTGCTTTTACATTCAGTAAAATAATACACACGCACACGCAAATACACACACACACACACACACACACACACACACACACACACACACACACGCGCGCGCGCGCGCGAACGCACGAACACACGCACGCACGCGCACGCATGCCTGTACAAATATTATAAACAGAGGAAAATACTGTAAATACTGTCTTTTAGCCTGTAAGTTATTCTTTGTAATACATATTTAATAAGTATATAATATAATATATACATATAGATATGGAAGAGCGGAGTCACCTGATACAGGCATTATTTGCTTAAAAGGAGACTCCGGCCACTAATGATTGTAAACCAAATCTTTTTACCGAAATAAATTTTATTATTATTATTATTATTATTAACTTCACTTGTCCTATCTATCTATGTCCTAGAATTTTGCAATCAATATTTCACCCACTTCCATTGAAGCTATCGGGCTAAAATTTGGCACATACGTTGGTTATTAAATGGTTTAGTGTCGTGAGAAGCGACAATGAAAAATGTCGAAAAGAACTTTCACTAGATAGTGATGTAACTATCTCCTTAACTACAAATCTAAAATAGCCTGATCGGCATCAGAGAGCAGCGTCAAAGTGCAAGACATCTGTCAAGCGTACCGATTAAGTCAAATCCTCTAAATAACCTGAAAGGCCCCATGTTCAACAGTGGACTTTTTCGGGTGGATGATGATAAAGAAGAAAGGATTTAGGTTTACTTTTTATTTGTATGATATTAAATTTATATTGAAGATAGTACTACGCTGTGTTACAATATATGGACATTGTCAAAGTTTTTCTCCTGCACATCTTAAAGGCTGTAGCTAGGTAATAAAATTGTACTGCACTATGTTTTTTATTTTCTTTTCAAATACTGTGAAAAGGAGAGCATATTTAATAAAGTCAAGGAAACCTCTTAGTTTACTGTTATCGCGGTCTCAAATCCTTTGATTTGTGTTAGGGGTTTTGTGTCGTATGTGTATGGAGATGAACTTTATTGGAAATTTCGGTATTTGTTATTTTAATTAGAAAATTATTCCAATTTTTATTAGTTTTTCTGATAATTAATATAATCAGGCGTTACTTTGCGGAAATCCATTATAATGGGGTTGTTATAAACTAATTTGCTTAATTCCGCGTAAAGAAAGAAAATGATGTGTCCTGCCCAGTTCTAAGGAGACCCTCCCTCAATCGCGCGCACTATACCCGTTGCCGTCAATCCCAGCACTACCATCCCCAGCACCACCACAGGCACGACACACCACTATCGAAAATACGACACGTGTTTCGCCTCTACACGATGCATCCTAAGGTAAAGTAGACTCGGCGGAAGCTGGCCGCTAAGTGAGCGGTGAGTTTTTTTTTCGCCCAGAAGCAATGAAAAGGGCTACCCTCCGGGAAGCGGGGGAGGGACGTGGTGAATGCTCTCAGCATACCACGACAGCCGGCTGTGTGGTTATGTGGGACTCACTGCTAACTAAGCGCGCTCAGGACACATTATTTTCTTTCTTTACGCAGAATTAATATATAATATATTATATATATATTAATATATAACAACTCCATTATTAGTTTTTCTATTATTTTAGCAGAGTGTGATAAATAATAAAATGAAATGTTCATATCTCTCATTTTCATTTCATTCATTATTAGCCGTGGTAGCTCAGATGGTTAGCGCTCGCTGTAAATTTCACAGTACGCGAACAACCCCGGTTCGATCCCCGCCGGCACCAACGAAATTGGTAATTTCAATTTTAAGTGCTGATTTACCACGTGCTCGGCGGTGCGGAAAAACATCGTGAGGAAACCTGCATGTCTGAGAAATAAGAAAAAAAATATTTCGAAGACATGTGAAGTTCGTCAACAAGTGTTGGGGCAGCGCGGCGGACATTTCCTTGCTCTAAAATCCTCTCAGAAATGAGAGGAGGCCTGTGCCCAGCAGTGGGACGTATATAGGCTTTCACTTTCACTTTAACTTTAGCTTATATTATTATATAAGTTTTTATAATAATTTATTTATTATCATGAACATTATTACAGCCATTCACAAGTCAACACTGTGCCTGCCAGAACGAGGAGGCTACTCGGTTCAGTTCTTTTAGCTATTTATAACATATATTATATGATATAGATTTTATATGGCTGGCCTATTGCCAATTCACCCTACTTATCTACTGGGCTATGTTTCTTAATAGAAATAAGGTTGACAAACACTCGGCAGTCCACCTGATCGTAAGTGCATGCTGTGGCTCATAGACATCTACATCTATCCACGATTAAGAATTAAAATGTAGATACATTGTCACCTTTGAGGACCTAGACAGAATGTCTCGTTACCAGTAAAAAGGTTCTCAGGTTCCCACTCACTTTACGAAACACAGCAACAACAGGCAGCTATTTTACGTTAGTATTCTGTGAGAGCGTGGTGTTCCCGGTTAAGCCGATTCAGTCGTGATTCAACCATAACGCAACGTAGCTTTGCTACGTTAAATGTTTTTTTTTTTTGTCATTTACTTTTGTTTTTCTTCGAATGTCCTCACTAAGGATTTTATCACGTGGACAATCCATCACTCATGGAGGGACTATAGCAAGAGGTAATTGTTGAAAGGTATTCTTCATAGTAAATACTTATAATATGTTCAAGAAACTCGTACGTACTTTAGTAAGTATGTATTATTTACCAGTTGGATTTTTAAATTTATTTGCATACTGCATAAGTAAATTCGAATGAAATTATAGCTGTTTCTTACGAAGTCTGACTTTGACCATAACCGTATATCCTCACTTTTATTCGTTTTATTTCGAAGATGATTATAATAATGGGAACATGTGTTGGAAATAATGTGAATCTGTTTCCGAGAGAATTTGATATTTACAAAGCGCAAGTAAAGTTATACAAAATTCTTTTGAATTATTATTAGGAGTCTGATGTATTTATATTACTTTTACAAAATAAAATTCATTTTTTTATAAGTCACTTGTAAGTTACATTTAACTTGAAACTATTTTATCTATACAAATAAAATCTTTATACTTAATGCTTATGAAAGTATATACGTTTCTAATACCAAAAAAAAAAACAATTTTTAAAATTTTTGTCTGTCTGTCTGTCTGTTTGTTCCGGCTAATCTCCGAAATGGCTGGACCGATTTTGACGGGACTTACACTGGTAGATAGCTGATGTTATAAAAATTTACTTAAGATCCTTTAATTAAAAAAAATATGAGGTTTCCGCCCAAAAAATTAAATTAATTTAAAATATATGAAATCGTACTTAATTCCACGAGAGCGAAGTCGCGAGGGACGGCTAGTTACACAACGAGTTTGTTTAACCAGTTTAACCCGGTTTCTTAATCCTACGAAAATAACTAAAAAAAATGCAACATAGGATCGGTTAAGATCAGTAAGAGAAATTTTAATTTTTGGCTTGTCTTATTTCATTATGTAAATTTTCGACTTTGTCAGCAGTTGTCGAAAATTGCTCGAGCGTGCATTCAGCGCGACATTAAACACGGAAGCTGTTTTGGGGTCAATGCTTATGATAAAGTTAAGGTTTAGAAAATTTCATTTCAATATTATTTTGTGATATATTGCCGTGTAGTGGCAGCTACCATGTGGTTGTGCCACAAGTGTACAATAAACTAAAACAAATAACGCTATCGAAGATTTCGAACGACTCTACAATATTAAGAACAATTTTTATTTCATTTTATATATCAAGTTGACAAAGCACACAGTCTAACTGATAGTAAGTGGTTGCTGTGGCCCATAGGCATCTACATCTATCCTAAATTAAGAATCAAAATGGAGATGCCTTGTCACCATACGAAACAAAGCAGCATTGAGCTGTTTTTTTGGTCTTTATTTTCTGAGAGCATGGTCCCTCCCCGGTCCAGCTAACCAATACATAATAAAATTACAAATAGCTGCACCATGACTCTATCACGTACAAAAAGTGGTAGAGCCATGCTGCAGCTATATTAGTAGTATAGTTGTAGCATGGATGGATCGGCTCGACCGGGAAAGGACCACGCTCTCACAGAATACCAGCGTAAAATGGCATTTGGCGCTGTATGGCTAATGGAAACGAGTGTAAATCTCTTCCGCTTTACATAAACATATATAAATACATACACACTAGAAATTTACTTAAATTTAATTATAGTGCCAACCAAAATTTCTTAGTGAAAATAAAGCGCTAATTACAATAATAGCGCATAATTAGCGCGAAAAAAATCGTGATGATGACACAAAGGCGCTATTTTATCTTGCACGTTGAAGATTGGTGGATATTTCATATCTACACACTGTACGGCAAGAGGAATTTAACCAACAACTCTAAACAAACGACAAGTTTCAAAACATAAGAGATATCACAACCAAACGTTCTTAATTTCAGTGACGTCGTTAGAATATATGTTTCAAATGTCACTCCCAACGTGCTCTTAATTGTAACGGATTGATCTCTGAATATTACAGTTATTTAAACCTCGACTCGGTTTAACAACGTCACGGGACATATCATGACTCACACGTTTGATTAAGTGCCAGGCATTGATATTACTGAAAGCGTTAGCATGTTTTTAATTTCTAATACTACGAGTAAGAATACATTTTTAATCATCATTTTCATTACAGTACATCACAAGTCCGCTGTGAACATTGGCCAACAAATGCCAAAAAGCACGATCCTGAGCCACTTTTTTATAGAATGAGGGTGACAAACGAGCACACAGTCTACCTGATGTTTAGTGGATACTGGAGCCCATAGACATCAATCCTCAATGAAGAATCAAAATGCAGATGCCTTGTCACCCCGGAGTACAAAGATGGAATGCCTCTTATCTAGTAAAAAGGGTGACCGGTCCTCTTCACTCACCATACGAAACACAGCAGCATTGAGATGCTATTTTATTCCGGTATTCTGTGAAAGCTTGGTCTTCCCGCGGTCGATCCGACCCAGTCATACTACAACCATATTATAGCTGCAACATGGCTCTACCTCTTATAACTTCAAAATACTACAGATTTAAAAGGCTACAGATGCGTCGTCATCTCTAAGAACTGAGATGGAGTGCTTCACAATCTGTAATTACACTGGCTCTCTGTACCATTCAGATTAAACGAAGCAATGCAAGTACTGTTTATTTGGTGGCAGAAATAGATAAGACCTGAAACCTACCCAGACAAATTCATGAGTAGAAAAGTAATCCTACCAACTAGTGTAACTGAGCTGTTTTATATTAATACAAAATCGTTTAGAAACTTCAATAGCGTGATTTAGACTTTGGTTAGTTTTACGCTATTGGCACTATGACTTATTATATATGAGTCTGTGATAAGCCTTGTAAAGGTTTAGAAGCTGAAGATAACATTAAATGTTTACTCGAACGCAAATGGCAGGAGTTCTTGAGAACGATGCCAAGAGCTTGAAGCTCCATCTTCTTTTTAAAGTAACGTGTTCGCATCACCACACTGTTTGTGTTTTTTCCAGCTAATGGTAAGGGTTACTGTGATCCATAGACACCTACATATATCTATACAAATAAATAAAATGTCTGTTAAATAAAGTGTCTATTTGTAATGTCAAAATAATAGCTTATTACTATATGTGGTACTTATAACATAAACACGATTTTTTAAATTTTTGTCTGTCTGTCTTTCTGTCTCTCTGTTTTTTCCGGCTAATCTCCGAAAACGGCTGGACTGATTTTGACCAGACTTTCACTGTCAGATAGCTGATGTTATAATAAGTAACTTAGGCTACTTTCATTTTAGAAGAAGAATTAGGGTTCCACACAAAAAATTAAAACCCATCAAATCCAATCGTAATAAATTACGCGAGGGCGAAGTTGCGGAGAACAGCTAGTCCTTAATAAAATGCAGGTGCGTCGTCACCCGTGAGGACTAAGATGGGTCTCCGGTTCTCTACACTTACCATACGAAAGACAGCAGTGTCAAGCTGCCATTTTACGCTGGTAATCTGTGAGAGCGTGATCCTTTCCCGGTCGAGCCGACCCATCCGTTCTACAACTATACTACTAATATAGCTGCAGCGTGACTCTACCACTTTTTGTACGTGATAGAGTCATGGTGCACCTATTTGTAGTTATATCATGAATTGGTTAGCTGGACCGCTAAGTAACAATACCTAGCTGTAAGTTAATGAGATAGGTTATTAAATCTATACATAACAATGAACGATATACAGTGAAGTAACAAAAGTACGAACAAAACTCCAAGCATGTGGAAAGTCCGAATATGTGAATTTATTTTCTACATGGGTGCGAATAACTAAATTGAAGGTAATCATGAAGCAACATGTGGACTTAGAAAGGCTTTCTAAAAAACGTTTATAAAAAATCTACAAGTGCAGGAGAGACTCGTTCCATGAGGGTTCCATATAAACCTAATTATGTATGAAGATACTTAAGTCTAATTGAGGGACGAACTTAACTTTGCAATGAAAAAAACATCTCTCATGCATCGGTCTATATCATGGTCGATGCTCGATTTACAAAAGTTAGTTTATTTAATATTCCTTTTGTGATATAACTACAAAAAAACAGTCTTTTTCTTTTACACGTGTTGACGGAAAGTACACTATAAGTTTGCGAATATCAAAATATGTGATATAAACTGCCACGGCTCATTATTAATATTATAAATTAGTTTCAAATCGATATCTTCACCTGTATTGAAAAAGAAATGTCTGGACAGACTGAAAAGTTTACGGACTATATAGTGATCTTACAAAGGTTCTATTTTCGTCAGAGTTCAGGCGACATTTCTGAAATCCTGAAAGATCTATAAACATGATGGGTGCTCATCTACTATGGGATTTACACATAGTAAAACTTACATCAACTAAATAAGCAAAATAAAAAGCCTCATTCTTCTTTACAGGAATTTAGAATAAAAAACACAGATACGTGATAGGACTTAATTGAAAAAAAATACGATCATATTTTAATATCGATCGCTAATTCGCTTGCTAAAGATGACGTTAGTGGACCCTTGTAGGCTAATAAAGAAGAAATTCCATCACAGGACATATCAAAGAGCCACATGAAATAAAACTAAAACTAAAAATTATCTTTGGTGATGAAATCTCAAACAATCCTCTATGTGGAGATTTCTTATAAATATTTCTAGTACATGCCAAGTAAATCAGTTTGTTCTAAAGAAACATGGTGTATTTATAAGGTATTTTTGTAAGAGTTTTGTAATGTAAAAAGTCTGTATTTTTTTATAAGTAATAAAACTCAACTACAACAGCACTTAATTCATTAATCCCTTTGATTTATCTATCTATTTCAAACCGCCGATGGCTTACCCTGAGCAACAGTTTGCAATGCTAAGTAACATGTTAGAATTTGTGGTCCCCAGCCGTTGATCTGTTAACGGCTCGATAACACCAAGGTTAAATCGCTGTCAAAGGGGTAAGCCAATGCTCTCTGTTCTTAACTGCGCTCATTTTTCATTTGCGGAAAAATCTTTTTAGGCCTTCAATAAGTAAATAGAAAAGAATATTTTTCTTATTTCATATGTATTACATGTAATTTTTATTGAAGGTCATTGTTCTTGAAAGTCAAGAACCAGCAAGAAACCCAGTACGACTTTTTTTGTTGTTACCCCTGATGACTAAGATGGATAGCCTCGATTCCAGTAAAAATGTTCTGTGGTTCTCCACACTCACCATACGGAACACAGCAGCATTGAGCAGCCATTTTACTTTTATACTGGTATTCTGGGAGAGCGTGGTCCTTCCCCAGTCAAGTCGATCCATTCGTGCTATAACTGTAATAGTTTCTATTTTTCTCCTCCACGTTTTACGTGTAGCCGTTGATTCTGCATAATCACTCTCCAGTTGTATCGGATTGCAGTCCTATAAAACTGTGGGAGTGGTGGAATAGAGAGTGCATCTGTGTTTGAGTACACACTCATGGACTATAATCCTGTCACACACAGATAGCTAGTCTCCGTTGATACTAGCGATGTGCGCAGAACAGGATTATATATGACCGAAACTCGATCTGGAGGACCTTATAAATAAATCAGTAGGTACTATAAATAATAATTTTAATTAACAATTTCATTGGTACCACTCGAGATTGAACCCGGGTTGCTCGCAAAGATTTTTTTTAATATACAAAATATTTTACATTAACAGCATTATCTTATAAAACTTCTTACGTAGAATGTAATGCAAGACTCTGACAAACTAACTCGAATAGCCTCATGGGTTTCTCTTCATTAACAATTTTCTCACAAAGTTGAAAGAAAACTTGTGCCTTATTGCCTAACTTACTGACAGTTTAAATGTCAAATTCTCCACAACCATACGAGCAGAATAGTCGCGAGGGAAACTATGTGCATTTTCAACTTTACGTATATGCGAATATTGATTTATAGGCCGACGCTTTAAGATTCTATAGACAACAGTAGACGAAGGCACTAATACTTTTCTGGTGACTTCAAAAAACGTGAAGTATTTTTGTATGCTACTTCATATCTTCGCCAAAAAGAAAAAAAATAAAGTGATCTTTGATTTTTATGATTCTTTTTTATTACATAGGCATTAATGACAAAATGCACGAATAAACGTTGAAAAACAAGGGAAGGAAATTTTAATAATACTAATTAAACGACATTCTAGTAGTTAGATTTAGGTTTGAACATTATTTATACCACACAAAAAGTTAAAAGTTATTAAAATTTAATAGTGTTTGAAGTCAGGATTCAATTCTTTGAAACACTAACTTCACCTTATCACTGTAGTATGTGGAAATTATTTTATTCTTTTCTTTTCTTTGGAGTGTTTTCACTTTTTTAAAGTTTAATTTTAAAAATCAAGTGAGCGAATAACATCAAATAATAATTAGATTTAAAGGTTCATTCCCGCAACAAACACACCAGAAGGGCTCAAAAAAGAGCAACATTGTATTGCATTAAGGATTTAATTTTTTAATGAATAATATACGCCTAATATAAATTTTATCTTTAACACTTTAGCGAAGTAGGGTTTATATTAACTGATATTCATTCCTTCATTCATTACAGCCCTTCACAAGTCCACTGCTGAACATAGGCCTCCCCCAAAGAACGCCACAAAGCACGGTCCTGAGCCACCTGCATCCATCGACTTCCTGCATGTCTTGCCAGGTCGTCACTCCATCTCGTGGGGGGACGTCCTACACTTCGCCTACCGGTACGAGGCTGCCACTCGAGAACCTTTCTTCCCCATCGGTTGTCGGTTCTTCGAGCTATATGGCCGGCCCACTGCCACTTCAGCTTACTAATTCGTTGGGCTATGTCGGTTATTCTGGTTCTACTGCGGATATCCTCATTCCTAAGTTTATCACGCAGAGAAACTCCGAGCATAGCCCTCTCCATAGCTCGCTGAGCGACCTTGAGCTTCCTCATACGGCCAGCAGTGAAGGACCACGTCTCAGTTCCGTAAGTCATCACTGGCAACACGCACTGGTTGTACAATTTCGTTTTAAGGTTTTGAGGTATGTCTGACGAGAAGATGTGTCGTAGCTTCCCGAACGCTGCCCAGCCGAGTTGAATCCGTCGATTGACCTCTCGGTCGAAGTTGGACTTACCTAGTCGGACTATTTGTCCCAAGTAAACGTACTCGTCAACAACTTCGAGCTTAGTGCTCCCAACAACTACCGGCATAGGTGTGACATGGACATTGAGCATAATATTTGTTTTGTCCATGTTCATCTTAAGACCCATCCGTTGGGAAACACTATTGAGGTCATTGAGCATAGTGCTTAGGCCCTCCAGCGATTCTGCCATAAGGATTATATCGTCGGCAAATCGAAGGTGAGTGATGTACTCGCCATTGATGTTGATACCGTATCCTTTCCAGTCCAGAAGCTTGAAAACGTCTTCCAATGCAGCGGTGAAGAGTTTCGGGGATATGACGTCACCCTGTCTTACACCTCTCTGCAATTGGATAGGTTTCGTACTCTGGTTCTGTACTCGAATAGCCATCGTAGCCCTACTGTACAAGCACTTTAACACTTCGATATACCGACAGTCAATTTGGCACCGCTGAAGGGACTGCAGCACCGCCCAAATTTCGACGGAATCAAAGGCTTTCTCATAGTCCACATACGCAAGACATAGTGGCAAATTGTACTCTTCGGACTTCTGTACAACTTGCCGAAGGGTATGTTTGTGGTCTATGGTGCTAAAGCCCTTTCGGAAACCGGCTTGTTCGGGAGGCTGGAAGTCGTCAAGTCTGCGCGCGAGACGATTCGTAATGACTCTCGAAAACAGCACGTAGACGCGGCTCAGAAGGGAAATCGGTCTGTAGTTCTTCAAGAGAGCGTTGTCACCTTTCTTGAAGAACAAGACCACCGCACTTCTGCTCCACGCCTCCGGTGTAATGCCACCATGGAGGACGGAATTAAAGAGCTTCTGAAGGACTTCAAATACCGGTCTTCCACCCGCTTTCAGAAGCTCCGCTGTAATTCCATCCTCGCCTGGGGCCTTACCGTTTTTAAGGTGCTGGAGAGCCATTCTAATCTCGCTCAGACTGACGTCCGGGATATCTTCGGAATAGTGTCGGATGAGACTAGCTCTTGGATCGTTACTCACACTTGCGTGTGGCTGCAACGATGACGTGTACAGCTGCCCATAGAACCTCTCAATCTCACTCAAAATCTCAGGTGTCCCGGAAACGATGCTGCCACACTCCATCTTCAGCTTTGACAGTTGGCTCTTTCTGGAAGACAGATCTCTGGCAAAGACTTTGGAGCCTTGGTTCCGCTCGATCGCTTCTTCAATACGAGCTGTATTGAAGTTGCGTAAGTCCCGCCGCATGCATTTGGAGATCTGTCTGTTCAGATGCCTGGATGCTGTCAAGTCTGTTGAAGAATGTAGCTTCATCTCCCGTCTAACAGCCATGAGATTAGGAGTGTGATCGGAGAGTTTTTGTGTTCTTTTGCGACGGGTCTTGCAGAACTTAGCTCCGACCGCATGGACAGTTTCCACGAGCTTGTCATTTATATCGTCCACTTCATTGCAGTCTTCTAGGCACTGAAAACGGTTTTGTAACTCGAGCTGAAAGGTTTCGGGACTTTGGAACAGAGCACGAGGGGGACGGAGCATTGACTTCATTTGACGAGACCTCTCCAACTTTACGTTTAGGTTCAGTGTGCCTCTAACCATTCGGTGATCGCTACCAGTTTTCACCCTCGCGATCACGGAGACATCACTGAACAGTTGTCGCTGGTCGTCATAATGAAGTTAATCTCATTTTTTGTCGGACTGTCGGGGCTCGACCAGGTCCACTTCCTGTGGGGTCGCTTCTGGAAGTAAAAGTTTATCATAAAGAGTCCCTCTTTCTCCATGAAGTCGGCCAGCTGCTGGCCCCTTGGGTTCCGTTGCCCTATTCCAAATTTCCCTACTTTCAGCTCACCGTTCTCTCTTGTGCCTAGTTTTGCATTGAAGTCTCCCATTAACACCGTATATTGGGTTTTGGAGGAATGCATGGCTCTAGAGATATCCTCATACATTTCCTCCACCTCCTGGTCGGGGTGTGCCGAGGTTGGTGCGTAAACCTGTATGACCTTCAGCGAATACCGTTTGGTGATTCTGAGTATAAGGTACGCAACCCTCGTCGACACACTCCCGATCTTTACAACCTTATTAACGAGAGACTTGTGGACGATAAATCCGACACCTCTTTGGGACAGATGGTCGCCCTCCCGGTGATAGAGCAAGTTGCCGGATTCGAGGATCACCGTGTCCTCCCCCTCTCTTCGGACTTCGGATAATCCTATAATATGTTAGCGCAACTTGTCTATCTCTTCTTCCAGCTCCACGATCTTCTCGTCAGTCCTCAGGGTGCGTGCGTTGATTACTTGCTAACTGATATTGCCCATAAATAATTTTACTGACTGTCATTAAAATGAAATCATATATTCATTTACCTGTGTTTCATGTTCATTTTATAACTTATGTTGCGTAGGTTATTCTTTAGATCGTAGGACCGTTATATAAAATTTAACCTTAATGATTTCTTATATTTACGCGAATAACACACATAGAATAAAACAAATTTTATTCCATGATGTATTGTATGGGTCGGAACAAAAATGTAGAAGGTAAGTTGAAGGTAGCCTCCGTTAACTTATGACACCAGGACGGCAACGACCTCTGTACCCCCCCCCCCCCCCCCCGTGACCATGGAACGTCGGATAAACTAAACGCAAGAAAATCCGTAAAATTTGTTTTATTTTAAATTTAACCTCATTTATTCATAGTATGTGATTGTATCAGTAATGATTATGTCTTAGGAAAAATACTCAAAACCCTGCTTTCCTAAAAATCCTGAAAAGTGATGCGTGTCAAAATACTATGAAAATGACTGTGTGTGTAATTGTTCAATTTGTAGTGGCATTGTGAGAAATACCCCCTACTCAATATAGTCCTGTGGATTTCGTAAGAAGCGACAAAGGGAAACAGAAAAAGGACAACTTGAGGAATTCCAGATATACACACACAGCAACTCAAAATGATGGATAAGTTCGGATGGCAACCTGCCTGCCAATCGTGGCAATAATGGCAAAATCCTCCCTATGGGGCAATTTTTTTATAGGGTAGGATGACAAACGAGCAAACTGTCCACCTGCTGGTAAGTGGTTGCTGTGTCATAGACATATACATTTGCGAATCAAAATGCAAATGCGTTGTCACCCGTGAGGACTAAGATGGAATGCCTCTTTTCCAGTAAAAAGGGTCTCCGGTTTTCTACACTCACCATACGAAACACAGCAGCGTTAAGCCGCTATTTGACGCTGGTATTCTGTGAGAACGTGGTCCTTCGTAGTCCGACCCATTCGAGCTACAACTATACTACTAATATAGCTGCAACATGGCTCTACCACAAATAAAATCTATGGGAGAGGGCTATGTTCAGCCGTGAACTTTTATACGCATTATGAGAAAAATTCACCATCCTATATCGTTCCGTGTGTGTTAAACAAGGCTACAAAGGAAAACTGAAACAAAAGAACGGAACAAATCAGTATCTTCCTAATAACAATGCAGAATATTAAAGAACTACGGTTGCCAGCCTACCTGCCAAGCGACCCAACTATCGTACAATCTTATATTGGACTATGTAATGGATGGATGGATGAAAACTATGAGGAGATAGTGGTTGCTCATAACTTCAAACACAAGCAAAGGTAAATAAATTAATGATAATTGTGAAGGTAAGGAATACATATTCTGTATTGATAGCTCCTCTCTTTCTTCTCGGCCCCTAATAATTTCCTCCAGTCTCAACAGAGACTAGCCGTAGATGGTATAGCCATTCTCAGTTGTCCCAGAATAGGATTACAGTGTACTAGTGTATATGTAAAAATAGGTGTACTGTGACTCCACGAGATTTAGCCACCACTTGGAATTGTTGTTTGAGTATTGAGCTATTACATTTACAGATATAATGGCTGTACCCACATGTGAGTGAGTTGTCAATTAAGTAGTGAAAGTCATCGCGTCACCTATAGGAAAGGGAAACACAATGTCTACCAGGCTAACTAATTAAGCCCATGTTGAACAAATATTTCGTAATTTAGACACCATTTAGACCCTTGAATAAAGCTTCTGAATTTTTATGCGAAATATAATAGAAAAAAATATTTACATACATGAAATACTCAAACTGTTAATCGAATGAAGTTTGAAATTATAATATGAATGGTTGTGAAATTATATATTAAATTAGATTCTTAATACGCAAAATTTTTATTTAGAACCTTTATTTCTGATAATCAGCAAAAGCGTTTCAAATAAAGTAACTTTTTTTTCACCAAATATTGCACGCCTAATCCATACCGAACAAATACTTACGCAGCGGAAAAGATAAAGCTAAAAGCTTTATAACGTTGGAAATTCTCAACTTAATAATAATAACGATAAATCCCATACAAAGGCCAAATTTTATGTTTCTAGCGATTTCCAAATTAATATGGTTTACGATAATGGGTTTCACTTTTACTTACTTTTATTTAAACATCTTGTTTTTAATATACTGAAAATACTCTTACTCTGGAAAGCACAAGTTGAGATTAGTTCAAGTTTTACTCTTAACTACAGTAGTTAAAGCAGTCGACATAGTCAAAGTTGAAACTTTGCCCTTGTAGAGGATCAAGTAAAAATTAAAATAATACTAGGGTTAAGACTGACAGATTTGTCAAGTTAATTAAAATAGTTTCAATACCGTTTTAATTTTTTTAAGACCTTTCCTTTCCTTCCCCGGTTAAGCCATTCTTGCTATAGCTATAACAAAGTTTAGACCAAAAAAGAATGTAGTAACGCCGAGACCCTGTCAAAATTGTGATTTAATTATTTTAAGAACTCACACTCAAGCACAATGTGTGTCTATAATCCTTTGCTACCAAAAACATGATTTTAGGTGCATATGTGTGCCCAGTGGACTTTCACGGCCTGTCAAAGAAAATGGAAAAGAGAAGAGTGAGAGAAGAGAAAAAAGATGTGAGTGAGTGCGTGTTAACAAGTTGAGCATGGCTCAACATATAAAGCATCTTAATGCTGCTATGTTTCGTGTGGTGAGTGTAGAGAACTGAAACTCTTTTTACTAGAAACGAAGCATTTCTTCTCAGTCCTCAGCGGTGACAACGCATCTGCATTTTGATTCTTAATTGAGGATAAATATAGATTTTTATGGGTCACAGCATCCACTTACTATCAGGTGCTCGTCTGTCATCATTATTCTATTAATAAAATGGCTTTTGTATTACTTCAAATGTACCCAGCGCTTTTTCTATATTCATTCTTAGTCTGCGTAAGAAAGCTTAAGCGTAGCTCTACCACGAACACATACATTTGTTTCAAACTGAAACGTAGCAGTAGATGTACTACTGGCTACAGAAATGGGTTAAAAGTGAAGAATTGTTCGGGCTAATTCCAGCCGTTCAATTTCACCATCGCACATCGCGACAAAACTCGCAATACCATCCATACCATCTTCCAAATCGCACAGTGGTCCACCACTGTGCGATTTGAAAGATGTTTTCTTCCTCGCAGAACCTCCTTGTGGAATCGATTACTACCAGCGACTTTTCCGGACCGATACGACTTAGGAACCTTCAAGAAAAGAGCGTACTCATTTTTGAAAGGCTGGCAACGCATCTGCGATTCCCCTGGTGTTGTCACTTACCATCAGGTGAGCCGCATGCTCGTTTGTCCCTTCTTCTATAAAAAAATTAAAAATATTTAATTTCCTCAGTGGTGGCACGTGATGTCATCGTTTGCCACCTCTCCTATATAAAAAAAACATCCCATATGGACTCCTACGCGAAACCATTCACATTGTAACCATAAAAACTTGCAATGTTGATCTATCACGTAAGAGAAAACATTTTATAATTATTTACTAGAATTGTTTTAGATTTTCTCATATTATGTAAAGCAATATATTTTTGATTTTACTCGTTTCAAAAATATCATAGTTTCAATACTATGAATTGTATGTTCCTGCCTCGTTGCTCTTGCAAATACTAAAGGATAGATGAAATTGATCTGCAGAACAGCAGATGCGGTGTCACTCCTGAGGTTTGAGATAGAATTCCCCGTTAGAAGTAAAAAGGATTATTGGTTAATCATGATGCTATTTCACGCTGGTACTCTGTGCGGGTCCGACCAGTGAATGGCTATCCTTACCCGGTCAAACTGATCAATTTGTGCTGCAACCATATTATTACGTTTACGGTTTTACTTATTTTAGCTAACAATATTTTTAGGTGATTTTACGTAATTCAAAACGACTTTATTTATTCGACTTTTCTTTGTATGTGCGTTCGTCTGCACTGACTTTGATGATTTTTTTTTTGTTAATGTAATCATATATTTAATAAAAATGGGGAACCATATAAACAATTAAAAAAAATCCAGTTGCAGTTTTATGAAACTATGAAGACGATATTTCAATTATTAGCCCTCCCTAGTATAGCTCGCTGAGCGCCTTGAGCTTCCTCATACGGCTAGCAGTGAAGTACCACGTCTCAGATCCGTGAGTTATCAAGTTATCACTGGCAGCACGCACTGGTTGTGCAATTTCGTTTTAAGGTTTTGAGGTATGTCTGACGAGAAGATGTGTCGTAGTTTCCCGAACACTACCCAGCCGAGTTGAATCCATCGATTGACCTCTCGGTTGAAGTTGGACTTACCTAGTGGGACTATTTGTCCCAGATAAACATACTCGTCAACAACTTCGAGCTTAGTGTTCCCAACAACTACCGGCATAAGTGTGACATGGACATTAAACATGATCTTTGTTTTGTCCATGTTCATCTTAAGACCTATTCGTTGGGAGACACTATTGAGATCATTGAGCATGGTGCTTAGGTCCTCCAGCGATTCTGCCATAAGGACTATATCGTCGGTAAATCGAAGGTGAGTGATGTACTCGCCATTGATGTTAATACCTTATCCTTTCCAGTCCAGAAGCTTGAAAACGTCTTCCAATGCAGCGGTGAAGAGTTTCGGGGATATAACACCTTATAGGGGTCTTAAACCTTTGTGCAATTGGATAGGTTTTGTACTCTGGTTCTGTACTCGGATAGCCATCGTAGCCCTACTGTACAAGCACTTCAGCACATCGATATACCGACAGTCAACTTGACACCGCTGAAGGAACTGCAGCACCGCCCAAATTTCGACGGAATCAAAGGCTTTCTCATAGTCCACATACGCCAGGCATAGTGGCAAATTGTATTCCTCGGACTTCTGTACAATTTGCCGAAGGATATGTATTTGGTCTATGGTACTAAAGTCCTTTCGGAAACCTTAAAGTCGTTATGTCTGCGCGCGGGATGAATCGTAATGACTGTCAAAAACAGCACGTAGACGCAGCTCAGAAGGGAAATCGGTCTATAGTTCTTCAAGAGAACGTTGTCACCTTTCTTGAAGAATAAGACCACCGCACTTGTGCTCCACGCCTCCGGTGTAATGCCACCATGGAGTACGGAATCAAGGAGCTTCTCAAGGACTTCAAGTACCGGTTTTCGACCCGCTTTCAGAAGCTCCGCTGTAATTTCATCATCGCCTGGGGTCTTGCCGTTTCCTCTCAATCTCAATCTCACTCAAAATTTCAGGTGCCCCGGAAACGACTTCAGTCTTCAGAAACTCAGTCTTCAGCTTTGATAGTTGGCTCTTTCTGGGAGACAGATCTCTGGAAAAGACTTTGGAGCCTTGGTTCCGCTCGATCGCTTCTTCAATACAAACTATATTGAAGTTGCGTAAGTCCAGCCGCATGCTTTTGGAGATCTGTCTGTTCAGTTGTCTGTATGCTGTCAAATCTCTTGAAGAATGTAGCTTCATCTCCCGTCTAACAGCCATAAGGTTGAGAGTGTGATCGGTGAGGTTTTGTGTTCTTATGCGGCGGGTCTTGCAGAACTTAGCTACGACCGCATGGATAGTTTCCATGAGCTTGTTATTCATATCGTCCACTTCATTGCAGTCTCCTAGGCACTGAAAACGGTTTTGTAACTCGAGTTGAAAGGTTTCGGGACTTTGGAACAGAGCACGAGGGGGACGGAGCGTTGACTTCATTAGACGAGACCTCTCCAACTTAACGTTTAGGTTCAGTGTGCCTCTAACCATTCGGTGATCGCTATAGTTTTCACCCTCGCGATCACGGAGACATCACTGAACAGTTGTCGTCTGGTCGTCATAATGAAGTCAATCTCATTTTTTGTGGAATCGTCGGGGCTCGACCAGGTCCACTTCCTGTGGGGCCGCTTCTGGAAGAAAGAGTTTATCATGAAGAGTCCCTTTTTCTCCATGAAGTCGGCCAGCTGCTGGCCCCTTGGGTTTCATTGCCCTTTTCCAAATTTCCCTACTTTCAGCTCACCGTTCTCTCTTGTGCCTAGTTTTGCATTGAAGTCTCCCATTAACACCTAATATTAGGTTTTGGAGGAATGCATGGCTCTAGAGATATCCTCATACATTTCCTCCACCTCCTCATCGGGGTGTGCCGAGGTTGGTGCGTAAACCTGTATGACCTTCAGCGAATACCGTTTGGATAATATGAGTATAAGGTACACAACGTACGTACGTACTAGGAACAGACACAAGCTAGTAGTACCAGTTACTCGACTCCATCGAGTCAGTAATTCATTCTTGGGGCGATGTATACGCTTTTACAACAAAATTCCAGAAAATATACAAAGTTTGACCTGTTCAAAGTTCAAAAACTTTATTAAACTAAGTTTGTATAAAAAGGGTTATTATAATATTAAGGAATTTATAATTGATAATAACCCCTGGAAATGAGGTGATCGCTACCAAGCTATTTCTAATTTGTTGTGTTGTTAATTTGTGTAACATCATGATTGTAAGCTGTTATTTAAAAAAAAAGTCCCGCTGGGTTTCTTGCTGGTTCTTCCCAGGACAGAGGTTTTTTCCGAACCAGTGGTAATCAAACAAAAGAGTGACTTTCAATAAGTATTATTTATAATCTATATTGAATAAAAAAGTTTCTGTATCTGTTTCGGTTTCTGTTTCAACCCTCGTCGACACACTATCAATCTTTACAACGTTGTTAACGAGAGACTTGTGGACGATAAATCCGACACCTCTTTGGGACAGATGGTCGCCCGGTGATAGAGTAAGTTGCCTTATTCGAGGATTACCGTGTCCTCCCCCTCTCTTCGGACTTCAGATAATCCTATAATATGCCAGCGTAACTTGTCTATCTCTTCTGCCAGCTCCACGATCTTCTCGTCAGTCCTCAGGGTGCGTGCGTTGTATGTTGCCAGGTCGATACGTCTTAGGTGGCAACCGAACCTCCATCGGGGATTCTTAGCACCCCCTTCAACCGCCGTTACCATGGTCGCCACCGTAGCCAGAAATAGCGGGGCCTAAGGGGACTGGGGGCCGTTTCTTTGTTACTCTCATCATAGGGGGGTATTTGCCATAGTTGCCACGCTTGACGAGCGGGTTGGCAACCGCAGTTTTTTTATTGTAAGTTTGTTGCTATCAGGAAGATGCTGCTGCCCATTTTCTGCCTGTTTTCCTTTGTCGCCTTTTACTGCACCCACGGGAATATATGGGGTAGTAGATATGCTTAACCGCCACTACACGGCAATTATTACATCGAGCTTGTGATATTCGTTAGTCCACTTAAAAGGTTTAATATCAAACTTTTATTAAAAAGTAAAAGCTAACTTCAAAAATTAATTAACTTCACATTCTTAAGTTGGGGATTTATTTATTCTATACACTAAGTCTAAGCACCGACTTACTATAACTATAGAATTCTATGGAACCGACATAGAAAATGGAAAACTCGGATTTCACTCATTATTAAATGTTTAACTTTTCATAGTGAGTAAATTCCAAGTTTCTGAGTCATTCATAAATTTAATTTCCATTGAATTACTTTGCTAGTCTTGTATACATTTTGATCTTAATTAAAAAACATAGTTCAAGAACTCTGCAAGGGTGTTTTATTGACATTATTATTAGTGATATTGTTATTACATTTACATTATAGTACAATTTATAAAATTATTATCATGGGGCAGTCAAATGTGTTTATCTCATCTGGTTAGGCTTTATAAATATATAAAATAAATTGATAATTTTTTATAAATATACATGAAATATAGAAAAATAAATAAATAATACCCCAACCTGATGGTAGCCTTCGACAGTGCAGGTCAAACAACCGAGGGTTAGAGGGAAAGTGCATGAAACTGGCGGACGATGCGGGCGGTATCGAGGAGCACCGCCTTCTGCATTTGAGCTCAGAGCGGTTCGTTATGGAGTCTAAGTCGCCTCTGATGGCCCGTGAGGTTGACCGGGATTAGCCCGTTTGCAGAAACGACTACAGAAATAATTTCGGCTGGCCGGCCGGTCACGTCCTGAGCCAGGTCCAGATATTTTGTTCGCTTATCTGTTTCGCCTTTCACGAGGTTCTTCTCATACGGAATGCTAATGTCGACCAAAAATATCCTTGACCGTGCCCGATCCATCAGCACAATATCAGGCTTATTCGAAAGAATAGTCCTGTCTGTGACGATGGCCCGCATTTTCGAGTATTATCATCATTATTATTATTTAAAGAGTATTTACAATTTAGTTAAATAATAACGAGATCATTAAAAAATATTATTTTATAATCAATGATAAATAAACTCAAACGTTTTAATACATAATTAGTAAGAACTGCAAAAATATTTTTATAACATCTGGTTTTAATAAATTTTTGTTTACTTTTAATTTGTACGAGATGTCGTAAATATTTTTCTTTTAACAGCATGCACGGATTTACGTATGTTTGTTTAATTTCTTTAATCCCATAAAGCATGCTATTTCAACAAAGACAGTCGAGCTTCAAAATGTTTTATTACTTCTTTTAAGACCACTTCAAAATGCTTCTTTTAACGTAAGGCATAACTTTTTATTTACTCGTAATTTTTAGTGGCCATTTTTACACGACAATTAAGATTTTGCGGCCTTGGCCACTATTAAAAGTACAATAATATTTTCTTGTTTTTAAAACATGATGAATGTGGATTGTTGAGTCTTAAGGACTTGGTATTTTACGTCCACATGAACAATACATTTACATTCTAATGAAAATGTTCCTACTGGAAACTTTTATTTGATATTTTTGTATTGAAATTCCAAAAAGTTAGCTAAAATGCTATTGCATCAAATGTACCTCGTATTTTTTATAAAATAAGTGTGAAAAACGAGCACACAGTCTACCTGATGGTTAGTGAATGCTTTGGCCCATAGATATTAGACCGTGAGCCACAGACTACCTTTGTCCACAATTAAGAATCTAAAAGCAAATGCTTTGTCACCCATGAGGACTAAGATGGAATACCTCGTTTCCAGTAAAAAGGGTCTCCGGTTTTCTACACTCAACGTATGAAACACAGCAGCATTCACTATTTTACGCTGGTATTCTGTGAGAGCGTGGTCCTGTCCCGATCGAGTCAACCCGTTCGTGCCAAAACCATTATATAGCTGCAGTCTGGCTCTACCAAGTATATAGTAACTTTCCTTTTGTCTATATATGTACATATAAATAAAATTGAAGTGTCTGTTTTTAATAATGAAATAACTAGCTTCCTGCTTATGGGATTATTTGCATGTTAATAATAATAATAATAATAATATAATATAATATAAATGGCGTAGGGAAGTGACGACCCCATCGCCCGCTGACGTAATGGTTATGTGACAAAACTGCTACGTCAGCGCAGTCAGTCAGCATCTTGCCAAGAGGTGTGAGCGCCGTGCCTCGGCAGAATTGAGGGTGCTAATTTGGGCCCGCTTGTGCTTTCGGCCAAATCATAAAACGGTGCCGGGCCTGGGCGTCTCCCGTTAATTGACGCCCAATTTATGGATGATGGAAGGAAATAGACTGCGTTTAGGGCCGCTGCCTGGGGGTCGCCGGGGCGCGTCTGGAGCTGGCGCTGGACGCGACAGCATGCGGGCCGCCAGCCGAGTGCGAGGTGCTGCACGACCACCTAGCAGCCCCTCGCATCCATCATCCCCACCAGCTGGCTTGGTGTTGGCAGGGTCTTCGCGGGCCCAGCAATCAGCACCTGCCACTGGTGGAGTACGCCGCATGCGTTGGTCAATGCAGATGAATAGCAACGCATTGCGGGCGTATTTTAGGGCGAAAGGGGGAGAAATTGGAGGTTTTGCGTATCGGGCTAGGATGCATCGACTTTTTGCTGAGCTGGAGCCATCTATAACCGTCACCGAGCAAAACATGGCAGACCGAGTTCGGTATATCTTGCGCTCAAACATATTCGATAGCACCGAACTCGAACGGCTACGACGTGAGGCTGTGCCCTCATCGGATGACAATGCTACGGCTGAGGATGCGGCGCCACAAAATGCAGAGCAACCAGCACACGTGGATGCCGCCGTGAATCTTTCAGTTATGGTTGGTTCAGACGATGATGGAACAGTCGCCCAGGAACTAGAACTAGAGCAAATGAGGAGTACATTGGAAGAGGCTATTTTGGAAACGCGTAGTATGCCTCTCGAAAATCGACCGCGACTAACGCGCATGCCCCTAAGCAAGCGGAATCGGGCTGTCGTGAGGGCTCTCAACCCAATGCTGGTGACCTATTTAGAAGCCAGCCGGGACCTTTGCGAGACGGACTCAATTCTTTTTGGCGCCGCACTGGCAGTTTGCCGCATTATTGGCGCCAAAGTTCCCACGGCTGGATGCGCTACTAGACAAAGTAGTGTCATCCAAGCCTGGAGAAGAAGGATTGAGGACCGTATCGCAAAGGCAAGGGCCCTTATCGGCAGACTGATAAGCTTCAGGTCAGGCAATAATAGGCCGAGAATTGTGCGCACCGTCAGGATGGCGTTTGCTGGGACAAATATCAGTTTGTCCCAGCCGGATATAACGCAAAAACTGACGGAGCGCATAGACGACCTGAAGCAGAGAATCGCTACTTGGGGGAAGCGGATTCGGCGATATACCGAGAGGTCGACACGGTTCAACCAGAATCGTCTCTTCCAGAGTGATCACAAGAGGCTCTATGAATCACTGGAGCGACCAATGGTACGTGGAACGGGCCCAGCACCGAATCAGGCCGACACTATCGCATTCTGGCGCGGCCTGTGGTCAGAGCCCGTAAACCACAGCGAGGGCCCTTGGACGGAAGTCGTGGCGAGTCAGTGTGCGAATGTTACGCCCATGGACCCGGTCCTCATAACGCCGGATGACGTAGCTGAGGCGGTCCGTAGGGCCCCGAACTGGAAAAGTCCGGGGCTCGACGGGCTGCATCACTACTGGCTGAAGGGGTTCGTGGTGTGTCACGCTGTGCTCGCCCGACAATTTCAAGAGGCTCTCGACCAAAAGTCGCTCCCGAGCCTCTTCACTACTGGGATCACTCATTTGGTTCCTAAAGACCGGGATACCATAGACCCGAGCAAATACCGCCCCATCACGTGTCTACCCACGATATATAAGACACTAACATCCATTTTGAGCGCGAGAATCACTCGTCACCTGAACTCAAATCAGGTGATGTCGCGCGCTCAAAATGGATATCGGGGCGGTGGTCGTGGAACCAAGGAACCACTCCTCATTGACGCGATCATTGGCAAAGTGGTTAAACGCAACCGTCGGAACCTATCCGCCGCCTGGATAGACTACAAAAAGGCATTCGACTCGGTGCCTCATACATGGCTGAAGAGGGTCCTCGAGCTGTACAAGGTTGACTGTACAGTTAGAGACTTCCTCGGGCAGTGTATGGGGCAGTGGAGTACGATCCTTTGTCATCTCGGCGAGCGGATGACGGCTGCGGAGAACCACATAAGGATAAGAAGGGGTATCTTCCAGGGCGATTGTCTGAGTCCAATCTGGTTCTGCCTCTCTCTGAACCCTCTCAGTACCTTACTGGAGGGCTCCGGGAGGGGATTTCAGCTTCGGAGGGGAGGTACAAAAGTGACCCACCTTTTCTATATGGATGATCTCAAGTTATTCGCCTCCAGTCGCTCTCATCTTGTGGAATTGTTAAACATCACTTGTGATTTTAGCAATTCTATTAGAATGGGGCTGGGGACGGATAAGTGTGCGGTCCTCCATGTTGAAGGGGGAAGGGTTGCTAACTCTGAGGGCATAGATTTATCTATGCCCATCAACATAAGGACCCTTTCCGAGGCTGAAACATACCGATACCTGGGTATGTCACAGAACATCGGTGTAGATGAGGCGGGTTTGAAACAGTCAGTTTGCGATGTGTTTTATGCACGCTTGACAAAAGTGCTTAACAGCCTTTTGTCCGGTGTGAATAAGACGCACGCATATAACGGTTGGGTCATGCCTGTTCTCATGTATACCTTTGGCATACTTAGGTGGACTCAGACCGAACTAAACGCTCTGGACAGAAAAGTCCACACTATAATGACGTCCCACAGGATGCATCATCCGAGATCGTCAGTAATGAGGCTGTACTTGCCGCGGAAGCATGGTGGGCGCGGCTTTTTAAGCGCGCTTACCATGCATAATCGCGAAGTGTGCAGCCTCCGTAATTACTTTCTGACGAGAGCGGATGATCCATACTATAGGGACGTTATTTCTTGTGATAAAGGACTGACCCCTCTATCCTTAGCCAACGAGCAATGGCAAGACCCAGCAGTACAGTGCATTTCCGACCGGGAGGCCGTATGGAAGGAGAAGGAGCTCCACGGGAGGTTCTACAAGGCTCTACATGAGCCTTTCGTAGACACAGTCGCTTCCCTTCACTGGCTACGTTTCGGTGACCTCTTTGGGGAAACCGAGGGTTTTGTCTGTGCGATACAGGATCAGGTTATTAAGACCAACAATTATCGGAGATACATCCTAAAGGATGGCGCCGTCGACATCTGTCGAGCTTGTCGCCATCCCGGTGAGTCACTTAGGCATGTCATCTCCGGTTGTTCGGCGCTTTCTAACTCTGAGTATTTGCACAGACACAATCTAGTAGCCAGGATTCTACACCAGGAGCTCGCTCTGAAATACGGCCTCGTGGATCGGAAACTGCCGTATTATAAGTACTTGCCGGAAGCCGTGCTCGAAAATGACCGCGCCAGGCTCTACTGGGACCGGGCCATCATCACAGACAGGACTATTCTTGCGAATAAGCCTGATATTGTGCTGATGGACCGGGCACAGTCAAGGATCTTTTTGGTCGACATTACCATTCCTTATGACGAGAACCTCGTGAAAGCCGAAACAGATAAGGTGACAAAATATCTGGACCTGGCTCACGAGGTTACCGGCATGTGGGGTGGTCTGCCGGCCGAAATTATTCCTGTGGTCGTTTCTGCGAACGGGTTAATCCCAGTCAGCCTCCCGGGTCATCTGAGGCGACTGGGACTCCGTGACGGACCGCTCCAGGCTCAAATGCAGAAGGCGGTGCTCCTTGACACCGCCCGCATCGTCCGCCGGTTTCTTTCCCTTTCCCCCTAACCCTCGGCCGTCTGGTCTCCCCTGCCGAGGGCTTCCATCTGGTTGGGTTTTTATATATTTATGTATTTTTTATGTATTTATTTTATTTTATTCATATTTATGTATGTTTACCATTTTCATTTACAATTATATATTTACACTGCCCAACCAGATGAGAAAACTTTATAGATACCCCAAAATATAATATAATAAGCCTGGGGAAAAAGAATTGAGGACCGTAACGCAAAGGCAAGGGCCCTCATCAGCAGATTGATAAGCTTCAGGTCCAGCAATAATAAGCTGAAAACTATGCAAACCGTCAGAATGACGTTTGCAGGGACAAATATCAGTTTTTCCCAGCCGGATATAATGCAAAAACTAACAGAGCGCATACATGACCTAAAGCAGAGAATCGCAGCTTGGGGGAAGTGGATTTGGCGATGTACCAAGAGTTTGACACGGACACCAGAATCATCTCATTCAGAGTGATCAGAAAAGGCTCTATAAATCATTAGAGCTGTCATTGGTACGGGGAACGGTCCCAGCAACGAATCAGGCCGACACAGTAGCATTCTAGCACGGCCTGTAGTTAGATCCCGTAAACCACAGTGAGGGCCCTTGGAAGGACGTTGTGGCGAGTCAGTGTGCGAGTATTATGTCTATGAACCCCATCATTATAATGCCGGATAACATAGCTGGGGCGGTTCGAAGAGCCCCGAACTGGAAATGTCCGGGGCTAGACGGACTGCATCATACTGACTGAAGGGGTTTGTGGTGTATCACGCTGTGCTTGCCCGACAGTTTCAAGATGCTCTCGACCAGAAGACGCTCAAGCCTCTTCCCTACTGGGATCACTAATTTGTTTCCTAAAGATCAAGATACCCAAGCAAATACCGCCCCATAACGTGTCTACCTACCATATACAAGAGACCCAAGCAAATACCGCCCCATAACGTGTCTACCTACCATATACAAGACACTAATATCCATTTTGAGCGCGAGAATCACTCGTCACCTGAACACAAATCAGGTGATGTCACACGCTCAAAATGGACTCGGGGCGGCGGTCGTGGAACCAAGGAACCACTCCTCATTGACGCGGTCATTGGCAAGGTGGTTAAACGCATGACATGCGCATTAGGTTGTGTAAAGAACTCATTCTGTCGAAGCTAACTTATGCGGATACAGTATTTGGTGAGTGTTTGCTCGCTAGAACCAAAAGATTAATACAAAGAGTTCAAAACGCCTGTGCACGTTTCTGCTTCACAATCCCTAAGAGTTCACACATAACCCCATTTTTAAATCGACACGACCTGATGAGTATGGCCGCTAGACGTACTCTCCACCTTGCGTCATTGCTTTTTGGAGTAAATACCGGGGAACCATCATAATTGTACCAAAAGCTCATTTCCTCGCAGCGTGCGGTTAGGACAGCATCACGACTCACATACCCTAAGCATCACACAGCTGCCTTCCGTGGCAGTTTCCGCTTTGCTCCCACTAAGTGCTGGAATGACATACCCCCACCGATCAGAAATAGTAAATCAGTTGCCACTTTCAAAACTTTATTAAAAAAGTTTCTGATTTCAGCACAAAAATCCAGCAAATGACATAAATGGTATGGTTCATACACTCTCATTGCTACCACCACATGCACCCACTAACGCACACACGTACTCACTCACTCACGTACGCATGCACACACCACTCTCTCTCTCTCTCTCACTCACACACACACACGCACACACACACACACACACACACACACAATTTATTTTCTGTATGTACCACCTTTTGTTATTACTACACTATAAATGTATCACTGGTACATGGAATTTTGATAGATTTGTTCATTTTATTTTACCTTTATTTTATATTTTTGTTAATATTTTTTCTCTTGCTGTTTATTGTCATCTGCCTGATACTCCTGGCTCCATTGAAAATCAGGGTTAGGAATTGATGTAAGTATATCTTCAATTCGTGACTTAAAGCTGAGTGGAGACCATTTTGGTGCATACAACGTTTATATTATTATTTCCTTTTTAAATATTTTTGTTAAGTTAAAAAAATTGTTCTTTATTATTTTTTTTATTTGTTATAATTTATGTGCCAAATAAACTTAATTCTTTCTTTCTTTCTATACGCAACCGTCGGAACCTCTCCGCCGCCTGGATAGACTACAAAAAGGCATTCGACTCGGTGCCTCATACATGGCTGAAGAGGGTCCTCAAGCTGCACAAGATTGACTGTATAGTTCGAGACTTCCTTGGGTAGAGTATGGGGCAGTGAAGTACGAATCCTTTGTCATCTAGGCAGCGGATGAGGGCTGCGGAGAACCACATAATGACAAGAAGGGGTATCTTCTAGGGTGATTATTTGAGTCCTATCTGGTTTTGTCTCTCTCTAAACCCTCTCAGTACCTACCTGGAGGGTTCCGGGAGAGGATTTCAGCTTCGGAAAAGAGGTACAAAAGTAATGACTTGTGATTTTAGCAATTCTATTAGAATGGAGCTAGGGACGGATAAGTGTGCGGTCCTCTATATCGAAAGGGGTAGGGTTGCTAACTCTGAGGGCGTATACTTATCTATATTCATCAACATAAGAACCCTCTCCGAGGCTGAAACATACCGATATCTGGGTATGTCACGGAATCTATGAACCCCAATTCTTTTTCTAAAACAAAAGTAGCCTAAGTTACTCCTTCTGGCATCAGCTATCTGCCAGTGAAAAATACCGTCAAAATCGGTCCATCCGTTTCGGAGATCAGCCGGAACAAGCAGATAGACATACAGACAGACAAAAATTTTAAAAATTGTTTTTTTTTTATTAGTAACGTATATACTTTCTTATGCATTTAGTAAAAAGCTGTAATTTTGACATTACAAACAGACACTTCAATTTTATTTATTTGTATAGATTACCAGGCCGTACTGGTTCACATGATTGCTGTAAATTTGTTCACACAAAATTACCGAAACATCGGCAATTAAAATAAATAAATTAAACGTGATAGAATCCGTAAACAGTTTTACTCAATGTGTAGTGTTCGCGCAAATATAAGAAATCATTAAGATAGATTATGTTCCTTCCACCGTTTTATTCAGTTGTTCCTTCCTTAACTGTAGTAAAATTTAATAACATTATCATAGAACAATATAGCGGCCGATAAATACATAATCTCCCTTTATGAGCTAAATAAAATAAGCAGGAGTCAGATCCCTGATTTGTAACTTTAACTAGGTTTAACTAGGAATGGGGATTAAAGCTCGATTGTTTATAATAGGGAATTGTTAGCGTTAAGCCGAGTTAGTTTATGTACTTTATAATATTCAATATCAATTAAAATAACTTATTTAACGTAAATAAATAGCATCATACACATTTTTCTTCATCTTCTCTTTCATCATCACAGCGTTAATATCCACTGCTGAACATGAGGAGCCTCTTCTTCGTTATATAGAGGATTTGACTTTATCACCACGCTTGGCTCGGATTGGTGATTGCAGGTACAGATGTGTCACACCTTTGACATTTTTCCTCATCACTGATATTACCAAATATTCATTCTATATCTAAATATCTTGCAACAGGCGTAATCATCCTCATATAAAGAACGAAGAAGTTTTGTTATTGTTATGTATGCAGATTTATCTTCATCGCCCCCCCCCCCCGCGCCTTCCCCGATGTATCTGTGGTATTAAAGAGAGTGCGTTACCAGCTAGCAAGTGTTTTACTCTAGTCCCTACGTCCGATACTTAACACTGGCGACGGTTTCGCGTTTTAACCTCTCGCGTGCAAATACAAAATTAAGATGTCCTGTGCACATTTAGGAACTTTGATTAGTTTTGACTATAACCTGCAGACCTGTAAAACCAAAAAAGGACGGCTTTAACAGTTTTTTGTGGCTAACAACATCGGCAATGAAGGGAATTCCTTGCCGATGTCGTTAGCCACAAAAAACTAATGGGAAAAAAGAAAAGCTTTTTTAGTCGGCACTCTTGCCTAAGGGACCTAAATCCTTGTAACAGACCTAAAACTGCCCAAGAACATTGACGTAGTGCCCTGTGAAGACATTTTGCAGCTTCTAGACAGTCATTTCATTCCGAAGGGTTCGGGGAGCGTCACAATTTTTACGCTGCCACACAGCAGGCAGGTGAATGGCACACGCAATGGACTGCGAGATTACGAGGTTCGACAGCGCATTGTAGGTTTTAAAACACAGAAGAAACGCTTCGTGACAAATTCATCATAGGAATGCGGCCGGGACTGGAGAAGGAGAAGCTTTACGCGCAAGACCTTTCTGATCTGTCGTTGGCTATGGTCCTGGAGCTCGCGGAGAGCTGGAACAAAGCGTGCGCGGCCGCCGCGGCGAGTGCCAGCAGAGCGCCCGCGCCTGCGCCAGCCGATCATTAGCTGTACAGTATTTCGAAGAGCAGCAAGAGAGAAAGTGTAAGAAAAGTGAAGTGCAATGTGTGTAGATATACAAATTACAAAACATCCGAATGTAAATTCACTAAATATGTGTGCCGAAAGTGTCACGTCAAGGGCCACCAACTACGTTGAAGTGGACGGCGGAGACAAGGGTGAGAGGTGAACCCATGGTAGAAATAATTAATTTGAATAATGTGCCGTTTAAATTTGAAATAGATAGCGGATCTGCTGTATCAGTAATTTCAGAGCGGTGCTACAAAACAAATTTTCAATATGTGCCATTATCACGTGCGCGTAAACAGCTGATATCATGTACCGGTAAAAGTATTACGTGTTTAGGTACAATCTGATTGCCCGCGTCTTACTCGGGACCAAAACGTGATCTCGATATTTATTTCATCCAAGATGGCGGTCCGCCACTCTTAGGTAGTTTTATATCACGGTTCGGGTTACAGTTGGCGCCGATTAATTATTGCGGCGATGAATCTATTAACAAGTTGGAACAACAATATTCCGAATTACTTCTTGACATGTTAGGTACCTTTAACAAATATAAAATTAAATTATTGTTGCAAAAGAATGCAAAGCCTATTTTTAAAGGCACGTCCGATGGCTTTCGCCCTGCGCGAAAAAGTTCAAAATGAAATTAATAGGTTAGTGTCATTAGGAGTACTAGAGCCGGTCGAATATTCGGAATACGCATCACCTATAATCCCGGTGTTAAAACGCAATGGTTCGGTTAGACTTTGTGCTGACTATTCTGTAAGTCTTAATAAACAGTTACTCGTAGAACAGTATCCTCTGCCTTTCAACAATGAACTGTTGGTAGAGATTCATGGTGGCCAACAGTTCAATAAGCTAGACCTGTCTATGGTCTACAATCAGTGTGTTTTGGATGAGGAGTCACAGGCGTTAACATGCATTAATACGCACCGCGCACTTTTTAAATATACGCGTCTAGTGTTTGGTTTAGCAAGCGCACCGGCTGTTTTCTAAGAGGCCATTGAAAGTGTGTTATCAGGAGTGGACGGGGTTATATGCCTGTTAGATGGTATTTTAGTCACAGCTGGAATTAAGGAACTTCATTTAGAAAGGTCAACTGAAGTACTGACAAAACGCGGGGCTGACTTTACAAAGAGAGAAGTGTGAATTTCTCAAGGACGAAATTCATTACTTAGGTTATATTATCGCAAAAGAGAGCTTAAAAAGCCCCAGAAAAAGTCAAAGCAATTACGGAAGAACCGGTTACAAGTGTCGTGGTGGAATTACAGTCGTTTCTAGGCCTTGTTAACTTCTATATGAATTTTGTTTTCTGTGGCCCATAGACATCTCCATTTATTTTCGATTAAAAATCAAAATACAAGACCGAGATGGAATGCCTCGTATCCAGTAAAAAGGTTCTAGGGTTTTTTACACGGCTTTAAGCTGCTTTTTACGACGTTATTCTGTGAGAGCGTGGTCTATCCCCAGATAGCCGACCCATTCGTGCTACAAGTAAAGACTTAAGGTACCACGTAAATAACATTATTTACAATAGACGATATCAACAACTAAACTGTTATATGCTTTATTAAATCATACTCTTTTTTATAGGATAAGAGTGATATTATATAACTTAAATTGAAAATTTTAATAACCTCCCGAAAAAAAGAACTTATGTACTTCAAACGGCAGAACCGATTTAGATAAAATATGTCTAAGATCCACTGCTAGAAAACCTGCTATAAAAACGCACCCAAATCGGTTCACCCATTTAAGATCTAAGGCGCTACGCACAGACACACAGACGGAAAGACAGACACATTTAGCGGTCAAACATATAACAGCCTGCTTTTGAATCGTGAGTTAAAGAGCACAGCATTCACTTACCATCAGGTGGATTGTGTAAGTCCACCTGATGGTAAGTGAATGCTGTGGCCCTTAGACATCTGCTAGATCTATCCTCAATTCAGAATCGAATTGCAGATACGTTATCACACTCAGAACTAAGATGGAGTACCTCATTTTGAGTAAGGCTCTTCGGGTCTCGATACTTACCATGCAAATCACAGAACCGTTGTTGCATAATTTATTACCATGATAAAAAAGCTAAAACTAAATTATCATACAGTCTTACTCCTCGTTTTATCGTGCTAAGAACGCTACGTAAGCGAACATTTCCTCGCTGAATGGCTATACTTAGCCTTTGAACGACAAAAGAACCAGCTCTCTTATCAACAGCAGTGACGATCAGTCGCGGGTTCAGTTCCCTTAGGAACGTCACCGCATGTGGACTGAACGGACCAATAGTCTCTACAGCAAATAACTCAAATACATATGTAGTCACGTCTCGAAGGCTCATATTTGCGCCAATAACATAATTAATAGGCTAGAAGGCAGTAATTAGACTAGTATAATAATGTTCAAATTGCAATTAAAACAATGATGGCAAATTACTTTATCATAAATTAATGTCATTTAAATTTTAATCTTAAATAAAACTAATTTCAAGACTGTTTTATTTAATTCAACAATTAAATTTATTATTATTACTTTAAGGAAGAAAGAAAGTTTTCCCAAATAAAAGAACATTTTATCTCTTTCCGGTGAATGGAAACGGAAAAGCCATTACTCTCAGCGATGCAAATTTGAGTTTACACTTGAACACAATGGAAAACTTGTTAAAAAGTATACGAGATAATATAATGCCAATGATGTTAAGGAGCTGAAGCGAATCACATCATGAAGGAACAGTGATCTTTTTATTCGTATTTAAAACTTTTTTAAATTTGTTACGATAAGGGACTTTTATCTTTAAGACCATATCAGCCTCATTAAAACTTAAGTTAAATTAAAATAACCCCGTAAAGTAATCGTATTGTGGTGGTGTAAGAATATCTAATACCCCATATCGTCCTTGTGTGTGTTGTAAAAGGCGATAGAGTCAAACTGAAACGGATGGGCAGCAGCATCTTTCTAATAATAACTTACAATTATAAAAAAACTGTGGTTGCCTCCCCAAGCGTGGCAGTAACAGCAGTAGCAGCAACATCCCTATATACCCTCATAGGGTAGCATAGCACGTGGCAATTATGGCAAATATCCAAACTAATGACGCAATCTATGGGGGAGGTCTATGTTTACTAGTGGAATGTAACAGACTATAACGGTAAGTTTTTTAAAACGCTTTTACTAGTTTGACCTGTGTGTAAAATTTCTTCCGTAAGTATGAATGAAAGAGAATTTAATAATTCAGTTTACACCCAACTGGCCTCTGGATAAATTGAATTATATTAGACGTATTAAGAACCGATGACAATATAATAATTTCATGACTATGACCCAATTTCCTCACCAGGATTATCACAGTTCATGATGAATGCGTATCATTTAAGTTTTTTTTTAACTCTAAGTATATTATGAGAATTACTTTTTTTAAATAAGGTATATAATAGAACTCTTAATATAACCCTAACTCTAACCCTAAATCCTTGGTTTGAAATAATATTCTGCTTGAGTGGTTCTCAATAAATGTTTTCTTATATTGTCCATTGCTTTTTTTGCCAATATTGAGCTGACTGATTTTTCTGGCGTAGTGGAAAAACCGAACCTATCAAAAGTCCACTGCTGAACATAGGCCTCCTCTCATACCTTGCCTCGTAGGGGGAAAATTTGCCACAATTTTTTTACTATTAGGAAGAGGTTGCTACTGATGTCCTGGTTTGTTTTCTTCTGTCGCCAAATGCAAATATAAAAATTCACTACAAAATATCATCTCGTGGGTGTCGTATAAATCGGTCTATCATTTGTGGTCTATCAAATCTAACGGGAACGATCTTGAACATGTTCATAGAATGCAGACTTTCCGGAAGCTTTTACTGCATGTTTCTTGTTTCAGTTTCTCTCTGTTGCCTTTTACGATACCCACGGAACGATATGGGGTTCTATCAAACTCAGCCGCAATGTTTGACTCGAGTAGAAGTTACTTTGACACCTAGGTGGCACTGAAAGCGTCGGCCTCACCATTTTGTTTTTGTATTTAATTGCATACCTCTGCGCACTTTGCAGTGAACATCTTCCTCGTTCGTTCGTTATCAGAATCTACTTGCAGTTTCTTTTCCATCATCAGCCCATAAAAGGTCACTGCTGGAATGAGCATTTCCCACTGTAAAAAGGATTTGTCTTGATAGTTACGCGTGGTTCGTAGGTTGACAAGAGCAGTACAAGACGTGTGGCTCCATAGACGTTGGTACCAATCACCGGTCTGAATGTTTTAGCCCAAGCGAGATGGTAATGCCATCCACATATCGGCAATAAGATTTTTTTGTTATTGCCTATATTCGCATCTTACAAAATTTATTCATTAACATTTTACAACATTGATTCTTAAGATAGGATAGATAGTCCATCTGTAGCATCCACTTACCTCAATATATAAATTACACTAATAAAAAAATAATTGAATAATTATTAATAATAATTGACAAACTCTTTGTAGTACTACTAACGTGACATTCTTAGGTATTAAAAAAGTTGACAAACAAAGTGAAAATTCTATGAACAAAGTATTAAAGTTGAAAGAACAAGTTTGTAAAATATGTAATAAAGTAAACAGGTTCACAAATACGTTTTATAGACTAACAATAGAAGCAAAAAACAAACTGCACATATGACATATTTTGCATATATTAAGTCGGATATTTGGTGATTTAATGATTTTATTATGTTAATTTTTATAACACAAACATTTCAAATAAACAAATTTGCATGTCTCTATTAGGAGCTTAGTATGTAATACATATTATTTCATAATATCTCATATAACATACATACTAAAAAGCAAATAAATAAATGAATACCATCAGGTGGTCTCTACTCTCGTTTGTAGCCATCTAAGATATAAAAATTAATGGTTGTTCGTATTATATGTGATGCCATATCGTTTATTAGATTGCGGTAAAACTTTGTCAACTTTTTGCTTATACTTGCGCTAAGGTTATAGGCATAGTACAATTAACTTACAGTAGGTGAAGGGCAAATCATATAGACACATTTATTAGTAAATTAAGTATTATTCAACTAAACTATATAACACTTCCAAATTTATATGTAAAACAATATTTCCACAATTATTTTTTCTGCAGCAGCAACCAACCGGGTACCAACTAGTTATTCTATATAAAACACCAATGAGACGAAATCGAACGGGTTCTCTCGGCACCACATGGCACCATACGCTCTTGTCGTTTATTAAAGTTTTATAATGTGGAAGCTGCTTTTAAAACATGAAAATAGCTATAAGCAAGAAAGTGAAGCACAAAACAGCAAGCATAGTCTGCACAGTACAAACAAACATCAGACAAAGCCCAATCTCTCATTCAAAACTACTAAGTAGGGCACAGATTAAGGATAAAATGTTTTAATCTTAGACCCCCCGCAACTTATTGTTCTAGTTTATTATAAGCTTTATGGAAATTGTGGCTTAATTAGTTTTGACATAAATATTAATATTTGTCTTTCTTTAATTCCACACTCTAGAAATCTATACAAGAAATAATTTCAGTAAGCTATCTTAATCTCATTCAGAGATGGTGTGTTATGGTACTCTTTGTATGTGTTTCAATGAAGTCGTAAGAAATACAAGTACCTAAAATATCCTATTGTATTATATTATACAATGTGTATTCATTATAATTATTACAGCCTATCAAATATCGTGTGTTGAAAATAATAAAAACTTGACTGAAGACAATTCGAGAAAAGACAAAATCCAAATGGTTCCTTAGTCATTTTGGTATGTTTAGTTGAAATTTAGGACCGTGTCATTATTATTCCGTCACCGTTATTATCTTTACAGCTCTTCACAATTGCATAACTATACATAAGTCTCCTGCAAGGAACGCCACAAAGCACGATCCCTGAGCCACTTGCATCCATTGCCGTCCTGCATGTCTTACCAGATCATCATTCCAGTGGGTGACCTACACTACACTTCCTTGTACGAGGTTTCCATTCGAAAACCTTACTCCACCATCGTTTTCGATTCTTGAAGTTATATCTCCGGCCCATTGCGACATTAGCTTACTCATCTGTTGTGCTATGTTAATCTGGTTCGCCTGTGGACATAATCGTCACGAATTCTATCATGCAGAGAAACTACGAGCATAACCCTCTTCTTAATATGGTGAGCGACCTTAAACTTCAAACAACATACTAATTACATATAGTATACATAATCATTGTCTCTGTAATTCAACCACGGGAGTGATGATTTTGACAAAGGTACATTAATAAACAAGTCAATTGATACAACATTTCACTAGTCCGAATGCGCTTAAAGCAAGTGCAATATTCTTTTTTATCGCAAGTATTTTTTAATCCTTAAATATTGTTAATGTCTGCTCTTAATCGTAGTAACAATTTTTTATTTAAATAAAAAATATACAAGTTGTTAAAAAACTATAATAAAAAAATTAAAACTAATAACTTAAATTATCATACAGTCCTACTCCCCATGGTATCGTGCCAAGATCACTGGCTGCGTTTTCTCCCTGAATGGTTATATTTAGCCTTCAAATGAGAAAAGGACCAGCCCCCTTATCATCAGCAGCGACTAACAGTCGCTGTTAGAATTCTTTTAGGAACTTCACCGCACGTAGGCCCCACGGGTCGATAGTATCAACAGCAAATGGCACAAATATGTAGTCATCTTTCAGAGACTCATATTTGCATCACTTACTTAGATCAGCTGCCTCTGATGCTACCCAGGCTCTTAAGGACCCCTGAGATGAGAGGCCGTCAAATTATCTACGTAATTAGTATCCCACACCGGGGCTTTATCTCTCTCTCTCTCTCTCTCTCTCTCTCTGAAGCGACCAGTGTTATACCGTCAGGTCTGCTGCCATCGTCTCTAAATATTCTCTAAATGTACTAAATATGCTCTAAAACCGAGGGAACATCTATAAAGACAAGATCTCTTCGGACGACATCCTTCACAGAACCGTGCCGTGAAAACATATCAGCACTTTTCTTACAAGAACGGCCGTGGAGCGCAAACTCGTTGACGCTGCTACCACAGGACACTGATGAGGTTGATAAATCACTACTCCTTTTCAGATTCTTAGGGCGATGCACAAGCTTTCCTCATCAAGTAATATGCCAAGATTATTTGATGGTAAAGTGTGTAACCAGTGACTAGGTTCCTTAGTCGAAAAAGCTGGAAGGCGGGCCCGATCTTGGTTACTATGGAAATTATGAAACAAATCTTTCTTCACACTTCGTACCAACGGAATACCAATTGAATCGAAGATGTCCCCTTTCCCTACAGCTGTAGCACCTAGGGCTGTATCCTTTATTGTGGTCGTGAACTGTAGCTGCTGCAACCTCCATGACGCGATGGGCGTTCAAGGCTTCCTTAAGCGTATCGTGGTGTCCGAGCCTCACAGCATCTCTGACGTCAAGGTCGCGAATGCTGTCGATTAATGCTTACACCAGGTTCCCTTCAAAGCGCAGGTACAGACTGGTATGCTTTTCGAACCAGCTTCTCCACCTCAAGGGCCCACTGGTGCAGGATTAGTTGCTGCATTGCACGAAATCTTTGTACTGTGCATGAAAGACGTGTTCCAGGTGAGTTTCGCCATATCTCGCCTCCAATATTTCAAGCAGCTGCTTGTAAGTCATTTCCTTCCCAAGAGCTTCCAGAACAGTTAAAGTCTGGTCGGGCAGGCCTAGGGTGAGAGCAATCATGGCCTGACTTTTATTCCAGCCATTCGTATTCATGAAAGCCTCGAACTGGATTTTGTAGACCGATCAGAAAGAGGTCACGTCGAACAGCGGCACTTTGAATCCACATAGCGAAGGTGTTGTAGCTACCCCGGAAGCTGTAATTCCATCCCCAAGTTTAAGGTCGTCTAGCATTTTCTCCACGTCAGTCTTTACGTTGTCAACCCAATTGTTCGCTTGGTCTATTTGGTTTTCAGCTTCCGACAGGCGGTTGTCATGTTGAGTAACCCTACCATTCACTTTCCTTATCTCGTTTCCGAAGGTAGCGTGAAGGTCCTTCATGAGGAGCATCTGCATTTCCTTATTGCATTTGAGCTGCTCTTCCAAACGACGTGCCTGTTCCTCCTGTCTGCGCTGCAGCTGCTCTTTCAACCGACGGGCCTGTTCCTCTTGTCGGCGAGCCTGTTTTCCATGTTGCCGGGCATGTTCCTCCTGTCTGCGGGCCTGTTCCTCCTGTCAGCGAGCCTGCTCCTGCAGCACCTATGTCAGGTGCTGCAAATGCAGGAGCTGCTGACGGGCGGGCCAACGTTGTCGGCAGCTGGCCCTCCGACGTCTGCGACGTTGCACCATTAAATCATTACTGGTCCATCTCCTGCTGAAGAAGACTTCGGGTACGGATACTCTCCGTGTCGTTCTTTGGTAAAATGGCATGATTTGATCCCACTTCTGACACCAATTGTTACGAGCTTGGGATTCGGGACAGTTAAAAGCTGCCGAGTGTTTAACCGAAATTGACACTTTAATAACAGAACACTAATTACAACTTAAAACTACACACACAAATAACAAAGCACAATTGTACTAATGATCGCTTTAGTTCGCAGTTGTATCGCTTCGAAGTATTCGCTGGAATCGCTAATTCAACACTCCAGTCGCGGTATATATCGGCCTTATATAAGGCCTCAGATAGTTCCACAACCTTCTACTGTAGAAACATCTAGAATATTCGATTCTTCTTCGATTCCATTCTAGATTACAAGCATATACAGCCTCAGATGCCGATCATGGTAACGGCGGGGCAGGGGATGCTAAGAATCTCCGATGGGGGTTCGGTTGCCACCTAAGACGACTCCACCTGGCAACATACAACGCACGCACCCTGAGGACTGACGAGAAGAACGTGGAGCTGGAAGAAGAGATAGACAAGTTACGCTGGCATATTATAGGATTATCCGAAGTCCGAAGAGAGGGGGAGGACACGGTAATCCTAGAATCTGGCAACTTGCTCTATCACCGGGAGGGCGACCATCTGTTCCAAGGAGGTGTCGGATTTATCATCCACAAGTCTCGCGTTAACAACGTTGTAAAGATTGAGAGTGTTGCGTGCCTTATACTCAGAATCACCAAACGGTATTCGCTGAAGGTCATACAGGTTTACGCACCAACCTCGGCACACCCGATGAGGAGGTAGAGGAAATGTATAAGGATATCTCTAGAGCCATTAATTCCTCCAAAACCCACTATACGGTGTTAATGGGAGATTTCAATGCAAAACTAGGCACAAGAGAGAACGGTGAGCTGAAAGTAGGGAATAGGGCAACGGAACCGAAGGGTTCAGCAGCTGGCCGACTTCATGGAGAAAGAGGGACTCTTTATGATGATCTCTTTCTTCTAGAAGCGGCCTCACAGGAAGTGGACCGAGCCCCGACGGTTCGACAAAAAATGAGATTGATTACATTATGACGACCAGACGACAACTGTTCAGTGATGTCTCCGTAATCGCGAGGGTGAAAACTGGTAGCGATCACCGAATGTTTAGAGGCATACTGAACCTAAACGTTAAGTTGTAGAGGTCTCGTCTAATGAAGTTAACGCTCTGTCCCCCTCATGCTCTGTTCCAAAGTCCCGAAACCATTCAGCTCGAGTTACAAAACCGCTTTCAATGCCTAGAAGACTGCAATGAAGTGGACGATATTAATGACAAGCTCGTGGAAACTATCCATGCGGTTGGAGATAAGTTGGTTCTGCAAGATCCGTCACAGAAGAACACAAATACTCTCCGATCACACTCTCAATCTCATGGCTGTTAGACGGGAGATGAAGCTAGATTGTACAACAGATTTGACAGCATACAGGCAATTGAACAGACAGATCTCCAAATGCATGCGGCGGGACTTACACAACTTTAATACAACTTGTATTGAAGAAGCGTTCGAGCGAAACCAAGGCTCCAAAGTCTTTGCCAGAGATCTGTCTGCCAGAAAGAGCCAAATGTCAAGGCTGAAGACCGAGTGTGGCAGCATCGTTTTCGGGGCACCTTTTTTTGTGTGAGATTGAGAGGTTCTATGGGCAGCTGTACACGTCATCGTTGGAGTCAAACGCAAGTGTGAGTAACGATCCAAGAGCGAGTCTTATCCGACTCTATTCCGAAGATATCCCGGACGTCAGTCTGAGCGAGATTAGAATGGCTCTCTAGCACCTTAAAACGATAAGGCCCCAGGCGAGGATGGAATTACAGCGGAGCTTCTGAAAGCGGGTGGAAGAACGGTACTTGAAGTCCTTCAGAAGCTTTTTAATTCCGTCCTCCATGGTGGCATTACACCGGAGGCGTGGAGCAGAAGTGCGGTTGGTCTTGTTCTTTAAGAAAGGTGACAATGCTCTCTTGAAGAACTACAGACCGATTTCCCTTCTGAACCGCGTCTACGTCCTGTTTTCGAGAGTCATAACGAATCGTCTCGCGCGCAGATTTGACGACTTCCAGCCTCCCGAACAAGCCGGTTTCCGAAAGGGCTTTAGCACCATAGACCACATACATACCCTTCGGCAAATTGTACAGAAGTCCGAAGAGTACAATTTGCCACTATATCTGGCGTATGTGGACTATGAGAAAGCCTTTGATTCCGTCGAAATTTGGGCAGTGCTGCAGTCCCTTCAGCGGTGCCAAGTTGACTGTTGGTATATCGAAGTGCTGAAGTGTTTGTACAGTAGAGCTACAATGACTATCCAAGTACAGAACCAGAGTACGAAACCTATCCAATTGCAGAGAGGTGTAAGACAGGGTGATGTTATATCCCCGAAACTCTTCACTGCTGCATTGGAAGACGTTTTCAAGCTTCTGGACTGTATATATAGTCCCTTTGGCAGAATCGCCGGAGGACCTAAGCACCATGCTCAATAACCTCAATAGTGTTCCCCAACGAATAGGTCTTAGGATGAACATGGACAAAAAAAAGATCATGTTTAATGTCCATGTCACACCTATGCCTGTAATTGTTGGGAGCACTAAGCTCGAAGTTGTACGGGTATGTTTACCTAGGACAAATAGTACGACTAGGTAAGTCGTACTATTTGTCCTAGATACCTTCGACCGAGAGGTCAATCGACGGATTCAACTCGGCTGGGCAGCGTTCGGGAAACTACGACACATCTTCTTGTCAGACATACCTCAAAACCTTAAAACGAAATTGTACAACCAGTGCGTGTTGCCAGTGATGACTTACGAATCTGAGACGTGGTCCTTCACTGCTGGCCGTATGAGAAAGCTCAAGATCGCTCAGCGAGCTATGGAGCGGGCTATGCTCGGGGTTTCTCTGCGTGATAAACTTAGAAATGAGTATATCCGCAGTAGAACCAGAGTAACCGACATAGCCCAACGGATTAGTAAGCTGAAGTGGCAGTGGGCCGGCCATATAGCTTGAAGAACCGACAACCGATGGGGAAGAAAGGTTCTTGAGTGGCAGCCTCGTACCGGTAGGCGAAGTGTAGGGCGACCCCCCACGAGATGGAGTATCGACCTGGTAAGACATGCAGGAAGTCGATGGATGCAGGTGGCTCAGAACCGTGCTTTGTGGCATTCCTTTGGGGAGGCCTATGTTCAACAGTGGACTTATGAAAGGCTGTAATGATGATGATGATGATGACAGCCTCAGATCAATTTCTAATTTCGCCCCACTTCCCCGTACCACCTCACTCTTTATCTCGTGATAAATATATCATCTTACAAGTTGAGACACGTAAGTCTAGCGCTAAACAATACGTGGATGGGGCGCGCACGAATTGAATTGCACGAATGCGACAGGAGATACAATCAGCGCATGCAAACGATACGCACGAGCCAATTAGCGCGACTTATGCGCAATAAGCCAATCAGCGCTACTTATGCGGAATAACGGTCACGGCTAGACTTTCGTGCCGCTATTTATAGATACTTACTTCATTACGGTTATCATATGTTTGCCTGTTTCTTTACGCCAACCCAGTCGTTTCTTATTTTTATTACGGTTATTTCCCATTGTGCTAACACTATAAACCTAAGTACTTCAATATTTTAATTTTACTTCGTCCTGTTGTGTAATGTGTATTCTGACCGCAAGCGAAACAGCTCTCCTGTTTAAAAGGCGAAACGAGACTAAACAGGGGTGTTGGGCGGTAGGGAACAAACTTTAAGATGCCGATCGTTTAGGTAATTTCTTTAAAAAAAAAAAGAAACATAAGACCTGCTTTATAGTTAGTTCAGTTGGTATTCAAAGATTCATGATCTAATTTGAATTATTTTTTAATACCATCGGTTTGTTATAACTTTGTTTATATTTTATATAATAACTTTGGTTTTTTTTTCTATCGAGAACATTTTATGGAATCGTTTTTTCGTCAGACATAGTACTTAACATTAATCCTCAATTTTACCATGTATATATTTCAAATTTAATGCTGCAGTATTTCCGGCATAACGTAGGATTATGCTAAGCTATTTGAAGTAGCTTAAGCTCTTAAAAGTATTTGTACATATACATAAAATTGAAATTAGAAATAACTGTCTTATATTGAGCTGAAGTGTTTATTTGCATGCTCTAGACATTAATAACCATTTTTAAAAAAGTTGTCTGTCTGTCCGAGTTAATCTTCATAATGGCTGAACCAATTGTAATTGAACAGATAGAGAGCAATTCCTGGAGTGACTTAACCTATATTTTATATTGGACATTTAAAAATACCGTTAAATTGTCTATTAGTTATCTTAAATTTAATCACGATAATAGTTCCTATCCAGGCGAGGACAAGTTTACCCCTTTCAAGAAACAAATAATTAAGACACAAAATCAACTAAGGAAGCTACAGAATAAACTTTGCTGTACTATTTGTTAAAATAAAAACAAAGATAGAATTTGATAACATTATTAAAACAAGAAACGCCTCGTTGAATAAATTTTGTTTCGTTATTAACCCAGCTCAGATTTGAATTCGGTTCATTATCGACTATTCGTGCTTTAGGTAAGTGGTCAGTAATTTCGTTAACACAACTCAAACAGTGAGTAAATTTACAAAGCATCTTTGGTTCGAAGAATAAAGCTATCGAGTAAAAAATTTGTGTTGAGTTTTTTTTTAATTTAAAACTGTTTTTATCACTTTTATCATCTCAAATATGGACATCACTTGACCGCACCCAGCAAAAAAGAGCTACGAAGAGATGTTGCATGCATTTTCTTTCGCATTTACCACGGAGAATACTCTGAAGAATTGTTCGGATTATTCCTGCCACCAAACTCCACCAGAGCACATCGTGACAACTTTGTGGAACCGCTTACCAACGGCGACTTTTTTGGACCGATACAACTTAGGGACCATCAAAAAACGAGCATACTCCTTTTCAAAAGGCTGGTAACGCATTCACAATTTATCTGCTATTGCAGGTATTCATGGATGGCGGTCGACACTACCTTCCTACACTATATTCTATGAAAGCAAAAAAAAAAAACAAAATTCTACTTATACAAAACAGAAGGGGTCCGCAGATTTAGATTTTAAAATAAATAATACGGTATAGGTGACTAAAAACATTAAAAACATAAGAGAAGCGCGTGTTGTTTTAAATAAGTGGATATCTATCTGCATTTAATTTATTTAATAGGCAGCAATATCCTAATCTTTATTTTCTCTGATAATTTTTCAATTTTTTTATATAAAAACTTAAAAACCTTAAGGTAAAGGGTACATAGGGCGGACTTAATGCCATATGGCATTCTCTGCCAGTCAACCCTGGGTGCCAAACACAATTGTAGGCAGGTGCGAAACATAATACATAAATAAAGAGTATTTATATTAAAATATAATATATACATAGTACATATATATATATATATATATATATATAGCATATATTTACATACAATAATACATAAATACATATATGTAATGTGTATACATGCTTATAAACTTTATAAATACCCGTATTAATATATAAATAAATAAATATTTGAAGAAAGAAAAATGTCAGTTAGTAGGGGCCTACAGGTAGTGCTGTCATAGAAGTAATTTAAATGAGTTTCTATTTGTAGCATTCTTAATATCATCGGGGAGGGTGTTCTAAAGATGTATAGCTTGTATCGTAAACGAGGACTTGAAAAAATTAGACCTATGCTGTGGAAACCTTATCCTCAGACGGTTTGATTGTCGTGGTATTCGACCGTCAAGCGAATGAAGAAAATGAAAGTTATCTTTAAGATAAGAAGGCGACCTTGGATCGTCTAAAATTGAATAAAGTACAAGTAATATTCTAGAGCATTGCCTTTGACGTATAGGTAGCCATTTAAGCTTTGAACGATAGAATGATATGTGGTCATACTTACGTAAATCGAAAATAAACCTTATGGAATTATTAAAAAGGCGCTCCAACTTGTTTAGAAAATTTTGTGACAAATCTGGGTAACATACATCTGCATAATCTATAATAAGTAGAATGAGGGAATGAACAAGCGTAAGCTTGGTTTTGAAAGGTAGGAAATTTTTAAGACGATAAAGGGAACGCAAGTTGGCAACAACTTTACGACTTACTTCAGAGATCTGCAATTTCCAGGTCATAGTTTTTTCCATGTACAAGCCAAGATTTTTTATGGAATCACAATATGGAATCTGAGTTTCATTATAAATTACAGGAGAGAGATTTCCATAATCACTCTTAGCCAATAATTGTGAACTTCCGAAGATTATAACTTTGCATTTGCATTTGGCTGGATTAACTGAAACGCCATATTTACACGACAATTCTCTTATAGCTTTCAGGTTATTATTTAGTTTATGTACTACATAGCTAAGGTTATTTAAGTCTGACTTCACATAGAGCTGAAGATCAACCGCATACAGATGGTACGAACAATCTAAAACTGAGGAGATAGAGTTTATAAATAAGGAAAATATAATAGGAGAAAGTATTCCGCCTTGTGGCACACCTGATTTAATTTCAGCCCGTGCAGAAAAACGCTGACCTGAACGAACCGATTGCTGGCGGCCGCGAATATAAGAAAAGAACCACTCCAAGGCTGGGGATGATAATTTAAGTTGTTTGAGAATAGATAGGAGGATACCATAATCTACCGTGTTGAAAGCGTTTGAAAAGTCAATAAGCACGACCACTGTTAATTTCATCCAAGGATGAGAAGAAATTAACAGACGATATTAGGCTTGCCTTTTCTTATATCATTTGTGACTTTGATAAGCGAAATGGTAGTGCTGTGACCAGATCGAAACCCCGATTGAAATTCATTCAGCTGGTTTTGTTTTGCAATGAACACATAGATTTGCTTAAAAACACAAGCTTCTAGAACTTTAGAGAGGTATAGGAGAATTGGGATAGGACGAAAATGGTTAGGGATTACAGGATTAGGTATTTTAGGAAGGGGTCGTAGAAAAGCCTTTTTCCAGAAGGATATTGATCTGAGTCCAGAGAATAATTTATAATGTGTGTTATAGCTGGAAGTAGGTACTCAAGTATCATAGGTATAATTTGCTTACTAATTGCATCATAACCCACATTCTTAGATTTAATGGCTAACAGAGCTTTTTTATTTCATCCTGAGTAACAGGGTAGAAATAAAAGTCAGGGATCCGGATAGGCTGCATTGATTTTATAAAAGCAATAGTTTGAGAACGGATTTGAGGGTCCAATGAAGTAATAGAAACAAAGTGACGATTAATGTCATCCTAAAGAAAGGAGCCATATTCCGGGGAATTGCATTTATTAATTCCGAGAGGTCTAAGGAATTTCCACACATCAGTGGGTGAAAAATTAGTTATTTTGTCATGAATGTAGCGGCGTTTAGCATTTCGTACCACCTTTTTGCATTTTCTTAGCAATTTAAAGTTACACCAATTTTGTTCACAGCGATCCTTTTTAAACTTCTGGAAAGCCCGATCTCGGCGCGCCATTGCCACCTGGACCCTTTAGTCATCCAGTGAGCAGGAGGACGCTTAACTTTTACACTATGTACTGGATGGAGCATGAATATTATACAAATTCAGGATGGTATTATTAAGAAAGGATATTTTATCTTCGATGTTAGAAGCAGCCACCAAAGGGCCAAAATCAATTGCAGGTGCGTCTCTCTTGAGACTCTCAATATTTATTCTAGAAAAATTGCGTTACTGCAGAAAAATAGGCTTCTATTTTGGAGGTTTGAGTTTATATGAAAAGTAAATCAAGTCTTGTCGTGAGAAACAAGGAGCAGAGAGCTGTCCAAACTGAATCACATGATTAGAAGAGGAAGTCATGATGAGATCAATCAACGAATCATCAGTATCAGTATTTCTATGAGTTGCCGCTAGTGGGAGAATGCAGAGTTCGACTAATTCAATAATTGCTCGAAGTTTTTGGGAACGAGAAGTATTTTTTAACAGATCAGTGTTGAAATCACCCATTATCATGCAGTGTATATAGTCAGATCCAATGGTATCAAAAGTCGTCTCAAGTGAGGTAAAGTAATCCACAGAAGGAGGACAATATACAACACCTAAAATTGCCCTAGCACCCATAATGTTGATTTATAGAAATAAAAACTCAACAGTGGCAGAATAGGGAGATGGGGAAGATAGAAGAAGAATATAAAGTTGTTATAAGGAATTGTTTAGGCCCAAACATGGGCATTTTGAAACGCCATCTAATCTCGTTGACTGGGCGCTTCGCCCGATGGTGTGAGGTGACGTGTGCGACGCCGGGGGGCAAGCGGTATGCCACTTTCCGGCGTTCGGCCTCGTGAGTGCGAGGTCAGTAGCTTGAGAGCAGCGGCGCGATTGAATAACGTATTTTGTGGTGACCGCTGCAGCGGTTTCGCGCGACCAGTTTTGATTTTGTGGTCTAGATTTTTATTATTTGTGCGCGTTTAATTCACTATTGAATTTGGAGTTTCGTGAAGTCCGCCTCGAATTAGTTTGTCTAAGTTGTACGTTCGTGACAAGAGGCTTGTATTGAATTTGACTGATTAAAGTAATTTCGTTTGAAAGTAATTGCGTCAATTGTATAGTGATTGCGTGTTGAAGTAAATTTTGCAATGTTTAACTTGCTTGTGTGACGTACACCTTCCGCGCACGCATAGTAGAGATACGGTCTGGAATTTGAAGCTCGCATTCCATTTCGAGGACGTGGCCCGGTTAATTGTATTTGGAAGTCATTGTTTAATTGTACCGTCGCGTTAAGAGCATTTTGTGTGTTGACTCTGTAGTTAGTTTGCGTGTCAGCTAGGCTGATTTTGAATTCTTATTGCGGCGTAGTATTTAATATAGTACGAAGGAATTTAGTTTGTTGTTTGTAACGCTGAACTTTGTGACTCGTGAAGAGATCGCGTTAGTTCCCTATTTGTAATTTGGTGATAAATGAATCCGGAACATTGAATATTGTACTTTGAACTACTGTTCGTTACTTGTGTCGGGTGTCACGTGTTTGATTTTACGATGAACGTTGAATTAGTAGAGTTTGAAGTTAGTTAAATGTACAATAAAGTTGATAGACTGAAATAGTAAAATGAAGAAAGAAGTTGTCAATTGGTGACGCCTGCTGGAGTGATGCAGCATTGTGGGGCAGCATGGGACCAGGTCGCTGCCCGATCACCTCAGTTAGGTCATGTCACATATATAAACACTACTATACACCACTTACATGCACCTACACCTATCTACGGCCTGACCGAGCCTTGGGGCGGTCTTAGCTTCGGAACCAGGTACGTACTATTTATTTACCTAGCCTTATCTCTATTGTGTAAAATAATAAGTCTCCATAGGCCGTTGAGCCCCGTCCTTTGTTGCCCGTCGATGGGATTACTCATGCGCCCTAATCCCGTCAACCTTTGTAGGGGCAACTAGGGGCGTGTACAGGAATATTTGATCGGAGGTATATAGCGACCCCACCTCCCCCTTTCTCAGTCCGATCATTACGTATAAGATTGAAATTGGGTAATGGGTATAAACTCGACATAATAGATCGTTTTAGCCAACTCTCAGATATTAAGATAACATCAACACAGTCTAGTGAGAATGCTTCCTCAAAGTAAGAAAAGTGACTTGGAATTCTTTGGGCATTAATATGACAAACGTTAAAAGATTTATTATAAACCAGAAAAATATTATTTAACTGATCGCGTAAGGGAAGTAAATCATCTGTTAGATCATTACCAGAGGCGTAAGAGGAGTCTGAACTATCAATGGAATAAAAAGATTCACCATCAGACATTTTTCAAGTGCCAATAAATATATTTATATTTAATATGTACATTAGATAAATATATAAATAATAAAATAACAAAATATAATAAAAGATAAATCAAAATATAAGTATAAAATAACCACTACGCTATTCGCATAAACCAGTAAATTAACTATTCTACTATCACTGTACTATCACATCAGTTGACTGATAAAGATAACAGTCATTGTATGATAATATACCTTAAAATTAATAAAACATTAAAAAACACTATTAGAAAAGTAGATACCAGAAACAGAGTATAACAAAACATCAACATTCAACAAATGAGTCCACAACTTAGTAATATTTCCCAACGAAGGCAAAAGTCAAAAATTTAAATTGTTTGTGTCTGTGTAACCAAATATTTTCTCAAAATCAATATTAATAGGGATACAGTAAACAATGTAAATTTAATCATGGTATGGAATTAAATCTGTTTGCCAGCAGTAGTTATAAATATTGAATCACACAAGGCTGTAAGATCTAAGACCTTTGCCTGCCTTACTTGGCGAATCGTAACGACAACAATATCTTTTACAAAGTTTGTATTTTTCTACCTACCTTATTACTAACAATACTTATTTACTTACTAATATATTTGCGTTATTATACAAAGTACAAAGTAGATAATACATAATATTAAATCCTTAGTAGTTAAATTAATTAAACAAAGAAGACAAATATAATGTAGTGATACCGTTAACACTACAATAACAAAAAGCTTGAATAATATCAAGTAAATTAAGACTGAATAAAGTAAAATTTAATTACTTTAATGAATCCTTACAATTATAAGAAAGCGTTCGAAAATATCACCAATGCCATTATTTTTTGGTCACAACACGACGTACCCTTTTATCTTCTTTGCTTGAACCTAATGGTGCCCGTTGACAGACGTTGACGTGGGACCACTTCTTGTTGGCAATTACATTTAGACGTACTTTGCTGTGATCCACCAGATATATTACCTGTGCCATCTTCGTTTTTGGGAGGTGTTGCATTAGAAAGAGGAGAACACCCTGGCAAGTACTTGGCGGCAAGATTATTGAAGTTTTCCTCTGAAGTTACTTTTGCACGACTACTATCAGGCAATTTAATGTATACTGTGCCATCAACCGTCCACACATTCCTCATGCCAAAGTGCTTCCTGGCCTGCTTGTGAATATTTTGACGTATCTTTGTGAGAAACTCAAATAATGTGAAAGACGTACCTTTTAATTTGGTCTTAGATTTCCAAACTACTGATTTTGTGTGGTGATCATGAAACATCCACACCATCTGGATGATTGGCGGTCCACCACTGTGCAATTAAGAAGATGTTTTCTTCCTCGCACGACTTCCTTGTGGAATCGATTACCATCAGCGATTTTTCCGGACCGATACGACTTAGGGACCTTCAAGAAAAGAGCGTACTCCTTTTTAAAAGGCCGGCAACGCATCTGCAATTCCATCCCTGGTGTTGCAGTTGTTTATGGGCGGCGGTAGTCACTTACCATCAGGTAGCCGCATGCTCGTTTGCCACCTCTCCTATAAAAAAATCATGAAACTGGACGAGTATTGCTCTAGCTTGAGCTTTACCTTGCGATCTCAATCTGTGACACCGTTTGATCGAGGAGCTACTCACATCGGAAAGACCCATCTTGTTATGTATTAAGTTTAGAACCTTATCAATTAAGCTTACTTCAGAGTCCTCTGGGATACCATTGAACAGCAATACGTTTTGCCATTGTCGCATGTCAAGTCCATCAATTGTGTTTATACAACTTCTAACTTGCAGTTGCAGTAGACTAAACATTTGTGTGACCAAATCCTTGAACGCATAAAATTCCTGACTTAGCTGCACTAACATTGGACTGGAAGGGACCAGTGCAGCCTTCAGAAGAACTTCGAATTCTGCCATCTTTTGCATCCAGCTGACTTCCAGTTCTTTCTGTATTTTGTCTACGTTGTTGATGCTTGCCATATTGTAATTGTAATGTAACAATGCTTAATGGTGGTAAGTACAAGTGTTACTGATAGGTGATGCAGTAAGTTATTAAAACCTTGTTTACATAGATAAATTATTATTTGAATACATAAAGACACAAATACAAAACCTCTTTTCTTAAAGTATTTGTCGAAGAATTGACCCCTAACAATTCTACAAATTAATATAATTTAAAATTATAAATAGGAGCACTGAAAACAGCTATTGACTTTGTATACTGCATATATTAGAGGGCTATAGTCATTATCGTTATTAACTGTTTGTGAACATTGCATCACTGGACATGGGAGTATCCAATCAGGTATTATAGAAATATAAGAACGCAACGGCTTAGATGTCGTTCAATCAATCAATCAATCAAATTAATCAAGTCCGTATTTTACTATTTAGACACTAAGCCTATATAATTCTCAGAAATTCTCAGAAGAGTGCTGAAAAATTTGTTTATTTATTATTATTTTATAGAATAAGGTGACAAACGAGCACACAGTCCACCTGATGATAAGTAGATGCTTGTGACCAATGAACACCTACAACAATCTTCAATAAAGAATCGAATGCAGGTGTGTTGTCAGCCCTGACTTAAATGGAATACCTCACTTCTAGTAATAAGGTTCTCCGGTTCTCTACACTCACCTTACGAAACACAGACGCAATTAGCAGCTTAATACTGTTTTAAGCTGGTATTCTGTGAGGGTGTGATCCTACCCCGGTCGAGCAGTTTCATCCGTACTACAACCATAATATAGCCAAAACGTGGCTCTACCACGTATGTAAATCAGATATTGGTAGTGGTTCAAGATAGAAGTACTACATATTAAGGATTCAAATATATACATGCTCAGTACACGAATAATAAAGATTGCTGGTGAATCTCAACCAATCCAAATTAAGAAAGGCTGCCCGCAGGGTGGGGTTCTCTCACCTCTCCTGTGGAATATGGTCATTAATGAACTCATCAGCAAATTAAATGACAATCACTTCTATACAGTAGGTTATGCTGATGACCTGACAATACTGGTCTCTGGAAAGACAGCAAGCATAGTGTGCGACCTGACCCAAGCGGCTCTCCGTATAGTGGAGAGATGGTGCAGGGAACACGACTTAACCGTCAATCCAAATAAAACGGTTTTAGTTATGTTCACACAAAAACGAAAGCTGAATAACTATCATCCTCCAAGTCTTTTTAGCACAAAACTTCAGCTATCCTCTGAGGTAAAATATTTAGGTCTTACCTTGGACAGCAAACTTAACTGGAATAAACACATAGAAAACAAAATCAACAAAGCTAGTATAACTTTCTGGCAATGCAGGAACATGATTGGCAAAAGATGGGGATTGACGCCAAAAATCATACTGTGGCTTTACAAAACTGTAATTCGGCCCATGATCACATACGGCGCTCTAGTATGGTGGACCAAGACAAATGAAGCCACCATAATTAAAAAGCTTCAGCGCTACCAGAGACTGGCATGTATGGCTGCCACAGGCTGCATGAGAACTACGCCAACAGCAGCCTTAGAAGCGATGCTGGAGCTAACTCCGCTTCATCTACATATACAACAAGAAGCAACTTTAGCTGCCATCAGACTCAAGACCCTAAATCTTTGGAGTAAGAATAGTGTCCCTCATACAGGCATAATTGATAGAATTCACTCAAAAATTCCTATCCTACAAGCCAAATACGATAGGATTCCTAAACAATTTGTTTTCGATAAGAAATACAAGATACAGTTAAATGAAAACAGCCAGCCGGAAGGATTAAGCCCAAAAGAGCTTAGAATTTTCACCGATGGTTCTAAAACAAATGAAGGTGTAGGTTCTGGAGCTTTCTCTGAAGACCTCAATATTCACATATGCACACCGCTGGGTACCTATAACATGGTCTTTCAGGCGGAATGTATGGGTATCATTCAAGCGGCCATAGCAATAGATGCTAGGAAGGTTAATGACTTCCCCATCAGAATACTGACCGACAGTAGGGCGGTACTCCAAGCCCTGAGATGCAATGTGGTGAACTCGGGACTAATATATGAATACCATCAACGATTCAATGAGGTATGTAAAAACAACAATGTGACCCTGCAATGGATAAAGGGACACAGTGGATCCAGAGGCAACGATGCAGCAGACGAACTGGCTAGAAGAGGATCGGCTTTGGCCACTATAGGGCCGGAACCAATCATACCAATCCCCTTTGGTAACGTTTGTTCACTGGTACGTAGACACTTCACTAATCAACACGCTCAGCTTTGGAAAAATCTAGTAGACTGTAGACAAGCTAGGGATGCCCTGCCTGAAATTAACAGTCGCTTAACAAAAGCTTTAATGAGACTGAACAAGCCGCAGATTAGGATAGTAACAAGTGCTATCACAGGACACGGCACCTTTAACAAACATTTATTTACTATAGGTGTTACAGATAGTCCCCTGTGCAGGGCATGTATGGGGGAGGAAGAAACGGCGGCCCACGTGCTACTGAAATGTCCGGAGGTCGCTACATACAGGGCTAAACATCTCGGCACGCCGGGATCACTCCCCGAAGTTGCATGCAACATCAAGGGCCTGTTGAGCTTCTTCGGAGAGATCTCATGGCTCGAATAATCACATTATTCCTGCCCACACGCAAAATACGCGCATGGAGTTGCGGAAAACAGCCCGTCGTAAACTAAACTAAACTAAAGGATTCAATTGCCATATAATTACTTTGACGTCATAATTATTTTGCAGTCTACATTTATCTATTGGAATACTATCACCTTTAAGTATGATTTATTCATATTCCTAAACGCTATATTTTGTTATTGTTGTGTGGTTAACTCATGAAACTAATGTACGAAGTTTGAGATTAGTTTTAAAGATACACTCTTTATCCTACATACACCAACTTTGCAAGGTTTAGCTAATATCATCTTATTATTTATTTTCGTAACTTATTCTTAATAGTTATAAATAATCTGGGTTTGGCTATTTTTTATATTATCCCTTCAAGCGCAAGGCCATTTCTTTTTTTTTTTTGGCCTGTCCCTCCTGTTGGTGAGCCTGATCCTGTAGCATCATCATCAGAGCACCTAAGATAGGTGCTTTAGATGCAGAAGCTGCTGACGGGCCAGCTTCCGTGGTCGGCAGCTGGCACTACGACGTCTGCGATGTTGCACCACCAAATCGTCTCTGGTCCATCTCCTGTTGGCTTTGACTTCGGGTACAGATACCCTCCATGTCGTCTTTAGGTAAAACCGGCATGATTTGACCCCACTTCTGACACCAATTACTACGAGCTTGGGGTTCGAGACAATTTAAAACTGCCGATTGAATTACCAAGATTGACACTTTAATTACAGAACACTAATTACACTAATAATAAAACACAATTGTACTACTGATCACTTTAGTTCGCTGTTGTATCGCTTCGAAGTATTCGCTTGTATCGCCAATCCAATACTGACTCGGTCGCGGTCTATACCAACCTTATATAGGGCCTCAGGCAGTTTCCAGAACCATCTACTATAGAAACTTCTGGAATGTTCGAGTACATATCAATCCCGATTGACCAGGTGTCGATAGTTCTAGAAAGTTCTTCCAAGGAAATTTCTATAATGTTCTTGACTCTCCTAGTTCTGCTACTCGATACTAGAAGGCGCTAGTGATAACTAGTGTCTCCATGTACCATGTATAAATCGTGCCTCGCAACAATATTATAATACGTTTTTTTTAAACGTTACCTCCACACTAGAATTTTCTCCTGTATCGCAGAGGCAGTTTACAAACATAAATTGCACAAGTACAAACATCCAGACACGGAACAACTACTTGTAGACCATAGAATTACTTGTTCTGTGTGGGATTCGAACTTCCTTATCCTTAGTGCCGTAACTCATCATCATCATCATCATCATTAGAGCCCTTCACAAGTCCACTTCTGAACATAGGGCACCCTAAAAGAAACCCACAAAGCACGGTCCTGAGCCACCTGCATCCAACGACTTCTAGCATGTTAAAATTTTAATATCGTAAATTATATTTCCACCTGACCAACGCAGTGGATGCTTAAATATTAACCTCGCTACTTTATGATTAAATTTATAACATCCTTTTACATCCCCATGCAACTAAATAATGTAAATAACCGTAAACATAGTAAAGAAATAACTCTTTAAATAAATCAAATCAATGCGATCAAAACTATTGATTTCAGGATTAACGCACTGAGTTTATATTTTACAAATATTTCATATTTTTTTAATATATATTTTTTTCATTTTTATGTAATGTAAGAGAATCCACTACGAGCGAATTTAAACAGATTGACAGTGACATCTTCAGTTTCGATTTTTTTATGCCTAAAACGTGGAGGCAGTTAACATAAATTAAAAAAAAAAAACAAAAAACATTCCGACCAGGAACAATTAATTTTGGTACATTTGTACGTTACCACCACCACCTTATTACAATGAAGTCAAATATGTTTGATAAAATAAAAACTTACATATACTCACATTTTATTTTATTCGTTGAATCAACGCATTTAATTTATGGTCTATTCAATAGTGCTTTTAGCAGGTAAAGGAAAGCAAGTCATTAAATTTAAAATTGATTGCGAAAAGCCAGTGTTTACAATGATCATAAATTCAATTATGAAAGTAAATTAAAATTTTCGTGGCATGATGAACATAAAGTAATAAGTTGGGTAGGCTTAATTTAAAGTTTTAAACTGTTTCATTAAAAATATGTTACTTTTGGAGCATATAAATCAGTATTTATAATTTACAAAAAATCCTTTTCTAGGGCATCAATCTGTAAGCAATCTAGCTGGGCAAGCCTTCTGTCTTTCATTGAATCATTAGAGTCTATCAAAGTCTCCTGCTGAACAAATGTCTCCCTATAGAATGCCTCATAAGAGAAATATTTTCCATAATTGTCACGCCTGGCTGGTAGGTTGGCAACTGCACGTTTTCTAGTTGTTGAAGACACTGTTGCCCAACTCCTGGTTTGCTTCTCTCTGTCACCTTTTACAATGTTCACGAGACGCACGTACACGTACCCATATCGTACAGTCGATATTCTTACACCATCACTAAACAGTTAACCCTCTCCCGTTATGGGAAGGATTTCATAGGTGTTCTTCCTATGTCATATTTGTCCAATAAACAAAATATTCGGAAGATATGTGAAGGCCACCAACACGCACTGTAGTAGCGCACTAATTGTTCCACACCTCCAGAGGCAGTAGACGTAGTAGAACCTTCCTGCGGCTGTAATAGGGTTGCAACTTGAATGTGTCGGTATGACCAGAGAAGAATTACACTCTCACAAGAGACCAACACAAAATAGCATCTAAGTTAAATTAAATTGTCTATAATAATTACAATAAATATTAAATGCCAATATATATAATTAACCCGCCATTTAATATTAAATCATTTTTGTAGGGTTATTGTTCTTTATAAGTCACGTATTCGTATAAAAACATTTTGTTGCCAGTCATTTTCTGCCGACTTCCAAAAAGGAGACGGTACTCAATTCGACTGTATGGTTTTTTATTTGTGTTACCTCATAACTTTTTACTGGGTGAACCTATTTCGATGATTGATTTTTTTATATGAAAGCTGATACTTCTCGTGTGGTCACATATGAATTTGATCGAGATCAGACCTATAGTTTTTGAGTTATCCTTAATAACTTATATTGAAGTCGGCTGTACAAAATTATTAATTTTAAATTATGTGATTTTCCTTTTTAAAATATCGTAAAGGATCTTTAAAAGTGTTATAGTCTAGGAGGAATCGGCGCATGAGTACCGAAAACTAGAACTATATTGCTTAACCTGATATTTTTTTTTAATTGCAAGGAATTGTTATTTTGAAACGGGACTTTTTTATATTCTTTGATAAAATATGAATCTTTTACGATAAAGTTCGTTGTTTCGGAGTTATGAATTGTTGAAGTTTTGAAAAATGCCAAATTCAATTTATATAATTATATTACAATCAGATTATACATAATGAAAAATTTGTTATTTTAACTTACCTACAGAAACTAACTATATTTTCTATGAATAGTGTTGAGGCTTTTGTCATTCTGCATAATTAGCATTGTAACTTACTACTACCTTAAGGGTGCGTTTGCAAATCGGGCCAAATTATGCTGTTTTTCGGTACATTTTGTGACAAAACTAAACCAAATCAAATATAACTAATAACTACAACGTATAGAATGGTTCTTTATCTTCAAATGGTGGTAACTTTTTTGTTGAAAATAATAGTTTTTTACATTGTAAAAAGGATCTTCCCTAGCCATTTACTACAAAATTAACGATACCGGCTCATATTTCGGTACATTTTTTGTTCTATTATCAACATATATTAAGATTTCTAAAAATACTGTAAGTAGGCAGACATATTTAATAAAAAATGCTGGTGATTACTTTTTATCAAAATATCACAAATGGTCGTAAAAAAAATAAAAACTGATGCTTATTTTTTGACATATTTTGCTGATACGGATGAATCCTAATTGATTGCAATAAGGGTTATTTTATTTTTAGTGTCTGTTTTGATTTGTTGTACAAAAATTTCGATGAAACCACAGTCGGCGCTCGGCCGCTATCGCGGGTGGTCGCTGTATCGCCTGCAGCAGCTGAAAAAGATCGCTGTACAAACACAAAATATTCGAATTTGATAAATAGGTACCTGACCTGACAAAGTAAAATAATACATACATATATTATATAAATATTTTTATAATCACAAATTCGTATTATAATGTTTTGTTTCGCTAAAAGCAAGTGGGATTTATAATATATAAATATATATAAATCCTATTCGTCTTGGACTTTATGGAGTGATCTGAAAGTATACGGTGAATGCTACTAGAACTCCTCGACGAGTTGAACTAGGTGTGCCGAGTTTGGGCTCATTATGTTAGTTATGACGAGACCTTACCTCCGGATTTAAAGGAATGACCTGAAGGTGTACTTCGGTAACTGCTAGTGGAACTCCTGGACGAGTAGAACTAGGTATGCCAAGTTTGGGCTCATTTTGTTAGTTACGACGAGACTTTACCTCCGGACTTGACAGAATGACCTGATGGTGTACGTTGGTGACTACTACTGGGACACCTGGACGAGTAGAACTAGGTGTGCCGAGTTTGGGCTCGTTTTGTTAGTTATGACGAGACCTTACCTCCGCACTTGATGGAGAGCCCTGATGGTGTACTTCAGTGACTAACTTCTGGAACTCATGGACGAGTAGAACTAGGTGTGCCGAGTTTGGGCTCGTTTTGTTAGTTATGATGGGACCTTACCCCCGGAATTGATGGAGAGACCTGATGGTGTACGTTGGTGACTACTACTGCAACTCCTGGACGAGTAGAACTAGGTGTGCCGAGTTTGGGCTCGTTTTGTTAGTTATGACGAGACCTTACCTCCGCACTTGATGAGAGACCTGATGGTGTACTTCGTAACTCCTGGAAGAGTAGAACTGGGTGTGCCGAGTTTCGGCACGTCGGAGAAAATATAAATGGTATTACCAAATTCAAGGGCAACTGCGGATCATAACTAACAAACTCGGCACACCTAGTTCTACTCGTCCAGGAGTTGCAGTAGTAGTCACCAACGTACACCATCAGGTCATTCTATCAAGTCCGGAGGTAAGGTCTCGTCGTATCTAACAAAACGAGCCCAAACTTGGCATACCTAGTTCTACTCGTCTAGGAGTTCCAGTAGTAGTCACTAAATTACACCATCAGGTCTCTCCATTAAGTCCGGAGGTAAGGTTTCGTCATAAATAACATAATGAGCCGTAACTCTGCACACCTACTTCTATTCGTCCAGGAGTTGCAGTAGTAGTCACCAACGTACACCATCAGGTCATTCTGTCAAGTCCGGAGGTAAGGTCTCGTCGTAACTAACAAAACGAGCCCAAACTTGGCATACCTAGTTCTACTCGTCCATGAGTTCCACTAGCAGTTACCGAAGTACACCTTCAGGTCATTCCATCAAGTCCGGAGGTAAGGTCTCGTTATAACTAACATAATGAGCCCTAACTCGGCACACCTAGTTCTACTCGCCCAGGAGTTCCAGTAGTAGTCACTGAAGTACACCATCAGGTCTCTCATCAATTCCGGAGGTAAGATCTCGTCATAACTAACAAAACGAGCCCAAACTCATCACACCTAGTTCTACTCGTCCAGGAGTTGCAGTAGTAGTCACCAACGTACACCATCAGGTCATTCTGTCAAGTCCGGAGGTAAGGTCTCATCGTAACTAACAAAACGAGCCCAAACTACGCATACCTAGTTCTACTCGTCCAAGAGTTGCAGTAGTAGTCACCAACGTACACCATCAGGTCATTCTGTCAAGTCCGGAGGTAAGGTTTCATCGTAACTAACAAAACGAGTCCAAACTTGGCATACCTAGTTCTACTCGTCCAGGAGTTCCACTAGCAGTTACCGAAGTACACCTTCAGGTCATTACATCAAGTCCGGAGGTAAGGTTTCGTCATAACTAACAAAAAGAGCCCAAACTCGGCACACCTAGTTCTACTCGTCCAGGAGTTCCAGTAGTAGTCACTGAAGTACACCATCAGGTCTCTCCATCAAGTCCGGAGGTAAGGTCTCGTTATAACTAACAAAACGAGCCCAAACACGGCACACCTAGTTCTACTCGTCCAGGAGTTGCAGTAGTAGTCACCAACGTACACCATCAGGTCATTCTGTCAAGTCCGGAGGTAAGGTCTCATCATAACTAACATAATGAGCCCATACTCGGCACACATGGTACTACTCGTCCCGGACTTCCAGTAGCAGTCACCCAAGTATACCTTCAAGTCACTTCACCAAGATCGGAGCTGAAGTTATCATAACTAACAAAAGCAGCTCAAAGTCCACAGCCAACATCTCACTCCCTGTAGATGGCTTCTAGTACCTAGCTGTCTCTGGAGCAGCCATTTATATTTCGTATCTAAGTATATTTTTGTAGGTAATAAGAAATATGAAAAAAAAAAACAATCTTTCAAATTATCAAAATGTTTATACTTGATTGCGATTCCCGCAGCTAACCGTGCGTAAACTTGTGTGTGTGACCAGTGTCAATGTAATAGTTCGATTCTATACCTATCAATTTTGTAAACGCGTCCTTAAGTTCAAATTAAATTTTATCGCTTAGGTCACAGTAAGGATACTCGGTCGGGGACGTGATACAGGTGTTAATTAAAGCAGGTTGAAAACTTAGGCGTTCTATCGCAAATATATTGCTTTTAATAAAAATTTAAAAGGTAAAGGTTCACATTTCGACTGCGGGTGCTATCGGGCGATCAGCTTGACCAGTTTAGCAAGTAAAGTTTACTCGAAGGTTTTGACACGTAGGATGCAAGAGAAATCGGAAAGATTTCTATGGGAGGCACAATGCGGATTTAGACCTGGAAGAGGATGCACGGATCAAATGTTTTCTCTCCGTATGATCACGGAAAAGCTTCTGGCTGTTAACCAGAAGATTTTCTGTGCTTTTGTGGATCTTGAGAAAGCATTTGATAAGGTTGTAAGGAAGAAAATGTGGGAACTGTTGCCGGGGTATGGTGTGGATGGCCGATTGCTAAGGGCTGTGCAGTCTCTTTACTGTGACTGTAAAGCCTGTGTGCGGGTAGGGCATGACCTGTCACCCATGTTTAGCATCCAAACGGGCGTAAAACAGGGTTGTGTCATGTCTTCCTGGCTGTTCATACTGTATCTCGACAGCTGTTTACAAAAGCTGAAAGATAGCTGTTTGGGTGTGAAATTGGGTGACATAAAAGTAAATTGTCTGCTGTATGCTGATGATGCAGTGCTTATTGCACCATCAGAGGCAGAACTGCAGGCATTAGTCACGTGTATGAAAGAGGAATGTGAAATTAAAGGTCTCCGTTTGAATGCTAATAAAACTAAGGTTCTGGTATTTGAAAGGGACGAAGAGAGAACGAAGTGTGAAATATGGGTAAATCAGGAATGTCTAGAACAGGTAAATGAAATTGTATACTTGGGGAGTGCTTTTAGCCGGGATGGAAGATGTGATTAAGATGTGGACAGGCGTGTCGCTGCCGGGAACAAAGTCAATGGTGCCCTGACTGCGTTAGTCAAAAGGCAAGGCGTAGCGAAGAGTGCACGCCTTGCAATACATAACGCAGTGTTGGTACCGACTTTGTTATATGGCAGCGAAACCTGGGTATGCCAGAAGAAGCATAAAAGTAAGTTGAATGCAGTGGAGATGCGATCTCTTCGTAAAATGTGCGGCGTTACTATGGCCGACCGAAAGCGAAACGAAGAGATTCGCAATATGGCAGGTTTGAAAGATGACCTTATCACAAAAATTGATAAGGGCGTGCTTCGGTGGTTTGGGCACGTTGAGCGAATGAGTGAAGACCGAATGGTGAAGAAAATATATAGCGCGAAAGTTAATATTAAAAGGTGTCGAGGTAGACCGAGACTAACTTTCGAAGACCATGTGAGCAAATTGCTCGAAGAGGGTAGGGTCAAGAGTACTCGGATACCTAGACGTGCATGTATGAAGAAGATAATGAATCTGAAAGAAGCGAAAGAGATATGTAAGGATCGTGACACTTGGCGATCTGTTCTCTCTGGCTACCCCGTCAGGGATTGTGCGTGAAGATAAGTAAGTAAGTAAGTAAGAAAATTTAGCTGACCAAAATCTGTGGGTGTCTGGCTCCAAGATTTTGCTTTAAACAAAGCTTTTTAGAAATACTATCTTGTTTAAATTATATTAAAAAAGACTGTATGTAATATAAATTACTCTAAATCTATAGTACATAATTTTTTTTTCATTTAATTTTTAATGCATGATAGACAAATAAAGCTAAAACTAAATACTGTGATTTCTCAGTTGATATTTCTGAGACTTGGTTAGCCACTTGGTAGAGCCATGCTGCAGCTATATTAGTAGTAGTAGTTGTAGCACGAATGGGTCGGCTCGACCGGGGAAGGACCACGCTCTCACAGAATACCAGCGTAAAATAGCAGCTGAACGCTGCTGTGTTCCGTTCATATGGTGAGTGTAGAGAACCGGAGACCCTTTTTACTGGCAAAGAGGCATTCCATCTTAGTCCTCACGGGTGACAACGAATCTGCATCTTGAGTCTTTATTGAGGATAGATGTAGATGTCTATGGGTCACAGTAACTACTTACCGTCACGTGGACTGTGTGCTCGTTTGCATTTGCATTCCTCAGACATGCAGGTTTCCTCACAATGTTTTCCAAGCACGTAGTACATCAGCCCTTGAAATTACAAACAAGTAAAGCTAGTTCTAGGAAATGCACTTAGTCCCTGTGCTACCACGGCTCTAAAACGCATAATGTCTTCTTTATACACTGTCCCGTTGGTACTGTGGTCGTAAACGCGGTTACTGAACATAAGGTCCTGGGTTCAAATCCCGGGTCGGGACAATATCATTGGGTTCTTCTGTTAAAAAATTCTCAGTAGCAGCCCGGAGTAAGGATTTTGATGATGTTTAGCCCACGTGCCTCGGAAAGCACATAAAGCCGTGGGTCCTGCGCCTGATCTCTCTCCGTTCGTGTCGGATTCCCTTTCCATTGGATTTTAAGAGTAAGGGAATACAGAGTGAACTTGTGCTTGCGCAGATGGCTAGTCTCTGTTGAGACTTGCCGGCGTGACCGGAATCCGGTCTGGAGGACATTATTATTATTATCTTTTCTATAATACTGTCTTTCTGTTCACGTTCGAAAACCGTCTAAAATGGAAACAAAACTAGAACAAAAATTGAGCGTATACAAAAAGGTATCAAAACTTTCAAGCATGAAAATTGAATAAAAAGTTGAATAACTGAGGAATTAACTTTTTAATTATAAGCTTCGAAATGGCTAAAAAGTTTTATTGTTTTGCGAAAACAGTGGAGTGGTTCAGTTCATAGATTAATGTTGGCTAGTTTACTTTGAATTTCAACTAAGAATTATAGAGTACAAATTCTATAGTAATGTCAAGAGGTTTCCATAGTATTAACACAGTACTAACAGTCAACATCGCTCTCATCTGATGTATTTACTTATAAAAGCAATACGTAGCAGTCACGTAAGTGACACAACATTACTATTTAAAAATGTATTTATTGCTTTTCGAAGTATTCTCCGCGAAATTTGACACATTTTTCCATAAGATGGAACCAATCATTGAAGCAACCATTCCATTCGGAAGTTGGGATCTCCAAAATGGCCGTTTTGTAGGAGTCCACAGCTTCTTCAGGTGATGAAAATCTCTGTCCACGCAAATTATTCTTTATTTTAGGTAAAGTATAGAAATCATTAGGGCTTAGGTCGGGACTGTACGGCGGATGGTCTAATAATTCTATGTTTGCTTGCTCTAAAAACTATTTTGTTCTGTGTGCGGTGCGAGAACTCGCATTTTCGTGATGGATGATGATGCGGCGGTTGCAGTTCTCTTTACGGAGTTTAGAAACGACCTGTGGCAAACAAATGCTAGCATACCATTCTGCATTAACCGTTCTTTGTTCCTTAAGAGGAATAGTCGTAACATGGTCGGTTTTGGAGACAAACGTGGCCACCATTTATTTTGCAACACTCCGTGAACGAACAATTTTTGTTGGCTTTAACTCATTTTCGAACACCCAAACTCGTGACTAGTTTTTGTTTCGAGTTCGTACACGTATATCCAGGATTCGTCACCTGATACGATGTTGTATACTGCATTTGAGGATCCTGTGTGGAATCTTTCGAGAGTTCTGACGCACCAAGCGCGCTTTTTGCTCTTCACAAAGCGAATGCGGTATCGGGAAAACAACTTTTTTACACCTAATTGTTCATGCAATATTATTTGTATTTGACTCATGCCAATGTCTAAAGTTGCCTGAATTTCGCGGTATGTCACATGTCGATCTTCCTCAATCAGCTTATGCACAGCATCAACGTTTTCTTGGGTGACTGCAGTTTTTGGACGACCTTGACGGGGATCATCACTGAGCTTGACACGTCCACGTTGAAATTCAGCAAACCAGCGATAAATTGTGGTTTCATCACCAAATGCAGAAATCATCCGGTCAACATACTGTTTTTGTGTTAAACCACTTCGAAAGTCATAATAAATCATCGCTCTTGAATTTTATCTAGTCAATTCCATTTTCTCAACGACTAAACAAGTTTGACAAAACCTTGTGACAAGACCGAGAATCTTTTTTTTAATAAATAAATAAATGGTATTCGATTTTTAAAACCAAGGAGTTTTCAATTAAAAAGATTTTAATATGACAGGAACAGTGGAAATATTCCGTTCCCGATACTTTTAGTGCAGCCTATGTACAACTGCGCGAAATGTAGACAAACAAATAGAACGTATATTTACCTTTAGGAAAACAAACATCAACTCGTCGTTTTAAAGTGTTTTTTTTTTTACACAATAGATATATTTTTCTTTTTTTAGGGTTTTATTAGATTTAAGTATGCTAGATATATATATGGCCCCCACTATATAGAGTGATGACCTGGTAAGATATGCAGGAAGTCGATGCATACAGATGGCTGAAGACCGCGCTTTGTGGTATTCCTAGATGGAGGCCTATGTTCAGCAGTGTACTTGTGAAGGGTTGTAACAATGATGATGATGACGATTAAGTATTTATTTATTTATTTATTCTTTATTGCATTCCTTAATCTAAAAGAATATAAAGGACGGACTGCCGGAATGCCTTGATGCATTCTCTACCAGTCAACCCAGTATGATATGTATGAAGTATGAAATTTCTAACTTCTGTTATCAAAATAATCGTCATTATTTCATCTGTATAGCTTTAAATATAACTAATTTCAAATCTTCTATCACCAATATTAATTTATATCTCCAATTTATTAAAATTAGCATGGAGATAAAATCAATTTCCATTTTGTTTTCAGAAGTTTTATTCGTGGTAGAGCTATGATGCAGCTATAGTGGTTGTAGCACGAAAGGGTTGGCTTAACCGGGGTATGACCATACTCTCATAGAATACTACTGTAAAATAGCCGCTTAATATTTGTGTGTTTCGTATGGTGAGTATAGAGAACCGGAAATTATACTGGAAACCACGCATTCCATCTTAGTAATCAGTGGTGACAACGCATCAGTATTTAGATTCCTAATCGAGAATTGATTTAAATTGTTATTGGCTACAGCATCCAATCAGGTGGGATATGCGCTCCCACCTGATTGGTGGTTTCACCCTTAATCAATAAAAAAAAAGAATAATTATGACGATCATGAAATGCAGTAAGGATTTTCTTTGATTCGCCATTGTGAATTGTATTTCTTAACTATACTCTTAGTGTAATGATTTCTTATATTTACGCAAACACTACACATTGAATAAAACTATATTTTTACGGCTTTTATCGCGTTTAATTTACTATTCTAATTCCCGACGTTTCGGGTGCCTTATAACAACCCATGGTCACACATGGTCGTTTTTTTCAACAAATGTTTTAATTAGACTTGCTGCTTTTTTAAGCAAAATACTCTCGCCTGTGCTTAAAAAAGCAGCAAGCTTTTAATATTCCTAATGAAAAAAATGTAAAAAAATCCTTTCTTATATCTATAAGTTTTTAGAGAAAATCTCTTTGAAAAACTGTGAAAATAATTGTGGAACAATTTAGATTTCATTGACATGCGGCGTGAAAGCGGCGAAATATAATAATTAACCACCCCATTCCGTCTCAACATCGATGAGTAATTATATTATCATATTATTACTCATCGATATATCGATATATAAAGATTAAGGTAAATTCTCACTAAATCGTAAGAGATTTAGTTCAAACAATGGAGTTTTAGTTGTTGATGATGAATGAGAATCATTGTTTAAAATAAATAGACAATAGCAAGATTTAACTTTAATATTTTAGTAGAAAACTCAAGTAAAATCGTGCTATTTTCTTAGCACTTCTGAAAGTGGAAGCATACAAAATAATCCACGTGTGCAATCCTTGTATCTTATACAAAATCTTTAATTAACATTTTACATATGAGTTACAGCATAAAAGATTATATAAATTGGAGCTTTCTGCTTGATTACGTTCATATTTATAAAACCTAAATATATTTTATTTTTGGCTATTTAATATAAAAACTTGTTGTTTTTATGTTTTGACGGCTTCATATAGTTCAAGTTCCAAAATCCAAATAATTGGGAATGAGGGTAAAAATATAAAAGGAAATACGAACAAATGAAGGTAGAATATTAATCTCCAATTTGTTTTAGCAGTATAAAGTATCGTGCAGGCCACTAAGATGATCAGTCTGTAATTCTACGAGTCACACTGTCGTTACTATACCCGATGGAGTATTCTACTAGAGTAGGTAAGGGAAGTCGACTTGCTGAGAGGATGCCCTGTTTTACATTGAGATATGCATTGTTGCTGTTGGTTTGCATACTTTGGTGTTATCATGTTATTGGGTCCTGATAATAAGCAGGGGTTGTTACCGAGTAGTGGTCTTTTATATAAATACTTTTGACGATAATTTCTAAAATTAGAAGTAGCATAGTTTGTTTCAATACATAATTATTCGTTTATCACTGAACTCTTGTTAAACGGCTGGGCTGATTTTGATATTTTTTTTTGTGTGTTGGAGTCCAAGGATCCGGATGGTTCACATTCGCAATTGGACACAGTAATCACTCGTGCGAAGCCGTTCTTTTTATTTATTAAGAGTTGACTCGTATAATGATTATGTAAGTACACAAATGTAATCTTAAATGTAATTCGTGGCCCTGTATGATGCAGGTTCGAATTAGAGCGTCAGTGAAAGACAAATAAGATGGCGGAAGAAAGCTCACGAGCGGATGGTTGACAAACAACGTGTAAATTACGCGTAAAAGAGGCTGTAAATGAGATGAAATGCCTCTATTCCAGTAAAAAAAGGTCTCCGGTTTCATTTGCCATACGAAACCCATTGAGATTCTATTTTAAGCTGTTATTTTGTCAGAGCGTAGTCATTCCTCGGTTGAGCCGCCCCATTCGTGCTACAACCATAATATAGCTGCGGCATGGTTCTACCACATAAATATAAAAGTATCTTCTTAAATCAGAAGAACTTTATCTGGAAATGGGAGTTAGATTTGAAAAAAAAATTAAATTACAAATGAATTTTTGATTTCTTACGCGGAAGAAATGAATAATTAAATGCTGGAGTTATCAAAAAGAAACGCTGTGCTTGTACTATTTGTTTACATGGATTCAATTTAATTTAACATTAATATTGTACATGTGTTTACTTGTAAAACTAGTTATCCCCCATTTTTTGTGAAACACTTCGACTTCATTTTTTATCCTAGTTTCACAGTTTATGTAGTATAAGATATTCAAGAAATATCTTTGAACGCAAAATGATAACTTAAGTATTATTACTTAATACTACTACTACTCAATATAGCTTTAAACCTATATTACTTATATTATATAAATCATCTGTACCGTCACCACTGTAACTAGCAACCGAAGGCGAAGCTAAGGAGTTTTGTGGTTACATTAGCTAACTAAATTCCGTTCGGCAGGTACGTAATTGCCGTAAATACGGTCGATGCGGGCTTCATTCCATTATGCGGAACGTTGTAAATACTTTAATAATGTTATGCATACAACAACGAAGGTACCAAAATTGAGTTTACTATGCTACTTATGAAAATATTTCATATAAGGCTAACTATTCCCGGCTACGCGTTGTTAAGGCTTTAAGCGGTCTTCAAAATGTATCTAAAAACACGTGCGTGTTCGATTCCAACGTTATGTCGAAATTCCAAAGCATCTGGATAAGTACTTTCGAATATTTTAGATGTTGAACAGGAGCAGAAAGGGAAAGTAATCTGATCGGTAATGATTACAAAACTTATATATTAAGTAAATTTATAGCATACATACGTCCCAGAGCTGGTCATTTCTTGGGCCTTCTCTAATTTGTGATAGGGTTTTCAGTACAAGAAAATGTCCACCACGTTTCCCCATTGCTTGTTGGCGAACTTCAGGTATTCAAATTTTTAACTTCTCGGACATGCAGATATTCTCGAGAAGGTTTCCTTCATCGCCGAGCACGTGGTAAAGTAGAACTTAAAATTGCAATCCGAATTCTTTTGTAACAACTGTAATGTGTCTTATCTTATGTTATCAATTGACAATTTTACAATTGCCAATGGGGTTCGAACACTGAACTCTCTAGAAAGTGGGTCCATGATAATGGCATAATCCTTAATTTTAATAAAACATAATGCAAACATGTACACTCTCCATATAATGCTACAGGGAAAAACACCACATTGAATGTAATAGGCTGGTGTGAGCCACTGTTTTATGTGCTTACATAATAATAAAATTAATTGTAAATGTAAATAAATTGAATTTGTCGATAACTTTAAGTATTTAGGACTGGTTATTGATCAAAACTTAAATTGTAAACCTCAAATATCTGATGTATGTACTAGGCTGTCGACGATATTAGGCAAATTTTATCATTTAAGCCACATTTTGTACAAAAAATCTATGTACCTTCTATACTATGCTTAGGTGGATTGCTTCATAGGTTATGGACTTGGTGTGTACTGTCGCACTTTTGCTTCTTATATAAAGAACATTAAAAATTTACAGATAAAATTTCTAAAATATCTGGTAAATGAAAAAGTTAAAGAAAATTGTAAGAAAGATCATAATAAGTTTTTCTCTATTTGGAAAATTTTACCGGTAGAACACAAAGTTAACATGTTATTAGTTTTGGAAAACATTAATAAAAATAATTATAAAGAAAAAGTGGATAATAAATATAAAGTTAGAAAAGAGACTCCCCACGAGATGGAGAGACGGCTGGTAAGACATGCAGGAAGTCGATGGATGCAGGTGGCTCAGGACCGTGCTTTGTGGCATTCCTTGGGGGAGGCCTATGTTCAGCAGTGGACTTATGAAAGGCTGTAATGATGATGATGATGATGATGATAGAAAAGGGAAATTTGTTGAGCCTAGTATTAAAAATTACTATGGTAGTTTTTAATACTAGGCGCAACAAATGCGATAGCGATGTACAAAATATTTAATACCAATGCTTTTTAATGAAATAGCTTACCCAGTCTATTGCAATATTGCAAGTTAGACCTGAGTGTAAATTTACAAATAAAAAGAATCTTAAGAATTATTTTTTAGATAAAATAGAACACATGCATGATAGCGTATATGACAATATGGTAGTGGATATTTTTACACCGCCACTACAAGGTTAACAAACATAGCGGTTCAATAATAATCCCTTTTACACTCATGACAGGAGATATAGTTATGGCTTTCCTTAGATTTCTACCACACGGCAAAACGATAACATTTCCAATGCCTAGCATCAACCGAGCAGGATTTATTTAGAGTCATAAATATACGAGAAAACAAACCTCCTTTCCACGTATAACTGTAATACGATAACATCAGAACGGAACGTTTACAATATACGTTACGTTAACGTATAACTACGTCTCAAGCCCGAAGATGTCCAATTGAAGTAGTGAATTATTTAATAGTTTACGATCGAAATGAATTTATTACGCGGTATGTACGAAACACAATACCAAAACGCCTTTTCGGTCTTCAAATTTTGATGTTGCTCAACTTGGTTGCAGGACTCCCATTCCACTGTTGTCTTCCTGTCTGAAAGGTTTAGAGAGCAAGTATAATAACAGGCAGTGAGACATTCCATCTTAGTCCTCAGTAGCTCTGTAGCTTTCTTGACTGCGGGTGTCTTTTGACTGCGGTAGCATTTTACTATCAGGTGGACTTTAATTTCGTTTGTCATTTCAGTTTTATAAATGTTTATAGAGTCATGGTAGCTCAGGAGGTAAGCGCTCTCTGTAAATTTTACAATATGGGAGCAACCCAGGTTTAAAAGCTTTTACAAAAACTTATTTCGCAAATATCCGCGTTATAAAATAAAATGATGTGTCTTACCTAGTAAGAGAGGTACCTCTCTTAAATATCTTCAAGCCTGCTCTCTAATAATAGAGAGCCTCGCAATATGGTCGTTTGTCACCCTCACGGTGATCGGCGATTGGTTGCGTGGTTGGAGGGTGGGCGTTGCGCGGCGGTTTGTTTTTTTTTTTTTTGTTTGACGCAGTCGCTCGCTCATTAGGTAGAGAGCGGTTGCATCATCGGTTTGTATAAAAGGCAGTTGTTTTGGCTCGCCGCTCACTCAGCGGTTAGCCACCGTAGAGTCTATATCACCTGAGGATGCCTCGTGTAGAGGCGAAACACGTGTCGTATTATCGTCAGTGGTGTGTCTTGCCTAGTGTAGTGGTGTTGGGAGTAGCGGTGCTGGGATTAGTAGTGACGGGGATAGTGCACGCAATTGAGGGAGGGCGGGAGGTGCTTCTTCATACTAGGTAAGACACATCATTTTATTTTATAACGCGGATATTTGCGAAGTAAGTTTTTGTAAAAGTTTTTATATAATGGATTTCCACAAAGTAACGCCTGATTCTATTAATTACAACCCAGGTTTGGTCACCGCTGGCACCAGTGAAATTGTTGATTGCAATTTTAAGCACCAATATTTTTTTACAATAAGGGTGACAAACGAGCACACAGTCCACAGATGGTAAGTGGTTGTTGTGGCCCATAGATATCTACATCTATCTTCGTTTGTGAATTAACCGGTTCAGTGCGTGTCAGCCGAATTTTTTTGTGTGGCTTATGACACGCGAGTCGTGTCTTTTTAAAAATCGTTACAACTCGCTCAAATTGCGTTTTTGGAAGATTTACCTACAACAAAATATTCATTATTTTGCAAGTACTTCATGCCTATAGCTTCGTTTCTGGATATTTTGTAAATTTGAAATTTTTAGGGGTTGACAGCCTTTTTTTAACTTGTACATACTTTTACTTTGTGGGTTTTAAATCATGTTGTGCAAAAATAATCTAATAAGTAACAAATAATAGCACTCTATTCTGAAAGAGCTTATACTACAATCACAATATACCTATAGCGTGGCTCTGCGTATAAAAAGTTTACTAACATAAGAAAAATGTAGCGCAACTAACGCGTGAATTCATTAAATTCCTAACAAGTGTTAGTCATGAATACCTCGAACGCATATATCTATTCTAATAACAAGGCACTTCCTACTATTAGGTGTATATGAATTTCAAATTAAAACAAAAGAACTTAAACATGTTCTGTGATTACATGACAACTCTCAAGTGTAACCTTAATTACGTTCGTATTTTTTTTGACTCATACAATGGGCAGACTGTAAGTTCTGCGCTCCTGTTCACGTATAAATATTTGAATTTCAAAAGTTATATATTTGATTTATAACAGAAACTCATCTAACGATTAAAATTATTTTGGCGGGAAGTCGCTTGTTAATTGTTTTTCATCACTAGTATAAGTTTGATATCCGTAGCCAAAACGGAATTAACACGAAAAGATTTTAGGGTGATGATATTTTTAAGATGTTAAAAGTTTACTATCTCCGAAATATGGTACTCCTCATATTTAAAATGTTTTAGGAGAGAAGAACCTAATTTGAGCACCGTAAGAAGTTGGTACCCAGAATTTGATCGTGTTAATGATGAAATTTGTGAAGGTCGACCCCCAACTGTGAACATACAGGAAAATGTGGTGTGGTCGAGATCATTTGGGTGTTAGCATAAGCTAAATGCATAATTTATAATTAAAAATTTTGTACAGCCGACTTCAATATAAGTTGTTAAGAATAACTCAAAAACCATTGGTCTAACCTTGATCAAATTCATATGGGACCACACGAGAAGTACCAGCTTTCAAATAAAAGAAATCATTGAAATCGGTTCACCCAATAAAAAGTTATGAGGTAACACACATAAAAAAACATACAGTCAAATTGAGTACCGTCTCCTTTTTGGAAGTCGGCAGAAAAACAAACTTATCCCGAAAACGGGCTGGAGAGAAGTGAGATCACGGAATTCCAAATGCTATTTATGACATTGTGACAGGTGATGAAACAGGGATATATTGTTACATTCCGGGAAAAAATGCAATAGTATTCTGTATTGGTGTTTGAAGGCAACAGCGTCAAGCTGCAATACGTATAGTACTGCGATTGACCGTCTAAGGCCCGTGTTAATAAACGTTACTCAGCTCAAGTACACGCACTTGAGTACAATCTTGAGGTTACGCCATACTAAAATTGCATAAGACATCACGCTATGAAAGTAACTAAAATAAACTAATCTAGCTGTCTCAATATTGGTGAGGCTTCTAATCTTTCTTACAGCTTATGCTGCAGCACTAACGTCAGTGAAATATATCTCAAACACAGCCGCCACTTCTTGATTAAAACTAGTCTGTAGCGGCGCTGTCGTCGCGCCACGAGCGAAATACACCGAAGCCTAAATCGCGCTAACAAAGTTCCGAAGTTAAAGCAGCATATATAGGATTGCTCCGAACTACCAATCGGAGCGTTGGCCGCTCCCCGGACAAAACACCTTGCCCGGCGGGAGATCTCCCCTTTTCCTTCCCGCGGCCACAGTCCGCGTTATCTACATGAACAGGTAGGTTTAGCATATTCTTAAAAAAATTGAGCCATCAGAAGAAAAAGAAGAAGAAGTCCTGAAATAAGCATGTTTATAAATTAATCACTGACTCTATGAGTGTTGTAATACCTTGTACTATTCTGGGACTTATAACAACAAGTATCTGCCAGCTTGCTTTGCCATGCCGTGAAATAGATCCATAGGATATAGAGATTATTGTTGTGAAGGCGTTGAAAAGAAAATAATAGAATATAATAAAATCAAATGGAATGGAATAGAAATGAACAGAGTAGAATATAATTAAATAGAAAGGTTAAAGAATTAAATAGAGTGAAACAGAATAAAACAGAATAGATGATACTAGTAAGGAATAGAATAGAAGAGAATACAATGAAGAACATTAGTGTAGAGAACAGTAGTGGAGAGTAGAGAAGTGTAGTGTAGAGTAAAGCAGAGCATAGTAAAGTAGAGTAGAGTACAGTAGGAGAGAGTAGAATAGAAGAGAAAGGAGTAGAAAAGAATTGAATTGAATAGAATGGAATGTAATGGAGTGCAAAAGATTGGAACAGAACAGAACATAACATAACATAACAGAAATAATAGAAACCATACTTTTTTACGTAACGTGGCCCGAGTAGCACGATGCTCTTTGGACTCTGCCTACCCTCTCGGGGATATGATGTATTAACAACACAACTTAGCGTTTGTCATCATTTGTTGTTGCTCTATTCTCTTTTTCCAATTACAATTTCAATTTAATTTTTTTAAATTGATTTTTAAATATATAATATTTTATATAATATTAAATATAATATTTTGATGGGTATTCCCAGACCAACAAAGAAAGATAGCAGAACACGCGGTAGAGAAGCAACGCCAGAACCATGCTTAACTTATTGAAAGAACACTGAATTACGTACAAATGTGCATCTGAAATCATTTACGTCCAATCACATGGTTTTAGACGCTTAGATGTATGTGTGAGTTTGTCATGAAGTTAAGTAAGTTTCTGGCATCACTTTAAATGTCTAAAAATAACAAATGAACAGAAGTCATTCTATCTTTTTTTCGATCTGAGATCATATCCTAAGGTTTTTTTTTTAAAAAAAAAAGCTTACTTTTCACCCGATGGTAATTTTTTGCCCCACGGCATGTAAATATACTGACACTCTATACCTTTCAAACCACCACACAGAAATGCAAGTACTGTTATTTGGTGGCAGAAATAGATAACAGGGCAATACCTAAGCAGACCGACTCCTACTAAGAAAAGATGTCTTACCATCCAGTGGATTCTCACTTAACAAGCATATTTGCGATCACAGCAACATGCATCATAACTCTTGTTTTAAGTAATACTCCCCGTCAACTACTCATTTTGGATCTAATATTTATATAAAGTTTATTGAAATTCTTAAAACAATAAAGTATTTAGACAATTAGGAAAGTGTATAGTCTACTGCGGGTGTAATAATATGTAGTTAAAAATATATCAAAATTTGACGTGCAAATTATCTGCTTGCTCGGCGGTCAAGGAAAATGTTATGGAAAACTCTGTCCACACTAAAATTATACTAAGAATTCAATAAAATAGAAAATATCTAAACAGGGAAAAAATTATTTCGAGGATAAATGACAAAAATTTCTCTGATATCTATGAAAAACGATTTTACTACTTTACTTTAAATAAAATAAATATGTATTTTCCACATAAGATTCAAAATAAACAAACGACACGGAAAACTACAGCTTCTTTGAAATATGTGAAAAATATAAGTTTAACAATAGAAGCAAAGAACTGTTAACGACGCAGTGGACACTTTTAGAACAGTTCGAAGTAAAAATGCTGGATTTTTTTCTAAAGTTAGACTCGTTAATCTGCACTGTGAGATCTAATTAAAGGCCTGCCATGTTAAATGGGAGCTTTTACAAAAACCTGTTGTTTTAGTTCAAGTGTTTGTTCCTTTGAGATAAGGCGTATCTTATTGCATAAAGTAATAACTTCTACAGTTTGCGTCACCAGCTGGCGTAAATTGTTATACTTTACATTTAATGGTCGTCAGGAACTATTTATCTGGTAAAGGGTATTGGGTTACGAGAATTACCATAATATTATATTGCGTTTTGAATATTATATCTGTTATTCATTATTATGAGATTAAGGACAACGACCTAATGTTACACCGAAAACGCATAAAGCAATCTAGAGCCTACAATTTTGTTTGTCATACGCAAAATACACGTATATGTGCAGCAGGACACGAGTTGCATACTGGCGCACGTTTCCCGAACTTAATGTATTTGTGTATGAGTAAAATTGTAGGGCCTAGGGTGCTTCACAGATTTTAATTGGGATATATGTCCGTATTTTTGACGTCCGGTATATTAACATGTATTGATTGAGTAAGTACTGCGTGCTGCTTAATTTGATAAATATTTGCACCTGCTAAACACAGATTATACATAAATTATCAAACCGAATTGAATAGAAAGAAAGAAAGGAAGTATAAGTTAAAAGTCTTTTTTTTTTCTTTTTTTTTCGCCAATCGTTACACGACCATTGACGGGAGTGTATTTTCAATTTCAACGGAGATGCTGTTTTGTACACAACCTATTTTTTATTTTCTTATATAATCTATTTTTTAATTTCGTTACTGTTAAAAGAGGACATACCTATATATATATATATATATATATATATATATATATATATATATAACTAATACACACATTCATATCTAAAACTAAACTAATAATAATCCTTTGCGTCTCTGTTTATAACGTTTGTAAAATTTTACTAATAACCTTAAAAGTAAATACAACATATTTTTATTAAAACTAAGACTTTTTTATTACAACTAACAAATATCATATACTACTGTCATTATGTGTTTTATTAAAGTGATTAAGACTATTTACAATTATTTTGATAAATTTATTAAACGATTCCAAAGTTGCTTCGTTTTCCATTAATTCTAATAAGATATAGGGTGACACTCTGAGGTTGTTGCAAATTGTCTCGTGATTAAACCTATGTTTAGAGAAAGCAGAACATTGTTCTAAGAGATGGGCCAGCGATTGAGATGAGGTGTCATCGCATGGGCACTTGTCATAGTCTGTGATTTTAAATCTATATAAATAGGATTTATGAAATCCGTGATTTGTAAGAAACTGAGTCATATGAAAACTTGTCGTGAACAAGGATCTAAGTTTTTTAATGTCTCCTAAACTAGGTAATATTTCTTTAGTGTATCGGCCTTGTTCCGCGCTGTCATATCTAGCTTGCCAGGCGGTTAGATTGTCTTTTTTGATTCTGTGCGTAACGTAAGAGATGGGCGTAGCAAAGTAATCCGGTTTTAAGTGTAACCTGGCTCCGGCATTAGCCGCTAAGTCAGCTGCCTCGTTACCAGTGATGACTTTTGACCCAAGCCAGATCTATTCTGCCTCTATTGCATGCCTTGTGTGTGTACATAATATGATGTATTTGTATTACATTTGGGTGTGTGTTGCTTCTGTTGCTGATTGCTTTTATGGAGGGAGAGATAACGGAGAGAGAGTACGAAAATATGATACTATGGGGAAAATGGTTGGAGATTGCCCATTTGCATGCATTAAGAATAGCTAAAAGCTCTGCTTGAAAAACACTCCAGGTTGAATAAAACTACTTTTACGGATTTTATCGCGTTTAATTAACTTATTTTATATTCCCGACGGTCACGGGGGACTGAGGTGATTGACGTCCCGATGTCAAAGTTAACCCGAAGTACCTTCAGCTTTTTAATTATTAATTTAGGTCCGATCTACGCAGAATGAACTAACTGTGTCTTGAAGTCTTGCAGTGGTATGCTTGGGTTTAGTTTTAATTTTATGAATTACAGGATCCCAAGCAGGTGGTAGTACCCAGCCTCCCTCTATATTGAAATTAGGATGTTTTTTAATTTCAATAGCCTCACGTATCATCCTTGGCAGGAATCGATGTTCTTTCGCGAGAACTTGTGGTTTATCAAATCTAATGTAATGGTGGGGGCCGTCTAGGATATGTTCACAAACTGCAGACTTCCCGGAACGTTGGTGCTTCACGTCAACTATGTGTTCTTTTGAAGCACCAACGACAGCCGGCTGTCGTGGTATGCTTAGAGCATTCACCACCTCCTTCCTCGCTTTCCGGGGGGTAGCCCTTTTTAATTGCTTCTGGGCGCAAAAAAAATACCACTCGGAGTGTTGGCCGCTCCCCAGGCAGTACACCTTTCCCGGCAGGAGAACTTCCCTTTTCTTTTCTATGGCCACACCTACATATAAAAACTTAATATAAAATACTACAATGCATCTTGTAAAAGACGGCAGATATAAGACCTAAGATGTTATTTATGCTCTTGATATTAAAGTGTTTTCATTTGACCACCTGTTTCAAACCATTTTGGTAAGATTGCCTTTAGCTGGCGTACCAAACATACGAAAACTTTTTCATTATTATATAAATATTTATACTTTAAAAGAAAAGAGGAGTTTCAGATTTGACATAGTTAAAGTTTATATGGAGTAGGAGTGCAGAAAGATAAGATTAATATACATCTATACTTTTGCTCACTGGCTCTATTATGAAATTACCAAAATATAATTACACATTCTCTCCCTACCCTTTATTAAATGAACTAAAAGAGTCGTTTTAAATAATATTTTTCAAACAAAAAGCGGCTGATATAAATGTATGACCTAATGAATATGTTACTGGATAAATGTTGATCGATTGGTGTTCAATCCAATCATTCATGTTTTAGTTTTATGAATTTATGTTTAAAACGTCAACCTTTTACCATCAATCAAGAGTACAATACATTAAAACATTTAGAATTAGATATACACAAACTTCTTTTTATATTATTCATCAGCCCGTCAAATTTCCAGAGCCGTGGTAGCTCATGGGCTAAGTACTTGCTGTAAATTTCACAGTACACGAGCAACCCGGAATCGATACAAGCCAGCTAATTGCAATTTTGAGTATTGATTTACCACGTGAAGGAAACATCATAAGGTAACCTGCTTTTCTAAAAGAAATATTTCAGAGTCATATAAAGTCCTGTGCCCAGCGTTGGGACGTATGTTGGCTGTAACTTTAGTTTTCTATAAAAGTTCACTGCTGAACTTGGCGTCTCCCGTTTTAGGAAGTACATATTAACCATAATCACCACGCTAGGCATAGGCGTTCCCACTACAGACTGTAAGGCATTTCAACTTAGGTTATTTTACTTATTTAAGCCAGTGTTTGAATACAATCCTATCTGGTGGTGAGTGGTGATGAAGCTATAGATAGTAAATTTCACAGAAATCTAAATTTAGATTTCTGTGGTAAATTCGCACTGCCTTAGCGTAACAAAACGCTGTCACGTCTGGGCGTATTCAAGGTTCTCTTGAACCTTGAAGACGCCCACTTGAACCTTGAAGACGCCCAGACGTGACATTGTTATCGGATGGAAAGATAATTTTATGGGTCTAGGGTAATAATCTTCTTTACTGAGATAGACTACAAAGGTAATTTATAAATTATCGTGGTAGTAAATTGTGTCAACTTCAAAAAGGAGGTCCTCCGTCAGTATCTGATTGTGTGTACGTATGCTACGCGATATCTTCGCTAACTGTGAACCGATTTTCTTGATTCTTTACTTATTAAATATGTATGTATGGTATTAAATAAATTTTAATCGAAGTTGGTCTCATATAAAAAAACTACCCTAAGGGTGCAAAACAGGGGATGATTTTTGATGTTTCAAACGACGTTATTTTTATTATATTAAGCTTCTCATATCCCTTATTCTTCTCAAACCGATCAAAAAATTAAACTTTTTGCAAAAAGTAAAATCCAACTCCCAAGAACTACGGAACTTTAATTTTTTATACATAGTGTCTTAGCACCGACTTCGGATGCTTTCGAATTCGGTTTTTAACTTTCATTAAAGTTCACATTTCGAGTGTCACAAATTATGGGAAATTAAAAATAACCTTTGATATTTGCGCGAACACTACACATTAAATGAAACTAATTTTTACGGATTCTGTCTATCTTTGGATTTTATAATAAATTAATTTTAGTTCTTTGAATTCGGTTTTTAATTTTCTTCAAAGTTAACATTTCGAGTGTCACAATATATGGGAAATCAAAAATAACCTTTTCTTTCTCGCCTTTTTTTTTTAAAGACGTTACCCCCACACTAGGATTTTCTCCTGTATCGTGGAAGGAGTTTACAAACACAAATTGCGCGTGGACGAACATCTAGACCCGGAACAATTATTTGTTGGCCATACAAATACATGTCCCGTGCGGGATTCAAACCCGCGCCCCCCAGGGCAGCAACTCATTGCTAAGCCACTGCGCCACGGAGCCGTCCATTTGATGTTCAAACTGGAGATAGTGCCATAGCCAGTATATTTTAGAAATATTTGAGTAATGTCAGCACTGAGAAGCATTCAATAAACGCATTTTATGCATGGCTTGGCTTGTTGAGCTTTAGAGAGGGCTATGCTCGGGGTTTTTCTGCGTGATAAGCTTAGAAATTAGGATACCCGAAGTAAAATCAGAGCGACCAGCCCAACGGATTAATATGCTGAAGTGGCATATAGCCGGCAGTATAGCTCGAAGAGCCAACATTCAATGGGGAAGAAAAAAACTCATACCGGTAGGCGAAGTAAAGAGCAGCTCCCCACCAGATGGTGCGACGACCTGGTAAGACATGCAAGATCTCGATGCATGCAGGTGGCTCAGGACCGTACCTTGTGTCATTCCTTGGGGGAGGCCTATCTATGTTCAGGGTTGTAATGAATTATTTCATGAATTCTTGGCATTATAGAATTTCTTATCATGCAAGACCTTATTATTTATTTACTGACTGACAACAGCAGATCTCCTGGACCGATACGGCTTTAGAATTTCAAAAAAAGAGCCAACCCCTTTTTAAAGGCTGACAACGCACCTGTAACTCAGATTGGGAATGTTCGTGGGCGGCTGTATTCATGCACGGTCGGGTGTTATTTATGCTCGTATGCCTGACCCCCTCCTCGCCCCCTTCCCATAACAATGACATAATGTGACAATAGGATTTCATTTTTGTCTTTAGCTTTTTGTGTATAAATGGGTTTAAAGAGCCTATGAGAAGTTTGCTGCTGGGCAGAAGATTCTACCAATTACTAAGGCCCGAATTAATAAACGTTACTCACTCATCGCCGAACTCAAGTGCGTAATCATTTGATACGCCCTCATTACGATATCAGCATTTCAAGATCGTTGTTACTTAATAAGCACACAAAAATAGTATCAAACTCAAACTCAAGGCTCAAAGTACTAAGGCCCGTATTAATAAACGTTACTCGGCTCAAGTACACGCACTTGACTACAATCTTTAGATTATCATCTTATTAATAAACATATCTTAAGATGCGGCTTAACTTTACGATATCAGCTAAGTGCCACACTGATTTATAAACAAATCTCGGCTCTCAAGGCTGTGTACTAGAGTGCAAGTCACAGAACAGTATACTTAAGTACAGCGTTTTGAGACACTGTTTTTATATGTTTATTAATTAGCAACGATCTTAAGATGCTGATATCGTAATGAGGGCGTATCAAATGATTACGCACTTGAGTTCGTCGTTGAGTAACGTTTATTAATACCGGCCTTAGGAATACTGTTTTGCGACTGAAAGCTTGATCTCGTGAACGATTACGTCAAATACCGAAGTTTAGAATATAATTCATCACGTTTCGTTTTTGCTATGTCTCGTTGTCGTACGTTTATTGAATACATTTGTTTTGATAAAACTTTAATAAATAGAGCTGTATTACGTTACAAAGTTGTTTTCTACTTTCAAAAACCTTACAAAACTGTTATGTATGTATTTCGAAATACGAACTAAATTTTTACTAATTTTAAATAATAAACTAGTTTTACGGATTTTATCGCGTATATTAAATTATTGTATATTCCCGACGTTTCGAGTACTTTACAGCACCCATGGTCACGGGGGTGACTGAGGTGTATGACGTCCCAATGTCATAGTTAACCACGGCCACCTCCAGATTAAAATCATTATTTTTGTTCCGATCTACTCAGTATGAACTTACAGTATCTTGAAGTCTTGCAGTTTTATGCTTGGGTTGGGATTTAATTTTATTAATTATACTTACTGCTCCCGTAAATCCAAGATTCTACAAGCGGTACGTAGATAACACTTTCACAATTCTACCTCGAGATAAAGTAACTGCATTTTTAGACCATTTTAACTACATATATTTTAAAACTCAGTTCACAATGGAGTTGAATGGAGTGAAAAGGCAAACATCTCTTTAGCTTTTCTAGATGTGTTAGTAATTCGGAATCCTGAAAGCTCATTGAGCCACACTGTGTATAGAAAAGAGATCCAAACAGATAGATATTTAAACGATCACCATCCTTCACCGTTAGCTACCGTAGGTAAATCTTTGTTTCAGAGAGCACGAGAGATCTGTGACATTAATCACCTGGACGCCGAGCTCCAACACGTCAAGCAAAGTCTGCACGACAATAAGCTTCGGGTCCTGCGCCTACGTCACAGTGAACGAGTAAAGCCGGCCACAGTCGAGCGAGTACCTGCTGTACTGCCATATGTCAGAGGTATCACTGACAAGCTTAGCTACATCTTGAAGCGTGTTTCCATTAAAATATACTTCAAGCTGCAAGCATCAATAAAAACCCGCATTAAGGAACACATAGCTGATGTGAAGAGTCGACGCTCCGGGAAGTTTGTAGTCTATGAACACGTACAGGATCGCCCCCGTCACTACATTAAATTTGATAGACCACAAATCATTGCTAAAGAACACCGATTCCTTCCAAGGGTGATTTGCGAGGCCATTAAAATCAAAAAACATCCTAAAAACAATAGATGGCTGGGTGCTACCATCTGCTTGGGATCCCATAATTAATAAAATTAAGTCCCAACCCAAGCATAAAACTGCAAGACTTCAAAATACTCTAAGTTCATACTGCGTAGATCGGAACAAAAATTAATAATTTTAATCTGGTGGTTGCCATGGTTAACTATGACATTGGGACGTCAAACACCTCAGTCCCCCCAGTGACCATGGGTGTTTTAAAGTACTCGAAACGTCGGGAATATAAAATAAGTTAATATACGCGATAAAATCTAAAAAACTAGCTTTATTTAAATGTGTAGTGTTCGCGTAAATCTAGGAAAACATTATGTTTACTACTTAATTCAATATGTACAAATAACCTAACGCATTAAACCGACGATAGTGCCAGTGTCAAATACAAAACTGACGTATCATTTTTGACACTGGAAAACATATTGATTACTTAACTTTGATCTCGCGGGAAATTTAATTTATACAAAAATGGAAAGCAAGAAGCATTTATTTACTCCTATTGAGAAAAATGCTTTCTCGGTATTATAAAAAAATATAGTGCTATGGTGGAAAATAAGGAGACCGATGGCACGTCTCTACGTTTTAAAAATGAGGCCTGGAGTACAATAACTCTAGATTAAAAATGATAGTCCATACGCATCTAGCCAGGTAGGTAATTATATTCCTACAAATATCACTTTTTAAACATCAACATGGTAATCTGAATTTCCATAGCAGCATGTACATAGTTATGACATTTATTTTATCTTACAAATTATACAAGTAGTGGATGCCCTCATTACCTACTTTTAAATTTAATACATTATTTTAATTTAAATAATGAAATAAACTATACAATATGTACAGAACTAAAATGATGCTGTGGCAAAAAACCTTAAATAGGACCGCTATTTCTGGGGAAATTAAAAGACCTCTGTTTCACTAATGAATCTTTCTAATGTTACAATGTATATTATTACTGATTCTTGACCAAAAATCTGTATAATTTTTAAATGTTCACATCGTACATAACTTAAAAGGATCGGTGGCATCCCTTATATACTTAATTTTTTGGTAAACTATATAGCAAAAGCCGTAAAATGTCGTCATTGTACTTAATTTCGTCGTAATAATTAATTTCCCTTAAAATATTTTCAACGGCCATGTCAACAATCACGATCTATAGTCACGGACTACCCGCACTCAGATTTTAGCATCTCAAGTACACACACTTTAGAGGCGAGTTTCAAAAGTAAGTTTTAAAACTTGAGATACTAAAATCTGCGTGCTAAAATTTAAGTGAGATTGTTAAAGTTTTTTCAAAAGTCTATTAAAATGCAATTAATAAACTAGTTTATTAGTTATTTGTTTATTGTGATAAACTACTACGATTGTTCTCAGCCTAATTTAAATTTAAGCTTACATGTAACTTTCTTTATATTTATTTATTCCAACAAAAGTTAAATGAACTGGTGATGTACTAGCAGGGTCAAATTACGACACAGAAAACCCTCGAGGAAACGAACAAACTTTATCGCGCCGGCATTTTTCAGTCAGGATAAATATAAATAATATTTTTTCTAACTTCAAAAGAATTATGGACTCTCTTTCATAAACAACCAAATATAATTATATGAAGTTTCATCAACAGATATAAATTTGAAATAGATTTATTTTTTTAATAATGCCAGTTTCTGACGTTGTTCTGCATTTAAAATACAATTAATTAATAAGTTCACTACCTATTCTTTTATTATGATACTTGTGAGCCGTTCTTTTTGTAAAGTTTGTCTCTCTATCTGTTTGTAAAGTTTCATTAGAATCGTTTCAGCATCTGAAGATTAGCCCGGACAGACAGACAGACCGGAAATGGACAGTAGACAGTCTTAATAGCGTGCAAATAACCCTCATCTTAATATTAGATCGGAGGAAAAGTTTATTCAAATTCAAGAAATATTTACTGAAGTTTCACATATATTATAACTAAATTACATTTAATTATAATATATATGCCATTTTTTTCGATAACTTGTTGCCATCTTGTAGGTAGTGATATAATCCCGTTGCTGTAGGAATATTGAGATTTTAAATCAACAAAATGCGTCAAGTAGTTTTGTCAGTTCTTCCTTGATGTTAAGCTAATACTACCCAAAGAATTCTGAAGAGATCCAAACAGGTGAAAACCTGAAGGTGCAAGGTGAGGACTATATGGTGGATGCATTAACACTTCTCAACCAAGCTCTCTCAATTTTTCTGAGTAGCCAAAGTTGTGTGCGTTATCATGATGATAGACCACTCCTTTTCTATTGATCAGCCCCGGCGATTTTTTTCTCAATTTCTTACTCGAGTCTCATTAATTGTTGGCAGTAGAGATCCATATCGATGGTTTTTCCCGGCGGTAAAAGCTCATAATAAACGATGAACTTCCAATCTCACCATACACACAGCATCACCTTATTGCATGTTAATCCGGGTTTCGCTAAAGCCTCTGGAGCTTGACTACCCTTTGACCATGATGTTTTTCGCACGTTCTTATCGTTTACTTATACAGATGATCCACTTTTCATCACCAGTGATTAATCTTTTCAAAAATAGTTCGGTTTCATTACATTTCAATAGAGATTCGCAAATGAGTACACGATTCATTAGGTTTCTTTCAGGGAGCTCGTGTGGTATCCAAATATCGAGCTTTTTTGTTTAGCCAGACTTTTTCAAATCGGTCAAAATTATTTTGTGGTCAATCATCAATTCCTTAGCTATATAGTAGCTACTAATATGCCGATCTTGCTCCAATTTTTTTACAATGGCTTCGACTTTATCCGTATGAGGGCCACCAGAGTAAGCTGCATCTTTGACATCAATATTTCCGGACTGAAAACGCTTGAACCAAATTTGTACTACACTTACTGAAACTGCATTAGGTCCTAAACATTTTAAAATATTTTTACGGCTTAAGTCGCTTTTTATTGCTTTTTTTTTGTAATAAAACTTCAGAATGTATAAATTTTTTCGTTAGATTCACTCATTTTGTTGAACAGAAAAACAATTGAAAAATGGCGTGAAAATGTTTTTTACTTTTAATATTATTTTTCTTAATATCCTGTGTGTATTGATATTAAAATGAACCAGATACAAACAGTACAACCAAAGAGATTTATCTTCAATTTTATGCAAGCAAAATACGAAGAAACTTTTTCCCCGATAAGCCATTTTTCTTAATAGTATAGTCACTGATTTTATATACATGTATAGTTTCCACACGCAAAGGTACAGAAAGACATAGATAATAAAGATACAAATGAAAATAAAGCACGAGGACCTTTTGCCGTAACGATCGGGTATAAAAATCATTTATGGGCAATATTGATTTAATGTCGACGCATAAACGAAGCTAACTTCGGCACAGTGAAATACGCATGCAAACGTAGCTTATACTTAAACAAAGAAATGCGAATCGAACGTATTTTAAAACACAAATATTAATTTTGCGTCTGACTTTAACAGCATATACCGCTATCTAAGCAAAGCTATCATCTTGCTGGTGTTTCACATAGTCGCCTATTACGTCACCCACGTGACGAAATGGAATAATGGATTCTTTTAGGCTGCTACTACGTCTCTTACTACCACTTATTACAGGCTTTTTATTATAGAATTAGGGTAAAAAAAAGCACACAGTCCAGATGGACTACGTAAGTATGAGTAGTATGAGTAAGTGGATGATGTGTCCTATAGACATCTACATCTAACCGCGACTGGTAATCAAAATGCAGATGCGTTATGAGGACTACGATGTAATGCCTGGAGTCCAGTAAAAATAGTCTCCGGTTATCTACTCTTACCATACTAAACACAGCAGCATTGAGCTGCTATTTTACGCTGGTACTCTGTGAGAGCGTGGTCTTTCCCCGGTCGAGCCGAATCTTTCGTGCTTCTACCATAACATAGCTGCAGCATGGCTCCAGCATGTACAAAACTCCACCTAAGTCCATAACAACGCATTTCTGTCTTTATAGGTGAAAAGGTATCTGTAGCCTTCTTTGTTTGAAGTTGGCTGCAGGTGTCCATGGACTGTCTCTTACCAACTCGTCGACTGTAAGTTCGTATATCGATATAGTTTTATAAAAAAAATTACATCTATCAATTTACCGTTCTAGAGCAGTGACGGGAGAAACGGCTGGTAATGTGATCGCCGATGTGCCAGCCAAGCGTGGCAACTAGAAAGAATCCAAGGTAGAAGCCCATATCAGCGGTAGACACTTATGGGCTGATGAATAAATGAATGACCTAATAATCTCATGAGAGGCCTCACAATCTCTAATAATTATCATTATATATACTGGATGCTATGCTTCTTGACAAGAGAAATAGTTGCCCATGGGCAACTGCAACACCAGGGGAATTGCAGATGCGTTGCCTTCCTTTTAAAAAGGAGTAGGCTCTTTTGTTGAAAGACCCTAATTCGTATCGGTCCGGAAAAATCACTGGTGGTAATCTATTCCACAAGGAAGGTGTGCGAGAAAGAAAACATCTTCTAAATCGCACAATGGTGGACCTCCAATCATCCAGATGGTATGGATGGTATCGCAAGTTTTGTCGCGATGTGCGCTGGTGAAATTGAGCGGCTGGAATTAGCCCGAACAATTCCTCAGATCATTCCCCGTGGCAAATTTACGAGTAATAATTATAGTAAAGTGACACATTGAAGTTAACATATCCACATTGAATACCTCGGTGACATAAAACGTAATTGAACTGAATAAGTCTAACGCAAAAAAATGTTGAAAGTGACAAATTGAAAGTGATAATCCCTATAATACTGTAACATTTTTAGTATCCCTGTGGACTTCACGTTTTAGATATTTTTTGGTATTAATTGAACTGAATTATTTAAATCTTTCATATTTGTCTAAATTGTCAAAGGTCACAGACATGTTGGTTTCTTTGCGATGTTTTGCTTCACCACCGAGCACGTTGTAAATAGGCACTTTAAATCGCTATTAACAATTTCTTTGTTGCCAGCTTTGACGGCCCCGTATCGCAGTAGCTTAGCAAAAATTTACTGCGATGACGGTCGCGGGTTCAAATTCCGCACGGAACACGTATTGTCCTAGCTACCATGGCCCTCAACTTTGTGTTATTCAATATAGATTATAAGTAATACTTATTGAAAGTCACTCTTTTGTATAATTATCACTGATTCGATAAAAACCTCTGTCCTGGGAAGAACCAGCAAGAAACACAATTAACCACACAAAACAAATTAGAAATAGTTACATACATTACATTCTCATACATGTACTGAGAGGCCAAAGTTAATATATTAATTTCCTAAAATTATTGTTGGAACGACTCTTTAGGTTTTAAATCATAGATTGCGCTTATGGCCCTCTTCTGTAAAACAAATATAATTTCAATGTCAGCCGCGTGTCCCCATATCATGATTCAAGAATACAATTTTTACGTTGGTGAGTAACGCTGCAACTATATTGTATAATTATGGTTGTAGTACGAATGACTCGACTCGACCGGGGAAGGACCACGATCTTACAAAATACTTGCGTGAAATAACAACTTAATACTGCTGTTACGTATGGTGAGTGTAGAAAACCGGAGACCCTTTTAACTGGAAATATGGAATTTATTTTCGTCCTCAAGTATGACATACAATGCATTTGCATTTTGATTATTAATTGAAAACAAATGTAGATGTCTATGTCTGCATAGCTGGACCTGATTTTGTTAATAAAACGAAATCATTGTTTTCTTGTGTTGTTATACTAATTATTACAGAGTTACATGTGCGGCCGGAATATGTTTAAGTGACACCTAGGGCACATAAATCACTATTTTATACGAAGGAATAAACAAAACACTTGTTGAGTGAAATAACGAAGTGAGGGTAAGATTTAATACGATTACATTTAAGCTTGAGGCTTTTATTTGTCACATAAATGATTGAATTTTATTTAATATAGAATATGGGTAACAAACGAGTGCACAGTCCACCTGATGGTAAGTGGATGCTGTAGCCATAAACATCTACATCTATCCTTGATTAAGAATTAAAATGCCAATGCGTTGTCACCCCTGAATACTTAGATAAAATGCCTTGTTTCCACTAAAAAGGGTTTCCGGTTCATTACGCTCACCATACGAAACACAGTAGCATTAAGTACCTAGACAGGCACATCATTAGTTTAGATTACACAGATTATTTGGCAAATATTTGGACCAACAGAAGGAGAAGAGTACTGAAATAAACATATTTATAAATGAATTACTAGCTACAAATGTGTTGTCACCTCTGAGGACTAACATAGAATACCTTGCAGCCTATAAATATACAGACTCTTTATACCCTTCAAACCGCAATACAGAAAAGTAAGTGCTGTTATTTGGCAGCAGAAATATGTAAGAGTATACTCTTACCTATTTCTGCCGCCATACTTACCAACGCGAACTCTTACTCAGAAATAAGTCCTACCACTCATTAGATTCTCACTTGACAAGCATATTGGCGGTCACTTTAACATGCATGATATCTCTCGCTTCTACTACTCCCCGTTAATTACCTATTTTAGATCTAATATGTATATAAAGTTTATTAAAATTCTTAAAACTCTTAAAGTTTTAAAATAACTGTGAAAGTTATAGCGTACTGCAGGTGTAACAATGTTAATTTTAAAATATAAGTTGTACTATTATAATTCAATGAAATAGAACATATTATCTAGACAGGAAAAATTAATTTCGAGGATGTATGACAAAAATGACTGCCCTCTCTGATCGCTATGAAAAACTATTTTCTTTGACCTATGACTACTTTACTGTAAACAAAAGAAATATTTCCCACATAAGCGTTAATATTAACAATTGACACGGAAAACTACATCTTTAAATTTGAAATTTGTGAAAAATATAAGATTAACAATACATGCAAAGAACTGCAAACGAAGCAGTTGACACATTTAGAACAGTTCAAAGTAAAAATGCTGGATTTTTTTTTCTAAAGTTAGACTCGTTAATCTGCACTGAGAGATCTAATTAAAGGCCTGCCATGTTAAATGGGAGCTTTTACAAAAACCTGTTGTTCTAGTTCAAGCGTTTGTTCCTTTGAGATAAGGCGTATCTTATTGCATAAAGTAATAACTTCTACAGTTTGTGTCACCAGCTGGTGTAAATTGTTAGACTTCACATTTAATGGTTGTCAGGAACTATTTATCTGTTAAAGGGTATTGGGTTGCGAGAATTACTATGATATTAAATTTCGTTTTGAATATTATATCTCTGTGTCATTATTATGATATTTAAGGACGCGCACTTAAATATACGGACGTAATGTTTCACTGCAAACGCGTGAATCAATCTAAGTCCCACAATTTTGTTTGTTTAAGTTGTCCCGTCGATCATTTATTTGTGCGTACAAAAAATAAGAAAACATTTTCATTATTATCTTTATATTTATACGTGAAGGGAAAACTTTATACCCCTTTTAAAACACATTATGCACACGGAGGACTGTGATATGTGTTTTGAATAAAAAATAAACATTCATTATTTACGTTCACACTGCGAATGTAAATTTACAAATACATAATAGTTTATAGTCAAACAGTTGAACAGAGAGATTGTCGCCAAAGAGTTTTTAAATGTTTCCAATAAAATAATAACTAACAGATTGACTGAATGAGCTATGGATTTTGTGTGTATGGCAACGCAAAAAATATTTTGTATTTTGTATATTAGATATGCATACGTGTTTCATGTATTATTGTGCAATGTGAGCATATATAATACAACATATATGTACTGAGAGTTGAAAGTGAAATAGAGCTTGTTTAATATATAAACTTTAAAATGTAATGAATTACGGTCGAATCTGGACCACTGGATGATCACTAGTAACAATAGAGACACAAACAGTCTAACCGTTTTATTTAGGTTTGATTTAGGCCTAGACGATTCCAACAAAAAGAACAAACAGACAAACAACAAAAAGAAGGCTGCGGATATTATGAGTTATCACATCTTTAGCACTATGATGTAATTGCCAAAGCCTGCAATTATACATTCTCGCCCTTCCCCTTAATTAAATTATCTTAAAGGAGTCATAATGATTTCTTATATTTACGCAAAAACTACACATTGAATAAAACTACTTTTACAGATTCCTTTTACAGGGTGCTGTAAAGCACGCATGGTCACGAGGGACTGAGGTGATTGATGTCCTGATGTCAGAGTTAACCCGGAGTACCTTTAGTTTTTTCATTATGAATTTTGGTCCGATCTACGCAGAATACGAGCAAAGCCGGCCACAGTCGAGCGTGTGCCTGCTGTACTACCATATGTCAAAGGTGTCACAGACAAGATTGGCTACAACTTCAAGCGAGCTTCTATAAGAACATTCTTAAAGCCGCCGAAGAAGATTAGTCAGTTCTTACCAACCGTCAAGTGCAATATTCCTCTACAAGATGCAGGAGTGTACAAGCTTGATTGTGAAAGTAATCTCTCATATATAGGGCAAACAAAACGATCAATAAAAACCCGCGTAAAAGAACACATAGCTGACGTGAAGTACCAACGTTCCGGGAAGTCTGCAGTTTGTGATCATATCCTAGACGGCCCCCGCCATTACATTAGATTTGATAAACCACAAATTCTCGGGAAAGAACATCGATTCCTACCAAGGATGATACGTGAGGCTATTAAAATTAAATAACATCCTAATTTCAATAAAGAGGGAGGCTAGATACTACCACCTGCTTGGAACCCTGTAATTCATAAAATTAAAACTAAACCCAAGCATACCACTGCAAGACTTCAAGACACAGTTAGTTCATTCTGCGTAGATCGGACCAAAAAAAATATTAATTAAAAAAGCTGAAGGTACTCCGGTTTAACTCTGACATCGGGACGTCAATCACCTCAGTCCCCCGTGACCACGGTTGCTGGAAAGCAACTGAAATGTCGGGAATATAAAATAAAATAATAGACGCGATAAAATCCGTAAAAATAGTTTTATTCAATTAAATCAATTTACAAATTTAGATATAGCATTATTTACTTCGCCATATTTTGTCGATTTAATTTGAAAATTAAAGAAGTGTCATCTGCAAATGATACTTCCCTACTATGTAATGTATACAAGAAACAGAAAGGGACCGAGAATTGAACCTTGACAACGCCTATTTGTACCGTCGACCCGAAAGAGCTCATACTGTTAATGACAACTTTTTGCGTTCTCTTACTTAAATATGAAATATTTAATTTAAGAGCATCACTTCTTACACCGTAGTGTTGAAGTTTCCTGATTAATGTTTCATGGTGAACACAATCGAACGCCTTGGATAGGTCATATAATATACTCAAATTATCCTGTGAATTCTCCCATGCATTAAAGATATATTTAATGAGCTCAACACCGGCATGAGTTGTCGAGCAACCTCTTGTGAAACCAAATTGATTTTATGAAGTAAATTATTTATATTATAGAAATTTAACATTTGATCAAGAATAATTTTTTCAAAAATCTTACTAAGTATTGGTAGTACAAAAATAAGTCTAAAATTAGCGGGGTCTAATGTACTACCAGATTTAAATAAAGGTATTACTTTACTATGCTTCATTAAATCAGGAAACACACCAGATTCGATACTAGTATTAAAGATAATAGCTAAATGAGGCGCGATTGTATCTATTATAGACGCGATAACTTTAACGGAAATCCCCTACAGATCCGCAGTTTTCTTAACATCAATAGTTTTAAAATATTTTACAATATATTTTGATGATACTTTATTAAATGTAAAATTCTTTGTACACGCATTTACATTTTGTTTAAGTGACGATTCGGCGACGGCAGGAGAAGATTCAGTGACTTAGTAGTTAAGATCGGAATATCAGTAAAATATTTCTCAAAAACCATTGAAACGTCTTGATCTGATACAGTTAATTTGTTGTTAACACTTAACTGGTAGTTTGAATTGCGAAAGTTGATATTACCAGCTTCGCTTTAAATAATACTCCATGTCATTTTAATTTTATTAGAATTCGTCTTAATTTTATTGCTCAAATGCAAAGACTTGGCTGTGAAGCACACTCTTTTAAATATTTTTTTACATATTCCCTAAATTCGACTCTGATTATATGACATATGATTATTTGATCTTTCATGGTAAAGATCATATAACCTATGTCTGCTTTTATGGACTCCTACCGTCTCCCATTCATTGAATGACTTCCGACTGTTCAAGGAGAATGTTTTAGAAGTAAAAGTATTATTAAATTCTTTGCTAATAAGCTAAATAATGTTCCATTCAAAAAATTAGGATCATTTTGGTATGAAAGTGACGGAAGTTTTTTCACTATATTACTTCTAAATTTCTCCAAGCAACGTGCATTTACTGGAACAAACACAACTTTCTCATCTACTTGCTTTTTATTAACATAAGGTAACGATACTACTTGTCCACAGTAATGAGAACTTAATTTTTGAATAATACATTTATGCAACGGCTTCACATTTGTAAAATGTTATCTATACATGTTGCACTAGATTGAGCAATACGCGTTGGCTCTAAAATAAATTAAAAATACCATATGATTTAAACATTGATCTAACTTTAATATTAATGGAATAAGCTTCTAGGACATTGATATTAATGTCACCACATATTACAACAGATTCATCCTGTTTATTGAGCTTAGCAAAAACTTCCTCCATATTTTTTTCAAAAGTATCGTATATAGAACATGGGGGTCTGTAGACGCTCACAACAATGAGGTGCTCAAACTCAACACATGCCATTTCTACAGTTCACTCAACAGAAAGGCTCACAATATATTTACGTTCTTTACATGATAGAATTTACTAGCTAATATTAAGGAGTCACCTCTTAAAACTGTTTCTCTATTGAACGAACTGACCACCTGGTGATAACTGAAGATAAACCCGGAAGAGCTCATACTGTTTACCAATGTTCAGTAATACATAAAATATGCTATTTAAGAACAATTCGATTTCTAACTCTTTGGTTATCATGCCTTGTATATTATGATGCACCAGGTGTAAACGATTTTCATTATCACTCTGTGGAGTCATATAATTAAAGATTTGTAAGCTACATTCTAAAGTATGTATTTAAATTATTAGAACTGCCAGAAATTTTTTTTTATAGGATAAGGGTGACAAACGAGCACACAGTCCACCCGATGGTAAGTGGTTGCTGCGGCCCATAGACATCTACATCTATCCTCTGTTACAAATCAAAATGTAGATGCGTTGTCACCCGTGAGGACTAAGATGGAATGCCTCATTTCCAGTAAAAAGGGCCTCTGGCCACCTGCACTCACCAAGCGAAACGCAGAGGTAAACTTTTACTTCACGCTGGTTTTCTGCGAGGTCGTGGTACCACCCCGGTTCGAGCCGGCCTATCCGTGCGACAGCAAAAGCTGCCGCGTGGCTCTACCACTGTTAATTAATTACCTTCTTTTTAACCTTGTTACTATAAGGGATTTCAGTGCAGTCTAGTAAAATAGGAGGTAGGGAAGACCAGTCAATTTTTTCAATTAATCTAGAACTACAGATGATAATGGCCTGAGTTTGCTTAGGATTAATCGTTAAACCATAACGTTTACTCCAATTCGAAATACAAGTCTTAAAATCCATTGACTCCACGGTATCGAGCCACCTATTTCAACGCCCTTCGTCGAGAGATTTCAGAAAGTCATCAGCTATTTTATAGTTACCCGTGCGCGTGTACTCATCAAATAGTTTTCAGCAAGGGATGTACGCCTTGCGGTAGCCTCGGGGAATGCTCTTTTTTGTTGTTGCTATGATAAGTTTATGTATCCATCTGATAGCATCATCCATGTCAGCGCTGAATTTGGACCAGTCTGCTTTGTGGAAGTTCCGTCGAGGCAAAGGCACGGAGTTTATTAAGGGAACCTTAATACCAACCTCCACAAGCACCGGTCGGTGCTGGCTGTTCGAGAAGTCTGAGAAAATTCTTCGTGTGGTTTGTAATAAGTTTCGATTGATGTCACAGGTAGTAAACGTTAAGTCTGTATTATAATACCGTTTCCATCTTGCTGATCTGAACGATCCTCTATCCTTGGCATTAAATACCAGGTGTAGGTTGTTGTTCTCCGCCCATTGCACGATGTGTTCACCATTTGCATCATTTTTGTTATATCGCCAGGTCGTGTGATGACTATTGAAGTCGCCGGCATATAGGAATGGGTGTGGGAAAGCGGGGAGGTTTGTAGTCCTTGAATAGTTCGGTGGTTTGTATACGTTTACAATGGTAAGGTTATTGATCTTTATTGCAGAGGCAAATACATCCGGACCCCAAGGCAAGTCTCCGCAGTGACATGTTTAATACCGTCTTTTTTAACATAAGTGGCGATGCCATATTGCGCGTGGTTAATTGCATGAGCAAGGTAGTATCCCGGGATAGCACCACGTTTATATAGATCCTGTTCATCTCTAGCGTGAGTTTCTTGTAAAAGGAGTACGTCTATGTCATTTTCTAATAGAATCTTACTTACTACTTCGAATTTAGTTTGACTAATACCTTCTAAATTAAGTTGGCACATTCGGGTAATAGGTTCAATATCTCTAGACCGGTGGCTCTCCGAGGAGAGCTGATTGCATTGCGGCATTTCAAGTGGGTAATTAAATGATACATGAAACAAATAGCCTCCTTAAGAGACAATCTATGGGAGAGGTCTATGTTCAGCAGTGAACATTTATAGGATGTAACGGTACCGGTAATTAAATTTAATATAGCTAAAAAAAATTTAAGGAGTAATAATTATAGTAAAGTGACACATTGAAGTTAACATAACCACATTGAATACCTCGGTGACATAAAACGTAATTGAGCTGAATAAGTCTAACGCAAAAAATGTTGAAAGTGACAAATTGAAAGTGATAATCCCTATAATACTGTAACATTTTTAGTATCCCTGTGGACTTCACGTTTTAGATATTTTTTGGTATTAAGTGAACTGAATTATTTAAATCTTTCATATTTGTCTAAATTGTCAAATGTCACAGACATGTTGGTTTCTTTGCGATGTTTTCCTTCACCACCGAGCACGTTGTACATAAGCACTTTAAATCGCTATTAATAATTTCTTTGTTGCCAGCTTTGATGGCCCCGTATCGCAGTAGCTTAGCAAAAATTTACGGCGGTGACGGTCGAATAAACAAAACACTTGTTGAGTGCAATAACGAAGTGAGGGTAAGATTTAATACGATTACAGTTAAGCTTGAGGCTTTTATTTGTCACATAAATGATTGAATTTTATTTAATATAGAACATGGGTAACAAACGAGTGCACAGTCCACCTGATGGTAAGTGGATGCTGTAGCCATAAACATCTACATCTATCCTTGATTAACAATCAAAATGCCAATGCGTTATCACCCCTGAAGACTTAGATAAAATGCCTTGTTTCCACTAAAAAGGGTTTCCGGTTCATTACGCTCACCATACGAAACACAGTAGCATTAAGTACCTAGACAGGCACATCATTAGTTTAGATTACACAGATGATTTGGCAAATATTTGGACCAACAGAAGGAGAAGAGTACTGAAATAAACATATTTATAAATGAATTACTAGCTACAAATGTGTTGTCACCTCTGAGGACTAACATAGAATACCTTGCAGCCGTAATTAAACGCATTCACGAGTTCAGAACTACACAACCAAACTCGGAATAAATAAAAATATCATTTGGCAGAAATGACATTTGACAAATAACCGTGTCATTTTTAAATTTTTATGACTGGAAGGGCACCATCTTGTAAAACCATCAAAAACTTGGGATTGCATTTTTATTTTTAGCAAGTTATTTGGTTTGATTTATTCTCTCATTTTATTTTTAACGAAGTCCCTGAATTTATCTCTTATTTATGGTATACTGTACATAGACTGGGCCAGAAATGGACCGTCTCCTTTATAAATTCTTCTGTTTATTAATATAAAAACTGAAGAAAATAATGATAATATCAAAAGAAATTATTAATTTATAGATATGGTTATTAAGTTCGTTCTTAGATCATTTTTTATATAATGGAATATTAATTAATCGAATATTAAATTGTATTAATTAAATTTAATTCTTGAGTGGTGTTAGAATATTCGCTACATCATATCATCCCGTGGGTGTCGTAAGAGGCGACATAGTAACCAAAACCAGGAGATAGGAAGCAGTATCTTCCTAATAAGAACAACAAAAATAAAAAAATCAGCTGTCAACCCGCCTGCCAAGCATCAACTATCGCAAATATCGTCCTTAAGAGAAAATCTATGGGAGAGGTCTATGTTCAGCAGTGAACATTTATAGGATGTAACGGTACCGGTAATTAAATTTAATACAGCTAAAAAAAAATTACGAGTAATAATTATAGTAAAGTGACACATTGAAGTTAACATAACCACATTGAATACCTCGGTGACATAAAACGTAATTGAGCTGAATAAGTCTAACGCAAAAAAATGTTGAAAGTGACAAATTGAAAGTGATAATCCCTATAATACTGTAAAATTTTTAGTATCCCTGTGGACTTCACGTTTTAGATATTTTTTGGTATTAAGTGAACTGAATTATTTAAATTTTCATATTTATCTAAATTGTCAAATGTCACAGACATGTTGGTTTCTTTGCGATGTTTTCCTTCACCACCGAGCACGTTGTACATAAGCACTTTAAATCGCTATTAGCAATTTCTTTGTTACCAGCTTTGACGGCCCCGTATCGCAGTAGCTTAGCAAAAATTTACGGCGGTGACGGTCGCGGGTTCAAATTCTGCACGGAACACGTCTTGTCCTAGCTACCATGGCTCTAAACTTTTTTTTTATTCAATATAGATTATAAGTAATACTTATTGAAAGTCACTCTTTTGTATAATTATCACTGATTCAAAAAAAAACCTCTGTCCTGGGAAGAACCAGCAAGAAACACAATTAACCACACAAAACAAAATAGAAATAGTTACATACATTACATTCTCATACATGTACTGAGAGGCCAAAGTTAATATATTAATTTCCTTAAATTATTGTTGCAACGACTCTTTAGGTTTTAAATCATAGATTGCGCTTATGGCCCTCTTCTGTAAAACAAATATAATTTCAATGTCAGCCGCGTGTCCCCATAGCATGATTCAAGAATACAATTTTTACGTTGGTGAGTAACGCTGCAGCTATATTGTATAATTATGGTTGTAGCACGAATAGGGTTACCATATCTCAGGATTTGTCCTGAGATTTCAGCTTTTTTAGACTCTTCTCAGGATTGCGGCTGGATTTTGCAAATCTCATGAAATCTCAGGATTTTTAGAACTTACAATATAATACAGTTTACATTTTAAAAGATCTCTTAATAAAAAGTTAAACAAACTAAAAATAATTTTCCTTTGGTAATAATTCCACAATTAAAATCAAAACTTATTTATCCAAGTAGGTACTTAAACAGTTTTATCATACTTAATATGTGAAGATACCTTTTTAAGTAAGGTTTTCTTCTCAAACTGTAAAACAATCTCAGGATTTTTAAATGGAAATCAGGCCTCTTCTCTGGACTTTTAATTTTTTCATCTGGTAACCCTAAGCACGAATGACTCGACTCGACCGGGAAAGGAGCACGATCTTACAGAATACTTGCGTGAAATAACAGCTTAATACTGCTGTTACGTATGGTGAGTGTAGAAAACCGGAGATCCTTTCAACTGGAAATGTGGAATTTATCTTCGTCCTCAAGGATGACATACAATGCATTCGCATTTTGATTCTTAATTGAAAATAAATGCAGATGTCTATGTCTGCATAGCTGGACTTGATTTTGTTAATAAAACGAAATCGTTGTTTTCTTGTGTTGTTATACTAATTATTACAGAGTTACATGTATGGCCGGAATATGTTTAAGTGACACCTAGGGCACATAAATCACTATTTTATACGAAGGTATAAACAAAACACTTGTTGAGTGAAATAACGAAGTGAGGGTAAGATTTAATACGATTGCAGTCAAGCTTGAGGCTTTTATTTGTCACATAAATGATTGAATTTTATTTAATATAGAATATGGGAAACAAACGAGTGCACAGTCAACCTGATTGTAAGTGGATGCTGTAGCCATAAACATCTACATCTATCCTTGATTAAGAATCAAAATGCCAATGCGTTGTCACCCCTGAATACTTAGATAAAATGCCTTGTTTCCACTAAACAGGGTTTCCGGTTCATTACGCTCACCATACGAAACACAGTAGCATTTAGTACCTAGACAGGCACATCATTAGTTTAGATTACACAGATTATTTGTCAAATATTTGGACCAACAGAAGTAGAAGAGTACTGAAATAAACATATTTATAAATGAATTACTAGCTACAAATGTGTTGTCACCTCTGAGGACTAACATAGAGTACCTTGCAGCCTGTAAATATACAGACTCTTTATACCCTTCGAACGTCAATACAGAAATGTAAGTGCTGTTATTTGGCAGCAGAAATATGTAAGAGGATACTCTTACCTATTTCTGCCGCCATACTTACCAACGCGAACTCCTACTCAGAAAGAAGTCCTACCACTCATTAGATTCTCACAGCATATTGGCGGTCACTGTAACATACATCATATCTCTCGCTTCTACTACTCCCCGTTAATTACCTATTTAAGATCTAATATGTATATAAAGTTTATTAAAATTCTTAAAACTATTAAAGTTTTAAAATAACTATGAAAGTTATAGCGTACTGCAGATGTGTTCATCTTAAAATATAAGTTATTATAATTCAATAAAATAGAAAATATCTAGACAGGGAAAAATTTATTTCGAGGATATATGACAAAAATGACTCTGCTCTCTCTCTTTTTTTTTAGGATAAGGGTGACAAACGAGCACACAGTCCACCTGATGATAAGTGGTTGCTGCGGCCCAGAGACATCTACAACTATACTCGTTTGCGAATCAAAATGCAGATGCGTTGTCACCCGTGAGGACTAAGATGGAATAACTCATTTCCAGTAAAAAGGGCCTCCGGCCACCTGCACTCACCAAGCGAAACGCAGAAGTAAACCTCTACTTCACGCTGGTATTCTGTGAGATCGTGGTACCACCCCTGTTCGAGCCGGCCCATCCGTGCGACAGCAAAAGCTGCCGCGTGGCTCTACCATTGTTAAAACCGACACTGTCGTATTCTTGGGCCCTTGGACAGAAGTTGTGGTGAGTCAGTGTGCGAATGTTACGCCCATCTGATCGTTAAGAAAAATAATTTTCTTTGACCTATGACTACTTTACTTCAAACAAAAGAAATATTTCCCACATAAGTTTTAATATTAACAATTGACACGGAAAACTACATCTTTAAATTAGAAATTTGTGAAAAATATAAGATTAACAATAGATGCAAAGAACTGCAAACGAAGCAGTTGACACATTTAGAACAGTTCGAAGTAAAAATGCTGGATTTTTTTTTCTAAAGTTAGACTCGTTAATCTGCACTGAGAGATCTAATTAAAGGACTGCCATGTTAAATGGGAGCTTTTACAAAAACCTGTTGTTCTAGTTCAAGCGATTGTTCCTTTGAGATAAGGCGTATCTTATTGCATAAAGTAATAACTTCTACAGTTTGTGTCACCAGCTGGTGTAAATTGTTATACTTCACATTTAATGGTTGTCAGGAACTATTTATCTCTTAAAGGGTATTGGGTTGCGAGAATTACTATGATATTAAATTTCGTTTTGAATATTATATCTCTGTGTCATTATTATGATATTTAAGGACGCGTACTTAAATATACGGACGCAATGTTTCGCTGCAAACGCGTGAATCAATCTAAGTCCCACAATTTTGTTTGTTTAAGTTGTCCCGTCGATCATTTATTTGTGTGTACAAAAAGTAAGAAAACTTTTTCATTATTATCTTTATATTTATACGTGAAGGGAAAACTTTATACCCCTTTTAAAACACATTATGCACACGGAAGACTGTGATATGTGTTTTGAATAAAAAATAAACATTCATTATTTACGTTCACACTGTGAATGTAAATTTACAAATACATAATAGTTTATGGTCAAACAGTTGAACAGAGAGATTGTCGCCAAAGAAATTTTAAATGTTTTCAATAAAATAATAACTGCCAGATTGACTGAATGAGCTGTGGATTTTGTGTGTATGCCAACGCAAAAAATATTTTGTATTTTGTATATTAGATATGCATACGTGTTTCATGTATTATTAAGCAATGTGAGCATAGATAATACAACATATATGTACTGAGAGTTGAAAGTGAAATAGAGCTTCTTTAATATATAAACTTTAAAATGTAATGAATTACGGTCGAATCTGGAACACTGAATGATCACTAGTAACTATAGAGACACAAACAGTCTAACCGTTTTATTTAGGTTTGATTTAGGCCTAGAAGATTCCAACAAAAAGTACAAACAGACAAATAACAAAAAGAAGGCTGCAGATATTATGAGTTATCACATCTTTAGTACTATGATGTAATTGCCAAAGCCTGCAATTATACCTTCTCGCCCTTCCCCTTAATTAATTACCTTAAAAGAGTCGTAATGATTTCTTATATTTATGCAAACACTACACATTGAATAAAACTACTTTTACAGATTCCTTTTACAGGGCGCTGTAAAGCACCCATGGTCACGAGGGACTGAGGTGATTGATGTCCTGATGTCAGAGTTAACCCGGAGTACCTTTAGTTTTTTCATTATGAATTTTGGTCCGATCTACGCAGAATAAGAGCAAAGCCGGCCACAGTCGAGCGTGTGCCTGCTGTACTACCATATGCCAGAGGTGTCACAGACAAGATTGGCTACATCTTGAAGCGAGCTTCTATAAGAACATTCTTTAAGCCGCCGAAGAAGATTAATCAGTTCTTACCAACCGTCAAGTGCAATATTCCTCTACAAGATGCAGGAATGTACAAGCTTGATTGTGAATGTAGTCTCTCATATATAAATAATAATAAATAATAAATAAATAAATTTTATTTCGTTTTTAAAAAGTAAATGCCTTAAAAACTAGTAGATTGGAACCTCCATTTAAGCAAATAATGCCTGTGTTTGGAGGGTCCGCCCTTCCATTACTATATCCATGTTACAAGGCAGTATGGATAAACATATTCTATATCCATATTAATGTTATATATTACTTAAATTCTATATTTATTCTATTACTTATGTATGGTTGTGTGTGTGTGTGTGTGTGTGTGTGGGTGTGGGTGTGTGTGTGTGTGCGTACGTGCGTGCGTGCGTACGTGCGTGCGTGCGTGCGTGCGTGCGTGCGTGCGTGCGTGCGTGCGTGCGTGCGTGCGTGCGTGCGTGAGTGCGTGAGTGCGTGAGTGCGTGAGTGCGTGCGTGCGTGCGTGCGTGCGTGCGTGCGTGCGTGAGTGCGTGCGTGTGTGCGTGCGTGCGTGCGTGCGTGCGTGCGTGCGTGCGTGCGTGCGTGCGTGCGTGCGTGCGTGCGTGCGTGCGTGCGTGTGTGCGTGCCTGCGTGCGTGCGTGCGTGCGTGCGTGCGTGCGTGCGTGCGTGCGTGCGTGCGTGCGTGCGTGCGTGCGTGCGTGCGTGCGTGCGTGCGTGCGTGCGAGCGTGCGTGCGTGCGTGCGTGCGTGCGTGCATGCGTGCGTGCGTGCGTGCGTGCGTGCGTGCGTGCGTGTTGCGTGTGCGTGTGTGTGTGTGTGTGTGTGTGTGTGTGTGTGTGTGTGTGTGTGTGTGTGGGTGTGTGTGTGTTTGTGTCGATGCTTGCGTGAGTTAAAAAGAGTATGTGTGATATCAGTGTCTGAATCTGAGCCGCTGATACGAAATAGAAAATCGGTAGAAAAGCGTCTCTTCTTAAAGTACATAACTTTAATAAGAGAACGCTGCGCCCTCTCTAACTCCAGAAATCGAGTTTTTGCTGCACCACCCCAGACAGGAATACAGTAGGTCAAGAAGGATTGAGCAAGAGCGATGTAGATTTGATTTAGGAGATAATTTGGTGAGTCCTCATCCGATTTGCCCAGCATTACATGTCTGTGGGTTTTGAAGATCCAAGTTAGCTTCCTCATTCTATTGATGACATGATCAAGGTGTGGGTACCATGATAGTCTTTGGTCTACAATTACTCCCAGATATTTTGTCTGAACTACCTTATCGATCCTAGGGCAGTTACAGGTGTTTTTCTGCCGACTTCCAAAAAGGAGCCGGTACTCAATTCGACTGTATGTTTTTTTTTTTTCGTTTTTTTTTTTTTTTTATGTGTGTTACCTCAGAACTTTTTTCTGGGTGAACCGATTTCGATGATTCTTTTTTTATTTGAAAGCTGGTACTTCTCGTGTGGTCCCATATGAATTTGATCAAGGTCAGACCAATAGTTTTTAAGTTATTCTTAAATAACTTATATTGAAGTCGGCTGTACAAAATTTTTAATTTCAAATTATATTAGTATCCGTTGTACATTCATGAATTTTTAAACTGAAGTCGGCCTGAGGTTGCGAGTTGTTTTTAGTACTAAAACATATATAGTCGGTTTTAAAAGTATTTAGGGTCAGGAGGTTATGTTTCAGCCACTGAGCGATTCGCAACAGACCAGCCTCAGCACTAGTTTTGACCACCTCCCAAGAATCACCGGCAAATACTACAGCCGTATCATCAGCGTATGACAAAACTCTGGCGTTATAGATCCTCATGCTACATAGGTCGTTGATGTAGATGAGAAAGAGGGTAGGTCCTAAAACGCTGCCCTGCGGCACGCCATACGTCACTTCAACAGCTTCACTAGTGCAACCATTTAGTTTTACTCTTTGTCTCCTGTCCGTTAAGTAACTCTGAAAAAGGGCAAGCGGAGTCCCCCTTACTCCCATATCTTCAAGTTTATGCACAAGGATGGGGATGGACACAGTATCAAAAGCTTTTTTCAGATCGAGGAAAACCGACAGACACTTTTTACTGTTGTCAAGTTGCCTAGTTACAAAAGAGCTTAACTCCGTGATTGCATCTTCTGTCGATTTTCCCCGCCTGAAACCAAATTGTGAAGATGATAATTTGTTAAATTTATTTAAGTAATTTAGTAGTCTAGTATTAAGTAGTTTCTCTAAGATTTTAGATATTGCTGGCAGAACCGAGATCGGCCTATAATTGTTAATATCTTCACCGTCCCCACCCTTGTATACGGGTGTTATAATTGATTGTTTCAACGGTGCAGGAAACACACCTTTGTAGAAGCAAAGATTTACAAGGTGGGTGATAATGGGAGCCAAGTCTTCAACAGCCAACATTAGAAATTTATTTGGAATATAATCCCATCCTGGGGCGCTGTTTGATTTTAGATAGAGGATAGTGCTACGAACTTCATCAACATGAGTATGCAGTAGTACAAAAGAATTTGGTTGTGTCGGTTTATTTTCTATTAGTGTTTTAGATGTTCTTGTAACGTGTTGAATGTTATTTGCAAGTTGTAATCCTATATTGGCGAAATAGTCATTAATAAAGTTAGCCGATTCAGAGGGCGAGGACCTTAAATTAAACAGTTTAGTATTAGTGTTATGTTTTCCTTTCGAGTATATAATGTTTTTAATATTATTCCAAAGAAATTTATTATTATTTAAAGATTTTGTAATGGTGTCCCTGTCATATTTTCTTTTTAGTCTTTTTATTAAGTTGTTACAGTAATTTCTGTAGCGTCGGTAAGTAATGCAAAGAATTTCATTGTGAGGGTCATTACGTAGCCTTTTCTGAAGTTGGTTGCGATTTCGTATGCACCGCAATACTCCTGGAGAAATCCACGGCTGTATAATTCTTTTGTTGCATGATATACGTGTCACCTCAGTATTCATCTTTAGGCTTTCTATAATTCTTTCTATTAGGTAGTTAATGACAGTCGTTGGGTCGTCACTAAATAAAATATCAGATAGATTACTATTTTGTAAATATTTTAGAGCAGCGTCAAAATTTATAGTGGTTTTAGTTCTATTATCTTTAGTTAAATTTTTTATTTTTGAGATTGATAGAAATGTTTTAAAATGATCCGTAGTTGTAGTTTGCAAAATCGCTATAGTTGAATTGTATTTAATTTTATTAATTTTTAACATGAAATGGTCAAGGCAGCCTTGCTGCCTAGTAGGTAATGTATGTCCCACTAATATGCCATGGTTAGCAAGCATGTCCAAGTAGTTCATTCTGTTTTTATACACATGCAGAAGTTCATTAGGTTTGGGTCCAATATTTATATTGATACCACCTGTTATTATAATGCTCCTATGCGAGGGAAGAGTCTCTAAATGAGAGTTTAGCGTATTGATAAAATTTGTAGTGTCTGGGTTCGATGGTGATCTGTAAATACATAATACTGTAGTATTCAATACATCAATCTGTAGACATGATGCTTGATGTAAAATTACTTCCTTGACTTTGTGTTTTAAGCTTTTTTTATATATATACAACTACTCCATCACTTTGATTTAGTTGGGATGAGGTACAATAGACTTCATAGTTGTTTAATTGTGGGAGATGTTTATTGGGGTTTATTCTACATTCCGTGAAGGTGATAATATCAATTTCAAAAGATAAGTTTGCCAAAGTAAGAGTAAAATCGTTAAAATTTTTGTAGATACTAACAATATTCTGAGATATTATGGTAAAGTCATTTTTATTAATTTGTATGAGTCTCTCAAGATCAGCGGTATCGCACTCTAGTGCCTTTGCTATTTTAATATTGTCTAATTCTTGAAGCGTATACAACGTTTCATCCATATTGAAACAGATGTAAAAATAATCTAGGGGTAGTGATAATTAAAATTTGCATGACTGTAGGTAAGTTGATAGTAAAAAGGGGTATAATGGAGAAGTGTTGTTCGATTAGTTTCATTAATGCTTTAAGTGAGTAGCTTATGTTAAGAGTGAAGATGTGAAGACATATGTATACTAGTGTGGATTGAGTTTTGGGAGCAAGTTTATGTAGGATTTTATCATGTGTATTGTTTACTGCCGCAATCATGTATATTTGAGAGTTTATGTTTCTAAAGTGTATGAGTGTATGTGTGCGTGTGTAGGAAAAAGTGTGTAGTGTTTGGTAAAAGTTTTTAACAATTTTCATAAGTTCTATATGTATAGAGATAGACATCAGATAGCACAATATGGTATAACAGTACATAATGTTAAGCCATATACAAAATGCAACAATACAAAGCATCAAGGTTATATTAGGGAACAGATTAGACACACTTGAAGTTGAAAATGGGCAGTAATATAGTCAGTCTTGTTCTAAAAGTAATTTATGTACCTGTTGTTCTGTTTTAATCATGATAATTGGCGATTGTTCGCTTTTCCGCACATAAATTTTGCCATAAGATGTCCACACATATTTATAGCCTTTAGATTTGGCAAGGTCACGGGCCAGATAATGAAGCCGGGCAGCCTTTGGTGTCAGATTCTCTGAAAGAAAAACCGGTGTATCCGCGTGAGACTTAATACCAAGGTGCTTTGCGCACAATTTGGTTTTATTTCGTATGTTGAAAGATTTAGCCATTTTTAGGAGATCTGTTTTCAGTAGCACTGAGCCAGTTTACACTACAATAGGGGTGTTCTTATGTTCTGGCTTTTTTCCTCTCACCCTATAAATATCTTTAATATCGGTCTTGTTTATTTTGAAGTCAATAGTTTCTGATAGCGTTACCACCATTTCAATTAAGTCCTGTTTAGTCTCAGATTCCTTTTTAGGCACTCCCTTTATTTTGAAGTTCGTCTTGCGAGATGAGAGCTGCAAATCCTCCAATTTATCTTCCAGGAATACGATATATTCCCTATCTTCCCGTGATCGATCTTCAAGGCTATTTATTTTATGTTTCAGTTCTTCATTATGTGTCGTTAAATGAGCCAATGATGCTTCTATGCTTTTGTTAGTGTCTTGAATTTCTTGCATTTTCGTGCACAATTGTCGAAGCTCTTCCCTATGCAAAGTGTTGAAAGTTGTTATAAGTTGAGTTATCTCCATTCTAAAGGCTTCAAATTGTTGTTGCGGCATTCCCTGGGCAGGTCTACGCGGTCGATCAAAAACAGCGTTCAGTGGAGATTCGTTCTCCTCCGTAGCGCAAATTGACATATCTGGGTCCGACATAGCTACTGTTAAGTGAAGACTATATCGTCACAGCGCGCTACAAGTACTAGAATAACAGAATGCGTGAGCAGTGCGTAACCGGCCGTGAACGATGCGTAAGCAGCGAGCGAGACGTTGCTGGAGTCACTAGGGGCGTAGCCAGCGGGGTGGGGCTTAGATCGCAGCGTTGCACTTCACTATGAGTATGAATGAACAGCTCCTTGTAACTTATGCACTCTTATTTTTGTAAGTCGAATTAATTCAATGAATTATTATTTATTTTTGCAAAAATAACTGTCGTATATAACAATATAATACACTGAAGTTTCTTGACACAACGACATACCATAGATAATATATAGGGCAAACAAAACGATCAATAAAAACCCGCGTAAAAGAACACATAGCTGACGTGAAGTACCGACGTTCCGGGAAGTCTGTAGTTTGTGATCATATCCTAGACGGCCCCCGCCATTACATTAGATTTGATAAACCACAAATTCTCGGGAAAGAACATCCATACCTGACAAGGATGATACGTGAGGCTATTGAAATTAAAAAACATCCTAATTTCAATAGAGAGTAAGGCTTGGTACTACCACCTGCTTGGGATCTTGTTATTAATAAAATTAAAACTAATCCCAAGCATACCACTGCAAGACTTCAAGACTCAGTAAGTTCATTCTGCGTAGATCGGACCAAAATTAATAATTAAAAAAGCTGAAGGTACTCCGGGTTAACTCTGACATTAATACGTCAGTCTCCCGTGATCATGGGTGCTGTAAAGTACCCGAAACGTCGGGAATTAATAAAATTAAGTTAATTAAACGCGATAGAATCCTTAAAAGTAGTTTTATTCTATTAAAAGATTCGTTTAAAATCTTTAACGGACAAAATAAAGCGGCTCATAAATATTTAAGCCAACTAATGCACATGTTAAGGCCTACGCATACCGGGACGGCATGGCAAGGGATTTTGCCGTTAGTCAGCGCACACTGGCCGCTTAGATACCGCGGCATTCCAGCACTTTGCCACGGCATGCCACGGCGTGCCGCGGCTCGACAAATCACGCCTCAGCGACTCCTGCTGCCTGATACACTTTTAGTCTTCAGTTGCGTTTGATCGAGTGTAGGTGTGCCTCAGTTTTAAAATGGTAGATTGGGATTTGGTGTTGATATCAATTATTGCAGATGAAGAAGTAGGTGCACAGGCTAATAATAGGGATAGAAGAAGATTTGTATAAATAAAAAAATGTTGATTGATTGGTGTTTCATTCGAATATTCATGTGTATTTTAAGTGTAACATGGCAAACTACAACCATCAATCAATAATATGACATAATATGAAAACATTTAGAATTTAATATACAGTCTTCTTTATATATGTTCATAATCCTGTAAAATTTTCAGACCTGTGGTAGCAATTGTCAGGGCAATTTTTTTTATTTATTAATTCTATAATGTTAACATAATTTTTTGTATGTACAACGCCTTCAGGATACAGGAGAAAATTCCACTGTTGGGTTAACATTTTTTTTTCACTCAAAAAAAGTTTGTTTTATTATATACGAGGTACAAAATTGAAGACAAAATGAAACAAGGCCGTTCAAAAGTAGAGCCATGGTAGCTCAGGGGCTAACCACTCGCTATAAATTTCAGAGTACACGAGCATCGCTGGTTCAATCCCAGCCAGCACCAATAAATAATGTAATTACAATTTTAACTGCAGACGTGCTGGTACTGGAAACATGCTTATCTTAAATATATTTAAAACATGTGGAGTCCTCTGATACGTATTATTGCCATTGAACATATTGGAAGAGGCTATTTTGGAAAAGCACAATACGTCCCACATACCCCTAAGCAAGCGGAATCGAGCTGTCGTGAGGGCTCTCAACCCGATGCTGGTGACCTATATGGAAGCCAACCGGGGCCTATGCGAGACAAACTCAATTCTTTTTAGCGTCACACTGGCAGTTTGTCGTATTATTGGCGTCAAGCTTCTCACGGCTGGAAGCGCTACTAGACAAAATAGCGTTATCCCAGCCTAGAGAAAAAGAATTGAGGACCGTATCACAAAGGCAAGAGCCCTTATCGACAGACTGACAAGCTTCACTTCGGGTAATAATATACCGAGAATTGTGCGTTGCATCAGGATGGCATTTGCTGGGACAAATATAAGTTTGTCCCAGCCGGATATTACGCAAAAATTAACGGAGCGAATAGACGACCTGAAACAGAGAATCGATGCTTGGGGAAAGCGAATTCGGCGATATACCGAGATATCGTCGGTTCAAACAGAATCGTCTCTTCCAAAGTGATCATAAGAGGCTATATAAATCATTGGAGCAACCAATGGTACGTGGAATGGGCCAAGCACCGAGTCAGATCGACACTGTCGCATTCTTGGGCCCTTGGACAGAAGTTGTGGTGAGTCAGTGTGCGAATGATACGCCCATGGACCCCGTCATCATAACGCCGGACGATGTAGCTGAGGCGATCCGAAGGGCGCCGAACTGGTAAAGTCCGGGGCTTGACGGGCTGCATTACTACCGGCTGAAGGGGTTCGTGTTGTCTCACGCTGTGCTTGCCTGACAGTTATAAGGTGCTCTCGACCAGAGGCCGCTCCCGAGCCTCTTCACTACTGGAATCACTCATTTGGATCCTAAAGACCGAAATACCACAGACCCGAGCAAATACCGCCCCATCACGTGTCTACCAACGACATACAAGACACTAATATCTATTTTGAGCGCGGGAATAACTCGTCACCTGAACTTAATAAGGGTGACGTCGCGCGCTCAAAATAGAAATTGGTGTAGTGGTCGTGGAACCCAGGCACCACTTCTCATTGATGTTGTCACTGGCAAGGTGGTTAAACACAACCATCGGAATCTCTCCGCCGCCTGGGTAGACTACAAAAAGGCATTCGACTCGATGCCTCACACATGGCTGAAGAGGGTCCTCGAGCTATACAAGGTTAACTGTACAGTTAGGGACTTCGTCGGGCAGTGCATGGGGCAGTGGAATACGATCCTTTGTCATTTAGGCGAGCAGAAGACAGCTGCGGAAAACCACATAAGGATAAGAAAGGGTATCTTCCGGGGCGATTGTCTGAGTCCAATCTGGTTCTGCCTCTCTCTAAATCCTCTCAGTACCTTACTAGAGGGTTTCGGGAAAAGATTTCAGCTTCAAAAACAGGTACAAAGGTGACCCACCTTTTCTATATGGATGATCTCAAGTTACTCGCCTCCAGTCGCTCACATATTGGGGAATTGCCAAACATCACTTGTGATTTTATCAATTCTATTAGAATGGAGCTGCGGATGGATATGTGTGCGGTCCGCGGAGACTTACTATGATCATCAACATAAGGACCCTATCCGAGCCTGAAAAACACCGATACCAGAGTATGTCACAGAACATAAGTATCGATGAGGCCAATATGAAACAGTCAGTTTGTGATGGGTTTTTAATGCTCTTTTGACAAAAGTGCTCAACATTCTTTGCCGGGCCAACTAACCTACTAACCTATTATCCTGCCTTCGCCATACTCACGATAACTCAGGTCGGACTGAACGCTCTGTATAGAAAATTCCGCACTGTTATGACGTCCCACAGGATGCATCACCCGAGATCGTGAGTAATGAGGCTGTACTTGCCGCGGAAACATGGTGGGCGCTGCTTTTTGAGCGCTCTCACAATGCATATTCGCGAAGTGTGCAGCCTCCGTAATTGCTTTCTGGCGAGATCGGATGATCCATTCTACAGGGTCGTCATTTCGTGTAATAAAGGGCTTACTCCTCTATCCTTAGCCAACGAGCAATGGTAAGACCCAGCAACACAGTGCATTTCCGACCGGGACACCGTATGGAAGGACAAGGAGTTCCACGGGCGGTTCTACAAGGCTCTACATGAGCCTTTCGTGGATACAGTCACTTCCTTCCACTGGCTAGGTTTCGGTGATTTCTTTGGGAAAACCAAGGGCTTTGTCTGTGTGATACAGGATCAGGCTATTTAAACCAACAATTCTCAGAAATACATCCTAAAGCATGACGCCGTCGACATCTGTCGAACGCCATCTCGGTGAGTCTTTTAGGCATGTCATCTCCGGTTGTTCGGCGCTTTCCAACTCTGAGTATTTGCACAGACACAACCTAGTAGCCAGGATTCAACACCAGGGGCTCGCTCTGAAGTACGGTCTCGTGGATCGGAAACTGCCATATTATAAATACATGCCGGAAGTCGTGCTCGAAAATAACCGCGCCAGGCTCTACTGGGACCGGGCCATCATCACAGACAGGACTATTCTTGGAAAAAAGCTTGATATTGTGCTGAGGGACCGGGCACAGTCAAGGATATTTTTGGTCGACATTACCATTCCTTATGACAAGAACCTTGTGAAAGCCGAAACAGATAAGCTGACAAAATATCTGGACCTGGCTGACGATGTGACCGACATGTGGGGTGGTCTGCTGACCGAAATTATTCCTGTGGTCGTTTCTGCAAACGGGCTAATCCCGGTCAGCCTCTCAGGTCATCTGAGGCGACAAGGACTCCGTGACGGACGCTTCAAGCTCAAATGCAGAAGGCGGTGCACCTCGATACCACCCGCATCGTTCGCCGGTTTCTTTCCCTTTACCCCTAACCCTCGGCCGTTTCGTCTACATTGCCGAGGGCTTTCATCTGCTTGGATTTTTATTTACTTATGTATTTTTATGTAATTATTTTATATGTATCTTTCGTTTACAATTATATATTTATACAACCCAAACAGATGAGAACACTATATACATAACCCTATAATAATAATTATAATATTTTTTAAATATTATTATTAATGTAATAATATTAAAAAAGAGGCTAATATTAAAAGAAGTATCGTTGCATTTTATTTACGAAGATCAGGTGAAATGGATTCTGTCACCATAGGCTTTGGTAATATTCAAGGGAATAAACCCTTAACAAACCAAATCCCGTATATATCACGGATCGTAACGATGGAAAAGTAAACACAAAACAATTTTATGGGTTTAGGGAAATAAATTTCTTTACTGAGATAGACAGTAAGGGTTATTTATATAATTTTGTGCTTATAAATTTTGTTAACTTTAAAAATGATAAGTTCCTTCGTCTTTATTTGATTTTTGTACGTATGTTATGCGATATCGTAGCCTATTTTAACCGATTATAATGATTCTTTACGTGTTAAATAGTATTAAATAGGTTATAGTCACAATCGGTCTCATATAAAAAAAATCTACCCTAAGGATGCAAATTAAAAGATATTTTTTAACGTTATTATTCTAACGACATTCTTGTTGTTTTTTTGAGCTTCTCATATCCTTTATTCTACCCAAAAGGGTATGAGAAGATTCACAATTAAAATTTTTGCAAAAAGTAAAAACCAACTTCCAAGAATTACGCTCCGTAATTCTTTGAAGTAATAAATAAGTACATAATGTCTAGCACCGACTTCAGAATCTTTTATGTGGATTTTATCATAAATTAATTTAAGTTGTTTGAAATCGGTTTTAACTTGTAATTAAAATTTCACAATTCAAGTGTCACAAATTATGAGAAATAAAAAATAACTACATATATTTTTAGAAATTCGCCCTAAATTGCCGGGAATGACGGCAATTCTACAATAATGTCAATACTGGGAGGAATTCAATATACGCATTCTTGACATTATCGAATTTATATAAATTTATTTTTGCCTTTATTTTTTATTATTGTACGAGAATACGTATAAATAGTCCTAAAAGCCTATAAATGTTATACTGCATGGCAAAAGAATCTTCCAATTACTAAGACCGAAAAAGTAATGGTGAGAAATTATGATGGAAGAATCTACTTAATACTAATTGTTCTTCATATTTGAGATCATATATTATCTATCATAGAGATTACTAACCTCTAATCTTTCGCATTTCCAAGAATAGAATAAGTCAATTACAATATTTTTTCTAGTATGCCCATTTACTCACGATTTTCTGCAATTAAAATGCAATTTTATATATAAAGTTCATTAGTTATTCGTTTAGTATGAACAAATACAACTGTTCTCAACCTTATTTAAATTTAAGTTTACATGTTGTACTTTTCTTTACATATATTTATTCCAACAAAATTTTAAATATACTAGTGGTACTAGGAGCCGTCAAATTATATTTACGACAAAGAAAACCCACAAGGAAATAAGCAAACTTAATCGCGCCGTCATTTTTCAGTCTGAATAAATGTAAATTATAATTTTTCTAACTTCAAAAGAGTTACGGACTCTCTTTTATAAACATCGAAATTAATAATAAGGTTTCATCAACAGATATAAATTTCAGGTAGTTAATATTAAGTTTTAATTATATTTTTTGTTATTATCTACGCCCCGGTTTCGCCTTGATAGGTTCTAGCCTTATTTAGATTTATAATACTCACTGAATTTTTGCATTAACTTTTCTTTTTTTTTAAATCTTTTTTTTTTGGATAAAATATAGTCTTCATCTCTCCTGGCATTCCTCTCAATCTGTATATAAAGTTTAATCAGAATTAATTCAGAATTTGAAGATAAGCCCGGACAGACAGAGAGACAAACTTTTTAAAAATTGTCATTTATGTCTTAATAGCGTGCAAATAACCCCCTGAGATTAAAACTAGCCAGTTATTTAAATATTACAGACAGATCTTTGATTTTATTTATATGTATACTTAACAAAACGCAAAGGAATAGATAGACATAGATAACAAAGATACAAATATGCACGAAAACCTTTTACCGTAGCGATCGGATTTAAAATCAGTTATGGCACAGAATAAATAATAGTACAAGAACAGAACGATCACACTCTGATAGCGAACTTGCGAGTTTAAACCTAGTTACAACGTCTCTAATGTTCATAATACTTTGCACGCTTCGGAAGCGATCTTCATACGCCTACGTCGAAACAAATTTTTTTTAAAGGATAGGGTGACAAACGAGCACACAGTCCACCTGATGGTAAGTGGTTGCTGTGGCCCATAGACGTTTACATTTATCCTCGTTAGCGAAGTATTAAATCAAAATTTACCTTACGTCCGCGTGCGAGTGTCTGTATCACTTAGCCCGATACGCGCTATTATTAAGGCCGCCCCTACTGTAGGGTTAGGTGTTGTGAAAAAACAAATTAAAACATCTGATATTAGTTGGTATATAGTAGAATACACCGAGGTGTTATGCAATGTATTAGTAGTTTTGTTAAAAAAAACAGTTACCCCACACTAGGATTTTCTCCTGTATCGTGGAGGCAATTAACATACATAAATTTCACAAGGACAAACATCTAGACCCGGAACAATTATTTGTAGGCCATACAAATACTACTTCTGTGCCGGATTCAAACCCGCGGCCTTAGCGTTACAAGTCATTTCTAAGACGGAGCCGTCACTTGTCTGTTTCACTTTAAATTCCAACCCAAGCATACAACTGCAAGACTTCATGATACTGTAAGTTCATACTGCGTAGATCGGAACAAAAATTAATAATTTTTAATCTGAAGCTAGCCGTGGTTAACTATGACATTGGGACGTCATACACCTCCATCGCCCCCGTGACCATGGGTGCTGAAAAGTGCCCAAAACGTCGGGAATATAAAATAAGTTAATATACGCGATAAAATCCGTAAAATTACTTTTATTTAAATGTGTAGTGTTCGCGTAAATATAAGAAATCATTATGAGAAATGTTGTTATGTTCAATCTCTTTCTTTTATCGACCGAGTGTTAAACTAATAACCAGTATATGCTGACGTTGCATTAGTAATCAGTCACTATTACTAGGAGGTCTACACTGAACATTGTTAAGGTCATTGGCATTATACGCGAAAAAATCGTAAACTGCGAAGCTGTGGTCGAGTCACTAATCGAATCATAAATCTGTATCTATGGCGTCCGTAACTAAGTACCTAATTATCTAGATCTACCTATAAATAATAATAGATTACCTTTTGGTATTCTTAGGAATAGTAAAACTGAAAAGTCGACATTCCTATTGTTATTTAAGCACCCGCATGCTATGCAGTACCCTTTGGCTTTTTGAGAGGATATACTTGAATAAAAATTTAAATAATAAGTATTAAAAGTTGTTAAATACTTAAAAGAGAAAAATACTTTTTTGTTATTGTATGGTGCGCATCAGTTCGAGCGCGCGCGTGACAACCTCACGGAATCAGATCCATGTAGGTGGCCGCGCAGCGTAGGTATATTTTCATGCCTAAAGCGCGGTGTGAGACAGGCCTGGTTATGGGCAATATTCGTTTAATGCAAACGTATATTTCAATTATAAAAAGAAATGTGAATCAAAAGTATTTTAAGACACGAATATTTAGTTATTTCGCTATCAATGGAAAATTATCATCTTTCTGGGGTTTTCCATAGTCACCTCTTATGACAGTAAAGGAGTCTTTTAGGCTATCACTACTTCTCTTATTAACACTTATTACAGGCTGTGAGGCATTCCAACTTATTCCGTGACAACGCAACTACAGCCTTATTTGTGTGATGTTGGTTGCAGGTGTCCATGAACTGCACTTACCATCTCGTGGACTGTAATTTTGTTTGTAAACTACAGTTTTATAAAAAAAATTACACATGTATATATCTATTTATCTACCTTTCTAGACCATGACGGGAAGCATCAAGGGTGAGAGACGTCTGGTACTACGATCACCAATCACTTGCTAAGCGTGGTGATTAAGACGAATCCTCTGGGCTCAAGGGTAGAGGCCGATATCCAATAGATTTTTATAGGTTGATGAAGTAGGTTTTTATTATTAATCTTGAGTGATAAAAGAGCTAATAGTCCACTAAGATCAAATGCCTTATCATCATCATTACAGCCATTCACAAATCCACTGCTGAACATAGCACTTCCGAAAATATGCCACAAGGCATAGTCCTGAGCCACCTGCAACCATCGACTTCCTGCGTATCATACCAGGTCGTAACTTCATCCAGTAACCTATGTCAACATAGCCCATATACAACATTTAAAAACATTATTGACTTATTGGCTAAGCATATTACTATAATGCTGCGCATCCGGCGGTTCAAATCACGCACGGAACTGGCAATTTGTATGGTCTACAAATAGCTTTCCATGTGAAATTTAAATTCCCAGCTAACTATTTACTAAACTTATACGTGGTAGAGCTACACTGCAGCGGTACTATGGTCGTAGCACGAATAGGTCTGCACGACCAGAGTAGGAGCACGCTCTCACAGAATACCAGCCTTTTTACGCTGGTATTCTGTGTGCAGCTTAGTACTGTTTCGTATAGTAGTAAGTTTAGAAAACCGGAGGCCCTTTTTAATGGAAACAAAGCTTTCTGTCTTAGTCTTCAGGGGTAAAAAACATTTGGATTCTTAACCAAAGAGAGATGTATACGACCCATAGCATCCATTTACTATCAGGTGAACTGTGAGCTCGTTTGTTACCCATATTTTATAAAGAAACATTCTAACTGAATCCAGCGAGATTCTAGCTGAAGGGCGTTTCATTAGTACCTCTTATCTGATATGTTTTTTTTTGATTATTTATTACCAAACTTTTACTAATATAAAAGCCGAATTCTATAAAGAATAAAACAATTCCTACTCAATAGCATCTGAAGTCAGTGCTAAGTAGCCTTTCTTAATATATAAAAAAAAATGAAAACCCCGACTTCAGAAGTTATTATGTGGATTTTTTAAATCTCTGAGGTGGGTTTTTTAATAAAAGTTTGATTTTTTGATGATATTGAGTGGTCGACGGAATATTACAAACTCAATGAAACAATTAAAATGTCATCTAAATAGTTACATTAAAAAGTAATTCATTTCCTACTTTACCACCCGTTGAGATGTAATTTTATAAAAATTTGTAATATGGGATTACCTTAGAAGTATAGCCTAGTTATTAAAAAAAAATAATGATTACAATCGGTTCACATATGACGACGACGAAAAAATCGCGGAACAAAAAAAGGGGGGAAATTCAAATTTTGAAGTTGGCAACAAAATATCGTTTTACTAACCTTTTTAGCAGTCATGACATGTCACAATACGTATAGAATGGGTTATTGAAGGCAGCTCATGTGATTTCAATGTTTATGCATATTATACTACACTAGTACACACGCGTTTACGAATTCACGCTGTGTATATTGGATGTTAATATTTTACTGTGTAAATAAAATGTTGTACTTAAATGAGTTAACTAATATACCTATGAAAATGGGGCATTCTTAGCCTACTTTAATAACAGTAGGCGTATAATTAGACACTGTGAATTCCATTTTACAATAACAATTATAATTAATAGAATCAGGCAAAATAAGAAGGCCAATGCCGGAGGATCGAAAAAAATTTAAATTTATTTAAAAAAACATGCGGGAGTATCTTGGAGTACTTGGTTGAAACGAAGTTCCTTTCGTAGTATATTATTACTGATAAACGTAGTAATACTAATAATAAGCATTTTCATCCGATGTTCTCTCATCGGATGAAAATGCTACAGCTAGTAATGTGACGCCACTAATTGCAGAACAATCTGCACACGTGGATGCCGCCGCGGATTTTCCAGTTGAAGTTGATTCAGACGATGATGGAATGGTCACCCAAAAACTAGAGCAGATGAGGAGTAAATTGGAGGAGGCGATTGTGGAAACGCGCAGTACGCCTCTCGAAAATCGACCGCGACTCCCGTGCATTCCCCTAAGCAAGCGGAATCGGGCTGTCGTGAGGGCTCTTAACCCAATGCTTGGTGACCTAGGAAGCCAGCCGGGACTTTTGCGAGACGGACTCAATTCTTTTTGGCGCCGCACTGGCAGTTTTTTATTCAAAATGAGCTAAATGAACAAAAAGCAACAATTGTACAGTCAGCTGACAAAGTTACGGAACAAGTTACGCAAAATATAAACTCCATATTGGAGGAAAAGTTCAAAGCAATAGATATAAAATACGAAAACCTCAAAGAGAAGCTGGAAAACCAGGAAAAAAGATTATACTTTTTAGAAAAACAGTCAAGACAGAGGAACATCGTTATTTTTGGCTTAGCGGAAACTGATACATCATATGCAAATTTAGAAAAAACCGTATTAAGTTTCATAAATCAATACTTCTCTGTAGGACTAGAACAAAGAGACATACAAGAAACTAGGAGAATAGGGAAGAAAGGAGAAAAACCACGGCCGATTACCGTAACGTTTACTTCATTGGGCACGAAAATAGAAATCTTTAAACACAGGAGAGTATTGAAAGATACCACTTATTACATAAAAGAAGACTTTCCACAACATATTTTAGAAAAAAGAAGGGAACTGCAAGAGCAAGCAAAAATTGAAAAAGAGAAAGGAAACTCCGCCACTATCAAGTACGACAAACTTATAATACACTACAAAAATGCAAATACATCAGGCAACAAGAAAAGAACTCTACCAACATCACCAAACTACAATGATTTTACGCAACCAGAACCAAAGACACAAGCTAATAAAAAGAACAAAACTCAAACAGGACTACGAAGATCGTCGAGTTTATCAGAAGGAGTTATGAAACCAGGAATACTCAGTTTCCTAACAACTAAAAACCAAACCACTAACAACCAAAATAACCTACCATACGACCAAACAAACAAAAATAACGAACAATAGCAATTACAGCCCTCTCTCACGGAAAACACACTACAAATAATAACAAACACTAAACCACATCTTCCAAGCCGGCTGGTCCCAGTGGAAGATTACGACCGAAACCCTCCAGAGGAAACATTAGTAGGTTCTTCAAAGACTACTAAAAACAAGTATCATAACAACCTATATATATCGACCTACAACGTTAAAACCCTATCAACTTATTCACGACTACTGGAACTAACAGAATCATTAAAAAACGTAAAGTACGATATTATTGGTCTCTCAGAAGTCAGAAAACTCGGTAACAAAATAGAGGAACATAATGAGTTTATTTTCTACCACATTGGAGAAACGCCGGGATTATATGGAGTAGGCTTTATTATCAAAAAACACCTGAAAAAATACATAACAAGTTTCAATGGACTGTCAGAAAGAGTGGCCCTGCTAAGAATGCATACCAACAATTTAGACTTAAGCATCATTCAAGTTTACGCCCCAACAGAGGCCTCGAAAGAAGAAGAATTAGAGCTATTCTACAATACTGTCGACAAAGCCATACAACTTTCAGGAAATAATATAATAGTCATGGGTGACTTTAACGCCAAAATTGGTCAACCCAAACCAAACGAAACCATTACGGGAAGTTACGGCTATGGTAATAGAAACTGTAGAGGAAACAGACTCATCGAGTTCGCGTACGAGAACAATCTAGCCATTATGAATACTTTTTTCAAAAATAACAACAAACAGAGATGGACTTGGAAATAACCCGATGGTAATACAAAAAACGAAATAGACTACTTTTTAACAAACCTACCGAGAAACGTAAACAATATACAGGTCTTAAACATCACTTACCCTTCGGACCACAGACCTGTTAGGGCAGCGTTCAGTATTATTTCAAGGTTAAAAAATCGTAGCAAGTTTGGTAAACGCCCCCAATCCCAGTTAAAGAGCCATGAAGAAGTGAAAACCTACATTGAATCGCTGAACAGCTGCTCAGTAAATCTGTTAGACTACTGGAATGACCAAGACACCGTCCAGAATTGCTATGATAAAATAACAAACGCAATAGATATCAGCCTAAAAAAAAGCACATGATCCAACATCTAATACAAACACAGAGAAAAACCAAATAATATCAGCACGCACAAAGGCACTAATCAGCAGAAGACAAGAAATACAAAAAACAAAACCAAAATCAAGGGCTATGAAAAATGAATTAAAAGCACTTTACAAGCGGATAAGTAAACGAATTAACCAAGACTATAAGGCACACCGCACACAAATCATAGAAAAATGCCTTCATGCTACAGGGAGCGCCAAAAAAGCATACAAGGAACTGAGAACACATAAATCATGGATCGAAGAGTTGAAAAGTAAAACAAACAACACACGAAATAGAACGGAAATACTCAAAATAGCAACAGATTTTTACAAAAATCTTTATAGCACACCTAAGCTACCAGCATATAAATTACCGAGTAGTAGTGCAGACGAGGCGAAAGCAACCATTGATGAAGACGAGGTGGTTAAAGGAATTAAGGCATTAAAATTAGATAAAAGCCCAGGGCCCGACAGAATCACCAACGAGGCTATAAAAACAGGACACAAGTATCTAGTTAAACCTCTAACCAGACTGTTCAACATGATACTGAATTGCAAAAACACCCCACGTCAATGGTCAGAGTCGGAAATAATTTTGCTCTACAAAAAAGGAGACCCAAACAATATTAGTAATTACAGACCAATAAGCCTGCTACCTTCACTATACAAACTTTTCTCCTCCATACTTGAGAAAAAAATAAAAGAAACCACAGAAAACTTCCAACCTATAGAACAGGCGGGCTTCAGACGAGGTTTTTCCACTGTTGACCATATACATTCGCTAGAGATGATAATAGAAAAATTCCAAGAGTTCAACAGACCACTCTATGCTGTCTTTATTGATTACCAAAAAGCCTTCGATACTCTACTCCACTCATCGATTTGGGAAGCTCTACTTTCTCAAGAAGTGGCATTGGACTACATACAAGTCCTAAAAACATCTATGACAACAGTAATAGCAGAGTGAAGTTGGAGACCACTGGACCAATCATACAAATAAAAAGAGGTGTAAGGCAAGGAGACCCAGTCTCACCAACAATCTTTATAGCAGTGCTAGAGTCCATCATTCGCAAACTAAACTGGGAGAAAGTCGGCATAAACGTAAACGGTTGTTACCTGAGTCATCTCAGATTTGCTGACGATATAGTTCTGCTATCAGAAAGCACAAACCAACTACAAGTGATGATAAACTCTCTACATGAAGAAAGTAATAAAGTAGGCTTAGAAATCAACTTAAATAAAACTAATATCATGACAAATCACACTAAAATACCTATATATCTCAAAAATCTGCCTTTAACCTATGTTGATACATACATTTATCTGGGTAAACAAATTTCATTTAACCAATACAACAACGAACAAGAAGTAGAGAGAAGAGTCAACATCACTTGGAAGAAGTTCTGGAGCCTCAAAGAAATTCTAAAAAGCGACTTGCCCATAAGGCTAAAAAGCAAAGTCATGAACAACTGCCTACTTCCCTCCCTAACATACGCCTGTCAAACATGGAAATTTACTACGAAAATAAAAAATAAGATCATAACAAGTCAAAGAAGTATGGAAAGAAGCATTTTGAAAATTAGGAAGATCAAAAAAATCCGCCACACTACCATAAGACAGAAAACTAAAGCCATTGACGCTCTCAGCTACTCACAGAAGCTAAAATGGCGATGGGCTGGACATGTAGCCAGACTTACTGACAATCGCTGGACCGTAAAGACCACATCATGGGTAGGACCATTGGGCCAAAGGAAAAGGGGTAGACCAATTACGCGTTGGGCAGACGACATTATAAAAATAGCAGGTACCCACTGGATGCGAGTAGCAGAGGACAGAAAACAATGGTCATCTCTGGAGGAGGCCTTTACCCTCCATTGAGAGGGGTTCTTGCAATCGTACAAAAAAAAAACTTTCATTGTGCATTGTTATAATTGTCTAAGACAACTACTAGAAGTAAGAAGATAAATTATCTTGTTCTATATTATTCTATTACATACCTACCCATCAAAATTAAGTATATTCCTTACTAAATAAACGTTATATTCCTAACTACTAAAAGTAATATATACCAAAATACTAAGTTTTTTGTAACACTGGATTAATTAATTTTTTGCATGCACACTGTTTTAAAATTGTAAATTTCTACTTTTTGAAGCAAGAAATAAAAGGCTTTTTTATTTTTTTTTTTTTTTATTTATTTATTTACTGGCAGTTTTGGCCAAACTTCCCACGGCTGGACGCGCTACTAGACAAAGTAGCGCCATCCCAGCCTGGACAAGAAGGATTGAGTACCGTATCGCAAAGGCAAGGGTCCTCATCGGCAGACTGATAAGCTTCAGATCGGGCAATAATAGGCCGAGAATTGTACGCACCGTCAGGATGGCGTTTGCTGGGACAAATATTAGTTTGTCTCAGCCGGATATAACGCAAAACTGACGGAGCGCATAGACGACCTGAAGCAGAGAATCACTGCTTGGGGGAAGCGAATTCAGCGATATACCGAGAAGTGAACACGGTTCAATCAGAATCGTCTCTTCCACAGTGACCAGAAGAGGCTCTATGAGTCATTGGAGCGATCAATGGTACGTGGAACGGGCCCAGCACCGAAACAGGCCGACACTATCGCATTCTGGCGCGGCCTGTGGTCAGAGCCCGTAAACCACAGCGAGGGCTCTTAGACGGATGTTGTGGCGAGTCAGTGTGCGAATATTACGCCCATGGACCCTGTCATCATAACGCCGGATGACGTAGCTGAGGCGGTCCGTAGGGCCCCGAACTGGAAAAGCTCGGGACTTGACGGACTGCGTCACTACTGGCTGAAGGGGTTCGTGATGTGCCACGCTGTGCTCGCCCGACAGTATAATACGTGTCTACCTACCATATACAAGACACTAACATCCATTTTGAGCGCGAGAATCACTCGTCATCTTAACTCAAATCAGGTGATGTCGCGCGCTCAAAATGGATGTCGGGCGGTGGTCGTGGAACCAAGGAACCACTCCTCATTGACGCGGTTATTGGCAAGGTGGTTAAACGCAACCGTCGGAACCTCTCCGCCGCCTGGATAGACTAGAAAAAGGCATTCGACTCGGTACCTCATACATGGCTTAAGAGGGTCCTCGGGTGTACAAGGTTGACTGTACGGTTCGAGACTTCCTCGGGCAGTGTATGGGGCAGTGGAGTACGTTCCTTTGTCATCTAGGCAACACATAAGGATAAGAAGGGGTATCTTCCAGGGCGATTGTTCGAGTCCAATCTGGTTCTGCCTCTCTATGAACCCTTTCAGTACCTTACTGGAGGGTTCCAGGAGGGGATTTCAGCTTCGGAAAGGAGGTACAAAAGTGACCCACCTTTTAGAAAAGGTCCATATAGAATGGATGATCTCAAGTTATTCGCTTCCAGTCGCTCCCATCTTGTGGAATTGCTAAACATCACTTGTGATTTGAGCTGGGTACGGATAAGTGTGCGATCCTCCATGTCGAAAGGGGAAGGGTTGCTAACTCTGAGGGCATGGACTTATCTATGCCCATCAGCATAAGGACCCTTTCCGAGGCTGAAACATACCGATACCTGGGTATGTCACAGAACATCGGTGTCGATGAGACGGGTATGAAGCAGTCAGTTTGCGATGTGTTTTATGCACGCTCGACAAAAATGCTTAACAGTCTTTTGTCGGGCGTTAATAAGACACACGCATATAACGATTGGATCATGCCTGTTCTCATGTATACCTTTGGCATACTCAGGTGGACTCAGACCCAACTGAACGCTCTGGACAGAAAAGTCCGCACTACAATGACGTCCCACAGAATGCATCAGCCGAGATCGTCAGTAATGAGGCTGTACTTGCCGCAGAAGCATGGTGGGCGCGGCTTTCTAAACGCGCTTACCATGCATAATCGCGAAGTGTGCAGCCTCCGTAATTATTTTCTGACGAGAGCGGATGATCCATTCTATAGGGACGTTATTTTTTGTGATAAAGGACTTACCTCTCTATTCTTAGCCAACGAGCAATGGCAAGACCCGGCAGTACGGAGCATTTCCGACCGGGAGACCGTATGGAAGGAGAAGGAGCTCCATGGGAGTTTCTACAAGGCTCTACATGAGCCTTTCGTAGATACAGTAGCCTCCCGCCACTGGCTACATTTTGGTGACCTCTTCGGGGAAACCGAGGGTTTTGTCTGTGCAATACGGGATCAGGTTATTAAGACCAACAACTGTCGGAGATAAATCCTAAGGGATGGCACCGTCGACATTTGTCGAGCTTGTCGCCATCCCGGTGAATCACTTAGGTATGTCATCTCCGGTTATTCGGCGCTTTCTAACTCTGAGTACGTAGGCACAACCTAGTAGCCAGGATTCTACACCAGGAGCTTGCTTTGAAATACGGTCTCATGGATCGGAAACTGCTTTATTATAAGTACATGCCGGAAGCCGTGCTCGAAAATGACCGCGCCAGGCTCTACTGGGACCGGGCCATCATCACAGATAGGACCATTCTTGCGAATAAGCCTGATATTGTGCTGATGGACCGGGCATAGTCAAGGATATTTTTGGTCGATATTACCGTTCCGTATGCCGAGAACCTCGTGAAAGCCGAAACAGATAAGCGTACAAAATATCTGGACCTGGCTCACAAGGTCACCGACATGTGGGGCGGACTGCCGGCCGAAATTATACCTGTAGTCGTTTCTGCGAACGGGTTAATCCCAGTCAACCTCTCGGGTCATCTGAGGCGACTGGGACTCCGTGACGGACCGTTCCGTACCCGACCGTATCTCCCCTGCCGAGGGCTTCCATCTGATTGGGGTTTTATTTATTTATGTATATTTTATGTATTTTTATCATTTTCATTTACAATTATATATTTATACAGCCCAACCAAATGAGAAAACTATATAGATACCCCTAAATATTAATAAATAATAAATAAATTACTAGCGTCCATTAAAATGAAGCGTCATTTAAAATAAAATTTCTTTCATGGCAAAATAAGAAAAAGAACGATGGAGATGGATATTATTCCATCTCGCTCGCACTATAGAAAGAGAGTCGTGACAGAAAATATTATCACTTTTTCTCACCTAGCCCCCATCCGTCGAATTCGTACCGTGCGACAAGTAACTTCGTTCAAAAACTAATTTAATAAAGTAAAATTATTACAAACTATTCCTAAGACTAATTTCGATAAAGAGTGAGGATAAAAACAATCGACGTCCGGTGGCTTGGTCACGTTCTCGATGCACGTACTACGGCGTCGGCGTTTCCGTGGTTTTGCAATATTTCTGTCGGTGACTCGATGTCCGTTGGCTTGGTCTCGATGGCATTGCACCTGCTGCGGCGTCAGTGTTTCCGTGGTTTTGCAATATTTCCGTCGGATTTAGGATTCCGGTGTCAGCGATTCCCATACGAATAGAATACATAATTGGCATTACTTTGCGCAAATCCATCATCGAATATATTCATCCATCCACCCATTCATTACAGCCTATAAAAGTCCACTGCTGAACATAGCCCTCCTTCATAGCAATCTATGAGGGAGGCTATGTATAACTATGGAAAAATCCCCTCATGAGGATTGCCTCATGGGGGATTTTTCAATACTTGCCACACTTGTCTCGCGGGTTGACAATCGCAGTTAATTATTATTTTGAGCTGACACTCACGGGATGATATGGGGTACTGGATATTCTTACACCGCCACGTCCTGGTATTTAAATATATAAAAGACGTTAAAAATGTATAACCTAAGATACGCGTAATATTGCACTTATGGGACGGCAATAGTGCTCGCAATTGAGGGAGGGCGGGAAGTGCTCTTCAAACTAGGTAAGATACGTTATTATAATTTATTACACGAATCTCAGCAAATTAAATTTTAATATCTTTAATGAAAATTATTCTGGACTTCGAGTCACGGTGTGTCGATATGGTTACAAACATAGAACCGATCTTAGTTTATCTTCAGTGATAAAAATGAGATTCAATGTTGAGTGTAACATCAAGATTATAATATTTTTATCAAGCTCATCTAAGGACACTCGACTGAAAAAAAGAACTTTTGTTTCCTCAAGAGGTCATATCTCAAGGGTGCTTTTCTTGTTCTTGTGATGTTAGTGACCCTTATCTCGATAAATAATCATGAGATATAAATATTAATGTTGCTTTTCACATTGCAGCATCATATACCGTGTTTATAATAGATCATCATCATCACCATCATCATGACAGCCCTTCACATGTCCACTGCTGAACATAGGCCTCCCCCAAAGAATGCCACAAAGCACGGTCCTGAGCCACCTGCATCCATCGACTTCCTGCATGTCTTACCAGGTCGTCACTGCATCTCGTGGGGGGACGCCCTACACTTCGCCTACCGGTACGAGGCTGCCACTCGAGAACCTTTCTTCCCCATCGGTTGTCGGTTCTTCGAGCTATATGGCCGGCCCACTGCCACTTCAGCTTACTAATCCGTTGGGCTATGTCGGTTAGTCTGGTTCTACTGCGGATATCCTCATTCCTAAGTTTATCACGCAGAGAAACTCCGAGCATAGCCCTCTCCATAGCTCGCTGAGCGACCTTGAGCTTCCTCATACGGCCAGCAGTGAAGGACCACGTCTCAGTTCCGTAAGTTAAGTAAGATATCCCGGACGTCAGTCTGAGCGAGATTAGAATGGCTCTCCAGCACCTTAAATACGGTAAGGCCCCAGGCGAGGATGGAATTACAGCGGAGCTTCTGAAAGCGGGTGGAAGACCGGTACTTGAAGTCCTTCAGAAGCTCTTTAATTCCGTCCTCCATGGTGGCATTACACCGGAAGCGTGGAGCAGAAGTGCGGTGGTCTTGTTCTTCAAGAAAGGTGACAACTCTCTCTTGAAGAACTACAGACCGATTTCCCTTCTGAGCCGCATCTACGTGCTGTTTTCGAGAGTCATTACGAATCGTCTCACGCGCAGACTTGATGACTTCCAGCCTCCCGAACAAGCCGGTTTCCGAAAGGGCTTTAGTACCATAGACCACATACATACCCTTCGGCAAATTGTACAGAAGTCCGAAGAGTACAATTTGCCACTATGTCTGGCGTATGTGGACTGTGAGAAAGCCTTTGATTCCGTCGAAATTTGGGCGGTGCTGCAGTCCCTTCAGCGGTGCCAAGTTGACTGTCGGTATATCGAAGTGTTGAAATGCTTGTACAGTAGGGCTACGATGGCTATCCGAGTACAGAATCAGAGTACGAAACCTATCCAATTGCAGAGAGGTGTAAGACAGGGTGACGTCATATCCCCGAAACTCTTCACCGCTGCATTGGAAGACGTTTTCAAGCTTCTGGACTGGAAAGGATACGGTATCAACATCAATGGCGAGTACATCACTCACCTTCGATTTACCGACGATATAGTCCTTATGGCAGAATCGCTGGAGGACCTAAGCACTATGCTCAATGACCTCGATAGTGTTTCCCAACGGATAGGTCTTAAGATGAACATGGACAAAACAAAGATCATGTTCAATGTCCATGTCACACCTATGCCGGTAGTTGTTGGGAGCACTAAGCTCGAAGTTGTTGACGAGTATGTTTACCTGGGACAAATAGTCCGACTAGGTAAGTCCAACTTCGACCGAGAGGTCAATCGACGGATTCAACTCGGCTGGGCAGCGTTCGGGAAACTACGACACATCTTCTCGTCAGACATACCTCAAAACCTGAAAACGAAATTGTACAACCAGTGCGTGTTGGCAGTGATGACTTACGGAACTGAGACGTGGTCCTTTATAATAGATGTTGTTTTTTAAATATTGTTTTGTGATTGTCACTCTTATCCTATAAAAAAAAAATTAAAAACCGACCCAAAGAACTTAAAAGAATAAAATAATTTCACATTCTCAAGTCAGATCTTAAACCACTACACCTATACATTAATAATAATTATTATTTCCTCCAGACCGAATTTCGGTCACGGCAGCTAGTCTCAATGGAGACTAGCCATCTGCGCAGGACAGGATTATAGTGCCCGAGTGTATGCGCAAGCACAGGTGCACTCTCTATTCCCTCACTTCTTGACTTCGAGCAGCTACTGAGAATTTCTTAATGGAAAAACTCAATAACTAATATTTTTTTGGCCCGACCCGCTATTCGAACCCGGGACCTCATGATCAGCAGTCGCACGACTACAACCGCTAGACCAACGATGCAGTCACCTATACACTATATCATAGTTGTTAAAACTTAACAATATATCTTAGCTTTTTCTGCTATTATAATTGTAGTGATTAATATTTATATTCACAAAAATGTAGGCACATCTTAAATCTTCAATTAACTGCCAACACAAGCACTAACACTTGAAATAAATTATCGCAAAGCCCTATAACTGTTTCTAGCTGCTGCAGATTTCAATTAATTCCTTGGCCACAGTTCTTATTAAAAAAAAAATGAGGTCATTGATATTGGATGTTGTCGTTCGAAGTTTTCACGTAGTAAAAAGTAGTATTAACTGGTTTATAATTTTTAAAATGTATACAGACGTTACATTTTATACTTCATATTTTAGATCTTTGACTTCGAAATGGAGGAATTTCCCAATTCTACTTTATTTATTTTTCTATATGACCGCCTCATTTCGGGTCACTGGGTCGGACAAAAAAGTAATTGTGTTTTGAACTGATTATAATATATATTTTTTTATTAAATTGGCTATACCTTAAGGTTTGTCGCATATACATTTTGATAAAAAATTCCACTCCTAAGCGAATGAATTAAATTTATTTATGTATCCAAGGTGTATATTATTATATTTATTAATGTATAAGTAACATTATCGATGCGGCTGCGGAGAAGTTTAAAATCCATATTTTTTTATAGGATAGGGTGACAAACGAGCACACATCCCACCTGATGGTAAGTGGTTTCTGTGACCCATAGACATCCACATCTATCCTCAATAAAGAATCAAAATGCAGATGCGTTGTCACCCGTGAGGACTAAGATGGAATGCCTCCTTTCCAGTAAGAAGGGTCCCCGGTTCTCTACACTCACCATACAAAACACAGCAGTGTTAAGCTGCTATTTTACGCTGGTATTCTGTGAAAGCGTGGTTCTTCCCCGGTCGAGCCGACCAATTCGTGCTACAACTATACTACTAATATAGCTATAGCATGGCTCTACCACGTATAAGTATTATCCATGTGTGTAAATTAGTTTTATTCAATAACAAGGCCTTCCATTAATAAAAGCTACCATTTAGCTAATAATAGTTACTAAACGTTCTAAACTTATTCAAAGTTCACAGCAACATAACTGCATTTGATATGGAATTTAATTCACTATGGAAACTTTAGCTTTCATCGAATGATTTCACGGTAGACTTGAACGTGAGTTTGGTGTTGCAAGCATTTCAAACAACTTGGTAATTCTCTAAAATAAAATTATAATCTAAGTATTTTAGGTAGGCTAGGGTATGTTTCAGCACGCTTTAATTAACAGTTAATGCTTAGAGACAGATGGGTATTTAATAAGTCCGTTTGTGCCAGATATAAAATACCTTCACCGGTCATGGGGTGCAGCATCAATGGTGCGTGACGTCTTTATTAACCGACTTCAAAAAGAAGGAAGTTCTCAATTCGACTGTATGTTTTTAAAATTGGTAAAAATTTCTTTGCATACATCCGCTTAATGAAATAAAATGATGTGTCTTACCTAGTTTGAAGAGCAACTCCCGGCCTCCTTCAATTGCGTGCACTATCCCCGTCACCACTAATCCCAGCATCACTACAACCAACACCACTGTACTAGGAAAGACACATCGCCGTCGGTAATACGATAAGTGTTTCGCCTCTACACGAGGCATCTTCAGGTGAAGTAGAGTCTACGGTGGCTGACCGTTAAGTGAGATTGGTGGAAAGTGAGTATTTTGCAATTGAGAGAGGGCGGGAGGTGCTATGTGGTGATATGTTCGCAAATTGAAAGGCGATTTTAATGATTCCTTTTTATTAAATACTATTTGGTACCCGGCGCGCTTCTGCCGAAGAAAAATTGTGGAAGTATAGTTTTAAATTTGGAAGAATAATATTGTTTAATAAGAAATGATAATACATTCATTGAAATTGAATGATATAGTATAACTTTCTTATATATTTGTTAAATTAACTGTACTATGCCTATAATCTTCGCGCATGTGCATCAATAAGTTGACAAAGTTTTATCGCAATCTTATTAACGGTATGGCAGCACATAATATACGAACAAAAACAGTGGCACACAGTCTATCCAATTGTAGATTCTGTAATCCATAGAAATCTATATATATTACTTTAGTAAAACGTGTCTCGGGATCTGTACGACCATACGATTCCCAGAAGCATTAAGCTGCTATTTTACGCTTGTATTTTGTGCGTGGTCCTTTCCCTATCGCGCCGACTCAATCGTGCTACAACCATGATACGAGTATACTCGTAGCTACAGTGTGGCTGTACCACGGATATAGGCATTTCCCGTTGTATGAAAACAAATTGGCAAATATATGCAAAATGCCATGCAAAATTGAATCTCTATTAAATTACAAATATCGGAGACATGTGATTCCGTTCCATTCTATTATATGTACTATCCGATATACTATCCGAAGCAACTATACTAATATTGAACTCACTTAATGTGCTCATTATCAAGAAATACCAGAACTCCCCTCTACATTGTGCAAGGCCCGACACGCACTTGGTCTGTTTTATTTTATACTAGCTGTTTAGGCCCAAACATGGTCATTTGATACGCCATCCAATCGCGTTGGACTTAGTGCATCACCCGATGGTGTTGAGGTGAGGTAAACGCCGCCGGGGGGGGGGGGGGTCAGTGGGCCGGCTCCGGTGATTCTGGCGCTGGGCTAAGGCTGCAGTAGCTTGAATGCAACGGCGCCGTCGTAACATTAACGTATTTTGTAGTGACCGCAGCAGCGATTTCGTGCGACCAGTTTTGGTTTTATGGTCTAGATTTTTAGTATTTGTGAGCGTTACTTCGCTACTTAATTTGTGGTTTCGTAAATACCGCAACGGATTAGTTTGTCTAAGTTGTACGTTCGTGACAAGGGGCTTATTTTGAATTTGAGTGATTAGAGTAATTTCGTTGCAATTGTACCGTCACGTTAAGAGCCTTTTGTGTGTTGACTCTTTAGTTACTTTGCGTGTCAGCTAGGTTGATTTTGAATACTTATTGCGGCGTAGTATTTAATATAGTACGAAGGAATTTAGTTGTTGGTTGTAACGCTGAACTTTGTGACTCGTGAATAGATCGCGTTAGTTCCCTATTTGTAATTTGGTTATAAATAAATCCGGAACCTTGAATATTGAACTTTGAACTACTGTTCATTACTTGTGTCGGGTATCACGTGTTGATTTTACGATGAACGTTGAATTAGTTGAGTTCAAATTAGTTAAATGTACAATAAAGTTGATAGACTGAAATAGTGACATGAAGAAAGAAGTTGTCACTTGGTGACGCCTGCTGGAGTGATACAGCATTGTGGGGCAGCATAGGACCAGGCCGCTGCCTGGTCACCTCAGCTGGGTCAGGTCACATAAATATACACACGACTAAACACCACTTTACATGCACCTACAACTACCTACGGCCTGACCGAGCCTTGGTGCAGTCTGAGCTTCGGATCCAGGTACGTACTATTTATTTACCTAGCCTTATCTCTATTGTGTAGTATTATAGGTCAATTGTCCATAGGCATTTTGTGCCCCACCCTTAGTTGTCCGTCGAATCTCCCGCTTATGGGCCCCGAGATATTTGACCTTTGTTGGGGCAGCTAGGGGCGTGTACACTAGCTGACCCGGCAAACTTCGTACCGCCTAACAGTCGATTTTTAATTATTTATTGTTTTTTAATATTTATTCTGCTATTTGGAACACCGGGCCATCTAGTAAGATTAAAAAAAAGAAAGTTGATAAGTCAACAATTACATTATGTCAAAAAATAAAAATTATAAAACACTTAAAATTCTTTTAATGGTCACTAAAAAATCACAATGATAATTACAATTTCTGATTTCTTATTATGATACCTACTTATTATATTTCATTTTTATTTTTACTAATTCTAAATTAAGTTTCCAATATTTGTCAATATTTATACGATACGATACGATACCATATAATATATATACGATACTAACGTCACTCAATTGTTTTGCCTTCCCGAAACTCCTCCACTAACACTTAAACTTTATGGTATGGTATTAAAGTTCAAATTGACTTTTAAGTATTATTACGAATCTTTCGTATGGGAATATAGAAAAGCGTTGTTTTTAGACTTATTCCGGCAATTTTTTAAATTTTTCTCTCCGTAAGAAACATCTTCGTACTTCAAGGAATATTATAAAAAAATAATTGGCGAAATCGGTTCAGCTGCTCTCGAGATTTGCGCTTAGCAACACATTCAGCGATTCATTTTTATATTAAAGATTAATTTAGGAGGGTGATTACTTAGCCATTTGATACTTATGTATATTATAACATTAACTAACTGTTCCCCGTGATTTCGCCGGCGGGTAATTTATTACGATTGAATTTAATGGGTTTTAATTTTTTGCGCGGAACCCTAATTCTTTTTCGAGTCCTTAAAGAGAGTCCTTTTCGAGAGATTAAAGTCCGGTCAAAATCGGTCTAACCGTTTCGGAGATTAGCCGGAACACACATACATACAGACAGACAGAAATACAGACAATTTTTTTTAAATTGTGTTTTTGTAATAGGTACCGTATATACTTTCATTTGAATATAGTTAAAAGCTGTTATATGACATTACAAATAGACACTTCAATTTTATTTATTTTTATAGTCACATTGTGTTACGCCCGACAAGCACTTGGTCAGTTTTATTTTATATTAACGTACAAAGGCGATTACTTGGGCATTTGATACTGATTTTATAAGATTAATTCTATTACTTTTTAAATATGTATAACCTCACGTGGTCAGAGCCACGCTGAAATTATGCTATGGTTGTAGCACGAATAGGTCAGCTCAACCGGAGAAAGGCCACGCTCTTACAGAATGTGAGCTCAATGCTGCTGTGTTTCATTTGGTGAGAGAAGAGACCCAGAGACCTTTTTACTACATTTGAGATATATGAGGCATATTTCAATCTAAGCTGCAGCTGTCAAAGTTGGTGGGGATAATTTTCTGCCCAGGATTGTCTGGGAATATTATTATCTTAGCTATATTTGTATGCTGGAACACACTAGTACAGCAGTGTGTGTACTGCTGTGTTCCAGTTGGAAGATTATAGAGAGCCTGTATAATTGCCGGCTGTGAGACTTTTCTTCGAAGTCCAGACAATGCGTTTGTAGCCTTCTTTATTTAAAAATAGTTGCAGGAGTCCATGGGATACAGTAGCCATGTACCTTCAGGGGAACTGCAAGTTCGTTTCGCTCTTTAATTTTATAAAAATTAGCAATTTTTGTAAGAATTTCGTATATCGTCACCTATCTGATTTTTTTTATAGGATAGGGTGACAAACGAGCACACAGTCCACCTGACGGTAAGTGGTTGCTGTGGCCCATATACATCTACATCTATCCTCGTTTGCGAATCAAAATGCAGATGCGTTGTCACCAGTGAGGACTAAGATGAAATGCCTCTTTTCCAGTAAAAAGGTTCTCCGGTTCTCTACACTCACCATACGAAACACAGCAGTGTTAAGCTGCTATTTGACGGTTGTATTCTGTGAGAGCGTGGTCCTTCCCCGGTCGAGCCGACCCATTCGTTCTACAACTATACTACTAATGGCTCTACCACGTAAAAACCTATATACCTATATCTACCCTACCTATATACCTATCTGATATCTTATAATTTTAATAATGTCGATTATAAAAGTATCTCTCATAAAATCAGTTCATTACAAAAGCCTATGAGTAGAGAATTTCTATACGTGATAAGTATTTCAAATACGAGTACGTTGACTAATTACATCGTTCCTCTGAAGTAATTTTCATGTCTTTAATCTTGTAGTGTCTCTTTATGAAGGAGAAACATTTTGCAAATAAATTACTTGATTCTAAAAGGAAATAATTTGAAAATTGTTTTCAATATTGAATATTGTAACTATAAGGTATCTAGCAATCCACCTCGGCTAACTACGGGTGATTTGTGGATCCTGACATTAGCACTACTTACCAAATTCAACTACATCTACTACAGGTGACCCCATAAGTACTCCATAAAAATTTCATCAAAATCGGTCAAGCCCAAGCCGTTTAGGCTGGAAAGAATTACGAACACGCGCTCATCTAATTTTTTTATGGAATAATGTTGACAAACGAGTCCACCTGATGTAAGTGGATGCTGTGGTACATAGACATCTACATCTATCCTCAACTACGATGCGTTGTTACCTCTGAAGATTAAGATGGAATGTCTCAAATCTAGTAAAAATGTCTCCGGTTCTCTACTCTCACCAAATGAAACACAGCAGCATTGAGCTGACAATCTGCAAGAGCGTGTTCTTTTTCCGGTCGGGCTGACCTATACGTGCTACAACCATAAATATAATTTCATCATGGGTCTACCACGTGAGATTATACATATTTAAAAATAATATAATTAATCTTTTAAAATAAGTATCAAATGGCTAAGTAATCTCCCACCTAAATTAATATAAAATAAAACTGACCAAGTCCGTGTCGGGCCTTGCACAATTTAGAGGAAGGTTTCATGGTTGCCCGTCACAATACATGGTATTTCTTGATAATGAGCACATTGACTTCGCGGTTTGACAGTTATATCGAGTAAAAATCGGCCTATGTAGGAGGATAATAACTGAAGGACTTTGTTTTCCAATGAAACTTATAGGGAGTGGTAAAAAAAATCAAAATCTTTTGGATTTTGAAAATAATACATATAATACAAAAATACATCTATACAAATATGTTCATAGTTGGACTATCTGTCTATATAACATATGACCGTAACGAACCTTCCCGTAAACCATTACTGTCCTACCTGCCCTTAAATTTTCCTGATGCTCGCCTGCGTAAATCAAGAGTACCATAAATAAAACTGTATGAGGTTATATAATTGTATGAATACTTTGAATGAGGCCTACAATAACTATCAACTAAAAACAAGCGAAAGTAATTAGTAAGAAAGATATACCCTTTTTTTTTGCGGATGGAAAATCATCAAATGACGCCTTTCGCTCTGGGTGGAGCGGAAGGGAGTGTCAGACTTTTACGGACTAAAAACCATCCGTGTTCCTTCAGTGCCCTTACGTTCCGGAGCCGCGGTATCTCTTTCGAACAGCCCGCAGCCCTGGCAGGCGTCGGCCCTTGCGGGCCCCTTCACGCTGCTGACAGCTCTTTGAGGCGCGCGTGGAACAAAACGCGCCGTCGACACGGCCTGTCGTCGTTAGACGGACGGACGGCGAGCTACCCATTGCTCGCCGTCCACAGGCCCGCGCCTACACCGCGCGACATCTCTCGCCGGTTCCACTCACCGTTGCGACCGGGGTAGATGACGGCCCTATCCGTCAGATAGTCCCCGACTATACGACGGAGATAGGTCGGCACCCGGTGATACCGGAGTGCCTCCCTAATGCAGCTCCAGGGCATGGAGTTGAAGGCGTTGGCGATGTCGAGAGACACGCGAATGAGGACCAGCTTCCCCGTCTTCCAACGAAGCGGGAATTGGCCTCTCTCCAAGCATGCGCTTAGGAGCCCCTCCAGTCGGGGCCCGAGAGCCTCCGAGGCCAGGACCCAGGCTTTGCCAGGCAAGCCATCGGGTCCTGGGGCGGTATTCCTGGCCTTGAGCCTACGTACCGACACTCTCAGGTTTACCCCGGTCCCTTCCGGGATGCCGTCGTCGTCGTCCTGGTGGTCCGCTTCCGGCACCGCAGGTGGCGGAGCCATAGGCGGGGGCGGATGTTCCCCTCACGCAGGAAACAGAGCGCTCACCTCGTCCTCCACGAGCTAAGGCCGGAGACTCTGCGTCAGCGGGGGGGCCCAGGTGCGGAGTTTATCCCGCACCATCTTGTAAGGGCGCCCCCACGGATCTCTGTCGAGAGTCTCCAGCATCTCCTCACGGGCCCGATCCCGGGCAAGAAAGAAAGATCTACCCTACCTATCCGACATAGTAAGAAGTAGGAAAAAGTGAAGCTATAGTAGTAATGCAGTCGTTTTCTTCATAAAATGTTTATTTCTTAGTTTACAATAACATTACAAAGTTATAATGCATATTTTATAAATTCGTCTATTGCTCGTTAACTTGGTAATTCTACTTAGCTGTGAAAATTTTCCTTTTAACTTCATTATACCTATATATACTACTATCGTGTATACTTTTCACATTTCCAAAAACAGTGTTTTAGTTGGTAGAGGAGGGGACACATGACTCTAATGAAAAATAATTTAAAGCTAAATATTTCGCAAACGGACCCCTAAATCGAAAAGATGCTATACCACATTCCCAGTGTTTTTGGAAGACCTGTCCAACGATGGAATAGACATGAAAAAAATCGTCCTCCATTTACCTGTATGGGTTGTATTCCTTTTCAAGTAATTTTTACAAGTATACACTTTTTTATACGTGTTCACTTAGTCTTACCTCTGACCACTCTTCCTTAGACACCTTACAAGTCCGAAATTATATACAGCCAGTACGTCCTAATTAAATTAATACGTCCTACCTTTTAAGTTTTTTCATTTTAATAAACAACTAAAACTCACAAGCATTAGGTTAGGGAAATATAGCAGAAGAGGTAGGATATACACATTTTACAAATATAAAAGTCGATATTTCAGAAAGACGTGTGCAGTGCATTGTTTAGTGCCAGAGAAGCTGATAATAATTCTGAGGACCAAACTGTTACATACCTCGGAGTTAACAGTTCTTTGATATTCTGACACCACAGTAGCAATATCACTAGTCACGCATAATAACGAGGCGGCCATTTGTTTCGGTTCACGTCGTTATTTTATTAGTATAGGCTCATCTTCAAAACACTACACAGTCACCTATCGCTTTTTTTCTGGATTATAGTTGTTACGGCCCTCAGTTGCCCCTGCAAAGGTCGCCTTGGCTGGGGCCCATACTAGCCTGCTCGACGGGCAGACGGGGGTCGGGCCCAAATGGCCATATGGAAGAATGTCCTATCATACTAAACGGAAGGGAGAAGGCTAGAAAACTATATTACGTCCCTGTATCCGAAGCTAAGACCGCCCAAGGCTCGGTCAGGCCGTAGGTGCATGGAAAGTAGTGTTTAGTGATATGTATGTGTCTGAGGCCTGGCCCGGCTGAGGAGACCGGCAGCGGCCGATTTCCATGCTGCCCCACAATGCTGCATCACTCCAGCAGGCTTCCCCGCCGGACCATTTCTTTCTTCATGTCACTACTTCAGTCTATTAAATTCATTGTACATTTAACTAAATTAAACTCACCTAATTCCACATTCATCTTAGAATCGAACACGTGACACCCGACACAGTAACGGACAGTAGTTCAAAGTCCAACATTCAATGTCCCGGATTCATTTATCACCAAATGACGAATAGTGAACTAACGCGATCTCTTGGTAAGTCACACGGTTCAGCGTTACAAACACACTAAATTCCTTCGTTCGATATCCAATACTACGCCGCGATAAGAATTCAAAATACGCCTTGTTGACACGTAAAGTTAACAAAACAGTCAAGATACAAGAAAGGGCACTTAACGCGACGGCACAATTACTTTCAAAGAAGTTACTTAAATCAGTTAAACACAATACAAGCCTCTTGTCAAGAACTTAAACCCTAGACAACCTAAAACGCGGTTTTCACGAAACGCAATTACGTAGCGAAGTCACGCACATAATATCCAAAATTATAGACCTTAATCCAAAAAAAAAACGGTCTCACGAAATCAAAAAAGGGCATCGAAAGACACCAGTTAACTGCTCAGCCGCCGTCGAGCTACTCCTCTCGTCCACGAGCGTCACACGCTGGGAAGCTGCCTACCGCTGCCCCCTCCCCGCGATGCGCGTGACACTTGGTGCCATCGAGCAATTCACGAAGTCGAACGTGATTAGATGTCGTACAAATTACCTTTTTTGGGCCTAAACAATAATTCTAAAATCCAGGCAGTGATTTTATAGTAAATCTTTTTGTTTGCCAACAGTGTTAAACTTCTTTGTTATCATTGGCACCTATTCACCAGACGCTATTCCTGTTCATCCTAAGAAAGTGACTGGTTAGAGCACTAAGACTTTTCGTCTGAAACGTGAACTAATGTGAACTGATGTAGAAAAGTTTTAGATTATTAAAAAGTAGCAATTACATTTTCCACTTTATGTTTTGCATGACACGTTCGTGTTACCCAATAAATTATTTTTATTACTTTAACCAAAATTATCAGTTTAGTATAACTTTTTACCGTGCGTTGTGAACTTTACGGTAAATAATTATTATTGATATTTTGTTTTCTTTAAGACTTAAAATGTATAAAATCTTTCTCTCTTTGCGAACACAAAACTTCACTAATGACTAATTTGATTAAGTCTTATAAAGTATTTATATGTGGCGCGGCTGCTTATCCTTCAATTGACCGACTTTCGTGACGGTTCTCAGCGTTCTCATACATACTTGGCGTGCGGGTGAGAAGATAGGAACGGCCTAAATATGAAACTTAAAGGAGGGTAATTTAGAAAAACTGCATTATATAAAATAAACTAGATGGCGCCATCAGATATTCCTATATTAATAATTAAATCGCAGTTGTTTAAAAGAATAAAAATGTCTAAAAGCCAACTACCACTAATCTTGTATATGTAATTTTATCCAAAGTAAGCGTCTCAAGGCAAACCTTAGCAGCATTAGGTTCGTTAGATTAGCTTGCCAAGAGGCTTGTATCTTTCACGTTATTATTGTTTAAACTTAAGCTCGGTTTTTAGTGACGTTGAAGTGTATGCTTATTGATATACTAATAGTTGCAATCGTATTTTTTTTATAGATTAAGAGTGAAAAACGAGCACACAGTCCACCTCATGGTTAGTAGTACCACGTAATTTGTTTTAAATATCAGAGCATCCAGCAAGCTTACAATCTGCCTGATAGGTGTTTAGACAGTAAGACTGCACTTCCAAGTCCCCTGGCTGCTGATATATTGTTAAAACAGATATTTTAAATAATATTGTTAGAAGTTTGAGATGCTATTGATTTTTCTGAAAAAAAAAGCATTCTACTGCTAGAAGGATTTTTTTTTTTCAATTAATAATCATTTTATACGCTATTATAGCTAAAATCTTGTGCTAGGAGTTCAAGATAGAAGGCGAATGGCGGATTCGAAACGACTACTTTTGAGTTTAGCGATACGGCTACTTTTGCTATTTTTTGTCATTGGTGTTATTGCTTAAATTCAAATTCATTTTATTCCTTTGCGATATATGTTACAATAGTTCTTATTAATTTAACAAAAATAGAATTTCTCTAGTGTTATACGTGGTAGAGCCTAGCTGCAACTTTGCTTGCAGAATAAGAGTGACAAGCGAGTCAAAGTACACCTGACGGTAACTGGTTGCTATAGCTCTTACGCCTCTACACATATGCTCGATTTATATTTTTGACACACTAGGATATTTTCCTGTATTGTGGAAACAGTTTTCATACATAAATAGTACATCAGTCCAGACCCGGAAAAAATATTTGTAGGCTATAAAAAATTGCCCCGCGCGGGATTTAAACCCGTATCCCTCTTTAATTTATTGCTAAGCCACTGCGCCATGGAGCCGTCCAATATATTAAGAATGAAAATGCGTTGTCACCCCTGAGAACTAAGTGGAGTGCCTTGTTTCCAGTTCCCTACAGTCACCATACGAAACACAGCAGCTAGTTTATGCTGCTATTCTGAGAGAGCTTGGTCCTTCCGCGGTTGAGCCGACCCATTTGTGCTTCAACTATAATATAGCTAAGCGTGACTCTACATTTAAAAATACAATATATTTATTTACACATAATTAAAAAAAAAACACGCGTGAGTATCGTGGAACACTCGGTTGAAACGAAGTTCCTTCATAGTATATTACTATTGATAAACGTATTATATTATTGATTAACAAATACAAATAAATGAACTACTAGCGTCTATTAAAATGAAGCATCATTAAAAATAAAATAATATTTCTTTCATGGCAAGATAAGAAAAACTGCGAGGGAGATGGATATTATTCCATCGCCCAAGGCCATCTACACTACGTGAGAAGGGGTCGTGACGGAAAAATCTTACACTTTTTCTCGCCTAGCCCCCATCCGCCAAATTCGTACCGTCCGATAAGGAACTTCGTTATAATAAATAATATAATTATAAAAAGTAAAAAAGGAAAGTAAAGTAACAGCCTATATATGATTCCCACAGCTGGGTAGACGCCATTTCCCGCATCCGTCTCGCTGCCCAAAGTGATGTGATCGCTACTTAAAACGTATTAGAAATATTTTTTTTTATTTTGCAGACATGCAGGTTCACAATGTTTCCTTTACTGCAGGGTACGTGGTAAGTCAGCTCTTAAAATTGCAATTAAAATTTCGCGCCATCGGGGATCGAATCCAGCTTGCTTGCGTACTGTGAAATTTACAGCGAGCTCTTACTCCCTGAACTACTACGGTCCATATTTATAATAATAAATGTACAAAAAAATTGTTATTCATTAAAATAATAATAAAAAAATATAATAAAAAACAAGAATTCGAATTATCTTGCAATCCTACTCCCTGAGGTGGAGGACCAAGAACGCTGGCTGCATTTCCTACTTACTGCTGCACCGCCTCTTGTTTGTCTATCTCTGTTTAGTCTAATGGTTGACTGGAAGAGAATGCCCTATGGCATTAAGTCCACCCTGTGTTGTGTGTCTATGTGTAAAGCTTAAATAAATAAATAAACTTCCTCGGTGAGTTGCTATACTTTACCTTTGAGCGAAACAGCGCTCTTATCACCAGCAGCGTCGCTGAGTAGCGGATACAGTTTCAGTTTTTCTTTTAAATATTACATTTCTAAGAAATTAAAGTACGTATTTTATTGAAAAATTTTATAAACGTATTTACTGAATTAACACTGCATAAATTATAACATGTCGTTTATTGATATTAATCTAAAATATTGCAAAAACCCTTTTACATATATTTTATAGAGGTCTCAATTTTTTTTTATTATATAAAATAACATTTAAATAGACTTTGTCACTATCAACTGAACCTATACAAACTTTGTAGTAACGAGAATAACCACTTTATTTTAATAAAAATCTTAGCCTCAATTTGTTTAAGTTATCAGCTTTGTATGAACCGCTTCCGCTAGGTAGAAAATTCCGGATTAAAATGTGGTAATTTAAGTGTCCTCTCCACGTCACTCTCAAGGGAAACTATCCATATGTGCAGGACAAGATCAAAGGATACCAGGGTGTGCGCAAACACAGGTGTACTCTCTATTCCCAGACCCTCATAGTCTGACAAGAGTCAATCCGACACGACCGAAGAGAGATCGAACTCAGGATCAACGGCTTTACGAGCGAAACGCCACCAACATCCTGACTCCGCGTTACTACTGGGAATTTATTAACAGAAAAACACAATAACGGATTTTAGCCTGACCCGGAATTCGAACCTCATAAACAGCAGTCGAGTTTAAAAACATTAAACCAACGAAGCAGTGTAGAGACGTTATCAACAACGAAACATGAGTAAGCTGAAGTAGAAACTGGCACTGGCAAATACCTATATACCTACAAATAGTCCAGTCTGTAATTGTGAAATTTAAAAAGATTTTCCTTTTTTTTTTTAATTCAATTTTGGAATTAATGTGTTTATTTAGTAAGAAACTACGATGAAGTTTTGGCGGGACCAGATGACCGACGGGTTGCTGCTCGTACATACCCTTATTCTTGTATCACTCAGATAATGGTTCAAGGTCTATTTTGATACGAAAAAGTGGTGCAATTTATTTGTATTCAGTTAAATATCCGTGCCGTGTAGTGGCGGTCAAGAATATCCACTACCCCATATCCTCCCGTGGGTGTCGTAAAAGGCGACAAAGGGAAACAGGCAGGAGATGGGCAGCAGCATCTTCCTGATAATAGCCAAAATTACAATTAAAAAAAAAACTGCGGTTGCCAACCCGCTCGCCAAGCGTGGCAACTATGGCAAATACCCCCCTATGAATGAATGTAACAAAGAAACGGCCCCCAGTCCCCGGCGGCCCCGCTATTCCTGGCTACGGTGGCGACCATGGTAACGGCGGGGCAGGGGGTGCTAAGAATCTCCGGTGGAGGTTTGGTTGCCACCTCAGACGACTCGACCTGGCAACGTACAACGCACGCACCCTGAGGACTGACGAGAAGATCGTGGAGCTGGAAGAAGAGATAGACAAGTTGCGCTGGCATATTATAGGATTATCCGAAGTCCGAAGAGAGGGGGAGGACACGGTAATCCTCGAATCCGGCAACTTGCTCTATCACCGGGAGGGCGGCCATCTGTCCCAAGGAGGTGTCTGTGTTATCGTCCACAAGTCTCTCGTTAACAACGTTGTAAAGATCGGGAGTGTGTCGTCGAGGGTTGCGTACCTTATACTCAGAATCACCAAACGGTATTCGCTGAAAGTCATACAGGTTTACGCACCAACCTCGGCACACCCCGATGAGGAGGTGGAGGAAATGTATGAGGATATCTCTAAAGCCATGCATTCCTCCAAAACCCAATATACGGTGTTAATGGGAGACTTCAGTGCAAAACTAGGCACAAGAGAGAACGGTGAGCTGAAAGTAGGGAAATTTGGAATAGGGCAACGGAACCCAAGGGGCCAGCAGCTGGCCGACTTCATGGAGAAAGAGGGACTCTTTATGATGAACTCTTTCTTCCAGAAGCGGCCCCACAGGAAGTGGACCTGGTCGAGCCCCGACGGTTCGACAAAAAATGAGATTGACTTTATTATGACGACCAGATGACAACTGTTCAGTGATGTCTCCGTGATCGCGAGGGTGAAAACTGGTAGCGATCACCGAATGGTTAGAGGCACACTGAACCTAAACGTTAAGTTGGAGAGGTCTCGTCTAATGAAGTCAACGCTCCGTCCCCCTCGTGCTCTGTTCCAAAGTCCCGAAACCTTTCAGCTCGAGTTACAAAACCGTTTTCAGTGCTTAGAAGACTGCAATGAAGTGGACGATATGAATGACAAGCTCGTGGAAACTGTCCATGCGGTCGGAGCTAAGTTCTGCAAGACCCGCCGCAGAAGAACACAAAAACTCTCCGATCACACTATTAATCTCATGGCTGTTAGACGGGAGATGAAGCTACATTCTTCAACAGACTTGACAGCATACAGGCATCTGAACAGACAGATCTCCAAATGCATGCGGCGGGACTTACGCAACTTCAATACAGCTCGTATTGAAGAAGCGATCGAGCGGAACCAAGGCTCCAAAGTCTTTGCCAGAGATCTGTCTGCCAGAAAGAGCCAACTGTCAAAGCTGAAGACAGAGTGTGGCAGCATCGTTTCCGGGACACCTGAGATTTTGAGTGAGATTGAGAGGTTCTATGGGCAGCTGTACACGTCATCGTTGGAGCCACACGCAAGTGTGAGTAACGATCCAAGAGCGAGTCTCATCCGACACTATTCCGAAGATATCCCGGACGTCAGTCTGAGCGAGATTAGAATGGCTCTCCAGCACCTTAAAAACGGTAAGGCCCCACGCGAGGATGGAATTACAGCGGAGCTTCTGAAAGCGGGTGGAAGACCGGTACTTGAAGTCCTTCAGAAGCTCTTTAATTCCGTCCTCCATGGTGGCATTACACCGGAGGCGTAGAGCAGAAGTGCGGTGGTCTTGTTCTTCAAGAAAGGTGACAACGCTCTCTTGAAGAACTACAGACCGATTTCCCTTCTGAGCCGCGTCTACGTGTTGTTTTCGAGAGTCATTACGAATCGTCTCGCGCGCAGACTTGATGACTTCCAGCCTCCCGAACAAGCCGGTTTCCGAAAGGGCTTTAGCACCATAGACCACATACATACCCTTCGGCAAATTGTACAGAAGTCCGAAGAGTACAATTTGCCACTATGTCTGGCGTATGTGGACTATGAGAAAGCCTTTGATTCCGTCGAAATTTGGGCGGTGCTGCAGTCCCTTCAGCGGTGCCAAGTAGACTGTCGGCATATCGAAGTGTTGAAGTGTTTGTACAGTAGAGCTACGATGGCTATCCGAGTACAGAACCAGAGTACGAAACCTATCCAATTGCAGAGAGGTGTAAGACAGGGTGACGTCATATCCCCGAAACTCTTCACCGCTGCATTGGAAGACGTTTTCAAGCTTCTGGACTGGAAAGGATACAGTATCAACATCAATGGCGAGTACATCACTCACCTTCGATTTGCCGACGATATAGTCCTTATGGCAGAATCGCTGGAGGACCTAAGCACTATGCTCAATGACCTCAATAGTGTCTCCCAACGGATAGGTCTTAAGATGAACATGGACAAAACAAAGATTATGTTTAATGTCCATGTCACACCTATGCCGGTAGTTGTTGGGAGCACTAAGCTCGAAGTTGTTGACGAGTATGTTTACCTGGGACAAATAGTCCGATTAGGTAAGTCCAACTTCGACCGAGAGGTCAATCGACGGATTCAACTCGGCTGGGCAGCGTTCGGGAAGCTACGACACATTTTCTCGTCAGACATACCTCAAAACCTTAAAACGAAATTGTACAACCAGTGCGTGTTGCCAGTGATGACTTACGGAGCTGAGACGTGGTCCTTCACAGCTGGCCGTATGAGGAAGCTCAAGGTCGCTCAGCAAGCTATGGAGAGGGCTATGCTCGGAGTTTCTCTGCGTGATAAACTTAGAAATGAGGATATCCGCACTAGAACTAGAGTAACCGACATAGCCCAACGGATTAGTAAGCTGAAGTGGCAGTGGGCCGGCCATATAGCTCGAAGAACCGACAACCGATGGGGCAGAAAGGTTCTCGAGTGGCAGCCTCGTACCGGTAGGCGAAGTGTAGGGCGACCCCCCACGAGATGGAGTGACGACCTGGTAAGGCATGCAGGAAGTCGATGGGTGCAGGTGGCTCAGGACCGTGCTTTGTGGCATTCCTTGGGGGAGGCCTATGTTCAGCAGTGGACTTATGAAAGGCTGTAATGAATCAGTTAAATATCTAAGTAAACTATTTGTGTAAAGAGATGAAATAAGTGCTCTGATGGTGATATAAAACTAAAGAGAACTCAAAAAAAAGTTAATTTGTTCTGCTTAGGAGCTTTGAGAATTGAAATACTGTTGTTTTGGACTATGTACTGTAAAAATATTGTTACGAAGTTATTAAATAAATGATTATACAAACATATTTATAAGACAAATAGTGATTGTTAAATTACATTAAGGAGTAGGGCGTACCAAGTGGATATGAAGCCGTCAGTCATTTTAAGAAGTTCCAAGGATTGGCATTAGGCATGTAATTTGAGTTTATCGCAATATCGATACGTACACCAACAATAACCCGTGGAAGACATTAGAATACCAGGGTTATCCGGTGCCGTTTGGACCAAATGAGATGTGAACGCTGTGTAAACAAGAATTCGACGAAACTCCATACGGCAACAGAAAACTAATATAACCGACCAAGTGCGAGTCGAACTCGCGCATGAAGGGTTCTGTACCATCGTACAAGATTTATTACTATGTAGGTACATTTTAAATATACTTTTATTTTATTATATTTTTAGCGAATATAGCAATACAAACTCTGTGATCATTTGAAGCGTTTACTTGTTGCCATTATAAGTTGCGAGCAAAAAAAAAAAAGGAAAAAAACACATATTTCTAGTAGGGGATCTCCTTAATTATTGTTTATTATTTGTTGTTATAGCGGCAACAGAAATACACATTCTGTAAAAATTTCAACTGACTACCTATTACGGATCCATTATGGATACATATGGTTCTATACCTATTACGGATCAGGAGATACAGCCCGCTGACAGACAGACGGACGGATGGACAGACAGCGGAGGTTTCTTAATAGGGTCCCGTTGGTTACCCTTCGGGTACGAAAAATCTTTCCAAGTGAAATGACTGAAATGATAAGAGATTTCACTACCCAATATCATCCCGTGGGTCTCTTAAGAGGTGACATAGGGCAATGATATAGATGATGGACAGAAATGATGCGGTTGCTAACTCCCTCTACCTAGCGTGGCAATAATTACTTATATCCCCCCCCCCATTGCGGCCAACTATGTTGGGCTACCATGTTCAGCAGTCGATCATTGCCTATCAATGTGTGATAAATGAAAGAAATGAATAGTACAAGCACAACCTTTGCCTAGTCAAAAAGTGTCTTAATAATGTTGATGCGAATACAATTTCATAGTTTTAAAAAGAAATAATAATAATGTACTCCAAACCAAATTTCGGTTACGGCGGTCAGGATTAAAGAGTCTGAGTGTATGTGCAAGCACAAACATTCCCCCACTCTCATGGTCGGTGGGACAGTAGTCCGACACGACCGGAGAGAGATCAGGCGCAGGACCGACGGCTACACATATTTTCCGAAACACCGGGGTGAAACACCGCCATAATATTAATTATGGGCTGCTACTGAGAATTTCTTGACTAAAAACCCAGTACATGACTTTGCCTCGACCTGGGATTCGAACCTGGGACCTCATGAGCAACCACGTTTACACCACTAGACGAATCAGGCAGTTTAAATAAATATTGTATGTGTAAATACATATATAATATTATACGTGGTAGAGCCATGCTGCAGCTATATTAATAGTATAGTTGTAGCACGAATGGGTCGGCTCGACCGTGGAAGGACTACGCTCTCACAGAATACCAGCGTAAAATAGCAACTTAATGCTGCTGTGTTTCGTATGGTGAGTGTAGAGAACCGGAGAACCTATTTTACTGGAAAATAAGGCAATCTATCTTAGTCCTCACGGCTGACAATGCATCTGCATTTTAATTCGCGAACGAAGATAGATGTAGATGTCTATGGGCCAGAGCAACCACTTACCATCAGGTGGACTGTGTGCTCGTTTGTCACCCTAATTCTATAAAAAATAACATAACAAATGATTTCGTCTCTGTTTAAATATTTAAGTCGCGGTTTCCTTCGTGACGTCATATAAAATGTTCCATTTTACAAACAACTCCAAATCAAATCTTCCGAGCAAATTGAATGTGTTCGCGAATCACGATTTTGCTGTTTGGTCTTTACATATTACAGCTGCGGGTGGAGAACAATAAGTTATACTGTGTTTTGTTCTCGTTTTCAGTATTCTCTGTTTAATATTAAATCAAATTATTCACAAAATTTACCGCATACTCGACGGTGAAGAAATACATGTCCAAATAAATGAGTCCACTGTTGAAATAAGTTTACTCAATAGATTGCTTCACAGGGACGGGTTGGGGGGATATTTTTTTCAATAATTGCCTACCACGTTTAGCAAAAGATTTAACAATTGTACTTTCATATTATGTTGAGTTATTGGTTAACATTTTTCGTATTTTACGACCCTAGGACATGATATGGGGATTATATATAATTAATATGATAAATGTTGCATGTATATATAATTTTTATTGAATTATTGAATTTGATCATGACGAACTAACTGCCTAAACTCACTCTCTGTTCTACTCAAGGTTAGCTGGTAGAGAATGTCATACAGCATTAAGCTCGCCTTTTGTACAAAACCTTTGATGAAATATAGAATTAAATAATAATTAAATAAATGATAATGATGATATTGAGTTGAAAGAATTGAATTCTCTTACACTTAGAAACCACACAATTAATCAAAAAATAATGGAAGACTTTCCAAGTAATGCCCATGGTTTCATCTTTACAATATAACAATTTTTTTTTTAATTTTTCAGTTCAATTTGCGATTTTAATATCCACAATAAACTTCATGTCGTGTCGTTAGTGTCTTAAGAGACGACAGAAGAAAACTAAAATAGATGATAATCTTCCTGATAAAAATCCAAATTAATAAAAACTACAGTTGCCAATCCGCAAGCCAAGCATTGCAACTATGGTAAATCCTTCCTATGAGGAAATCTATGGTAGAGTCCTATGTTCAGCAGTGTCTCATACTCCGTCACAAGTAATTTGAGTATGAACGTGAAAACAGATGCAAAATAAGTCAAATAAATGCAGTTTCAGATTGAAGTTAGCAGTGTAATATTTCTATTACAGTTTGCCAAATAACTAATCCCAGCGCGCCGCGGAATCACTGAGTATAACTAATTAATCGAATGAAACTTCGCACAAACTATAGTTTGCAGGAAGTTGCTCCGGTAGCAGAAACTTAATTCCACATTTATATCGGTTAAGATAATATGCTGGAAAGCAGTATAGGTTTCCAGATAAATTTGAGCTCACTCCAAGTTAGTTTCTTTAATTTTTTTTTATTATTAATTGTTAACTGTCTTCAGAAGCCGTTCAACGTTATGTGTATTCGTTTTTCATTGTTTTTTTTTACAGAAGTAAGGATGATAAACGAGCAAACAGAATACCTACCAGTGATCGTATTTTTTATACGATAGAATGACACACAGTCCACCTGATGGTAAGTGGTTGCTGTGACCCACAGACATCTACATCTATCCTCAGTAAAGAATCAAAATGCAGTTGTGCTTTCACCCGTGAGGACTAAGATGGAATGCCTCTTTTTCAGTAAAAAGGGTCTCCGGATCTTTACACTCACCATACGAAACACAGAAAAATTAAGCTGCTATTTTACGCTGGTATTCTGTGAGAGCGTGGTTCTTCCCCGGTCGAGCAGACACATTTGTGCTACAACTATAATACTAATATACCTGCAGCATGGCTCTACCACGTATAAGATAACTGTGGCACAGACTCCTGAACTATCTCCGATTAAATATCAAATAAGCGGTGTCACTTTTAACGAACATGCAGTGTAACTGATGGTAAGTAGATTTTGCGGCCCATTGACATATTTATTCTCGATAAAAAATCAAATTTCACATGCGTTGCACGCATACGAAACAAAGCAGCGTTAAGCTGATATTTTACGCTGGTATTTTGTGAGAGCGTGGTCCTTCACCGGTCGAGCTGACCCCACCTATAATAAGCTGCAGCATGGCTCTTCACGTCAAAAGTACTGTACTAAAAATATTGTAAAGTACTGTACTATGGGAAAAACACAACGTTCCTTGATTAAATTATTCGGGCAGTAGATAACACGCGTTGTTTTTAAGAGATAATTATGCGCGCTCAAGCGTTGTCTTCAATAGATTATAACGAACCAACTTTTTAAAAGCATACTTATTGGATGCTTTTCTGATTGTCATCGGGCGAGGAGTTACATAGACGACTAGCTGAACCTAAACTGTGAAAGTTCTATGGTTCGCGGTAAAAGGAAATATAATTCTTTTTTTATTTTATAAAGGTCGTCAAATAGAATAAATAAAATAACGTGGTGGTGGCGTTTTTTTTTATACAAGAATAAATTAGTAAGATTTATAATAGTCTTTGACTGTCTTAAATTTAAATAAAGCCACATTAATTAATCTTATCCAGGGACGCCTTGGCGAATTGCCTGTTTTAAATAAGATTTTTTTTTAAATAATTTTTATAATTAAAATTTTTATAACTTTAAAATATTATTAATACTAGAAATTTTTAAATCAAACACTTTATTCCGCATACTTGGATTTGCAATCTATCAATCCGTATTGTGCACGTATTTAGTATTTTGTAGCGAAGTGCTAGTTATATAGTACTATAGTAGAGAATCAGAGATCCCTTTTTACTGGACCGAGGCATCTGTATTTTGATTCTTAATTTAGGATAGATGTAGATTTCTATGGGACACAACGTCCACTTACCATAAAATGGACTGTGTGCTCCTCACCCTTATTCTATAAGAAAATTATTTCTTTTTCCTTGTTTGTCGTCATCGCAAGATAATCATGATTAACTTTATCGTATATTAGAACTATTTTTGTATACAATGAAGATTTCTTAAATTCTTTGTCGTTCAGCACAAGCTGCTTAAATTGACGAAGATAACAGAAATTCTACTATTGTTAGCAATGGATTTCAGTTTTCAAATATAAACAACTGACTTCAAATAATCCTCTGAATATTAGTTACAGATCATTATTAAACCTTATCACTGAGTTTATTGAAGCGCATTGATTTTATCTAACTAGTTTGCTTTGATCAGTACACCAAAGTTTCAATATTCAGCTTTGAAACTTATTGAGTCATAATATCGTACTTTGTTTGCCGTTTCGGTCATTAATTTCAATATCCCTATTAATATAATGAATGCAATTGTATATTTGTTGATTTGTTCTCCTTTGCCGCAGTAAGGAAGTTACGGGTCGACATGATTTTTTGTATGGGAATGGTCTGTAGGCCAGAGAGTGACACATGATACTTTATCTCGAGAACACTCACAGTTCCTGTAGGATAAATTTGGAGCGTAATTCTAAAATTATCTCTTTATGCTGTCAAATGTAACAGTTATCTCCATATTTTTTTTAGAATAAGGTCGACAAACGAGCACACAGTCCACCTGATGGTAAGCGGCTGCAGTGGCCCATAGACATCTACATCTATCTTCGTTTGTGAATTAAAATGCAGATGCGTTGTCGCCGTGAGGACTAATATAGAATGACTCTTTTCCTTTAATAAAGGTCTCCGGTTCTCTACACTCTCCATACGAAACACAGCAGTATTATGCTGCTATATTGCGCTGGTATTCTGTGAGAGGGTGGTTTTTCACCGGTTGAGCCGACCCATTCGTGCTACAACTATACTATTAATATAGCTGCAGCATGGCTCTACCACGTAGAATATTGTATGAAATTTTTCATAATGATGTCGTTTACCGTTTTATTATTACGTTGTAGAGCCATGCTGCAGCTATATTACTGGTATAGTTGTAGCAGGAATGGGTCGGCTTGACCGAGGAATGACCACGCTCTCACAGAATACCAGCGTAAAAAAGCAGCTTAACACTGATGTGTTTCGTTTGGTGAGTGTAGAGAACCGGAGACCCTTTTTTGCTGTAAACGAGGCATTCCATCTTAGTCCTCACAGGTGACAACGCATCTGCATTTTGATTCGTAATCGAGGATAGATGTAGATGTATATGGGCCACAGCAGCCACTTACCATCAGGTGGACTGTGTGCTCGTTTGTCACACTAATTCTATAAAAAAAGAAATAGCTAATATTGTATTTCATATGAAAGATTTTTGGATTATAAAAGTCTTTACTTGGTGGTCCTTCCATCCATCTCAGTACGTACCACGCTCCTACCTATTTCTGCCGCCAAAAACGGTGCTTGCTCTGCTGTGTTCTAGTGCGAAAAGTATAGAGATTCAGTATTTTTACAGGCTGTGAGTCATCCAACCTACAGAAGTTTTCAGAAGTGATCTGTTGCATTCTTTGTTTAAAGTCGGCTGCAGGTACATATAGACTGCTGTAACCACTTACCATCAGGTGAACTGTGAGTTTATTTGTTATTTCAGTTTTATAAAAACGTAGCAAACGTGCACACATGATGGAAATATGAGCTGAGGCTTTTATATGTAAATTAATTTTAGTCGTTTTATTTAATAGATATAAAGAGACTGGCTATGCAGTGGCGATTTAAGAATATTCACATCATACATCAGGTATCGTAAGAGGCGACAGATGTAAATTAAACAGAAGGCAGTTAGCATCGTCTTTTTTTGAAACGTTACCCACAGACTAGGATTTTCTCCTGTATAGATTGCACGAGGATAAACATTCAGACCCGGAAAAATTATTTGTAGGACATGCAAATACTTGTTCCGTGCGGGGTTCGAACCCCCGGCCTCCAGCGTCACAACTCATTACTAAGCCACTGCGCCACGGAGCCGTCTTTCAGATAACAATTCGAAACAATAAAATACCAAGGCTGCCAAGTGTGACCTATGATGGCGTATATCAACCCCATGAGGCAATTAATGGGGAAGGCCTTAAGTCAGCAGTGTACTTTGATAGGCTGTTATAAACGAATGAATAAATTTAATGCTTAGATGACAAGCCCTGGTTGGAATACTACGCCGTTGGTACTGGGCTTAAATTCCTTCCGGTGGTTGCATTTGGTGGTATATGTGGTAGAGCCATATTGCAGCTATATTATGGTTGTAGCACGAATGGGTTGGATTAACCGGAGAAAGACAGTTTGTATACATAAATCGCACAATGCTAAACTCGGATCAATAAGTTGTAGGCTATACAAATACTTGTTCCATGCGAGATTCGACCCGGCGCCCATCATTGCCGCAACTCAATTAATATTCAATATTTATTTATAGAAGTAAAGGGGACAAACGAGAACACACTCAACATACTATGGTCAACAGAAAGACACTTCCGTCTGTTATCGGTCCTGCGGCATGCCTCTGCTTTCGGCATTCTTTGACCAACACATTAATTAAAGCAAGATATTATAGAGCCGTGGTAGCTCAGATGGTTAGCGCCCGCTGTAAGCTTCACAGTACTCGAGCAACCCGGGTTCGATCCCCGCCGGCACCAATGAAATTGTTAATTGCAATTTTAAGTGCTGATTTACCACGTGCTCGGCAGTGAAGGAAAGAAAAACATCGTGAGGAAACCTGCATGTCGGAGAAATAAGAAAAAAATATTTTGAAGACATGTGAAGTTCGCCAACACGTATTGAGGCAGCGCGGCGGACATTTCCTTGCCCAAAAACCTTCTCAGAAATGAGAGGAGGCCTGTGCCCAGCAGTGGGACGTAAATAGGCTGCAACTTTACTTTCCTTAGGTATTAAAGAGTCTGTGGCTGATAAATGACTACAAGAGTTTTTTTTAAGAAATATAAGGCACATCTTTATCAACATTCGTCATTTTTTCTCTCATTTTCTACGTGTGAAGTCATGTATGTCTTAGAACCTGCTCAGTAACCCCCTCAGAAATGAGATAATACTTGGGCCCCGCTGTGGCACATATATAGGCTCTTGTATCTTTACTTTACTTTACAACCTTAGTTAGGCAGACATAAAAAGAACAAGAATGTTTTTGAAAAACTAAGTGGAATATTACGCATTCATCACTGTCATCATCATTACAGCCCTTCACAAGTCTACAGCCGAGCATAAGCGTCACCCAAGGAATGCCACAAAGCACGGTCTTCTACTCACTTCATCTAGAAATATGCAATATATTATAAATTATATTTATATTTTGGTGTAGTTCAACATTTAAACTTATTTGCGCGACTATAAAATTTTATAAATAACTATTATCATTAATTCGGTAGCTTTTTATAATTAGTATATTAACTATTTATAATAAATAATGTGAAACTTCTACAACAAAATGATGATGGTGTACATAATTTTCTCGATGGTGTTGTCACGCTTATTATTCACAACTGTATCGAAGACAAAAAGATAATATTTTTTATGATTTTCTATGTATTTTCTAATTACCAAATATTATCTTTGTCCATGAAATTTATAAAATAAGAGTTTCTTTATGAGAACACTCCATAGGATGACGTAATATAAACGACCTCATAATTTCTGTTAAATGCCCGGGGTCGGAAATTAATTAGAACCAGCGCTTGCTAGAAAACGATTATTTATTGAATGTCTTACACCTTGCCTCCCAGCACTGTTATTTTAAAAAAAATATAATACTGCTGTCTTTTTTTAAATACGAACAAACATTAATCTCCATTACATACCTCAATGTATAAAAGTTTGAGAACATGATATCTGTACCACGTATTTTTGCGTTGTTTTGTGTTATTGTGTTGCTCGACAAGACTTCATAGAATACGTGTTGCTATTTTACACTAAAGGCTGTTGCAGGCTGAAAACGAAACAATCTGTTCTGACTCATTTTGTCGTTAAAATGTTAAATCCAAGTTAGAAAAGTCTAGGCCGACTTCAAAGGACTAAAAATAAAAAAAATCTCACAATAGACTCTGAAGAGTCGTGGTAACTCGGGGGCTAAGCGCTCGCTGTAAATTTCACAGTACCCACGCAACCCGGGTTCAATCTCAGCCGGCACCAATGAAATTTAAATAATTTTTTGAAACAATACATATTGGAAACATGTGAAGTTCACCAATTTATATTGGGGCAGTTCGGCGGACATTTCCTTGCCCTAAAACCCTTTCTGAAATTAGAGGAGGCCTGTGCCCTGCAGTGGGGCGTATATATAGGCTTTAACTTAAACTTTTTTCAGAACAATAAAGTAACCTTACTTATTTTACAGTATCAAAAGGCGACCGTGAGGCTTATTGGTCAGTGTCGTCTATGAAATTAAAGGTTCAATTCCCTGTTGGAATAAAAAAATTGTCCATATGGATAATTTCTTAGTGTTCCGTGTCAAAATTAACAAAATGGAATTCCGATAGAATTACTTCGGCGTCTATCTGTCAAAAATATTCTCTAACAAAAATAAGAAAAACATTTTTATAATGATGTCTTATACCTATTTACGCGAACACTATACGCTCCGGGAAGTCTAACAAAAGTAATAATTAAAAAGTCTCAGATCCAGAGAGAGAGAAATCCTCAGTCACCTGTGACCATGAGTGTGACCATGGGTGTGACCCCGTGACCACTACAATCACTAACAGAAAACTATAAAATTTACTAATATCCGTAATATCCGTAATAGGTACACAGTTGAAATTTTCACAAAATGAAATTCTGTTGGGTGGTTAACTTTCCGCCAAAACCTTATTTACATTTTATTCTGGGACATAAATGCAATTATTTAGCAAATATCGTCTGTATTAACTTTTGTCCAAACTTTTGCCTAACATAATCGTCAGTAAACTAAAGACCCGGATTAACGGGCGAGCCTTCTTAGTTACTCGTTGGTAATTTTTTTTATATAGTATAGGGTGACAAACCAGCATTCAGTCCACCTGATGGTAAGTGGTTGCTGTGACCCATAGACATCTACATCTATATTCAATAAAGAATCAAAATACAGATGCGTTGTCACCCGTGAGGACTAAGATGGAAGACCGATCCATTCGCGCTACAACTATACTACTAATATAGCTGCAGCAAGGCTCTACCACGTTAAGAAGTTCGGCGGTGGATCATCGCAAATCGATTACCAGCGTTGTATGAAATTTAGCACGTTGCTTTAATAAACTCTAAGTTATAGCTGCTTGCCTCGCCAGTCTATCAAGGAACGACGAGCCGCGAGTATAAACGCAGCAAGCTTAAACTCGCTCTTAAACTGCTCGCCCATAATCCAGGGTCGAGGAGGGCACAAACCACGAACTTTAAAGTCCTGAGTTCGTCATAGTCTAGTAGAGTCGTGGACCACTTCTAACATAAAAAAAACCATTGCTTGTATTTCTTTAACAAATTAATCCTTTGTAAGAGAACCTGTTGGTAATATGATTCTGTGCGCCTGGTTCTATTATGAGACGAAACATTTTGGTATAACTACCGCTATTAATCAAACAGCTACAGTGTCTTATCAACACCCTATAAAAACTCATAAACTTTTTAATTATTAAAAAAATTGTCGCCACCTAGTGTTATTAGGTAGACTGAGAAAAATTTGAGGGAAAAGTAAAAAATTTAGTTAAAGTTTTAGTTTTAAGTTCGCTGCTGGTGATAAGAGGGCTGGATCTTTTCTCGCTCAAAGGCCAAGTATAGCCATTCATCAAGGAAACGCAGCCAGCATTCTCGGTACAATACAACGGTGAGTATCGTTCAGTCCTACTGTATGATAATTTAAGTTTTTAGTTTTAGTTTTTTTTTCAGTATAGTTTTTTTAATATTGTGTATAATTCAATGAGATATTAATAATATTCAAATTTATATTCAATGCCGTGTAGTGGCGGTAAGAATATCCACTACCCCATATCCTCCCGTGGGTGTCGTAAAAGGCGACAAAGGGAAACAGGCAGGAGATGGGCAGCAGCATCTTCCTGATAATAGCCAAAATTACAATAAAAAAACTGCGGTTGCCAACCCGCTCGCCAAGCGTGGCAACTATGGCAAATACTCCCCAATGATTAAAGCAACAAACAGAGGGCCGCCAGTCCACGGCGGTTCCGCTATTCCTGACTACAGTGGCGACCATAGTAACGGCGGGGCAGGGGGTACTAAGAATCTCCGGTGGAGGTTCGGTTGCCACCTTAGACGACTCGACCTGGCAACATAAAACGCACGCACCCTGAGGACTGACGAGAAGATCGTGGAGCTGGAAGAAGAGATAGACAAGTTGCGCTGGCATATTATAGGATTATCCGAACTCTTAAGAGAGGGGGAGGACACGGTAATCCTCGAATCCGGCACCTTGCTCTATCACCGGGAGGGCGAACATCTGTCCCAAGGAGGTGTCAGATTTATCGTCCAGAAGTCTCTCGTTAACAACGTTATAAAGATCGGGAGTGTGTCGACGAGGGTTGCGTACCTTATACTCAGAATCACCAAACGGTATTCGCTGAAGGTCATACACGTTTACGCACCAACCTCGGCACACCCCGATGAGGAGGTGTATGAGGATATCTCTAGGAGGAAATGTATGTCTGGCGTATGTGGACTATGAGAAAGCCTTTGATTACGTCGAAATTTGGGCGGTGCTGCAGTCCCTTCAGCGGTGCCAAGTTGACTGTCGGTATATCGAAGTGTTGAAATGCTTGTACAGTGGGGCTACGATGGCTATCCGAGTACAAAATCAGAGTACGAAACCTATTCAATTGCAGAGAGGAGTAAGACAGGGTAACGTCACATCCCCGAAACTCTTCACCGCTGCATTGGAAGACGTTTTCAAGCTTCTGGACTGGAAAGGATACGGTATTACGGCGAGTTAATCACTCACCTTCGATTTGCCGACGATATAGTCCTTATGGCAGAATCGCTGGAGGACCTAAGCACTATGCTCAATGGCCTCAATAGTGTTTCCTAACGGATAGGTCTTAAGATGAACATGGACAAAACAAAGATCATGTTTAATGTCCATGTCACACCTATACCGGTACTTGTTGGGAGCACTAAGCTCGAAGTTGTTGACGAGTATGTTTACCTGGGACAAATAGTCCGACTAGGTAAGTCCAACTTCGACCGAGAGGTCGATCGACGGATTCAACTCGGCTGGGCAGAGTTCGGGAAGCTACGACACATCTTCTCGTCAGACATACCTCAAAATTTTAAAACGAAATTGTACAACCAGTGCGTGTTACCAGTGATGAGGATGAGGAAGCTCAAGGTCACTCAACGAGCTATGAAGAGGGCTATGCTCGGGGTTTCTCTGCGTGATAAACTTAGAAATGAGGATATCCGCAGTAGAACCATAGTAACCGACATAGCCCAACGGATTAGTAAGCTGAAGTGGCAGTTGGCCGGCCATATAGCTCGAAGAACCGATAACCGATGGGGAAGAAAGGTTCTTGAGTGGCAGCCTCGTACCGGTAGGCGAAGTGTAGGGCATCCCCCCACGAGATGGAGTGACGACCTGGTAAGACATGCAGGAAGTCGATGGATGCAGGTGGCTCAGGACCGTGCTTTGTGGCATTCTTTGGGGGAGGCCTATGTTCAGCAGTGGACTTGTGAAGGGCTGTAATGATGATGATGATGATGATGATTCAATATCTATATTGAATGAAAAATGTATACTGAACGTCAGTTTATAATATTTCTTAATCAACTTTCATAACAATCACTGGTCAACATAATGTCATGTTTTACAGTTCACGACCACATCTTTGTCATCATTTATCATAAAGAGAATTATAATCACTTAATTTAAAATATTTTTAGCTAAAAATAAAAAAAAAACCTCACCATTATAAGATTTTTAAAAGGCATTATGAAGAGTATTTCTATGTTAGGCATCAATCGAAAAACTGTCCATTCATTGTTATTCGACAACCACTCAAACCTTAAAAATATTTTAACAACTGTTTTAAATGAAATAAAATATTTATTTGGGTTTGGTTAAGGTACATTGAAGATGGTTATAGTAATTAAACATCCGCTTAATCAGCCATTATTAATAGCTATATATATATATATATAACTATAAAACATCGGAATAATAATATTTAAGAGAGTAAAGTTGCAGCCTATTTACGTCCCACTGCTGGACACAGGCCTCCTCTCATTTCTGAGAGGGTTTTAGGGCAAGGAAATGTTCGCCGCGCTGCCCCAATGCGTGTTGGCGAACTTCACATGTCTTCGAAATATTTATTTTTCTATATACCGTATCTTATATACCGTCATACATATCCGTTAGCAATTTTTATGGAATCTCGCACTCTTGAGAATTATAGCGGAAACCAACCTATTCCTATTTCTGGTGCTTCGTTTGTAAACGTCTTTAGCATGTTTGAAAGAATTTATATTGTTCTTTACAAATTTTACCGCTTTGAAAATATCTAGACAAAGAAGTGTCAAAATGTTTAACCATTCAAACCAAGACTGACATGGCTCGTCTGGAGCAGTACTATATATTGCTCTAACACACTTTTTTGTGCAGTGAACGCTATTATGTCCGTGCTATAACCCCATATGATGAGTTCGTATCGCAGAACTGATTCAACGTAATCGAAGTACGCAATAAGCACTCACCATACGAAACACAGAAGCGTTAAGCTGCTATTTTATGCTGGTATTCTGTGGCATCGTGACAGATCTATTATCAACTAAGAATCAAACCCTTAAAGAGTAAGATTGAATGCCGCATTTCCAGTAATAAGTATCTCGGCTTCTCTAAAGGTAAAGCAAACAAAAGTATAAGTAAGTATTATTTATAATCTATTCATCATACTATCATTATACAATCTATTCATCATACATACTATCAGTAAAATAGTTTCTATTTCTGTTTCTAACACAGCAATATTAAGCTGCTGTCTTAATCTGGTATTCCGTGAGAGCATGGTCCTTCCCCGGGTGAGCTGACATATTCGTGTTACAACCACATAATATTTGTAGTTCTACCACGTTAAAAACTACGATATATTTATTTACACATAATATAAAAATAAACAATATTTATTACAAAAAGTTTTACTCTGGACTTGCAAGTCCACTGGCTACTGTATATTTTGACGTGCTATTGTTTTTCTTAAAAAAAAAAGCCTTCTAGCAATGTTCTTAACTCTTTATTTATATTATTTTATATTATATTATATTATATTATATTATATTATATTATTATTAGTATTCCTTTTAACCACTATAAATAAGCTAAAATGCATGTGCTTAGAGTTGTTCACGGTAATAGTCGCATGGCGGATTCGATCCCGCGATGTTTGAGTTCGCGGTCCGTACCATTAGGCCGCTGTCGCCTATTTTTTGCATTAATTTTATTGTTAGCTGTAATAAATGTAATTTTAAAATGGCATTTGAAAAAAATCCCAGTTTCTTATAGATTTTTCTTTGAGAAGGTCTTGTTTTTTCGTACCAATATAGATTATAATATTCATAAGATCTTTAGAGAAGTCTAAATTGAATAAAAAGTTTTGAGTTTAACTGTTAATTCCTTTAAAGAAATCTTTTCTGATTTCTAGATCATGAATAAATAAGAGCAAAACACCCCAGTCCATTTTATAAATGAAAAACTTCTCACTGTTATTGATGTGTCAGAAACATACGAAACCGTAAGTGTTTCTGTCAATATTGAACTTGCGTAAAATGTACTTTTTATATATAGGAAAACATGACGTAAGTAATCAATAAGTAGATGCAAAACTTTCTTTTACCAAATAGGCACATAGTTTATTTGATAGTATTTTTATACGTGGTACAGACTAGCTGCAGGTTAGCTTGGAGAATAAAGGTGACAAGCGAGCTCAAAGTCCAGCTGACGGTAAGTGGCTCTCTAGTTTCTGTGATGTTAATGCCATTGCCTATGCGGCTCTTACAGCTTCATCGAACTCATAGCTCGCGGCTTGAAAGGCCGTAAGCTATAATAAAGGCGGGGCACAATATTTATTTTAGTGTAACTTTGCGGACGCGTCGTTGCACTAAAATCGATAATCTAGAGGGAGTGGGATAATATTGTGTTCAGTGATCACATCATCATTACATCAACACCAAATACTCCTTGATGTCGCCGAAAGCCACAACATTACATGGGTGAGTTGTCTAACCGCCAACCGAATACAAGGGAGCGGACCCCGGCTCAGACGGCTAACTTGTATCGTTCGATGTTCTGGACGGTGAAAAGCGCCCAGGGACGCGGGTGTACGGTGTGTACGCGGTGTAATAATAATAATAATAATAAATAAATCCTTTATTTCGACCAACAATAGTCATAGATTGTTTGTAAAACTTACTTAGCCTAATGTTAGTATAAAATAAAATAGAAGTTAATATTAAAATGTTAGTCAAAAAATTACTTATCCTATATTAGTAGCTTAACCTACCCCCAGCCTCACATAGCGAACTCCAGGTGGGATTCTCCTCGTGCTGGTGTGTGCACCATTCCAAGCCCTCCAGAGCGGGCAATCCAGCTTCACAGCCAATGCGCTGAGAAGGGTGTTGGAGCTCCTCAATAGCCTGCTCATCATGGACGCGGCGCGCTTGCGCATGATCGCGTAGAAGTCGTCCACACGAGCATCCGCAAACATGGCCGACGCACTGCAGTGTGGAGGCTTCCTCAACATCACCCTCAGCACATTGTTGTACTGAACACGCAGAGCACTGTAGGCCCGCCGCGTATAGTCAGTCCACAGACTGACATGTAAAAGGATTGACAATACGCCTTGAACAAAGTTAACTTGACTTGAGTCGTACTACGTGCAAATCTGCGAGCCAACATATTGCCCCGGACCGACAGCGCTCGGCGCTCGCGTTCAATGTCACTGTCATCATCCAGGCGTTCAGTGTGACAAGTGGCTGAGTTTAGGTACCTCGGACATATTGTAATGTCCGAGGTACCTAAACTCAGCCACTTGTCTCAGAGGAAAAGGGGTGTGCAGCGGACTCGCTGCGTCCCATCCGTTGTTGTCCTAACAGTTTCTTCTTTCAGTCTCGTTTTTTATCTCTAAGGCCGTTCGCGTTAAAGAAGGCGGCAGTTAAAGAAGGAGAGCGTGGTTTAGTTCAAACCTAAAGGTTGTTTTATAATATAATTTTAGGTAAGTGAAGCCGAAAAGATTTTGTTAGATCTATTTAGTTTTTTTTTTTTTCTTAAATCTATTTAGGCAATTCCTGTTTGTCCCCGAGAAACACACGTTATGCAACTAAATATAAATTATGTTTGCTTCATTCTTATTAATGTGCGATGGGATTTTGTTTTCTTTGTACATTTTATGCATTAATGGAGCAATTACTTATGGTTTATTATAAATACAGTCACAACAACAATAAGCCACATCTTAGTTCACACAGTACGGTTCCCAGGTATCTGCTTCTACTGACTACTTTTCTGTTTCTTCAGGCCGTCAATCCATCTACTGGATTACCTTGATATGATATAGTATAATATAGTACTTTTTACAAACTGAAAATGTTACAATATTTAGAATATTTTGGTGATTGGAATTTTTTAATGATTATGTCCCAAAGTTATATCCGTATGAAATTTTAAAGTTACACATATACACGATCCTTATTGCTTACAAGAATTTACGAAAGAACCGTAGACCATGGAGATTTACATATTGAGGTATAGAAACTGCGTGGAGTTATTTTTTTCACATTCCAATTAAAATTCTAATTAAATAAAATGCTCTTGCCAATTTGGACATCACATAGCGACATTGTATGGGATACAATTCAATGTGCGGCCTAAGAGAATCTAGTACCCCATATCATCCCGTAGATATCGTAAGAGACAACAGAGGGAAATATTGAATCAGAAGATGGGCAACAGCATCTTCCCGATAATATCTCAATACACGGCTGCCAAACTGCCTGAGGTTGACAACCGCAATTTTCGTAATGTTTTGTAAAGCGTGGCTTCTGTGGCAAATATACCCAATGAGACAGTCTAAAAGGGAGACCTATGACTGTAATAAATAAATAAATGGATCTATTACATAACATAATGTCATACATAATTTTAAATTAAAAATTTTGAACAGCCGACTTCAATATAAGTTATTAAGAAAAACTCAAATAACTCAAAAACTGTCTGACCTTGTCTGACCTTGATCAAATTCATATGGGACCACACGAGAAGTATCAGCTTTCATATAAAAAAGAATCATCGAAATCGGTTCACCCAGTAAAAAGTTATGAGGTAACACACATTAACAAAAAACATACGCGTCGAATGAGTACCGTCTCCTTTTCGAAGTCGAAAATCAGCTTCACCGTGACTACAAGCAAGATCTGTCCCAAGATCTTCTGAACAAGCTGGAACAACTGTATAAGATTTATTTTTGGGCTTCGTAAGTATGACCATATGTCGCTATATAGATCTAAGCTAAACTGGCTTACAATCCGCCAGAGGTGCAATTCCAGAATATTGTTTGTACTTTTTTCCATTTTAAATGACCCATCTTCGCCTTCTTATCTTAAGAGTAAATTTCACTATCTCTCCTCATCTCATAATAGGGTCCTACGTTCTTCTTCTAACAACAAAATCTGTATTCCTGTTCACTTCACCGAGTTCTATGGTAACTCCTTCACAGTTCAGACTACACGCCTTTGGAACTCCTTGCCCGATGACATCAGAAAAGCACCCAATAAGTACGCTTTTACAAAATTTATTCGTAATAATAATAATAATCTATTGAAGACAACGCATTTTACATGATTCATCCATTTAATATGTATTGCTAAACAGCCGCATATATTCATAGGTATTTGTATGGACTAAATATAAATGTTTTTAATATGTCTATTTGTATGTATATATTTGTATATATGTATGTATACATCATATATGTATAGTTTATTTATTAGTCAAATGTATGTATTATGTAGTTAATTACCATTTTGTGTAGTGTTATTTTATTCTATATTGCTGCACCTAGGTCAAATTCTCACCACTCCATGGGTTGACTGGTAGAGAATGCCTCAAGGCATTAATTAAGTCCACCCTTTGTATTCTATTGTTTTAAGGAATGCAATAAAGAATAAATAAATAAGAACAAGTCGGTTCAACCAAAAAGGGTCACGCTTGCAGGAAAAAAAAGCTTAAAATAGCCGCAATAATGTATCTGTGTTTCATATAACGAGGCATCTTAATCCTGGAGGGTGACTAGCATCTGCTTAGTAATTATAATCGAGGACAGATGTAGAAGTGCATGAATTTACAATGACGTGGGATGCATGCTCGTTTTTAAACTTTAAAAATAATAAAAAGTACGCTTGCAAAAGCGGTTGTAATTATATTAAATTCTAGAATCCATATCAATATTTCTTCTTTTAACTATCTATCTCTTATGGCACTTCTTTTACTCGAAAAAAATTTGAAATGAAATCTAAACTAGTTTTTACACACTTACGAGTACTTCTGTTCGGTCGCAATGCCTCATAGGGCAACACGGGCCACCGATGGACTGGAGCCCGAATTGCCATACGCAGACGTTACACTCTGTCCACGCGGTCCTGTACGTACATTAAAACTAGTTGCAACCGCTCTGCTCGCTGGACTACGACTCTTCAAACGACTATAAAAATGAAGGAGGTTTTATATTCGTGTTTCTAGAAATATACGAGTATATTCACGTGTTCATGTAGCATATTATATTATCTATACCACATACAAATCATCTACAACTAATATTCTTTTAGAATTAAAAAAAATCTTTGACAGACATAGAGACACAAACACGAGGTGACTCTATAAGTGATCGAATTTTGCTAAATTTGGCACGGAACAGCATTTAATGATGTTTCTATATTCAAGCTCACGCGAACGAAGCCGCGGGTAAAAAGCTAGTTATAAATATATTAAACTTAATCTATTGACGAGACTGTAAGACCTTTTTAAGCAAAATCTCGTCTAATTGATGTAAATCCTGAAATGAAGTACACGCAAGCAAAATCATTGGCGGAGCTTGTTTTTAAACAAATGGAAAGTTTAAATTCAATTTTCTCCACAAATATTAAAAGCCCAAGCAAAGGCATCTGTAAGGTTCATGAAGATTAATGGACGGGTTATTGAAAAGGCGGTGTCACATAAATAATCATAAACAGTAAACGTATTATGTGGCTAAGCGATTTCGTGGTAGGCAACGAAAATATTGAACAAAAAAAGAATAAAATACCACCAAAACATAAATGTTGCTAGCTTAATGTTGTTGTGTTACCGGTTATCTAACCGGAGACCCTTTTTACTGTAGACGAGGCAGTCTAGGTATGTCCTTAGGGTTGACAAAACATGTGCAGTTTGATTCTTAATCGAGGATGTTATCGTAGTAAGTAATCGAGGATGTAATTGTCTATGGACCACAGCATCCACTTACCATCAGGTGGACTGTGTGCTCCTTTTTCACCCTTTTTTTCTATAAAATATTTTGTAAAGAGATGTCTATGGGCCACAGCATCCACAAAACATCAGATGGACTATGTGCATACTTTTTATTTAAAAATGTAAAAATGGGGCCTAGTGCGGTACAAAATGACGTTAAGTATTGTCGGTTTCGCCGATAAAAGAGTTGGATTCTCAGCGGTTTCCAAGTGCTCGAATCGGATCGGACCAGGGATGAGATGAAAGTGCTAGTATATGATGTTGTTTTGCATTTTAGATGCTTTCTCTGCTCTTGACTATCTACATACTTGGTGTTGTGGTTCAGGACCCAAACTGACCGATTTATGGCGGAAAATCTGTATAACAAAGCTTTAAAAATTTCTTAAAATCAGAAATATTTTAAGTGTTGTAAAAATAGCAGAATATTTATTTATTTATTATTTATTTTTATTTTTTGGAGATAGATGTCAAAATTTTTCACTGTCAAAAGCTACGTATATATAAATTATTTTATTTTGTTATTTGGAGGCCAATTCTGGCTTACAAATTTCAATAATAAGATCAGAAAATATATAAGAGAGTTGTTATAATAATAATTTTTTGATTTCAGACATAATACTAATTAATAAATGAAAATATTTCTGCTGCGCCGTTGACAACTGTCAAAGCGTAACGTCTTTACATACAATGTTTATCAATATGGAATAAATCCAGGGAAGTAATGTAATAATATTTCATTTATAGAGTAAAGTGCTTTTATTTAGACAGTAAATGATTGTTTCAGGGAAAGATGCGGGGTACAGCACATTTCAAGTTAATATGAATATGTAATATAAAGACTTTTGAGTGTTGTAGAGATCTGTTTAGATTTTTTAATGAATATCTCTGCTCTGCTACATTCACAGCCGGATTTCCTACAGTGTCAAAATTGTGCTGACGGTAGGCTGTTTAAAGGTAAAAGGGGATTAAATATACATATTAAACGATGCCATAGTAAAAGTATTTCGGCTTCACAGCCTGCCGTAGAAATTCATAACTTTATTAACAATTCCTCTAATGACACAAATTTTTCCCTTTTTTCGGAGCAAATTTATAATTATTATCGTAATGTACCAGTGATTAAAAGAATTCCTAGAGGTGCGAGGGTGCAGCTTGCTAAAGCATTGTCATGCACTATTCAAAATTGTTTCACTAATAGTGAAAATAGTTGGCAAAAATTATTTACTTTCGCGTATTCCCATTTTCATTTTGATAAAACAACAAATAAATCAATTACGTCTCAACTAAAAGAGACATCTTTTCAAAATTTAGATTACCCAATTAATACTCATTTATCTCGACCACGTCCTAAATTTGATTTAAAAAAAGTAGTTGAGTCGAAAGTAATGGATGGTGACTTAAAAAATGCATCCCGTATTTTATTCTCAGACGACATCCTGGCTCCTCGTAATGTCGAAACTCTTGAAAGCCTTCGTCAAAAGCATCCTTCGGTCAAATCGTCTCAAGGTTTACCGCTGCCTCCCAAGACTTCTATGCAACCTTTACAAATTTCGGAAAAAGACACTTTAGAAGCAATTATGTCATTTTCGAATGGCTCTGCTGGCGGCATTGACGGAATTACGCCTCAACATCTTAAAGATCTTGTAAGCGCTTCTGCCGGTGACGCCGGCGGAGTACTTCTTAAAGACATTACAAAATTATGTAACTTTATGCTTTCTGGTAATGTTAATCCAAATTTCATTCCATTCTTATATGGGGCAAGATTATGTGCCTTCAAAAAAAAGGATAACGGTATCCGTCCTATTGCCGTTGGTTCCACATTTCGACGCTTAACTTCAAAATTAGCTTGCAGGCACATAATCTCAAACCTTAAGACCAAATTTCAGCCTACTCAACTAGGTTTTGGCACTAGAGGTGGCTGTGAGGCGGCGGTACATTCAGTGCGTACATTTTTAACAAACTCTGATGCAGATGTTCTTGTGAAGGTTGACCTAAGGAATGCTTTTAACTCTATCGATAGGGTAACCTTGCTGAAAGAAGTGGCTAACAATACCCCCGAAATTTATCATTACGTTTGGCAATGTTATAGTCAAAATACTAACTTGTTTTACGAAAACCATGTTATCGATTCTGCTGTCGGTGTTCAGCAGGGTGACCCACTGGGTCCAGCACTTTTCAGTTTGGGAATTCAACCCATTATTTCAAATTTGAAATCCAAGCTGAATGTCTGGTACCTAGACGACGGTACACTGGGAGGTAGAGCAGATGACGTCCTCAGCGATCTTACTCATATTTTTCGAAATTTTAAAAATATTGGCCTTGAACCAAATAGCAATAAATGTGAAATATTTTTTTCCAATAATTTATCTACTTCTCATAGAGACATTTTAATTCAAAATTTTAATCATATTTGTCCTGGAATAAAAACTGTCAGTACGGAATCACTATACCTGCTAGGTGCCCCGTTGTTTTTCGATAGTATTAAACCTGTTTTAAAAACAAAATTTGATCAGTTTTTAAACCACGTTGATAAATTGTATAAATTAAACCCCCACATAGCTCTTACTATTTTAAAATATTGTCTTCTTGTACCTAGATTTACATACTTACTCCGCTCGAGTCCAGTCTGGAAATGTTCGGATATTTTACAAGATATTGATAATAATCTTAAAATAGCTATAGAAAAAATTCTAAATTTAACTTTAAATACAACAGCCTGGACTCAAGCTACTTTACCTATAAAATTTGGTGGCATTGGTGTGAGAAATCTTTCTAGCGTTGCATTGCCTGCTTTCCTTGCTTCCGTGCATAGTGTCAGTGACTTATGTAACATAATTTTAAATAATAAAGTAGACCTATGCTTTGCTACGGAGGCAGGGCAGACATGGCAAACGCTCTGTCCTGGTGAAAATATTCCACTGGAAGTTAACCAACAAAAACAGTGGGATATTCCGTTGGTACAGGGCGTGCAGAAGGATTTGTTTCATAATTTCCATAGTGACCAAGATAAGGCACGCCTTCTAGCTGTTTCGACTAAGGAATCTAGTCACTGGTTACACGCTTTACCATCAAGTAATCTAGGCACATTACTTGATAGGGATAGCTTGCGCATTGCCGTAGGAATCCGACTGGGAGCGGCGATTTGTCAACCCCATCAGTGCCCGTGTGGTAGCAGCGTCGACAAGTTTGGGCTCCACGGACTTTCATGTAAGAAAAGCGCTGGTAGGTTTTCACGACATAGTTCTTTGAACGATGTCATCCGAAGGGCTCTTGCTTCTATAAATGTTCCCTCGGTTTTAGAGCCTTGTGGAATATTTAGAGACGATGGCAAGAGACCCGACGGTATGACATTGGTCCCTTGGGAGAGAGGTAAAGCCCTAGTGTGGGATGCTACTTGCGTAGACACTCTGGCGGCCTCTCATCTCAGGGGTTCCTCGTTTAAAGCCGGGGCGGCATCAGAGGCAGCTGAACTGAGTAAGTGGCGCAAATATGTGTCTCTGAGAGATGACTACATATTTGTGCCATTTGCTGTAGAGACTATCGGTCCGTGGGGTCCACGTGCGGTGAAGTTCCTAAAGGAACTCCATCCGCGGCTGGTCGTTGCTGCTGGTGATAAGAGGGCTGGTTCTTTCCTCGCTCAAAGGCTAAGTATAGCCATTCAGCGGGGAAACGCAGCCAGCGTTCTTGGCACGATACCGCGGGGAGTAGGACTGTATGATAATTAAGTTTCTAGTTTTATTTTTTTTTTATTATCATAGTTTTTAATATTGTAGATAAAATTAAGTATTCGAATGTAATAAAAATTAAAAATATTTTAATGTTTAAACTTTACATTCTGACTGCAAGCCCGAAGCAAAATGTCATTAAAAAAAATACAGTTTCATATGGAAAAAAGTATTTGTATTGAATATATTTCGCTCTATTTTTAGGAATAAAAGCGAAGAAGTAACTTATATTATGTTTATAATATTTTCTGCGGAAATATTTCTTTTGTATTTGTGTCGAATGGATTTCTAAACAATAATAATTATTATTACATATAATACAACATCTACTTATGACTTGGCAGACATCAATGCATTAAATTAAATGAAATTCATCAATAAAATCTGTAAAATTAATTTTATGCACTATATAGTTTTGACGTGAATATTAAAAAAATACTAACATAAATTTATGTTTTCTTTTTTATCATTAATTTACTTACTTTAATTAGTAAATTATTAAGACAAATATTAAATTTATCTTTTTTCTTTTTTTTAGTTAAAAAAACGTAACCTCAACGCTAGGATTTTCTCCTGTATCGTGAAGGAAGTTTACATATATAAATTGCACAAGGACAAATACCCAGATCTGGTAAAATTATTTTTAGGCCATACAAATACTTGTTCCGTGCGGGATCAAACCCGCGGCCCTTAGAGTTGCATCTCTATTGCTAAGCCACTGCCATGATGCCATGGAGCTGTCGAATCGAACGACGATGGAGCCGTCGTAGTCGTTTGAATTGCAAGATATTGTTTATTAAATAGTTAGTGTAATATACTATAAATGTGTTGAGCGTATGCGCGGATGTTAAATTATTTATAATTGTTAATAAAACAAATAAAATCAGCACAATAATTGTTGTTGCTAACAAGCTGAAAAAAGTACTATACAGCTCTGAACACAATAGTCGATCATTAATCACTTGTTGTTAAACCAAGCACAAGTTTTATATCCAAACGTTTTTTATGGCAATCCTCAAACGTGAATGAATAACATTTTTTTTATAAAATAACAAGCGATAAACAAACACGCAGTCTACTTGATGTTAAGTTGATAGACACATTTACCCTTGCTAAAAACACACGTTGCAGAAACGTTGTCTAAGATGTAAGTTCTCGTTTCCAGTAAACGGTCTTTGACTTTAAGTTGCTATTTTACTTTTTTTATTTATTTATTTATTATGTATCCACTTATTTTTATCATTACAGGATTGCCCTAATACGATAGATAAGTCATACTTTAGTTATGTTAGGTATAATAATTTTATAAACTAAAACATAGAAATAACTAGGTAGCCTTTGTGAACTCGTTCAGAGAACATCCGAATAAATCAATTCGCTCAGTCACCGCATTAAGTTTACGTAGCACACGGATGATTGACGCCTCCCGTAATAGGTTGGTTCTCACACGCGATAGTTCCAGCAGTCCCACTCGTCGCCGCCGTCCGGCACTTCGATCTGGCACGCACAACTTCATCTCCTGCAGGATAGCTGAGTTAGCTAGTTAACACTACACCCTTAAACAAGTATGTGGCCAGCGATACTTCCCTTCTTACTTCCAATTTACTGTATCCTACCATACAGATAGCAAACAGAGTAGCATACAGTAACGGATAACCCGGATACACTCCATATAATTTGAGATATAAAAATCTAGCAAACTTGTTTTGAACACTTTCCAACATTGACTTATACTCGTCTTCATTTGGAGCCCAAATCACAGAGTTGCACTCCAAATGACCTTTAACCATCGCTTCATACAAGGCCCTTATTGCGTTAATGTTAGTGAACTCGTTTGCTTGTCTCAAGACAAAACCAAGATTGCGGTATGCTCTCTTGCAGACTTGAGTAATGTGTTCTCGAAACCTTAAATCACTTGTGAAGTAAACACCCAGATCTTTCACTGTCATGACGCGCTGCAGCTGCTCTCCCTCCATGCTGTACGGATGATGGCGCGGAACACGTGCTCGGCTAAATGACAACGTAGAGCATTTGCCTAAGTTAAAATAAAATTTATTGTCCCGGCTCCACTTCATGACCTCATTTATATGCCGCTGCAGTCTAGCATTGTCTAATGTATGTCTTATTTCGATAACTAACTTTAGGTCATCAGCAAATAAAAGGCACGTCGATTCCTTGATCACTTCCGGTAAGTCGTTTATAATAACGATAAAATGGAAAGGACCCAAATTACTTCCTTGAGTGAACCCTGACCTTGTAAAATACTGCTCAGAGTGGTACCCGCCATAGTCTACGTACTGACGTCTGTCTCACAACTAACTGGCGAAGAACTTCAATGTATGTGGTGTGCAGCCTATTCCGGCCAACTTCGCCATCAAGATATAATTATTGACCGTATCAAATGCCTTACGAAAATCGAAATAGGCCACATCAACTTATATCCCTGAATCAACTGATGGGACTACTTGTGACATTAAATGCAGCAAGTTCCCGGTTATACTTCGACCAGAGTGGAAGCCATGTTGCGAGTCAGACAATAGAGTTTTTACCTGCATATACAAACAGTGGTGAATAGCCGATTCGAATTCCTTAGCTGGTGTGCACAATATCGTTGGTCCACAGGTCCGTAGTCACTAGGTTCCAGACCTCCACGACCTTTCGGCACTGGAACGAATCGAGTAAGCTTCCACATATCAGAAGAGGTCGCGGGCACGATGCCGGCATTAAATAAATGTAGTAACGATTCCACCAAAGCAAAGCGACAATCTCTAAAAATGAACGGTGGTATATCGTACGGTCCTGCCGAGCGCTTCGGCATTAGTCAGGAGAACGCGCGGCGCACATCCGCTGTAAATGCTCTTAATTTTACCACGTTGGAATTTTCTCAATTTTACTTTGCAAATAATTTAATTGTATGAAATCCATTATAGATAATATAAAAGTACGATTCCTTCTTCTTCGCGAGCCCGTAATGTTTCTCGGCTGGATGTGAGACTCTACTATTTGAAAATAATTTGTCTCAATCATCATCGACCATTTCTTTGTATTCTATCGGGAAACGATAAGATATATTAAGCATAAACTATATTAACGTCTTAGTCAACCCACGGGACAAAACGAGATTATGGATTCACATAAGTCGTAATTCAACACAACCGTTGCCGTGTAGTGGCGGTTAAGAATATCCACTACCCCATATCTTCCCGTGGGTGTCGTAAAAGGCGACAAAGGAAACAGGCAGGAGATGGGCAGCAGCATCTTCCTGGTAACGGCAAAAATACAATAAAAAACTGCGGTTGCCAACCCGCTCGCCAAGCGTGGCAACTATGGCAATATACCCCCCATGATGAAAGTTACCAAGAGACGGCCCCCAATCCCCGGCGGCCCCTGCTATTCCTGGCTACGGTGGCGACCATGGTAACGGCGGGGCAGGGGGTGCTAAGAATCTCCCGTGGAGGTTCGGTTGCCACCTACGACGACTCGACCTGGCAACACACAACGCACGCACCCTGAGGACTGACGAGAAGATTGTGGAGCTGGAAGAAGAGATAGAAAAGTTACGCTGGCATATTATAGGATTATCTGAAGTCCGAAGAGAGGGGGAGGACACGGTAATCCTCGAATCCGGCAACTTGCTCTATTACCGGGAGGGCGACCATCTGTCCCAAGGAGGTGTCGGATTTATCGTCCACAAGTCTCTCGTTAACAACGTTGTAAAGATTGAGAGTGTGTCGACGACCTTATACTCAGAATCACCAAACTGTATTCGCTGAAGGTCATACAGGTTTACGCACCAACCTCGGCACACCCCGATCAGGAGGTGAAAGAAATGTATGAGGATATCTCTAGAGCCATGCATTCCTCCAAAACCCAATATACGATGTTAATGGGAGACTTCAATGCAAAACTAGGCACAAGAGAGAACGGTGAGCTAAAAGTGGGGAAATTTGGAATAGGGCAACGGAACCCAAGGGGCCAGCAGCTGGCCGACTTCATGGAGAAAGAGGGATTCTTTATGATGAACTCTTTCTTCCAGAAGCGGCCCCACAGGAAGTGGACCTGGTCGAACCCGACGGTTCGACAAAAAATGAGATTGACTTCATTATGACGACCAGATGACAACTGTTCAGTGATGTCTCAGTGATCGCGAGGGTCAAAACCGGCAGCAATCACCGAATGGTTAGAGGCACACTGAACCTAAACGTTAAGTTGGAGAGGTCTCGTCTAATGAAGTCAACGCTCCGTCCCCCTCGTGCTCTAATCCAAAGTTCCGAAACCTTTCAGCTCGAGTTACAAAACCGTTTTCAGTGCTTAGAAGACTGCAATGAAGTGGACGATTTGAATGACAAGCTCGTGGAAACTGTCCATGCGGTCGGAGCTAAGTTCTGCAAGACCCGCCGCAGAAGAACACAAAAACTCTCCGATCACACTCTTAATCTCATGGCTGTTAGACGGGAGATGAAGCTACATTCTTCAAAAGATACAACAGATTGACAGCATACAGGCAACTGAACAGACAGATCTCCAAATGCATGCGGCGGGACTTACGCAACTTCAATACAGCTCGTATTGAAGAAGCAATCGAGCGGAACCAAGGCTCCAAAGTCTTTGCCAGAGATCTGTCTGCCAGAAAGAGCCAACTGTCAAAGCCGAAGACCGAATGTGGCAGCATCGTTTCTGGGGCACCAGAGATTTTGAGTGAGATTTAGAGGTTCTATGGGCAGCTGTACACGTTATCGTTGGAGACGCACGCAAGTGTGAGTAACAAACAAAGAGTGAGTCTTATCCGACATTATTCCGATGATATCCCGGACGTTAGTCTGAGTGAGATTAGAATGGCTCTCCAGCACCTTAAAAACGGCAAGACCCCAGGCGAGGATGGAATTACAGCGGAGCTTCTGAAAGCAGGTGGAAAACCGGTACTTGAAGTCCTTCAGAAGCTCTTTAATTCCGTCCTCCATGGTGGCATTACACCGGAGGCGTGGAGCAGAAGTGCGGTGGTCTTGTTCTTCAAGAAAGGCGACAACGCTCTCTTGAAGAACTACAGACCGATTTCCCTTCTGAGCCGCGTCTACGTGCTGTTTTCGAGAGTCATTACGAATCGTCTCGCGGGCAGACTTGACGACTTCCAGCCTCCTGAACAAGCCGGTTTCCGAAAAGACTTTAGCACCATAGAAGACATACATACCCTTCGGCAAATTGTACAGAAGTCCGAGCAGTACAATTTGCCACTATGTCTGGCGTATGTGGACTATGAGAAAGCCTTTGATTCCGTCGAAATTTGGGCGGTGCTGCAGTCCCTTTAGCGATGCCAAGTTGACTTCATTCACCTTCGATTTGCCGACGATATAGTCCTTATGGCAGAATCGCTGGAGGACCTAAGCACTATGCTCAATGACCTCAATAGTGTTTCCCAACGGATAGGTCTTAAGATGAACATGGACAAAACAAAGATCATGTTTAATGTCCATGTCACACCTATGCCGGTAGTTGTTGGGAGCACTAAGCTCGAAGTTGTTGACGAGTATGTTTACCTGGGACAAATAGTCCGACTAGGTAAGTCCAACTTCGACCGAGAGGTCAATCGACGGATTCAACTCGGTTGGGCAGCGTTCGGGAAATTACGGCACATCTTCTCGTCAGGTATACCTCAAAACTTCAAAACGAGACTGTACAACCAGTGCGTGTTGCCAGTGATGACATATGGAACTGAGACGTGGTCCTTCACTGCTGGCCGGATGAAGAAGCTCAAGGTCGCTCAGCGAGCTATGGAGAGGTCTATGCTCGGAGTTTCTCTGCGTGATAAACTCAGAACTGAGGATATCCGCAGTAGAACCAGAGTGACCGACATAGCCCAACGGATTAGTAAGCTGAAGTAGCAATGGGCCGGCCATATAGCTCGAAGAACCGACAACCGATGGGGAAGAAAGGTTCTCAAGTGGCAGCCTCGTACCGGCAGGCGAAGTGTAGGGCGTCCCCCCACTAGATGGAGTGACGACCTGGTAAGATATGCAGGAAGTCGATGGATGCAGGTGGCTCAGGACCGTGCTTTGTGGCATTCTTTGGGGGAGGCCTATGTTCAGCAGTGGACTTGTGAAGGGCTGTAATGATGATAATGAATTCATATTTATATTTTATCTATTCCTTTTGAAGTTTATAACATTTGATTTTTTATATAAAATTTATCGAATTACTTGAAAGAAAATAACAGAAAAATATTTTCTTAATATTCAATTATTATACCTATAATAATTCTTCTGTTCGTGAGCGTACTTATTCTTTTTTATTCCTTGCTCGTCTGGCAACATTCTCTTTGAAGATACGGCGCTTGTAATTTCATACAAAAATAATGCCATAAAAGCGTTGTAATTTTTTTTACAGGATAAGCGTGACAAACGAGCACACAGTCCACCTGATGGTAAATGGTTGCTGTGGCCCATAGACATCAACATCTATCTTCGATTACGAATCAAAATGCAGATGCGTTATGACCCGTGAGGACTAAGATAGAATGCCTCGTTTCCAGTAAAAAGGGTCTCCGGTTCTCTACACTCACCATACGAAACACAGCAGCTTAAGCTGCTATTTTACGCTGGTATTCTGTGAGAGCGTGGGCCTTCCTCGGTCGAGCCGCCCCATTCGTGCTACAACTATACTACTAATATAGCTGCAGCATGGCTCTACCACGTATAAAAATATATAATATAAATATTTCAAAATTCTTTTTCGTTCCGTTTTAAAACTTCACTAAGATTTTTTTGACAAATGAGCGTGTAAGATAGACTGCGACACTGCAGCCACTAGCCTGCATATTCAACTATGTAAGGCTTAGTAATCAGTAATAGATTGTATGGGAAACAATAGAAACAGTTTAGTAATTTATCGTATTATAAATTTCGAGATTTCTCTCTATCTCTCTTCGTAGTGAGTTTTGTCATTATAAAATTAAGATCCATAGCAAAGTGCGAATTAATTGTTACAGCAATTTCAACTAAGTGATGATGTGGGGTTATCTTATCTAATTAAAAAATCTTTATATGTATTTCAATATAGAAAACTAAATCTAGCACTTCGCTACAAAAAATTAAATAATACGCGCACAACACGGAATGTTACGGTGTGTGCAAATCCAAGTATGGAGTAAAAAGTGTTTTTTTAAAGATTTTCTAGTATACAAAATACCTATTATTGCAAAGGCAAAAGATCATTTTAAAACATAAAAATATTAAAAATCTTATTTACAACTAGCAATACGCCCCTGCTTCGCCTGAATAAGATTCATTAATGTGGCGTTATTTGGATTTAAAATAGTCAAAGATTAAAATTTACCAATTAATTGTTATTTAAAAAAAATCTTCAACGTTTTAAGATAAAATATTGTCTAGATTCCACCTGGCATTCCTCAATAACTGTTTGTAAAGTATCATTACAATCGGCTCAGCCATTCCGAAGATTAGCTCGGACAGACAGACAGAAAATTTGAAAAACGGTTATTTACGCCTTATCTAATAGCATTCAAAAAATCATATACTCAATAAAAGCCATTTATTTCAAAATTACTGACATACTTTTTTATTCATATGTATAGATATATAGACTAACTGTTCCCCGCGACTTCGCCCGCGTTCAATTTAGAGTTTATTTTTTTTTGACTAGACATCTAATTCTTTTTCTAATATAAAAGTAGCCTAAGTTACTCCTTATAACATCAGCTATGTGCCAGTGAAAGTCGTCATCAGTCATTTCGGAGATCAGCGTGAACAAACAAACAGACAGACAAAAATTTATAAATTGTGCTTTTGTTATAAGTACCGTATACAGTTTCATATGTATTTTGTAAAAAGCTGTTGTTTTCATATTACAAATAGATACTTCAGTTTTATTTATTTGTAGTATGTAGTATATAGGTATAGATACAGATTAATAAAAGTAATGTAACAGCCTTTGTCCAGCCACGTCCAATTCCTGGCCTCCTCACATTTCCACCGCACTGCCCATTGCCTTTGACAAGCATACTCGTATTTCCTTAAGGTGTGTTTTTCTCTTCCGGAAACCTGGTTAATCGGTATTTAGAAAATGTTAGTTGCAACTAGCAACTTCACTGCCGGCGGGGATCGAGTTACTCGCCTACCAGCGCTTAGCCCCCGGGCCACCACAGATCTTATTTTATTTTATTCTATTTTATGACCTATATAAAAGAAAAAAGCATGATATTTCTTTTTTGCCCCGAGCCATAGAACTTTCACAGTTTAATGTCGTTGGAACTCATTGGCCGATGACGTCAAAAAGGCATCCAATGAGAAATCTTTTAAAAAGTTTGTTTGTTATCATCTATAGAAGACAACGCTTGAGCGCTCGTAATTACCTCTTAAAGACAACGCATGTTATCTACTGCCCGAATACTTTAATCAAAGAAAGTTGCGTTTTTTGTACATAAAAGCTTTTACAAAAATTTACTTCGCAAATATCCGCGTTATAAAATAAAATGATGTGTCTTACCTAGTATGAAGAAGCACCTCACGCCCTCCCTCAATTGCGTGCATTATCCCCGTCACCACTAATCCCAGCACCGCTACTCACAACACCACTACACTAGGCAAGACACACCACTGACGATAATACGACACGTGTTTCGCCTCTACACGAGGCATCCTCAGGTGATATAGACTCTACGGTGGCAAACCGATGATGCAACTGCATCATCGGTTTGTATAAAAGGCTTGTTTTGGCTTTGCTTCTTCATACTAGGTAAGACACATCATTTTATTTTATAACGCGGATATTTGCGAAGTAAATTTTTGTAAAAGCTTTTATATAATGGATTTCCGCAAAGTAACGCCTGATTCAATTAATTATATATTTGTACATTGCAGTACCATACAATATTTTACGTAAAGCAATTTTGACATGGTAGAGCCATGCTACAGCTTTATTATAGTTGGGGACAGCTCGACCGGGGAAGCACCATGCTCTGACAGAATACCAGCGTAAAATATCAACTTAATGCTGCTTTCTTTCGGATGGTGATTGTAGAGAACCGGAGATCCTTTTTTACATTCCATATTTGTTCTCAGGGTTGACAACGCATTCTGCATTTCGATTTTAATTGAGGATAAATGTAGATCTGTTTGGTCTATGTAGGTTACGCTATATGGACTAAACTTCCACTAACCACAACGTCCACTTATCATCAGGTGTAGTTACTGTGTGCTCCTCACCCTTATTCTATATTAAAAAAAAACATATCTTTCGTTGTATGTCCTCTGAAAAATTATTATTCTTTATCCTTATCTTAACCTTTTTCTCAAACTATAAATTTTTTTGCTAAAATTATTGTTTTTATAAAATTAAAATTCATCATCATCATCATTACAGCCCTTCACAAGTCCACTGCTGAACATAGGCCTCCCCCAAAGAATGCCACAAAGCACGGTCCTGAGCCACCTGCATCCATCGACTTCCTGCATGTCTTACCAGGTCGTCACTCCATCTCGTGGGGGGACGCCCTACACTTTGCCTACCGGTACGAGGCTGCCACTCGAGAACCTTTCTTCCCCATCGGTTGTATGTCGGTTACTCTGGTTCTACTGCGGATATCCTCATTCCTAAGTTTATCACGCAGAGGAACTCCGAGCATAGCCCTCTCCATAGCTCGCTGAGCGACCTTGAGCTTCCTCATACGGCCAGCAGTGAAAGACCACGTCTCAGTTCCGTAAGTCATCACTGGCAACACGCATTGGTTGTACAATTTCGTTTTCAGGTTTTGAGGTATGTCTGACGAGAAGATGTGTCGTAGCTTCCCGAAGGTTTCGTACTCTGATTCTGTACTAGGATAGCCATCGTAGCCCTACTGTACAAGCACTTCAACACTTCGATATACCGACAGTAAACTTGGCACCGCTGAAGGGACTGCAGCACCGCCCAAATTTCGACGGAATCAAAGGCTTTCTCATAGTCCACATACGCCAGACATAGTGGCAAATTGTATTCTTCGGACTTCTGTACAATTTGCCGAAGGGTATGTATGTGGTCTATTGTGCTAAAGCCCTTTCGGAAACCGGCTTGTTCGGGAGGCTGGAAGTCGTCAAGTCTGCGCGCGAGACGATTCGTAATGACTCTCGAAAACAGCACGTAGACGCGGCTCAGAAGGGAAATCGGTCTGTAGTTCTTCAAGAGAGCGTTGTCACCTTTCTTGAAGAACAAGACCACCGCACTTCTGCTCCACGCCTCCGGTGTAATGCCACCATGGAGGACGGAATTAAAGAGCTTGTGAAGGACTTCAAGTACCGGTCTTCCACCCGCTTTCAGAAGCTCCGCTGTAATTCCATCCTCGCCTGGGGCCTTACCGTTTTTAAGGTGCTGGAGAGCCATTCTAATCTCGCTCAGACTGACGTCCAGGATATCTTCGGAATAGTGTCGGATAAGATTCGCTCTTGGATCGTTACTCACACTTGCGTGTGGCTCCAACGATGACGTGTACAGCTGCCCATAGAACCTCTCAATCTCACTCAAAATCTCAGGTGTCCCTGCCACATTCTGTCTTCAGCTTTGACAGTTGGCTCTTTCTGGCAGACAGATCTCTGGCAAAGACTTTGGAGCCTTGGTTCCGCTCGATCGCTTCTTCAATACGAGCTGTATTGAAGTTGCGTAAGTCCCGCCGCATGCATTTGGAGATCTGTCTGTTCAGATGCCTGTATGCTATCAAGTCTGTTGAAGAATGTAGCTTCATCTCCCGTCTAACAGCCATGAGATTAAGAGTGTGATCGGAGAGTTTTTGTGTTCTTCTGCGGCGGGTCTTGCAGAACTTAGCTCCGACCGCATGGACAGTTTCCACGAGCTTGTCATTCATATCGTTCACTTCATTGCAGTCTTCTAGACACTGAAAACGGTTTTGTAACTCGAGCTGAAAGGTTTCGGGACTTTGGAACAGAGCACGAGGGGGACGGAGCGTTGACTTCATTAGACGAGACCTCTCCAACTTAACGTTTAGGTTCAGTGTGCCTCCAACCATTCGGTGATCGCTACCAGTTTTCACCCTCGCGATCACGGAGACATCACTGAACAGTTGTCGTCTGGTCGTCATAATGAAGTCAATCTCATTTTTTGTCGAACCGTCGGGGCTCGACCAGATCCACTTCCTGTGGGGCCGGTTCTGGAAGAAAGAGTTCATCATAAAGAGTCTCTCTTTCTCCATGAAGTCGGCCAGCTGCTGGCCCCCATTGGGTTCCGTTGCCCTATTCCAAATTTCCCTACTTTCAGCTCACCGTTCTCTCTTGTGCCTAGTTTTGCATTGAAGTCTCCCATTAACACCGTATATTGGGTTTTGGAGGAATGCATGGCTCTAGAGATATCCTCATACATTTCCTCCACCTCCTCATCGGGGTGTGCCGAGGTTGGTGCGTAAACCTGTATGACCTTCAGCGAATACCGTTTGGTGATTCTGAGTATAAGGTACGCAACCCTCGTCGACACACTCCCGATCTTTACAACGTTGTTAACGAGAGACTTGTGGACGATAAATCCGACACCTCCTTGGGACAGATGGTCGCCCTCCCGGTGATAGAGCAAGTTGCCGGATTCGAGGATTACCGTGTCCTCCCCCTCTCTTTGGACTTCGGATAATCCTATAATATGCCAGCGCAACTTGTCTATCTTTTCTTTCAGCTCCACAAATTACTAAAATTTTATTTTAGCACAAAAACTGCTTAAAACTGACGATAATTTAACAATGAATTTAGTTTTAGTTAAGTTAAGGTTAAGGTTTACTTAAGATTTAAGTTTCTACTCATTTCTACTTACACGTATTTACTTAGTTTGAAAATTTTAAAAATTAAAATCAATCAGATCCTGTTCATTTACACAAGTAAAAATAGCGACAAGCTTTTTTATCATATAAATTGTGGGATGAGTCGCTCACGTCCGTAGGCTTCGACTATCTAGTCCTAGGCCCACCCTACACGTGTCCCCCGGGTGGTGCTAAATCAGCGACAAACCCGAAAGAACAGACTCGGTTCCGCGCCGTGTGGTAGCGGTGTAAAAAATACCACCCCCTACTTTCACACCATGAGACAAAAAATTTACGAAATGGCCCGGAGTTTCCGGCGCCCCTTTGATGGGGCAGTGGTGCGAAGAATCTTCGGGATTTAAACCGACGACGAGGCTCACCAACCGTCAAGTTCTGTCCCCCGGAAGGGCGAAAAGTGGATTGCGGAAGCCCGTCCGGCTACATTTAATGTATGTGGAGCAATGAATGATAAGATGGATGAAGTATGCAATATGATGTATGATAGAGGAATAGACGTGATATGTGTAAATAAGACGAAACGGATGGGAAAGGAAGCCACTACACATGGCATGTATACCGCGTACTGGTCTGGTGTAGAAGAGACCGAGCGGGCATGCCAGGGAGTCGGTATCAACCTTTCAGAAAGAATAGGTCATTGTGTGAAAGAATATGAATGTGTAAGCTGAGACTGCTATGGCGGTATAAATGATGATATTGAAAGGAAAAAGGCTGTCTTTAGAGATCTAAATAGGAGAGTAAAAGAAGTAGTTGATGGAAAAAGCAATAAAGAATGGATAAGAATAATAGAACAATATCGGATAACTTCCAGACAAACATTGAAATGTTCTGGAAACTCGTAAGAACTGCCAGGGGACATTTAAAAGAGCCTAGGATGAATGCTATACGAGACAAGAATGGCTGTATTCTGAATGACGAAGTTTTGAGGTTAAGGAGATGGAAGGAATACTTTGAAAGCGTATTTATGATTGATGAGACGTTTGAATTAAATGAAATAGAAATTCCGAAAGAAGAGGAAATAGTAAGAGACATAAGTATAGATGAAATAATGAAAGCAATGAAAAGTATGAAAGCAGGTAAGGCAGCCGGATATGATAGAGTATCTCTCGAAATGTTAAGGGCTGGAGAAGTAGTGAAGGCAGACCTGCTGTACACCTTGTTTAATTTATGTTGAGAACGTAAGCGGGTATCGGGAGACTGGTGCAATGCCGTGATAGATATAAGGGAAAAGGATCACAGCAGGACTGTAAAAACTATCGTGGTATCAGCCTTCTTATTATTGTGGGTACACTGTATGCTAAGGTACTAATTGAAAGAGTTATGAAAGAAACTGATGGAAAAATTTGGGATGTGCAAACAGGATTTGGAAAGGGAATGGGATGTACGGATCAGGTCTTTTCTATGCGCATGGTCGCGAAAAAGATTTTGGGCAAAAACCAAAAAGTTTATTGTGCGTTCGTGGACTTGGAAAAGGCTTATGACAGAATGGACAGGGATGTGTTTTGGCAAACACTGAACTCATTTGGGTTGAGCGCTGGTTTGATACAGGTATTGAAGTCTCTGTATAGGGACTCTAGTGCTTGTGTCAGAATCAACGGGGCCTATTCGGACTGATTTAGCACCCATAAAGGTGTCAAACAGGGTTGTGTGGCTTCCCCGTGGCTGTTCAACATATTTATGGACAGCTGTTTGGAAACTTTGTAAATAGAAGAATGCGGGTTAAGAATGGGTGAGTTAACCGTCAAATTCAAAATGCCTTTTGTACGCCGATGATCAAGTCATATTTGCGTCGTCGGCGGCCGAGTTGTAAATGATAAACTCAAGTAAGACGAAAGTTATGGATTTTGAAACAGAAGAAAGTAACACGATATGTGAAATAAGAATAGAAGGGTAGTTGATCGTGCAAGTAGATGAGTTTGTGTATTTGGGATGTGTATTTAGCATGGATGGCAGATATTATAACGATATAAAACGACGAGTGAACGCGGGAAATAGAGTAAATGGGGCCCTACACCCTATTGTGAGAAGTCAGAATGTGTCCAAAAAGGCACGTATGGCAATTCACAAGGCTGTGTTAGTTCTTACTTTCATGTATGGTAGTGAAAGTTAGGTGTGGAAGAAGAAGTGGGAGAGTAGAATAAATGCTGTAGAAATGCGGTCATTAAGGAGTATGTTAGGGATGAATCTAAATGACAGATTGAGAAATTGTTTGATAAGAGAAGAGTGTGGTTTGCTGCCTGTTAGACGGGTAATGAATATATAGTCTTCAGCAGACTTGACAGCATACAAGCAACTGTACAGACAGGTCTCCAAATGCATGCGGCGAGACTAACGCAAATTCAATTCAGCTCGTATTGAAGAAGAGATTGAGCGGAACCAGGGCTCCAAAGTCTTTGCCAGAGATCTGTCTGTCATAAAGAGCCAATTGTTGAAGCTAAAAACCGTGTGTGGCAGCATCGTTTCCGGGACACCTGAAATTTTGAGTGACATTGAGAGGTTCTATTGGCAGCTGTACACATCATCATTGAATCCACACGCAAGTTTGAGTAACGATCCAAGAGAAAGTCTTATCCGACACTATTTTGATAATATTTCGGACATCAGTCTTAGCGAGATTAGAATAGCTCTCCAATACCTTAAAAATGGCAAGGCCCCGGCGAAGATGGAATTACAGCGTAGCTTCTGAAAGCAGGTGGAAAACCGGTACTTGAAGTCCTTCAGAAGCTCTTTAATTTCGTCCTCTATGATGGCACAACACCGAAAGCATGGAGCAGAAGTGCGATGGTCTTACATAAGCCTTTAATCCCGTCGAAATTTGGGCAGTGCTGCAGACCGAGAGTTCAATCGACTGATTCAACTTCGCTGGGAAGCGTTCGGGAAATTACGGCACATCTTCTCATCAGGTATACCTCAAAATTTGAAATCGAGACTATACAACCAGTTCGTGTTGCCAGTGATGACGTATGGTACTGAGACGTGGTCCTTCACTGCTGGCCATATGAGGAAGCTCAAGGTCGTTCAGCGAGCTATGTAGAGGGCTATGCTCGGTGTTTCTCTGCGTGATAAACTCAGAAATGAGTAGAACCTGAGTGACCGACATAGGCCTATGGATTATTATGCTGAAGTGACAATTGTCGTGCCATATAGCTCGAACCGACATCCGATGGAGAAGAAAGGTCCTGGAGTGGCGGCCTCGTACCGGCGGACGAAGTGTAGGGTGTCCCCCAACTAGATGTAGTGACGACCTGATAAGACATGCAGGAAGTCGATGGATGCAGGTGGCTCAGGACTTCGTTTTGTGGCATTCCTTGGGGGAGGCCTATGTTCGGCAGTGGACTTGTGATGAGCTGTAATGATGACGATGATGACGATAATTTATACTTTCGATTTTTATTACTCGGTGAAACTTCAGCTTCATTTTTGTGATTTCGTCGTCTTCCTCTCCACTACAGATTCATTTTTTGCAGTTATGTTTGCCTATTTTCGTTATTCTTAATATACCCTGATAATTCCGTGAGGCGAAAGCCGTCGGTTTCTATAATGTTGTAAATTTATATAATAAATATTATGAAACTTTTACAACTGTATATCCAAATCACAAAAATGATTATCATGTAATTCATTTTCTAAATGTTGTTGTCACGCTTGTTATTTGCAGCTTTATTGAAATCACATGTAATGTTTTTTATAATTTTCTATGTATTTTTAATTACCAGAACCTTTTTTTGTCTATGAAATATATATTTAGTGTTACTATGTGAGAACACTCCATGGGATGACACCCGATATTAACGACCTCATAATTTCTATTAAATGCCCGGGGTCGGAAATTAATTAGAACCAGCACTTGCAAGAAAATGATTACGTAGTTGTGATAAAAATTTATGGAATTACCTTGCTCTGGGAGTATTTGTTATTTTTAAAAAGTTTTATAATATTGATATTTTTGTTTTAACACGAACAAATACAAACTTTGACCTCTATTAACTCCAATATGTAAAAGTCTAAGAACACGATATTATAATTACCACGTACTTTTGCGTTAATTTCTGTTATTGTATTGCTCGACAAGACTTCATTGAATACGTATTGCTATTTTATACTAAAGTGTTGCAGGCTGAAAACGAAACAATCCGTTTTGACCCATTTTGTCGTTAAAGTCTAAATCCAAAGTAGAAAAGTCAATGCCTACTTCAAAGAACTGAAAAGAAAATATTATACATACATATAATCACGCCTCTTTCCCGTAGGGGTAGGCAGATACCACTTCTTTCCACTTGCTACGATCCTTACATACTTGTTTCGCTTCGTCCACTTTCATTATTCCCTTCATACATGCTCTTCGGTTTAGGGTACTCTTGACCTGGCCTTTTTTCAAGATGTCCCTGATTTGGTAGAATAGAAAATATTATTTCCTCACAATAGCCTCTGAAGAGCGCTGATAGCTTGGGGGCTACGCGCTTGCTATAAATTTAACAGTACTTGAGCATTCCGGGTTGGATCGTCACTGGCACCAATGAAATTATCAATTTCAATTTTAAATGCAAATTTACCACTTGTTTAGCGGTGATGGAAAACGTCGTGAGGAAAAGTGCATGTCTGAGAAATAAGAAAAAAATTTCGAAAACGTGAAGTTTGCCAACACGCATTGGGGCAGCGCGGCGGACATTTCCTTGCTCTAAAACCCTCTTAGAAATGAGAGCAGGCCTATGCCCAGCATTGAAACGCATATAGGCTGTAATTTTAATAGCCTCTGAAGTCGAAGATTTAATTCTTTGAAACACTATGTCTTAGCACCGACTTCTCCAGCTATTATATGGAATTTATTTTATTATTTTTAGTTTATTGATGTTTTTGTTAAAAGTTAAGATTTGTTGTATTTGACTGTTATGACTCTGAAAAAAAGATAAATTGCCACGAGTGTTACATGATTCTTTTGCACCGAAGATCACACGACTAACATATAAATTTCCCCAACGGTTTTCGGTTCAGCAATTATATGCAATATGGCAGCCGATTGACGCTGAATCTCACTGACAGTTATCCGTAATTCCATAGTTCTAGCCTCGTACCGTTAAGCCAAGTGTAGAACTACAAATAAAAAACATTATCTTCAAACAAATAGCGTTTCTGCAACGAAAAGGCATCCGACTCAGCATAAGGCTTCATTGTTCCTTATTTTCTCATCGTCATCAATATTATCACCGTGTTGTGACTGCGTAAGAAAGACAGGAAGAAAAAAGAAATAATAATAATAATAATAATAATTAACCCCCCATGGGATCACCTTGTCGTGGTGGGGGCTTATGGGAAAGGCTTGTAATTAACTGCAGTTAGAACAACTATACTGTGTTGCAATAATAAGCCAGGATTATCTATCTGCCTATTAATATTTAAAGACCCTTTTCCAAACTAACGATCCCAAACCAGGCTGAACAAAAATATGAGTACACGACGTAAATTACGGCCTCTAGTTCCCAGCAGATCCAGTAACCATATTGACTCTGACGGAAGCCGAGATGGTGCTGTGTCTTGGGGCGCATACAATCTCCGGGCGAGGAAGATTTCCCGTCAAACGACTCAAGCTATATCTACGGACACTGATACTCTTAGTGATACTGATAGTTTATATACCCTCGAAAATGATGGGCAGAAATCAAAGCCATACACTTTACACCAGTCTTTACCTTCCTCATCATCATCAAGTAGCCAATTGCTGAAGGATGATGCACAGAAAATAACTTCTGTTATGGAACTTGTGCCCACCATCAGTAAACGTAATACGCGTAAGAAATGGACTTCGGAAATGAATGAATTCATATTGCGTACTTACCTCTATTTAACCATGATGGAGACGGCCACTAAAGATTATTTACAACCATTACACATGAAATTCATAGAACGATTCCCTGATATGCAAGTAAATCGGCAAAGATTAGGAGATCAACGTAGAGCAATAATGAATAATAAACTTTTGTCCCAAGAAATCGTTAACAAAATTTATATTGAAGTACAATCAAACTTACAGACTACATTTTTCCAATCAATCTCTGTTACACAGAACAATCGTCATACTAATACCCACCCTTTACAAACACAACAACGTATGAAATGGACTGACGTATACAATGAAGCTATAATAAGAATTTACTATAAAATAACTCAGTGTGAGAAACATAAAATAGCATATAGGAAATTCTTACACCAAGAGTTTATAAAACAATTCCCCCATTTAACTCATTTGACGGAGCAACGGATAGCTGACGAAAGACGATTAATTTTACAGAACAAATATTTAAGTGTTGACCGCTTAGAATTAATTAAGAATGACTTGCAAAAACAACATAACGATATACAAGCCAATGACAACTCAATACTTCAGATAGGTATCTCAAATAACGAAGAAACAGTTACAGAAAGTTTACATTTATATACAGAAAACCACACAGTAAATGAAAATGAAAATTTACATTACAGAGAAAAGATAATTGCTATAGATGAAATGTTTGCTTGATAGGCAATTTATACCAAAGCAGAGATCATCAAAAAAATTAAGTAAGATAGTCCCCTATGTGAATAATATTTTATTGCCAGAATACATCAACAGCGATATTAAATTGAAAACATTTCAGGATTTAGTATACTGTGCAGCGTGGACTACAGCTAAGCTAAACGGAGCTAAAATTGAAATACCTGTACAAGTTGATAACCCTCTCGGAATGGGCAAACAAATGAAATATAATAAACCAAAGTGGGAACAAAGATTAGAATACAAAGTTAGTGAATTAAGAGCAAAGATTGCAAGACTTACACAATTTATCAATGAAAACAGAAGTAAAAAATTGATTAAACACGAAAATGCTATATTTGAGCAATATAAAACTCATTCCGTCCACGAAGAACATAACATTAAGCACGAACACTTTTTAGACACACTTAAACAAAAACTTAAACTTACTAGTAGTCGGCTAAAAAGATATAAAGCATGCTCTCTACGAAAAAATCAAAAAAGACTATATTTTTCAAATGAAAAGCTTTTCTATCGAAATATAAAAAACCCTGTAACAAATAAAATCAGCAACTCAAAAGATACCGAAAATAGTTTACCCTTACCTAGAGAATTACAAAATTATTGGTCTACAATATGGGTGAAACCTAAACATTATAATACAGAAGCGGATTGGATCAAAAATCAAATAGACACATCACAGATAAAACCCATGCAATTTCAATACATCAAAATAGACACTTTCCAAAAAGTTATTAAAAAACTGCATAACTGGAAATCACCTGGATCATATAATATACATAACTATTGGTATAAGAAGTTCACAATGATCCACCCGATTCTGTTTAATTTTGTAAATAAATTCATACAAAGCCCGTATACCATGCCGCAATACATTACTCCAGGAATAACGTATATGATACCAAAAGATCCTAGCAATCTTGACAACCTTGCAAAATACAGACCTAACACATGTTTACAAACATTGTACAAAATAATTATATCTTGCTTAACCGAAACCATTTATGAACATATAGAGACTAACAACATATTGTCAGAAGAACAAAAAGGCTGTCGGAAATTTAGCCAGGGTTGCAAAGAACAGCTCAAAATAGATGCAGTAATTTTAAAACAGGTACAACTAAAAAGAAAAGATTTATTTAGCATGTACATTGATTATAAGAAAGCTTATGACTCAATCCCGCACACTTGGTTAATAAATATTTTAGAAATATATAAAATACACCCAAACATAATACAATTCTTACAAGCTGCCATGACCAATTGGACAACGAAACTTAAACTTAACACACTAGATGGCATGATAGAAACAGACTATATTACAATAAGGAAAGGGATATTTCAAGGAGATGCACTTAGTCCTCTCTGGTTCTGCCTTGCAATAAACCCCTTATCAAAAATGTTAAACTCTAAAAATATAGGTTATCATCTACATACAAATAAACAAGAAAAAAAACTTATTCATCTTTTGTATATGGACGATCTTAAGCTATATGCTACTAATCAAGATGAATTAGACCAGTCAGTTAAATTAACGGAAACATTTTCACGGGATATTGGAATGGAATTTGGTATTGATAAGTGCAACATCAATTCGGTTAGAGCTGGACAGCATTATGAACACAATCACCAATTGCAAACAGGACAGCAAATCAAATCTTTTGAAGAGAATGGAGTGTATAAGTATTTAGGATATAATCAGTCGAAACAAATTCACCACAAAGAAATTAAAAATACATTAACAGATCAGTTCCGATATAGACTTCGCTTAGTATTAACATCTCAATTAAATTCCAAAAATATTTTTAAAGCTATTAACACATTTGTAATTCCTATATAAACTAATTCTTTTGGCATAATATACTGGTCCAAAACTGAACTGAAACAACTACAACGCATAATAAATACATCTCTTACGAAGCACCGTAAACACCATCCAAGATCGTGCATACAAAGACTAACATTACCACGAAATGAAGGAGGAAGAGGTGTAATAGACATAGTTAACTTACATAACAGACAAATAACAACACTCAGAAATTACTTTTATCATAAAACTACACTATCAACACTACACAATGCTATAGTACAAAACGATCATAAATTGATACCGCTTAATATGTATGACAAATCATTGCAAAAAAAAAAGAATAACACAATAATTGACATATGGACTCAAAAGTCTCTACATGGAAGACATCGCCAAGAGTTGAACCAACCTACCGCAGACAAATTAGCGTCGAACGCATGGCTTCAACGTGGTGAGCTTTTCCCTGAGACTGAGGGTTTTATGTGCGCAATTCAGGACCAAGTCATAGAAACACGTAATTATCAAAAGCACATCATTAAATTAAAAATTTACATGCCGACACATGTAGACGTTGTTTTAATGCTTCTGAAACAATCCAACATATCACTGGTGCTTGTAAAGCGATTGTTCAAACGGATTATAAGTATCGGCATGATCAAGTAGCCAATATCATTCACCAAATACTTGCCCTTATGTGGAAACTAACAGACCAGCCTACTCAAGTATACTATAAATATAAACCTGAAATAGTCAATCATTAAAACTCTTGATCTACCAAAACTTACATATACTCGTATTCAATTGCAAAAAGCAGTTTTACTTAATACTTGTAGAATAGTTAGAAAATTTATCTCAACAGAAAACTACCCATAACCAAACACGTTCATGGTACCCACTTGGCTTAGTCCCGTGGTAGTAACCATTAATCCAGTTTTGTCAAAAACAAACTGAGAAAACGTAAAAACTTTAAATAATAATATAATAATAATAGTTTATTTTCACCACTTAGATAACTATCACATTTATAAATAACTATTCTATGGTCTATACTTAGTTTACAAAGAATGATGGAACATCTGTGTCTGAACTAGATAAATATATATCTGTATTTCAGATCACAGTGCTCTTCCTTATTACATATTAACAAACTAACATTAGTATAATTTAAATAGAAGGTATACAAAAAATAAAATGTGAAAATTAATCTTAACAAAATGTATTTTTAATAAGAAGAAAAATGTTAAAGTGCGTATTAAAGTGTATCTCTTTGTGCATAATATGTTGAATGCAAGAGTGTGTGTAAGAGGGTGTGTAAGTAATATTAACTTGTAGTAAGTAATGCTTCAGTTTCTTCATAGTTTAACTGATGAAGAAATTCAAATAATTTAATTTTGCATTTATTTTTATTTAAAGAATATAATTCAGTCTTTTTATTGATTTTGTTATAAAAAAATTGTCCAAGGTGATAAAAATATATATAAAATATAATAATATATATAAAGAAAGATGGGCAGCAGTATATTCTTGATTACAACATAAAGAATGGGAGAGAATGCCTTAAGGCATTAAGTCCTCCATATGCACGATTTTTCTTTTGTGCATAAAAGTTTAAATAAACAAATAAAAAATGAAGTAATATACAACTTCGGTTGCCAACCCACCTAACGCGCCATCTATGTCAAATCTATGAGGCAATCTATAGTGGAGGCCTATGTTCAGCGTGTTTGCCATAATCACAGCACTATTACTGTGCTACATATTTATCAAGCAGTTGGACATCTTGCTACATCTATTTTCTCTGATGTTGATGCTGCCAGCCTATATGGTTCTTACAGCATCATCTGACACAAGGCTATTTAAAAAAGGGAAAGGCAATGTTGGGGATGCGGATGATGTTGGTTTATGAGTTCGTTTAGTTACCAATCATCATATCCCCTCTGTTGAGGTTTTTTGATCTATCTAACCGCTCTCCGAGTGGGAGTGTGCGAACCCTCGCCTCTGACTGCTTAGCTCGTGTCTGTCGATGTTCTGGGTGGTGGGAACCTCCAAGGTACGCGGATGTACGGTGTGTGATGGAACTCGTCGTGCTCGCCCACAGGTGCGATGCGCCCCATCCTTTGAAATTAAAATTAAAACTAAAATCCTCCTCCTCCATTGAAATTAAATCCTATGTTGTAAATACATTAAAGGTAAATTTAGGATTACATAGAGTTTTTCGGTGGACGTTTATTAGCAAACTTTATTGAGGCACATAAATTAATTGTCGGCTTATTTAATAAGAAACTTATAGATAGTTTAACGAATTTACGCTCGAATGGGTCCATCGTCTAGTATGACTCGCCAACTCTTAAAAGTATTTAAAATGATAGCCCGTATCGAAAAATGTTAAAGGAATTTTCAATAAATATTATTTATAATCTATACTGAATAAAAAAAGTTTCTGATTTCGTTTCTGATAACTGCATATACTGTGAATTTTCAACGAACAATGTCAGACCTTATTTACCTGAAAAATTTAGAAAAATAATTTTGGTAGTATACATAACGTTAGCTACCCTGGTACGTGAAATATGCTAACACAAAAATATTTTTGATTTGTAATGAATAAAGACAAAACACATATGCTAAAGCTTGTATTTCTTCTCAAAGGGCAAAGATTAGTCGCCATACTCTTTCGAAATCTAATTTTCCTCCATGTAACAGGCTAGAACACATACATATTGTGATATAATGTTGATATAATTGGTCCTTTCCTCACGTCTCAGTATGGACATCACCATTGTTGTGTAACCATTGCAGACCGTTTTACGCGCTGGCCAGAATAAATTACCTATAATATTACAACGGAAATAGTCTCTAAAGTGTTATATGAAAGTTGGATATGTAGGTTTGGTTGTCCAAATATAATAACTACGGACCAGGGGAAGCAGTTTGAAAGTTAATTATTTAACGGTCTTATGAAATATTTAGGTGTACAAAGGATTAGGACGATACCTTATCACCCCAAAAGCAACGGGATGATAGAGAGATGGATTCACTCGCTAGAAAACTGTTTAACCACACATTTAATAAACAATAATGACTGAGAAAATTAGCTACCCACTGTGTTCTTAGGACTTCGTGCTGCATGCATAGGAGACACAGTTATCAGCGCTCCTGAAATGCTATATGGCGAAACCATAAGACTCCCTGGTGATTTTTTCTACGTGCAAAGTAATAAGGCCAGTAATTCGAACATTTTTCTAGAACGATTGCATCATACGATCAGCAAGTTAAGATCTGAGTCTGAGTCAAGAGCGACGATTAATTTGCCTAAATGTTTCGTAAAGATACAAAGACTTTTACACATGTTTTCGTTAGGAACGAGTAGTTAAAGAAAGCGTTCAGTCCTACTTACGGTGGCCCATATGGAGTATATGTATATATAAATAGAAGTGATAAATTTTTTTTGAATGACCTCACAGAGAGGTTGATTTGTTAATAGACAGGTTGAAACCCGCTTTTATGTTACATGCAAATCAACATACTGACTTTTGTTGAGATAAAACCCTAGCAAATAGTTGTAAGAATAATGATGAGGTTAAATCGCCTCCGCCTATAATTCGTAATACGCGCAGTGGCCGACGTGTTAAGGCATCACATCAGTGCGATTTCTATTATCGCAAGCTTAAATATTGACTTATGTATCATGGTAGTTAATAAATTTTATTGTAAGAAATCACTAGTAGTAGTATCTTCTTTTATTAAATACTTTAACCGAACACCTTGTACTACTCGCTATTTTAATTACTCGCTATTTTTGGAATAACACCGATGCTTGTTATTGTTTTTGTACCAAAATAGGAAACCGCTCAACAAGGAGCTATTCAGGCAAAGCAAGTTTGTGACATGGAGAAGAAATAAGAAACGTGCCGGGTAATCATTTTTGTTCTTATCAGCATCTTTGTATTATTGGTAATCATTTTTGTACCCGTTTGAAGAAATAGGTTAGGAATCAGATGACGTGAAAGTGCACTCCACAATTGATACAAACGTCATACGCTTAGAGCATTTTAATGTAGATGTTGTAAAAGTTTTGTTTATATTTTATTTCTCATGTTTTCGTTTTCACCAAAAATTACACATTTATTTCCATGATGTATTGTGTATTGTGTAATAACTTACATTGATTTTATGTGTATTAAAAACATAAAGCTTCGAAAGTAATGTCGGGCAAATAAATGTGAACTTCAATTAAAAAAACTCGACAAACGAGCACACAGTCCACCTGATGGTAAGTGGTTGTTGCGGCCCATAGACATCCACATCAATACTCGATTACAAATCAAAATGTAGATGCGTTGTCACCCGTGAGGACTAAGATGGAATGCCTTATTTCCAGTAAAAAGGGTCTCCGGTTCTCTACACTCACCATACAAAACACAGCAGCGTTAAGCTGCTATTTTACGCTGGTATTCTGTGTTATGTATGTTTAATATTTCATCATTGAAACAACAATTCTTAGTACTGAATCATAATAACTTAATATTAAATTACGACAAAGTAACTTTGTTTTTAAATATCAGTGTAAGTAAGACAACTGGGCCACAGAATGTAAGGAGATAGCAGTTACAATGCATTTCTTGTACTTTCGTATTCAACTTATTACAATATTTTTTTCAATTTTAGAAAAAGGGGAGGTATGTAGGTGCAAAATTGTAACGTATTTTTTGACAGCACATTTTTGTATGTCACCCACACCGATCGCCCATAGCCACGGCAGTCGTCCCTAAGCCTGAACTAAAATTAGCCTAACTGAAAAAAACTTTAGCGTAAGGATAATTTTTACAATGAATAGAACTTGTTGTTTGACCTGACTCTAAGTTTCATTCTTCTCCAAATTATTAGCCCTCGCCACCGTAACTCAGTGAAACACGTAGTGAACGGTCCGGACTGAATTCCTGTCATACACAGAACTTTACCATACATTACACAAGAGAGATATGTCGCAGGATCCACGACTTTACGTGCACGGGGCATCGAAGCGAATCACCGCCAACTTCTTGACTCCAGGCTGCTACCGAGAATTTCTTGACACAAAACTCAATTACTGATTCTGTATAAAAACATAGCAAAAGGTTAAAAAATCTTATGTATATTTACTGTATAGCCAGAATTTACTGAAATGATGTACAATTTAGTCATAAATAAAAACATGCGTGAGTGTCGTGGAACACTCGGTTGGAACGAAGTTCCTTTCGTAGTATATTATATAATAAACGTATTATATTATTGATTAAAAAATACCAATAAACAAATGACTAGCGTCTATTAAAATGAAGCGTTATCTATAATATAAAAATGAATCGCTGAATGTGTTGATAAGCGCGAATCTCGAGAGCAGCTGAACCGATTTCGCTAATTCTTTCCTTTATAATATTCCTTGAAGTACGAAGATGGTTCTTACGGACAGAAAAATTTAAAAAATTGCCTGAAGAAGTCTAAAAACAACACTTTTCTATTTTCCCATACAAAAGATTCGTAATAATACTTAAAAGACAATTTGAACTTTAATACTACACCATAAAGTTTAAGTGTTAGTGGTAGGTTCCCGGGAAGAGAAAACAATTGAGTGACGTTAGTATCGTATAAATATTAATGTCAATATTTGTCAATATTTATACACACTGGCAGATAGCTGATGTTATAAGGAGTAACTTGGGCTGCTTTTATTTTAGGGTTCCGCAAAAATAACTCCACGCGGGCGAAGTCGCGGAGATCAGCTAGTTTCAAATAAAATAATATTTCTTTCATGACTAGATAAGAAAAAGTGCGAGGGGATGGATATTATTAGCCGCCACGGTCGTCTACACTACCTCAGAAGGGAGCGTGACGGGGAAAATCTTACACTTTTTCTCGCCTAGCCTCCATCCGCCAAATCCTTACGGTGCAATGAAGAACTTCGTTGCAATATTTAAATTGTAAAACAGCATAATGCACGTAATTTAATGAATATAATGAAGTTTCTTACACCATTTAAATAATAACTGAAGCAGGTTTGAAAAAGATACAAAGCAAGAATTATGAATAATATTTTATTTTTTATTTTATTTTTATATTTAGACTGATTTGCACTTCTTTTGCTATCATTTTCTTGTTTTTCTCAATATCATCCTTGGTATTCGCTTTTGCTAACATTGAAGGAGATAAACAGAAAAGAAATGCCATAATTTACGCCAACTGTATCGTTGAGTTTCATATTATGAGTGCAATAAAAGAAAATAAAAGCTCTTTGCTTAACACTGAGATGGGTAATCATGAAAAAATCTACCAAGAAAAATAGTTGTGTTCTTAGATCTAAAGTGAACCAGTCATATGGAGTGAATTATTGATACGTTTCAAGAACTTTCAATTTCAAGTTATAATTTCACAATGATGGCTTTACTCGTAATAATACTTTAATTGTTGATAATAGCTTACTTAAAATAGTATTAATTTATCTTTATATTACTTTTGCCTGCTTTCTAGAGCAACTTTCTTCAACTAACGTCGATTTTTGGGCCTTCAGTGTTCCGAAGCATCAGGCCCTACCGTGTTACTTATGGTGCCAGTAGTAATTTTACAAAACTTATAATTTTGGTTGATTTTTCATCATCATCATCGTCAGCCGGTGGCAGTCTACTGCTGTGCATTGGCTTCTCCAAGATGCGCAACATTGCCCGGTTTTCGCCTGCCCGCATGGTTCCTACACTACCATGCGCAGATATTAGGTACATCTAGTTAGACGGCGCGGCGTCCCACACTTCGTTTGCGCAGGCAAATAATAATAGCAATATCTTTAATTAAAGTTAAAATAAAATATATAATATAATTAAGCAATTCCACTAATTACCTTTTTAACTATATCCTTATTTTAGCAAGTGTAGCCTTAACGTGACTGTACGGATTGTATTTGTGAAAGTAATAGTTGTTGAGATAAAAGACGAGTGACATAATACATTATATATGAAATTTACGAATTTTCGTATGTTTTTTTAGCCACGTTTCACGTAAAATTACTGACTCAATTCCCAGTTTTTTAGGAAAATATATGAATGATTAATTAATAAATGATTAATTTGAAAAAGAAATCGACATAATTTAGTTGGTTCTGTCAATTAAATTATATATTTTTATATTATAAAAATAATACATGCAGACATGCAGGAATTCCATGGATGCGGGTGGCTCAGGACCGTGCGTTTTAGCATTCCTTGAGGAAGGCCTATGTTCAGCAGTGAACTTGTGAAGGGTCGTAATGAAAGATTAATTAATTAAACATAACCAGGAAGTTTCGTCAATTTTTCTTACTACCCGTTCTGTAATAAAAAACTAACAACGTGTGTAACAAAAAATGGATCAATCTGGGGGCACGGCAGTGCCCCCGCCAGTCGAGCAAAAAAGCGGCACGGCCGTACCATCCTTTTCTCGAAGCAGTTCAGGCCATTTTCGAATCCCTATAACTTCGTTGTGGATAAAACTAAAAGCCTGAATTTTTTAATGTATGCCTGAATTCACTAACCAATTAGGCATTGTATAAGCTCGGTATATTTCAAATATCAATCAT